>OY998252.1:33370000-34570000 GCA_963922045.1 Persicaria maculosa | reverse complement strand
TTTTACCTCTCTGACCTCAGCACTGCCTTCTCGCGAGTCGCAAACATGGGTGTCATGAATGGCCCCGGATACTTAGTGCGTCGGACTCCTCACAATGTGTCCCATCTCTCCAAACTATTATCTCAGAGAGCAGGGTCGATCTTTGATCGGATTTTCTTTCACTCATTAAATTTTCCATATATTTCAAATAATTCCGCCAAACTCCATATAATGATAACAACCACAACACAAACACCATATGATAATCTCCATAATGTAACATCATTCTCAACATAATCCCCGGATAAGGTAAAGAATGGCAATATTTAGATCATGTGGAGCAATATATGAAATAAGGCCTAATATGGCTTTTGTGATGCATAAGCATAGGTAAGGCTAGGATATAACATATGAGCATAATATGGAAAATATAAAGTCCTCCATCATCTTATCATGCAACATGTCAAAAGCAACTTCAAATTTTACCTCCTTTCATGGTTTTCAATAAAATATGCACTTCATTGTGACTTCCCTTTACTAGGCAATTTCATGCTATATCTCTAATGAATCCAATTTTGCATCGTCGAGTTCAATAAAGCTTCCATGACATTATTCAAAATTTTCAATAGGGGTCATTTTTTTAAACGTTGGAAAACATGCATATAAGCATATAAATCAAATAATGCATTCCAAAATAGCCATGTAGCAATTCCAAGTAATAATGCACATATATGTCAAATATGATCAAATAAATCAAATATGCACAAAGTAAGCCCTTCCCCCACCCCATACTTAAAATTTACAGTGTCCCCACTGTATAAAATCAAATAAAAACAAGAGTAAAGGAAGGAACTCACAGGATCATATCGAGGAGGCAAATCAGTCTAGGTCGAGTAAGTTGCTGGTCGATCTCGAGTACAAGGTACTCGATCTCGAGTAGCTTCGTCTGCGTCTGGTGGATTCTGAAGTCGAGGAGTGTTCGTTGGCTTGTCGAGGTCGAGTACGTCTACTCGAGATCGAGTACTTCTGGGCTGCTCCTCATCGTCGTCGTCGACTTGGCCTTCGTCGATTCTGACTGGTTTTCAGGGACTTCCTATTCCACTTTTCGCGATCTTTATATGCTTGCCGACAAAACAAGACTATCCATATGAAGTTCTTAAAAAGACATAAAACCTAAAAAAACAAAAACAAAAACCAAAAAAAAAAAAAAAAGTCCCAAAAGTTCATAAAGTCTATATACATGCTCTAGATTTTAGAGTCGCTAGGCCGACTTCTCCGTTTGTGCTCAAGGAGGACCATTATCGTGGGGCCCACTCATGCTTGGCCCTTCTCCTGGATCATCTAGGTTCTGATGGTAGTATGCAAGCTCAGCTGACAGGTGGTTGCTTGCATCATTTCCTTTCCCTTTCTTCTTCTTCTTTGTAGCCTTTAATTTCTGCAAATTCTCTCGCCATGGTGTCTTAGCTCCCTTTAAATCATTGAAAATTTTACTTATGGACTAAGGGGGAGTAGAATTCATACCTGCACTTACCTGTTCGGACCCAAAACAGAAATCTTTGGGCTTGGGTCTACTCGATGTCGAGTACTGCTGGTCGAGATCGAGTACAGGGACCCCATACTTAGGCTCCTGGCAAGTTTCTGGCTCAGTGATGGTGGTCGAGATCGACAAAGGTTTGTCGAGGTCGAGTAGAGCGCTTGTCGAGGTCGAGTAGGGCTTGTCGACCTCGAGTACAGTTTTGGCTCCTTCCTCCGCTGTTTGCTTGGTCCTGTCGATGCTGATGCTTTTCACCTCCAGCCATGAAACTTCCCCCTTTGCAGGGCCAAAAGAGAAATCCAAAACCTCATCGCCTATGGTGAAGGTGAGCGACCTATTCTTGACACTAATTCGGGCATCTGCAGTAGCTAAGAATGGTCTACCAAGAATAATAGGGCTAGTAGGATCTTCAGCACAATCAATGATAAGGAAATCAGCTGGGACAAAGAATTTACCAACCTGGACGGGGACATTTTCAACTATACCTGTAGGGATGACCACTGTATTGTTAGCCATGTATAATTTAGCATCCACAGGTTCTATGCATCCTATCTTGACCTTCCGCCAGATTGATAAAGGCATGATGCTCACACTTGCTCCTAAATCGCATAGAGAATCATATTTATATTGTCCAAAACCCATAGTAACGGAAAACTTACCAGGGTCAGGCTCTTTTCAGGGAAGTGGAGTACTTTGCATTCGCCTGCGATCTCTGAGATGGATCGCTTCTTGCTCAGGATTTCCTTCAGAAACATGACATATCCAGGCATCTCTTGCAGGGCTTCTGTAAAAAGAATAGAAAAGTTTAGCTCTTGCAACATATTAACAAATCTATTGAATCTGCCCGCAGTGGGGTCTTTAAGAGTTTTAGAAGGGAAAGGCAGTGGCTTTTTCTGTTTCGGAGCCAGATCAGCTGTCGGAGATGCTGCAGAGTCGTCGACCTCAGCTTGTTGCTCCTCGACATCGACCACAGGCTTGTCGAGATCGACCATGTTCTGCTCTGTCTCGAGTTGCTACTTTGCGTTGTTTTGCTGTTTTCCGACCTCTGGCTCGTGTAGTTGATGCCCACTCCTGAGTTTGATAGCTGCGACATGTCCGGTTTTCCCTTTAGGATTTGGTTTTGTTTGCCCAGGGAGCTGTCCGGACGGTCGTGGGATCTGTGCAGCGATTTGTCCCATCTGAGTCTCGATGCCCTTTTTCCAGATATCCAGCTCTACAAATTTTGTGTTGACATGCTGGAGCTGATTGTTGATGGTGTTTGTAGCCTGCAGGTTCTGTGCATGATTCCGACGCATCTCCTCAAGGATCAGCTGCAGATCATCCTTCTTTTGATCCTTTTCTGGATGTCTTGGGGCTCTGTAGGGTGGGGGATTCCTAGGAGGACCTTGGTTCCACTGAGGTTGATAGAACCTTTGATCTCCCATATAGGATTTGGACCCCCAGCATAGGCTGCTTCCTCACGTGTCTCTGTCATTCTGACTTGCTCAGTGTGTGGGCACTCAGTAGTGGTGTGCCTCTGTGATCCGCATTCGATGCAAGGCTGGTTGACAGATAGATATTTGACTTGCTTGAGGAGCTTTCGATTCTGGTCCCTGTAGAACTGCTCCCTGACATCTGGGTCAATCTCCTTTGCTGGCTCATAGAGTGGCATAGATGGTGCTGGCCTAGCACAAGCGTTCTCATCATAGTTTGCAGAAGTCCCATACTTGTTGTCATATGCTGTGAGTTTGTCTAGCACACCCCATGCGTCAATTGGTGGCATCGTCAGGTACTCATATCGAGTGTACTGATTGATCTTGTCCTTAGTGACTTGGTCAAGAGAGTTGAAGAAGATCTCCTGAATGACGTATGGTGGCTGTCCATGAGTAGGGCAAGATCGCAGTAGTTCCTTGTACCTTTCCCATGCCTTTGCTAGCGGCTCCCCAGGCTTTTGTTTGAAAGCTGTGATCTTTTGGCGGAGGAATGCTGTCTTGGCAGGAGGGAAGAATTTGTTGAGAAACTCTTGCTCTACTTGTGCCCATGTTGTAAGGGATCTTGGTTTCAGTCCTTCTAGCCACTTCAGTGCAGGTCCAGCGAGCGACCAGCGGAAAGCTTTCATCTTGACATATTCCAGAGTTGTACCTTCAGCAAGAGTACGACACATGTCATGAAAATTGGTAATATGTTCAAGAGGGCACTCATTAAATCTTCCATGAAAAGCATTGTTTTTAAGTTCTATAAGAAACTGAGTGCGAATTTCAAAAGAGTTTTCAGGGATTAGAATCGCCGATTCAGGCACGACGAGAGTTGGATGCATATAATCCTCTGTTGTAGTTGGATATTGGGCAAGCTCAGCTTCTGCTTGTTCCCTTGCTGCTTTCTCAGCGGTGATAGCAGCATCTTTTGTGGCGATAGCAGTATCCTTTGCGGCTAGCTCCCTGGTAAGCCTCGCAATCAGCTGTTCTTGTGTCTCAGCAGCCGCCATGGCTCTTTGTAGTTTAGCTCGGATGTGTAGAAGGCGTTCCGGTTCGTCTAAGGCGTCAAACTCAGGTGTTTGACCAGAACGACGCATACACCTGTAAAGTAACTCAAAGCGGACGTGAGATTTAACTACCTAAGGCGCGAATGATAGCTTCCCCGGCAACGGCGCCAATTTGTTGATAGGAGGAAATCGAGTATGAAATATAACAAAATAAATCAAACCAGATTCTGCCCACGCAAATAATTACAAAACCTCCTCCTGATGTAGCAGCGGGAAGTCAGGATCGATCCACGAGGAAGCGTGTCAGCGGATCCTAGGCAGCGGTGGAATCTCACGGACAGAAGTCGACAACAGGGTCCTCGAGCTCGACTAAGGGTTAGTCGACAGAAGCTCGGACAGTCGAACAGGGCACAACAGCTCGGCAACAGTGGTCGATCTCGACAAGGCTCTACTCGAGATCGAGTAGCCTTCATCTTGGTCGAGTAGGTCTGGTCGAGTTCCTGCACAGGTAAGCTACGGCGACTCTTGGTCGAGAATCAGTGGTCGAGGTCGACCAAGGTGTGGTCGAGATCGACGAGGGCAGGGAGTAAAACGAATGAAATAAAGAAAATAAAGAACAAATGCTTTTGGGATTTCGACTTAAACTTTAATGTAAAAGAACTTCCAAGATTGGGGTTTGCAACGACAATAATCAAGCATGCATAAGGTAGAACCAAACAGATATTCATATAATTCGCATTAAAGGACTAAGCTTTCGCCTTTTCCAACAATTAGACAACTCTCTCAAGAAACCCTAATTGTCTCTACCGATTTTATGTTTATAATCGAAGTGGTTAACATGGATCTCCATTAGATGGGCAATAAACACATCAACAAGTAGGAAAATGCTCAAAACATGATAAAGGTCGGATCTTTACCTCAATTATGCATGGCTATCGTCGGGCTCGCCCCGACCCTAGAAGTGGGTTGACTACTCGCGCTTCATTGCAAACTCAGACATCTTTGATTGAAAAGAAATAACTTGCATTAACTAAATTCAAAGACTTTACAATCCCGGCGATCCAACTCTCGTTGAACGCCAAAACCCTAAAACCTTCGAACTCCTAAACTGTCTCTGTGTAACTACTTGTCTTTCTCTGAAATTGAATGAATAAAACTGAGCCCCATAGGCTTTATTTATAGGCTTCATTCCCTAGCTATTCTAGGAAAGAAGATATCTATCTCTATCTAAAACTTTATCTAAAACTTAAAAGATAAATAAAAGCTATAACATAATTAAATCTAAATTAGGGAAATATATCTAAAAGTCTTCTATGGATAGAATTCCTTCTCTTCATGATGGATCTTGATGGTTTTGGATAGAATCGACAATCTTCGCGTCCAAGCAATGCAAAACCGAGTAGGATTCGTCAAGCCGCGTCGAACAGCTTCTGGAAGCGTGGTCGATCTCGACAAGAGCCTTGTCGATCTCGAGTAGGAATCCTGGTCGACTGGTCTTGGCTGGCTTCTCTGCTCGACAGGCTCGGACTCTGGCTCACGGTGCTCGTCGACCTCGACAAGCCCTAGTCGACATCGAGTAGAGGTTTTGCCGACTAGGTCTTCTCGGGTAGATCTCCTCGACAGGCCTGGGTCTGGTCTCCGGCCTTCGTCGATCTCGACTAAGAGTCCTCGAGATCGACTAGGATTGGTCGAGGATGACTCTCTGTGGTGGTGTCGAGGACTCCTCCTCGGACTGGCTCGACCAGGTTTAGTCGAGATCGAGTTGGGATGTGCTCGGCTTCTCGTCCTCGGCTTCTCGGTCAGCTCTTCTCCTTGTCGACTCCGGGTGTGGTGCTGAGGCGTCGTCGATCTCGACCAGGGCTTGTCGAGATCGAGTAGTCTTCCGGAGCTGGGCTGGTCTAGCTCTCGATCAGGCTCTGTCGACAAGGCTGTTCTCGGCTATACTTGTCTAGATCGAGTAGGGTGTACTCGAGGTCGAGTAACCTTGGTTCTTGACTCGATTCGACTGGTTCTGTTGCTGCTTCGACCTTGGACTTCTGTAGCTGTTTTCCGAGCTTTTCTGACCTTCTGTAGAATTGCTGTAAAATGCCTCGAATTCTGCGAATTAAACAGAAACTGGTGTAGATTCCATTTTTTGGCAAATAAACATAAACTACATAGGTTCTGTACTATCTTAGCCCAAATGCATGAAATGTATACAGAAATCGATATAAAAGTTACTGTAAAACATGACAGATTCAGCTCACAACAAACACCCCATACTTAAGCTTGCTTGTCCTCAAGCAATACTTTTATTTGTCATTCAGGGGAAGAAATTGAAAACTCTCAACATCTCAGATTCATTCTCATATAACCCCGCAATCAATTACCATCCTCGAAAAGGTACTTGTGTCACAGATCCATGCATGTGCAAATATATCAAAGCAACATCTACTCACAAAAGGAGGGTTATGCATAAATAATTTTTATGTGACAAAGCATCAATAATCAAGAGGACTTTATTTAAGCTCAATAAGGAGTAGATTGGTAAAAGGCTAAAGGTGGGCAATTTTTGGCAATGTGGTGCTAATGATCCGGGGAAATGGAGTATTTCCAAACTGAATTTCCACATTCCTTCTCTTTGAGATTCATCACCTTTCATAATGCTTTTTTCAATAATAATGCTTTTACCTCTCTGACCTCAGCACTGCCTTCTCGCGAGTCGCAAACATGGGTGTCATGAATGGCCCCGGATACTTAGTGCGTCGGACTCCTCACAATGTGTCCCATCTCTCCAAACTATTATCTCAGAGAGCAGGGTCGATCTTTGATCGGATTTTCTTTCACTCATTAAATTTTCCATATATTTCAAATAATTCCGCCAAACTCCATATAATGATAACAACCACAACACAAACACCATATGATAATCTCCATAATGTAACATCATTCTCAACATAATCCCCGGATAAGGTAAAGAATGGCAATATTTAGATCATGTGGAGCAATATATGAAATAAGGCCTAATATGGCTTTTGTGATGCATAAGCATAGGTAAGGCTAGGATATAACATATGAGCATAATATGGAAAATATAAAGTCCTCCATCATCTTATCATGCAACATGTCAAAAGCAACTTCAAATTTTACCTCCTTTCATGGTTTTCAATAAAATATGCACTTCATTGTGACTTCCCTTTACTAGGCAATTTCATGCTATATCTCTAATGAATCCAATTTTGCATCGTCGAGTTCAATAAAGCTTCCATGACATTATTCAAAATTTTCAATAGGGGTCATTTTTTTAAACGTTGGAAAACATGCATATAAGCATATAAATCAAATAATGCATTCCAAAATAGCCATGTAGCAATTCCAAGTAATAATGCACATATATGTCAAATATGATCAAATAAATCAAATATGCACAAAGTAAGCCCTTCCCCCACCCCATACTTAAAATTTACAGTGTCCCCACTGTATAAAATCAAATAAAAACAAGAGTAAAGGAAGGAACTCACAGGATCATATCGAGGGGGCAAATCAGTCTGTCGGACTGGATTTGCATATCTAATTTGTGGAACATAGGATTTGCATATCTAATTTTAGGTGGAACATCAGTAGCTTGGTGGGACTGGATTCCTTTGATCTTGGTGGTTTGGTTTGTTTAAAGATTTAGCTATGTAACAGCCTGTGAGATTCCGAGAATCCCGAGTCGGGTCGTTTCAAATCGGGAGTCGTGTCGGGTTTATTTTGTTTGTGTTTATAAGGTCGGGATCCACCACTTAAACAAAAGCTTAAGCCAATGTGTAGGAGCTTCTCCCAACCTTATATTTTGGTTTGTTATACCACCCACAATCAATGTGGGATGGCTATTTATATCCCAACACGCCCCCTCAAGTGCAACACGCCTGGATCGGGTTGACACTTGAAATCTCTTTTTTTTTTTTCTTTAAATCTTTTCTCCCGGGTCGAGACTCTCAATCTCTTTGTAGCTCGCCCGGTTTTTTACAACGGGATTCGACATCTCATTCTCTTTTAGCCTATCTCGAAGCCAAGAAAACCGACCCGACTCGGACCTGCTCTGATACCATGTGAGATTCCGAGTCGGGTCGTTTCAAATCGGGAGTCGTGTCGGGTTTATTTTGTTTTTGTTTATAAGGTCGGGATCCACCACTTTACACAAAAGCTTAAGCCAATGTGTAGGAGCTTCTCCCAACCTTATATTTTGGTTTGTTATACCACCCACAATCAATGTGGGATGGCTATTTATATCCCAACACAACCATTGAATTGTGCTAGAAATTGCCCTTGGAGATGTGCAGTTGGCTGAGTTGTTGTAACTAGATTGCTTGTGGTTATTGCTTAATTGTTTTTTTTTGTGTTCTGCTTGGTTTAGGGGAGTAGTGCGATGGTTTTCTGGCTTTTGAGCATTCTCCTGGACTAGAGTACAAGTACCATGAGATTTTTCCATTGGGTCGGTTTGCTCTTGAGTTGGTTTACGGTTGATTTTGTCGAGATGCCTTTCATGATTTTACTTGCAAAATAGGGACGAGCATGATCTATAGGGCTGATTTTTCTTCGATTGCTTAGTTGTTGCTTGAGTTAGCTCATGTCATACTTGATTTTAAGGAATTCTTGGATATGGCTTATTGCTCTGATTTCTGATTGCTATTATCAAGACAAGCCTAACTACTTTGAGATGGTGCCCATGTTTCAATTTTTGCTCCTTGAAGTCACGCTTGCATTCCTTGTTTTGAGTTTGTCCCAAGTGATTGTTCATGAGTTGATGGGCTGATTTCTACTGAATTGACATTTGCTATTCTTTGAGCTTGGATGTTTTTATTATGCTTGGATGGTTGGATTGTTTGTTCTTGTGTGCGCTTTCTTTGCTTTTTGTTTTGGCCAGGACCAATTGCAAAGGGGTATGCCTATATTTTTCCGACTCCAAGAAGGGTGACAAATGCCAATTGCATCCAAGAGTTGCTGAAAGCTTCCGCTGAAACACAAGGGCTGTAATTAATTTCTACACTTTTCTCATGTTTTAAGGGTGTTAGTACTTAGGAATAGTCACCTCTCTTGCTGAATTTTATGCATTTGATATTCCTTTGTTACTGAATTGAATATTCTGCTGATTTCTATTCTAGTTTTGCTTGTTTTTGCTGCTGTTTTGGTGTTGGACAGGTCATATAACTATGAGAAGTGCTGAGTTTTATGGTCTGTTCAGAGAAAACACCACCGCCTCTTCTTGAGCTGAATTATTTGTCTCGAATGCCTAATTTCATTGTGAGTTTCCTCTACCTCTTTTATTCTTTTTCTGTACTTTGAGTACAAAGTAAGATTTTAAGCATGTGGTGGGGAATTTTAGTGTAGCTCCGTATTTATATATTTATGTTAGTTTTATTTGTTTTTTTCAATTTTTTTCATGCATTTCATTGCATTTAGATGTTATTAACGATACCCATCTTGGTTTAGTTTGTTCTCTAATTCATTTTTATGATCTTAATTGCATAAATCCCATGAATTGATTGAATTGCTTGAAAATGATTTTTGGAGCATGATTTGAGAATATAATTGAGCAAGTATGATTCATAGTTGAGGTTTAATTGAAATCTAAAAAAAAACATAACCTTTGTGAGTTTGTTTTGGCCTTATAGGGACTTTACATATTATTCCCTTTTGCTTTTATTGTGTGATTATACTCTCCATATGCTTCTTATTTCATGACCGTATTGCACATGTTGTTGCTTGTGAATTTCAAATGATTGAGGCATGTTTTCTTTAGCCATATTATACCCTATCTACCTTACATACTATCCTTTGCTTGAAGCCCATCTGAACCTTGAAGCCTATTCTTGTTGATAGCTCCACAAAAATATATCATACCCAATGATTAGCCTGACCCTATCCGGGAATTAGGAGGAGAATTGGTGAAAAATCTTTATGTTGGAGTTGCTTTGAGTGGAGATGATGTATGGTATGGTTGTACATTGCGAGAGGCATAGCCAAAATAAGGTAACCCTTCTTGCACAATATAGATGACTTGTTATTAGGGGCCTAAGGAGGATAAAATTCACTTAGGAGTAAAAGTCTAGTAAGCTTGGACCTAGGGAGGATAAAATTCACTTAGGGGCAAGTAAGCATAAAGAAAAGAAAAGAAGTCATTATCCAAATGGAAAAAATGCATGAGTTGTATGGCTATTGAAATCGAAGAGCTTATTGTTGTGTATTGGAGTTTATGTTATTGGAATTGTTTGCGAAGTATGGAAGTTTTGGTGTTATTCTGGTTGGTTGTTGTTCCTTTTTCCCGGATTTTTAGCACCACAAGCCAAAATATTTCCCATGCCTAATGTTCCTACCAAAGCCTCATTACAATCCTATAAAAGTCCTCATGATGTTGTTTGCAAGTAATGACATTCACGGTGTATAGAGCATTTTGGATTGAGTTGAGAGTTGGACTTTAAAACCTAAACACATGAGAGCTTGAGTGAAACACATTATCCCGGTGAGGTTGGATTAAAATTTGCCTTTACTATTGGATCGCTCATATACTTGCTAGGATGTTTGTTCTCTTATTCATGACTCCTATTACTGAATGTTGCTTTTATAAAATTAAAGCATGAAGATCTTATTCGTGGGATGATTAAGTCTACATTTGTTTTTCATTGCTTGAGGACAAGCAAAAGTCTAAGCATGGAGTAGTTTGATAGGGTCTATTTTAGTCATGTTTTAAGTATAGATTTGCATATTAATTTAGAGCATATTTACATATTTTATAGTTAATTTATATTATTTAGTTTTCGGAGTCTACACTAGTGTTTTTATATATTTCAGGCATTTTTGGACTGGATCGTATGGATTTGAAGATTACTAGTAATATATGGGATTATTTTGCAATTTGGAAGGATGATGGGCGAGCTAAGTTCGTATGGCACTTGTTGAATCGGAGGAGAGATATGCCGCAACATCATTACGTTATATACGCTATTAGATATATAGTTAGATTAGTTAGAATAAAGGATTAAATTAGATAGAACATTAGATATTAATATTATATATATTATTAGTTGGATTAGGATATCACGTTGCTATATATACATTGATTCATTCATGCGGCAAAAAGGGGGAGGCCAATACGTGTGACATACGGCCGACTACTGTTTCCACCCATTATGTTTTGTTTTATTTTTATGGAGACCTAAACTCTCCCGTTTTGTCTACAATTTGAAGCTTTGTTTGATTGATTGTGAGTTTCTAATTCTTGTTCCTTATTTCCTATATTGAATGTTTTGGCTTCTTTGCGCTTTATTGTTTGATTGTTTTATTCTATCTTGTCTGATCAACTTGATAGAATCAATTCAACTGCTAGGGTTTTGTAGATTCCTGATTGTGAACCTTAACCCAAGTGGCAAACTTATCCCTTTAGGGCTGATTGAACTAATTGGATGGGTAGGAAGTTGGATGTGTTGTTAAATCCTTCTTTAGGGACAGCAAATACCTTGGTTAATCTCTGAACTTAAAGCTATCAATTGGGTTAAATCCTTCTTTAGGGACTGTTCGATTGATAAGGGTTTCTAGGACTGATTGGACTAGTAACTATATTAGGTCGGGACAAGGGCATTCAGAGGAAGACTAAAAGGACAAGAGGAAGTTACAATACCAATTCAACCAAATAAAGTGGATAGTTGTAGGTAGAACGATTTTCTCTAAATTGCTTTGCATTAATTTGTTTATAGTTTATTTTATTTTCTTTCTTATTTTCACCAACCAAAAACCCCCCGTTTCATACTAATTGGTAAATAAACTTAACTTAGGAATAACTTGGTTCTCTGTGGGATCGACTCGTGCTTACCACACTACATTAGTTAGGTAGGTTCGAATTTATTTTGATACGGTTTAGGCGACTAAAAACCGTCCATCAGTTTACTCCTGAGCATAGATAGAACGTTCATTGAACGGACTTTGTTGGTTTTCACGTAGTAGGGGCACGACGCGAAATACACACAAAACTCAGGGGTACCGGGCGAATTTAGTTAAACTTTCGTACACCATGTGGAATAAGCAATACCACAGGGGTACCAGGCGAAATTTCCGCTTTTTTTTGTGAATTGATTTATTTTTGGAAGAAATCAGGTGAACTTGAAGTTAAAAAGATAGAATTTGACTCCCTTATCCATATTCGAAAAGAAACATTCGGATTAGGATTGAATTTGAATCAAATCCAAATTGAAATCTATGATTCTGGGTAGAGCGACAGTTGCAGTGTATTTTAGCAAGATGAAAAGGCTTTAGGATGAAATTTAAACTCTTGAAGGGGTCAATACATGTACTTATGGAGCCATGTCTCGTTGTGGTTGTAGCGTGCTCAATAAATTGATAGACAAAGAAAATAACAACAAGATGTTGCAATTTCTGGTGGGCTTGAATGATGGCTTTGAGAGTCTTCGTAACAATATACTTGTTACAGATCCTTTGCCTAGTTTAAACAAGGTGTATCAAATGCCTTTGCAAGCTGAAAGAGGTCTGAAACCAATTGTTCCTCATAGTGGCGTTAATGACAATACTGCTTCGATTGTGAATCGTGCTTCATCATCCAAGAATAATGGTTCAGGTACTAAGGATTTCAAGAACTACAATGAAAGGCCAAATTTGCCTAGGAGTAATGGTTACAAGAAAGCCAGATTCGATAGACAGTGCAGTTACTGTAATGAATGGAGGCTTTTGAAAGAGATTTGTTTCAAGCTCATTGGTTATCTAGAGTGGTTCACAAAACCAAGAGATAAGTGCTCTGGGAAGATAGATGCTAATGTGGGAGAGAACTCAGCCCATGACACTGCTTTCGACAGTCAGAACAATCATGAGTCGAATGATAGTAGGGATGATCCAATTACTGTGAATGATGTTTACAATGAGGTTATAAAGATGATGAAGGGAAATATACTGTCTTCAAACAATGAAGGTCATATGGGCAAAAGATTTGTCGACTTTGTAGGTAATTTGGAATTCTTGCATAATAAATTTATTGAAGCATTCGATTGTCATGCTTGGATTGTGGACTGTGGGGCCACTGATCATATTGCATTTTCTTCAAAGATTTTTTCCCTGCATGACAAAGCTTCATAGACTTGTATTTCTAGGATTGCCTAATGGATCAGACATCCAAGTTTTCTATACAAGGATGTTCATTTATTTCTTTTAACACTTGTGTGTGTTCCAGGACCCTTCAACTAAGGACATTATTTCTAGTGCTCAAGAGGTTAAAGGCCTTTATATGCTAAGGACGGACATTGATGATGAGTAAAAGACACAGTTGGTTGTTGCTACTAGAGAAAGCTTTTAGTACTCTTTCTTATAATATACAGACAACTTGTTTTGATAATAAGGTTCATCTTGCTCATGCTAGATTCGGTCACACTTCACTTTCTAAGATGAAGCATTTGTCTATTTCTAGTTCTTCTAGTTTGGATTAGTATTTTTGTGAAACATGTTTCATGTCAAAACATTATCAGTTGCCTTTTAATCAAAGTATTTCTACTGTTAGTGCTGCGTTTGAGCTTGTGCATATTGATTTGCGGGGTCCTTATAAAGTTCAAGCATTGTGTGGTGCAAAAGATTTTTTCACTTTGGTTGATGAATTCTCTAGAGGCACATGGACATTTTTTATACTCCCTCCGTTCCAAAATACATGGGCTTTTACATATAAGTATCAAATTATATAAAAAAATTAATCAAAAATTAATATTTTATAGATTTTTTCGCTCCTTAAAAAGCGTGCCGAAAAGCAAAAGCCCATGTATTTTGGAACGGAGGGAGTACAAAACAAATTGTAGGTGTTTGGCATTCTTGCCAAATTTATTAACTCTGTCAAGAATCAGTTTCATGTCACTATCAAGAGTTTCAGGAGTGACAATGTTGTTCCTCAACATGATATTGTGCATCAAAAGTCCATTCCTGGTATTCCTCAACAAAAATGGGAAAGTGGGACGTAAGCATCGCTACTTTGTTGACACGTGCTTTATGGATTCATGCTCATCTTCCTCTCAAATTTTGGAGAGAGTGTATTCTGGTTGCCACTTAAATCTTAAACAAGCTTCCTTCTTCTGTGATACAGTGGAAAACTCCTTTTGGGGTATTGTATCACAAAGTTCCTTCTCTTGATAAGTTAAGAGTTGTTGGGTTCTCTACGCATTGCTTTGTAGTCTCGTGTCTATAAGGATAATTTCAAACCATCTACTAAAATGTGTAGCTTTCTCAGTTACCCACTCGGTCAAAAGGGCTACAAGCTCTATGATCTTACCACCCATACTACATTTCTAGGTGACTCTCTTGTCTCTTGGAAAACCAAGAAGCAAAAGACTGCCCGCAAGTCCTTTGCAGATAGTGAATACAGGGCATTATAAAAGACTGTAAGCAAGTCCTCTACAAAGAGTGAATACAGGGCAATGTCTTCAGCTGCTAGTGAGATCGTTTGGCTCGAAGGTATTCTCCAGGATCTCCAAGTTATTGTTTCTCTTCCGATTCCGCTTCATTATGACGATAAGTCAGCTTAGTAACTTGCTGCAAATCCCATGTTTCATGAGTGAACCAAGCACATCCGCATCGATTGTAACTTTGTACACGAAATGATTCAATCTTCCTTTTTTTTAGGAGAGTTCGATCATGTTCCTTTTGCACATCAGGTTACCGATATTCTCACCATGGCTCTTGGCGCTCAACAACATGAATTTATGTGTTTCAAGCTTGGTCTGTTACCCCAACTCGATCAAGTTGAGGGGGGGATGTGAACATATGTGGCATAATGTGCAGAAGGAAAGTATATATCCGGGTCAGATTTTGTAAATAGATTAGAAGTAAGGTTAATACAACGTCGTTTGATCTCTGTTGGAAAACATAAATAACAAACCCGCCTTTACTTTAGCTTTATCTCTTTCGGTTGTAACAGAACAAATGTCTCGATCTACGAAGTTCTTGGCAGCCATGGAAGCTGTTTTGGTTTGAGATCTTGTTTTGATCTCTTTACAGAGATCGAGTCCCCAATAGCCGCCACTGACCAATAATCGCATCGATTAATAAATCTTCGAGTTTATGAAGGACATCTTCAACCGCGTCCAAATCAGTTCTCGAGTGTTTGAACGACGATGACTTTTGAACGAGATCTTCAAGCAGAGGAAGAAGATGGATAACTGGATATATATAAGGGTTTAATTGGAAGGGTAAAGTTGGTATATATTATAAAAATTTTTAGGACAATTAGGCAGAGTCATTAAAATGGAGCACTTTTTTACTTAAAAAAGTTATTATATGAAAGTGGATATTTCAAACCCAAAATTTTCATCTTCAAATGCAACATTTTCTTATTTGTAGTCATATTTCAATAAAGCAACTGAAAAAAAAAATGTTAGAATATATAGATTAAGAAGAGGTTTTGTTTCATTATGCGGAGTATCAAATTAATTAATTAACGGCAGTGGCGCAGCATATATTAATTTTTCGGTAGATGTAATAAAATATCAAATATGTTACAATATAGCTTATTATTTTAGAGACGGAGTATCAAATAGCAGTACGTGGCATGGAACACTATGGAACTATGGAAGGGATGTGTTGCTTGTCGTTCATTATACGTAGGGAGTATTAAATATATATATAGCAGTACGTGGCACTAAGAGAACTACAAGCATCATGCATGGAACTATGGAAGGGATGTGTTGCTTGTCGGTCATTACTTATATATACGGAGTATCAAATATATAGCAGTCCGTGGGGTGGCACTAAGAGAACATGCATCATGCATGCATTCATGGAACTATGGAAGGGATGTGTTGCTTGTCGTTCATTGGTTTGTCACTGTAGGTAACAAAACATCATGCATGGAACTGGAAGGAATGTGCTATTGTCAAGAAAAAGGAAAGGAAAGCAAGGCATGGCATGCCATTCCAGTAGCTAGGGAATGGAGAGGAGGATCACATAAACATGGATCATGGATGGGATGGATGACATGTCTACCTAATTAATTAAAGCGAATAATTGATCGTCGAGATCGATCGAGGAAGAATAGATCAATATAAATAGGTGTATATGCGACTCTCAACTGAATCATCCAAATCACGTACTGTATAATTGAAATTGATCGAATAGATTGAGAGCCAAATTAATTATATTATATTATATTAAAGGAAGGTAGCATGAAGAAGTTGATAGTCATCCTCAGCTTAATAGCCGGGTTGCAGAAGCCGGCAACTACCCATGCTGATGCCGTTGGCGCACCCACCGGAGCCACTCTATGGTGTGAGCCCACGCCCAACCCACAGGCTTGTCAAGCTACGATCAATTCGTTCCATGATGATCCTACGCTGAAGGGCACCCCAGAAGGTGCTGTCACAATCCTTCTAAGGGCTGCAACGGATACAATTCAGCCAGCAGTGGCCTTACTAACCGAGGAATCCAGCAAGCCCGAAACACCGGAATACGTTTTGGTCTGGCTCGATGTCTGCAAGCAGGGCGTCATAAACAGTGCCGATACGCTTACGGAAATCGATTCTGATGACCTGTTTGATCAACAGGGGAGAGACGAGGCTTCCGCCGAACTGAAGACGGCGGCGACTACTTTGATTGACAGCTGCCCAGCAGTTGTACCTCAGCCAGGGAGCAACTTTCCTCCGGAGGTCCAGCAGCACATTGCCGATCTGGTGGGCATCATCTGCAACTCTGCCAATGCCGCAAGCATTATTTTGGCAAAGTTTACTTCATGAATCAACAATTTGATCATCCATCATATATATCTACTACTTACGTGCCGTAGGTGCCTAATTTAGTTGTGTGTGTTGTCAGTATAATATATATATATTTACCCTTACTGTAATCATAGATTACAGTATCAAATAACTACACGTACGGTATCTCTACTTGTACGTCATCTCTCCACTAGTCCGGGCAAATATATAGTTTGTCCCCTGACCTGCTTGATTGCAGGAAACACCGGTACGGTACCGGTGGTTGTTGTTGTTATTATGGTTATGACATATGTACGTACTTTCCATTATATTAATAATATTGACCTATGTACGTTTTGTATTACATTCTTCATGTTACGTTGTTCCTGTATCTATATATTAACTAGAAGCATGCATAAAATTCTAAAGAATTATAATCAAATTGCGGAATATACCATGCGTAGAGGCAATCTTTCAAGTTAAGAAGGTACTGATCGACTAAGGAATCCACAAGATTCTTCCTGCTTAAGATACAAAACCAATTCACTTTCTAGATTTCCAATAGCATCCACCAAATCTTGCCACCTAAATTAGGTGTGTGCTCAAATATATGTGTTAATGGTAAAATAAAATAATTATTTTTATTAAATTTTCTTTTTGACAGGAGAAACCTTTGCGAGATGCACGTACTCACGCGCCGCCACGTATACAGATTCACTCATACGCCGCCACGTAGGCACCAATGCATCGATTTTAGTATATGTAATAATAATAATAATAATAATAATAATAATAATAATAATAATAATAATAATAATATAGATAGATAGATAGATAGATTTTATTGTTCATAATTTTATGTTAAATCGCCCATTTATTTATTTACTCATATTTTAAATCTGGTCAGCAAAAGTTACATGCATAGAGCCCAAGCTAATGAGCCCAGTATATCTATGCAAAGCCAAACTAGTGAACTACCAAGTCTCATACAAATAAAACTACAGCAAAGGCAACAAAAGACTGTTATAGCGACGGCTAACACAAATTTAGCTAAGGCAAGACACAGCAGTAGCAGCAACGGAAAACCTCAGATAGCAGCGACGGACGCGGGAAGTAGGGCGCTGGCAGCTCGGGAATGCTTTGGGCGCAGCAGTACGCCGCGTGCGCAGCACCGGGTGCAAGCACGCAGCTGCTGCCTTCTCTCTTGCGACGGATTTTGGCCTCGATCTTGCGACAGAATCTGGGTTTGTATTTATTTTGTGCTTTTGCCGATTGAATTGGGAAGGGATGGTGTTTTTGTGATTGCTGAGTAACCAAAGAACATAAGTGTTTGAAAGCTTTGGGATTGGGGAATTGGGAAAACTTTTTAATCATAAAAAGGTTCTTCAATTATATTTGAGAAATTTTGGTAGAATATCACATTTTGCTAATTTGATTAGGTAATTAGCATCTCTAAATCTTTTATTAGGCGCTCTAGCACCACTTTAATATTTTTTTAGTTCCGTAACTTCCTTCCTCATAAGTTCTTCCTCGTTTGGGAGTTCTTCATCATACTTCCTTTTCATGGCTTCTCCCTCCCTCTCTCCCAAATTCTTCCTTTTCCTTTCCTCTCACCGCCGGCAACGCCACAGATTCCAGCATCACCATGAACAAATTCTTCTCAAAACACGTCGGCGACCACTTCACAGAATTCGCCGGCGGAGTCCGTTGCCGCCTCTCTCACCCGCTCTCCACCTTCACCGCCTCCTCCAACGACCACAGCTTCCGCTGGTACCTCTTATATATGGCGGTACTAGATCCTTGATCCCAACTCCGAGATCGTGATGCAATGGAACTACATCTTCCTCATCACCTCCGTTGTCGCGCTCTTCATCGATCCCCTCTACTTCTTCCTCCCGTCCGCCATGGAGACCGTCTGCCTCAAATACGACAAGCAGGTCCCCATATCCGTCACCGCCTGGCGAACGATCGTCGTTCTCTTCTACGTCTTCTACATCGCCATGAAATTCCGTACCGCCTTCGTCTCCCCAAGCTCTAGGGTTTTCGGGAGGGGCGAATTGGTCATGGATCCGACTGAGATCGCTCAGCGGTACCTCAAATCCGATTTCATCATCGATTTCGCCGCCTGCCTCCCTATTCCTCAGGAAAGTTGATTCCTTTTTAACCTTCTCTGCCATCACATTTCATCAATTCCTAACCAATGAATCTCAATTGGATTAATGCAGATGATTGCGTGGATCGTGATCCCAGTTGTAAACAACTTGGATGCCGACACCATCACATTCACATTCTCGCTTAGAGTACCAGAGAGTCTACCAACAGTTATTTAAATTGTGGTTAATTGGGCGATTAATTGTAGCTCCATTTGTGCTTGTATATATGTAGTTAATTACTTCTCTTTTAATATGTGCTTGTATATATTACATTGGAAGAAGGTAGTGCTAGGTAATTCATATCATTAACTTTGTCATCAATTTCTTCTCTTTTAAAGCATTAGTTCAAAGGATGATGAGAAGCAGGAAAAAGTCGTGTCATCAAATTGTATATATTGTAATGAAGTTTAATCACACTTTATGCCCTTGTGTCATCAATTATATAAAAAATGTAATAAACATGTCACCACAAGTGATTGCATCAATGAAATGTAATCACAAATGTGTCATCAGTGAATAAAAGTAGAATTGATGAAAATATATCGATATACAATTGATTAAATTAAAAAAAACGGCATCAAACGATTTGATTAAAAAAAATTGCATCAAATAATTACATTAGAAAAATGACATCAAAACACTGTTTGAAAAAGTTGCATCACATTAAAGAGAAAAATGTCATCAAAACATTACCTTGAAAAAATATGGCATCACAAAAACATTACCTTGAAAAAATATGGCATCACTATAAAAAAAATACCATCGAAAAATTGATATAAAAAAGTGTCATCAGTAGTCAACGGTAAAAAAAATGGCATCAATGGTCAAGGTGGCATCACAGTAAACAAAAAAATATCAAGATTTGAAAAAAGTAGCATTAAAAAAGTGCCATCAATCAATTTTATTAGAAAAGTGACATCAAAGCGAAAATAAAATGTAATAAAAAATGGAATCAAAACGACAAAAAATGGCATCACAAAATATGTCACCATATTAAAAAAAAAAATCTGAAGGAGTTGGTCAACGTTGACCGGTCAACATTGAGTCAATGGTCAAACAGTTGACCATTGACCATTTGAGAAGGATGCTAGCTTACCTAATTAAATTAGTTTGGGTACTAATCAGCTAATAAAATGTTCAAAATAGGATAGTTAGCAAAAACACCCATTATATTTTTTAATCTAATTGAATTCAAAATAATACAAGTGTTTAAATAGAAAAGCCTAACCGATTCTACCTTGCAAGGGATAGAGGTTTGGTTAGACAAAAGATAGATAAAATATCCTAAAGATAGATAAATCCTAAGATAGATAAAACAAACCTAATAAAGATAGATAAACAATAACTTGGTGGGAAAGGAATTTATCTAGATGTTTGATTTTCCTTCCACACATTATTTTCCTAAATTCATAAAATAATTACATCTAATTTAATTAAATAAATCCGAAATTAATTAAATAAATATGTAGAAATTCGTCCAAACAGTGACAGCTGTAAAGAAACACATTTATCCCCCGCTGACTGAACATGAATCCAAGAAACTTTCCGTGGTATACCCCAAAAACACATTTTTCGGCCTTCAGATTCAACCCTCCTTACCTCAGAGAGTTGAAAGTTTATTGTAGTTCGGATGCATGCTCCTCTGTCTTCCTGCTCCTGACGACTATGTCATCCACATAGATCGATATATTCCTCATCGATTTTCCACGGAAAATTTTGTCGACGGCTCTCTGGAAAGTCGCCCCAGCGTTTCTCAGGTCTAAAGGCATCACCCGATAGCAGAAAATCCCCCGATTGGTGATAAAAGTGGTCGCCTTCTTGTCCAGGGATCCATGCAGATCTGGTTGTACCCTGAATAAGCGTCAAGAAAACTCAATACCTCGTTCTCAGTGGTCCCATCGACTAACTCATCGACCGAAGGCAAGGGATAACTATCTTTCGGGCAGGACTTGTTGAGGTATGAGAAATCAACACACATTCTCCATTTCCCGTTGGCTTTCTTGACAAGGACGACGTTGGAAAGCCAATCCGAGTTGTCGACCTCTTCGATGAATCCCATGTCCAGCAACTTCTCCACTTCTTCTTTTGCCGCTCGAGACTTTTCAAGTGCCATCTTCCTCTTTTTTTGGGCTACGGGTCGAGCGTCATGTCGGATCCTGAGACTATGAATCGCTACAGACATGGGACCCCCATTAAATCCCTTGGTGACCAGGTGAATGCATCGCGTGATTCCCGGATAATTTCCAGAACACTCTGCTTTTCCTCCAGACCCAGTGCTTGGCCTAGGTAAACCCTCTCCTCGGGGTTAGAGAAAGGCTAGTGGGCTGTTCTCATATCCATGGTTGGAATTTCTCTCTCAGCAGGTTTGACTTCGAGTTCTACCTCTAGGGTCTTATCTTGTGGGTCACTTGATGCTTCGTTTTCACCCTGGAATTCCTCTTCAAAATTCTCAAACTTGCTTTGAGCCTCTTCTTGTATACACATTACCTTTTTCTTCTTGCAAAGAGAGGTCATGTAGCAGCTTCTGCTCTCTGGCTGTTGCTCACGGACTTCTCCAGTCTCTCCTCCGAGTACCGGGAAGTTCCCCTTAAAATGGTATATGGAAACAACCATTTGAAACATGTAAAGGGGTACCCTTCCCAAAAGAGCATTGTAAGTAGTTGTTATTCTGACTACGGTAAAGACAATGTTTTCCATCCGCCGACAAGGTGCGGTTCCCAAGACCACGACAAGCTCTATGGTACCAGCCACCAGTACGACATCTCCGAAAAAGGTTATCAAAGTCCCATGGTAAGGCTTCAGGGCTGATGTGGAGACGCCTAGTTGAAAGAAGGCTTCCCAAGACAAGATGTCCACCGACGACCCGGCGTCGATGAATACTCTTTTTACTATTTTCGTGGCAATATGGGGAATTAAAACATCCTCTGCGTCTGCCGCGGTGAAGATCATCTCAGCGTGTGGCTGCAAGGTAATTTTTTGGCTAGATGCTGATGGAGGCTGCTTCGCCTCCCTCTCGTAGTTCTTCCTGTCTGATCTGATGATCCCATAGATCGAGGGTCCTCCGGCCATAATGTCAATGAAACCTTCTGTTGTGAGGAGGAAATCATGTATGAAGTATAACAAAATAGATCAAACCAGATTTAGGCCCACGCAAATAATTACAAGACTCCTCCAATGCAGTAAGAGAAAGTCAGGATCGAATCCACGAGGAAGCGTGTCAGCGGATCCTAGGCAGCTGTAAATCTCACAGAAAAGCAACAGATAAGACAGAAACACAGAAATAAGGAAAGAAAGACAGAAATAACAAACGAAAGCAAAGAATAAAACACGAAAGCAAGAAATAAAACAAAGACATAAGCTTTACTCGATCTCGACTAGGTGCAACTCGAGATCGACTACCAACAGTAAAAGACAGAAACTGAAAATCAACGACAAAAAATCGACTCAGACAACTCGATGTAGACCAAAGCCAACTCGATCTCGACCAAGGCTTACTCGAGATCGACTAGCCTCTCCTCTATCTCGACTAAAACTCAGAAAGTATAAATCGCAACTTTGAACACAGATTTCAGAATTTCAACAGAAATAAACTCAATATAATAAAGAACTTCCAAGGCCAGGGTATCAACGCCACAACGATAACCATGCAAAGTAACACATAAAGGCATAAAAGATCATGCTTTCCATCAAAATAACTTTCGTTACTAACAAATAGGCATATAGAGGCTTTCGCATAAACCCGAATTGTTACTAACCCTTTTCACATAATTAACCCAAGTTGCATTAAGATCACTTTCGCTTCAATAACACAAACAAGGATCACCTTCAACTCTCGCAAAAGAATCATGCTCATAGGGATAGAAGATGAATTGCATAGAAAGATCTGACCTTTACCGCATCACCTTATATGGCCACCGTCGGGCTCACCCCAGCCCCAGAAGTGGGTGGACTACTCACGCCTCATCGCAATCGCAGACATTGATGTATAAGAAGAAACTTGCATTAAACTAAATTCAAAGCCTTTACAATCCCGACACACCAACTTTCGTTGAATGCCAAAACCCTAAAACCTTCGAACTCCTAAAACTTCTCTGTGGAACTACTTGTCTCTGACTGAAATTGAATTGAATGAAAAACCAGCCCCTAGGGCTTTATTTATAGCCTTCTATTCCTTGCTATTCAAGGATAGAATATATCTATCTATATCTAAAAAGCTTAAAAGATAAATAAATGGAATTTAGGAATTAAATCTAAAAAGGAAAAATAAATCTAAATAGGTAAGTCTTCTCATGTTGATAGATCTTGTCTTCCATATATAGAACTTGATGGATTTTCGGACAGACTTGGCTTCCTTCGGCCCCAAGGACTCCCAAACCGAGTAGGATAGTCAAACCGCGTAACGCGCTCCCGGACACGGCTCGTCGATCTCGACCAGGGTTACTCGACATCGAGTAGGAGTTGTCGTCGACTGGGGCTGGCTAGGCTTCTCGGGTGACTCTGCTCGACAGGCTCAGATCTTGGCTCCGGGCTCCTCGATCTCGACTAGGAAAACTCGAGATCGAGTTGGGTGTGGTCGAGGATGGCTCGGACTGACGTTGTCGAGGAGCTGGTGGTTGACTCGGACTGGCGCTCCTGGGTCCTCGATCTCGACAAGGCCTCCTCGAGATCGAGTAGGGTTGGCTCGGCGTCTCCGTCCTCGGCTTCTTGATTTGACACAACTCGTCGACTCCGGACTTGGCGCTGAGGGGTAGTCAATCTCGACAAGTGGTACTCGAGATCGAGTAGGGTTCCCGGAGTCGGGTTGATCTGGCTCTCGACACTGCTCTTGGTCGACAAGGCCTGTGTTCGGACACCATCGTCGAGGTCGAGTAGACTTTACTCTAGATCGAGTAAACTCGGGCTCCAAGCTTGATTCGACTGGTTCCGTTGCTTCTTGACCTTGGACTTCTGTAGTTGATTTCCGAGCTTTTCCGACCTTTCTCAGAATTGCTGTAATTTGCCTCGAATTCTGCGAAATTAAACAGAAACTGGTGTAGATTCCATAATTTGGAAAATAAGCATAAACTACATAGATTTTGTACTATCTTAGCCTAAATGAATGAAATGTATGCAGGAATCGATATAGAAGTTACTGTAAAACATGGCAGATTCAGCTCACAACACCTTCAGGTTCTGAAATTCAGTTGGCCCGGGATCCCTCGTGATTGGCTTCGTTTCGGGGGGCTGGATTGACAAACCGCCGGGTCAGCGCCCCCTACCTCAGTTAGGGGGAGGATAGTATGGTCGGTCGTACCTCCCATTCGAAAGCTGAGGGTATTCATCTCTAGAAGCGTTATGGTGATCCTACAATCTTTCGTCATACCCTTCGTCTCGCCGGTTTGGGGCTCATGATGAGATCGCCCCTGATCGCGGCGCTCACTCCCTCTTCGGTGGGAGGCACGGTCTCCGTCGCCTCGTCTTCCCCCTTCGCGCTCCCTTTGGCCCGGAGCAGGTTTCTTTTGCTCAACATTGAGGTGTACCTCATCCTGTCGGGATGCGAGTAGACGTCCCGCGGAGTACTGCTTCCGCTGTTTTCCGACCTCCTTGTCTTTCCGGCACTTCCCAGCTATCTTTCCGAAAAAACCTTGTTGGCTGTCATTCGCCCTTGAACTGGAGGCCACGGCTTCTTCTTCTTAGATCTTTTTCGACACCATATCTCTCAGAGTGTCATAGTTTTTTGGTTTCTTCCGAAAAAGGTAGGTCTTGAAATCCCCCTCGGCCAAGTTCCCCATGAGGATTATGAATGTGCACTCATGGTTGAAGCTCGGGATTTGTACTACCACGCTGGTGAATCGCGCAAAGAACTGCCCCAATGTCTTATTCGGCCCCTGCTTGATAGAATTCAAATCTAGCATTGTCTTCTTGCATGACCGTGAACTTATGAAATGGGACTTGAAAACCTGGGAAAGTTGTGAGAAGCTGACGATTGAGTTATGGGGCAGGTTGGTGAACCAAGTCAGAGCTATATTCGTCAGTGTTAAAGGGAAAGTGCGACACAGCATTGCATCATTATACTCATTTATTCTCATGGATGTTACGAAATGGCACATATGGTCATCTAGATCAGTTTTGCCGTCGTGCTTCATGAGATTCATGTCCCTCCATCGCTTGAGGACAGGTGCTCGACAGATCTCATTGGTGAAGATGGACGGTATGAAATTTGATCCCTCTGCTTTCGTGGGGGGGGGGGGGGGGGGGGATCAATCTTGGTCGACGTGGAGACATCAAAAGACCGTTCGCCGCTGTGATACTTATTGACATTCTGGTTTTCATAAGGGAACGACTGATTAGGGTATTCAAAACCCCTCGGCTGATGATAGTCGCAATGAGCGTTGTCGTACATATTATGGGGGAAACCGGCGTACGGGTTTCCTTGTTGAAAGGCATGGTTTCTGTCATGCCCGTAGAAGAAAGCATGTTCGTAGTTGCCTTGATGGAAATAAGGGCCTCCAAACGCTGCCCATTGCTGCCCTAGGTGTGGGGGTACATAAGGTGAGAACCAGTGGGCAGTCGAGGTCTCAAACGGGTGAGCTGATATGCCCCTGCATGCTGGATTCCGTGAACCCTTCGGGGGTGTCCTGACTCATCATGTTAGACGCATCATCCATGTGCTCACTCATTTTCCTGTATTGAAAATAAAATCTTTTGTTAGTGGCAGATCCTGTGGAAAAAAAATCTTGTCACTATACCTTGGAACCTCTTAGTGCGAGAGGTTCCCACAAACGACGCCAATGATGAAACCACAAAGGAAAAGGGTCTCCCTTCCACATCACCGTGGGGGGAGAGGAACCACGTGTACGATTTGCAGTTGGTCAACGGTCTTACTTGAAGTGTCCCCTTGGCTTTACCTTCTAGAGGGGGTCACTTTGAACTGTGCCGCGGTGACCTATTTGATTTCGACGGTCTTACCTAGGTTCACTGTCTGCAGATGGCGGAAGGTTTTTACCAGTGTCGCGTGGTCTAGCGCTAGGCTCGATCTGCTTTTCGAGAGATGGCCTCATCAAGGCCTTTCGAAAAGAGAGAAAACTATCCCGAGTACGGGAGGGAATAAGACAAAATCTCGGTGTGATCAAGCTCCTAATACCTGTATCCCCTGACCTGATCCTTAATTGCAGGTTATGGTTGGCCGCGGATTATGTTCCACCTTTTGGGGTTCCTTCTCTTTGTTTTCCAAAAAGCCCCTTCTTCAGAGAGATTCTCGGATTTTATAGTCGAGGTTGGAATTGCCCCAAGGACACGTCGATTTACATACTTAGCCACTTGCTGTGCTCATGTCGCCACGTGTCTTTCGGGTGGCACCACGTGGATGGGGGGCATGTTGGACACCTCTTTTCTTCTCTCATGACTTTTGTCCGTGGATCATCCTCTTTGCTTTGTCTGCGACTCATTCCCGGTTTTCTTTCCTTTTTCTTTTTAGGTTTTTTCAATTTCTTCGATATTTTTAGGGCATCATCACAGCCCATCTCCCCTCCCTCTTTTGCCGATCAACAGCAACAGCAAGAGCACCCCTCTTCAGCTCTCTTATTCCTTTTCTAGCTAAACACCCACACCCTCCTCTCTCTCCTTCACCTTCTTGTTCCCCCATTTTTGTCCAAGGCCAAGCACCCCCTCCCACACCCTTGTTCGATTGTCTCTAGCACAAGCCCCATCTCCTCCCTCTTTATATTGGATCCCAAACAAACCAACATCACACATATATAAAAACCCACACCCTTCTCTCTCCATTCCCCTTGCTTTCTTTCACCCTTTCAAACACAAAACCCCAAACACATACAACGTACCCAAAACTCCCTCCTTTCCCACTGGTTTCGCCACCACCCAGAACCACTATCGTTCATCTATGTTTTCCCGGAGCCACAACCACCTCCTCTTCCTCTTGTCCCACTGAAGAATTCGAGCTTCCCCTGTTTTTCTTCCGAGAGGTGCCAAGCCGAGCACTTCACCACCTCCCTTCTTCAAGCAGCAGCAACCAGCACCTCCCCTCCACTGACGTCCGAAGATGAAGCCGAAAAGCCCGAGCCTAGAAGCCGGAGCCGCCAACGTCATTCCTCTCCTCTTTTCCCCTGTTTTTCTTTGAAAGTTTGGTAAGCTCTCATCCTTCTCCTTTCGCTCTAAAACATCATAAATCTTCACATTTATGACCTCTTATCTTTGATCTAGGACAAGAAGTACGTGCGGCCCTACCTCCGACGAAGCCCAAAGCATCTCCTACGCAGACCTCAAAGACCCTCGGTGCGCCTCGCTTCTTCTCCCATCTCCTTTAGTCTCATTTGGTCTATTTTGTGTTCATTGTGGTTGGGGAAGAGAGTCAGTGAGGATGAGAGCTCAGTCACGACGATGTAATCCACCTAGTCACGAGAAGCTCAGAGTCGACTTGCGCCATGGTGAAACTCTGTTTCATCATGGGAAAGCTCAGTGGTGGTAGCGAGAGATACCTCATCACGGGGAGCTCGAAGGCGAGCTTCGCTGCGGCAAAAGCCGATTTTGGGTCGGTTCTCTTTATTTGTTTTGCCTCAAAAATCTCTAAAATCGCTTTAAGAAAACCTAGAAAATTCTTTCTGAAAGTAACGTGTGTTTTTTTTTTTTCTGAGAATGAATGATTAAATCGAACCCCCAATAGGATACTAAATACCTAAAATCTATCTTAGGAAAGAAGAATTATATTAAATCTATCTAAATTCTATCTAAACTGGGATAAAATCGGACTAATTCTTTTCGTTGGCGGCCCGTACCGAGATAGGGTACTCTCGGTACCGACCCACCATGGGGTCGGTATGGTCGCTGAGATTGAATCTTCGTTTTTCTCTCTTTCCGCGGTTGGCTCGGTACCGACCCAGGTGGGGTCGGTTAATGTACATGTTTTTGGTCATAGATAAAGCCTTATTTTAGTCCATATTTAATGTCTTTTATGCATATTTGTGTCGGAAAAGTATGAAAATTGTGTAGTTGTTGATTATTTGCAAGATATGGAGTCTACACAAAGTTTGGTGTGATTTTCAGGGATTTGGAGCTCATTTCTAGAAGGTTGGATTCACTTTGGAGGTTAATGGAAAACCATGAAGGCCATGGAGAAGCTAAGGAAAAGTAAAAGTGATGAAGCCTGGAGGAAATCCCTATTTTACCTATTTATCACTTTTAATCAAGATCTAATGCCTTCGTGAATCTTGTAGTCCTCGGAAAGAGCTTTCCGATGCATATTCATATGCACCATTCGGACAAACGAGAACTCGGGAATGTGCGTTTCAAGATGGAGTTAAATGTTGAAAAAGCTTAAAGGAGCTTGATATCGATCAGAGCACTCAATATCGACCAGAGCAAAACACCGGATTAGTTTCTGCAATGAAGGCAATCGATATTTATCCTTGACGTCTACCACTCCAGTCGATATCGACCCAATTTTTGGACAAATGCAGCATCTGTTTGAGCAGATAAAGACGGATCTTTGAAGACTTTATCTTACCCGAGTGGTGTACATATCTGATTGAGATTTCTTTTGGGATAAACTCCACTTTACTCATAGGCTTTTAGGATTTTCTATTATTTTATTATTATTTTTACTTTGGGAATAAGCATTAGTTTTAGTATAAATAAAGGCCCCAAGCCTAGGTTTTACTCAGACAAGATTTGCCTGCAAGGGGCGTGGGCGGTGAAGGAGGAATGATTGGAGAAGTTTTGTATGTTTTGTTTTTCTTTCAATTTTAATTGATTGTATCCCCATGTTTTCTTTGTAAAGTTCATCTTTTAGGGTTAGGGTAATCCTAATGATAGGCATGATTGCTTAATTTATGAATCCATGATTATGTGTGTTTTCATCATCTCCTATCTTATATGTTTAATCCTTGAACGAAAGTAAAAGAAATTCAGTTTAACAACTTGGATTAAATCGCTAAAAAGGTAGAGACAATATAAAAACCTACTAAAACAACACTAAACCCAACAGTAAATCTAAGAAAAATACTCAAATTGACAGTAAAACACAGAAAAATATGACTAAAAACATGCATATCATGGATCGACTCCGGACTTACCGAGTATACTAATTAGTAGGTTTGGATTTTTTTTTATAGGAAAACAACAACTTTACACCGTGCCAGTAGGATATTTATATTGTAAGAATTTTGTTGAAAAGACAAGTTGAATTTGATAATGAAGTGGTCATTTTAGCTTCTAGTGATTTGGGTTAAGGCTATCATTCTTTTGTGAAAGGTCAATCTAATTCATGTTTCCACTTCATTGAATATATTTTTTTATTAGATAAGAATTCGAGTTCAGACAAAACTAAAACTTGAAGCCCGGACAAGCTGCCAGGCGGAAGAACCGTCTAACAACCCTAATGTACAATAAAACAAACCGGTTCAAACATAGATAAACGACTCTACAAAAAAAAACCTAGAAGACCTAATCCAAGCTGGATGGGGCCGAACAAGCCGCCGGACGGAAGAACTGTCTAACAACCGGTGCTAACATCAGGACCCGATCATCATGTGGGAAGTGAGGACGAACTCCAGGGAAGCAGTCAACCCGAGTGATGGAAACGCCACGATGCAAACTACCCCGACCCCAACCTATCCCGACTTCGACAGCCAAAACCAAATCTACGGAGAAGATCGCCAAGCAATGCGATCGTATAGCCGCACCACACCTGAATAAATCGCACCTAGAAACCCTAGCGGGATTTAGTACACGCCCATACGAGCGGGATTTGATATCCTTACGGGATTTTAACCATATATATGTAGTAATGAAAAAACATCTAAAACAAAACTTGTTGAAAATTTTGATTTAATTTTTATTCTTTTTTCCACTATGGGCTGCTTTGGGCCACCTTGGGCCCAAAGAAGGGAGTGTGGGCCCAGCCTATCTTTTTTTTATATAATTTATTGCTAAGCAACACCAAAACACGCCAAGGAAGATACGACCGCAAAGGCCATCGGAGAGGGCGCCCCAGAGCCAGACAACGGCCGAGGATAACAGCAGAACAGCCCAAGAGGGTTGGGAAAGAGAGGGAACAACGATGGAAACGAACCTCTGGAAAGCCGCCGCCAACAAGGACAACAACAACCGGAGGATCGGAGGCGAACTAGATCTCAAACGGAGGAGGCGGCGAGCCAAATCCCACCCCGGGGAAGACGCTAGCAGGCTATGATTGGTAGAAGATGATGAGGAGTCCAGGGGGGACAAATTGCGACATTCAAAATCCCAAAATTCGAGCCTTAATTCGCACTAACCCTAGAACATGGGTACCGCAACAGAAGAGACTTATGAGGCTGAAATCGCCCAAAATCGAGAGGAGAGGGCGGGGTACTAGACCAAAGCCGCCCAAATCGAAACACACTGAGGTGGCCACCGAGAAGGGAGGAGGTGGGATATATAGGAAGGTGGTTGACAACCGTGGCTCCCAAGAGGACACCGGAGGTGGGGTAGACGGTGGTAGTGGGGATGTTTAGAACATGTAGTACTATGAAATCAAACAAACAATGTATCTATCAAAATATCCAAACAAACTCATACAAACCTATGAAATCAAGAAAGAAATACTATGGAGTACTTAATTTTATGGGAAAACTAAAACAATATTGGAGTCGTTTGATTGATTAAGAATATATTGAAATAAAATGGTTATATCATTAATTGTTATTACAAACTAGAGGAAAATAAATGAAGATATATTTAAACTTCTTAGAGTTCTGATAATGCATATTTTAAATAGACATTATAGGCAGGTCTTATTGTGTTTAATTAGTGACATTGCGCGCATATGTTTTGGTCTATTTTTATATCTTTCATGTGAAGCATTTGAGTTCGGAATCCACTCCTTTTTAGTGTTTATTCCGCAGTTTTACATTCCGGACTTGGATGGGATCATGGAGGAGCTTAAAAGACTGATTTTGGAGCATAAGAAAAGCTAAGGAAAGGAGCATCAAGAGAGCAAAAAAGAACAACGTCGAAGCAAGGGAAGGATCTCGTTGTTGTCCTGTATTCAGCAAACGCCGAATTAAGTCCGAAGATTCAATTTCTATTATTATAATATTATAATTTTCCTAAGGTTTTGCACGACTCTATTTAGGTTATTTTCATTCTATTATTGAGAGGAGGACATTGTGGTGATACATTGAGAGCCGTTTGAGAGAGATGAGCGTTACTTTGGCTATGAGTTACTAAACTCATAGTTTTGTCTATGATTCGAAGACATGGTTGAATGAATTGTGAAGATTTGATTTCAATTAGTTATTTATGAGTTTATTTATCATCTTGTTCTTATTGATATGTATTTGTGTTTCTTTCTATGCTTGATCATCATGTCAAGAATTACAGCTATTCGCTAGGTTAATAGTAATTATTCGCTAAATTTCTTATTATCAATGAATAGCTAGGGGGATTATTCGAATAGCCGAATGGATTAGTCGATAATTACCCACATACATGTGAATAATTTCTTATTGTCAATGAATAGTGACTCTTCACTTGCCGAATAGTCGATAAATTCATAAATAATTTTAGACAGAGTTTGAATTTCAATAAACTTACATCTAATTGCCCCTATACATATGAATAATTTTTAATTATCAACGAATAGTGACTCTGAACTTGTCAAATAACCGATCAATTCATGAGCTTGAATTTCAAGAAACCTATATCTAATTGTTCCCATATATATATATATATATATATATATATATATATATATATGAATAAATCTTGATTATCAATGAATAATGACTCTGAATTTACCGAATATTCAATAAACAATTTTTAACAGAGTTCGAATTTCAAGAAATCCACGTCTAATTACACATACATATGAAAAATTCGTGACAACTCCACTCCCTTGATGAAAATCGGAAATGGTTTCAAAGGTTTTGACACATGGCTTGTGTCAAAGGTCTTGAAGCTATAGCTGTGTTGATGAAACACAAAACCTGTATTATGTGCATATTATTTCCGGATGTTATTATATGTTATTATTATTAAATATATTTCCAGATATTATTATATATTATGCACTAACATATGCAGCAAGATTTTTGAATGAAATCTTCTTCCTTAAGCTTGAAGTCGAGAAGAATCAAATCGGAGATTATGGCTTCAGAGTTTCCCAAAATAGAAGATTGTGAAGATTGACATGATCTGTTCTAGCCATTGAAGAGAAGATCCTTATTTGAAAGAGGCGCTGATTTGTTCAATATAAAGGAAATGAAGAAGGGAAGACAGATACACAGTTGTTGAACACAAGCATTCATTCGCACTCAAGCCTTCAAGTCAATCTGTCTTCTTTGTGTGCTCTCTGCTAGTTGTTTAGAGTCGTATTTTTTGTTTCAAAGCATTTGAGAGTTACACAGTGAGCTTATAGGATATATTTCGAGAGAGTGTTATACTCGAGAGTTTGTAACTCAGGAAGTGGACACTAGGCGATTGATTCATGAAGTGTAAGAGGATTGTACTAGATAGCTGAGAGAGGTGGGGCTCTTCTAGATTGGTCTAGGTCTCCAAGGGAACGTGAGTTGACTAGATTGCAATTGTATAGGAGAGAGGCTTCTCAGTGAGCTATTAGGATCCTAAGTCTTGTGAATCAATAAAGCCGATTGAATCCTAGGGTTGTGGAAGAACCCTAGGCGGGAACGTAGGCCAAGTTCGTGCCGAACCTCGTCAACAATTCATTGCGTCCTTTACTTATTTTTTTTTACCATATTTCCGCACTTGTTTCGTATTGTATAACTCTTTTGTGATTCAGGTTTTCCAGATAAAAGAATTTAGTCGAATCTCAAAGGGTTTTGCAAAAATTTCAAAAGTCTTGAGATTATTAGCGAAAAGTTGTAATACTCTTTTCAACCCCCCTTCTAGAGTATCTTTATATTACTTTGTTATACATTATCGAACCTTCAATTGGTATCAGAGCCTTACTCACTGCTTTTGATCTAACAATCTTGTTAGTTTTGATCATGTCTGGTGAAGCAAGCGGAGGATTTGCACGAGGAAGGTTGATAGAGCATGTTTAGTATTACATAATAGATTACATTTAGCATAGTTTAGTTGTGAATAGTGCATATTTTAGTTACAATTACATGTTAATCTGTGATGTTGGAAGAGTCGGAATCTATGCAATTTTACGGTTAATTTCATGTAAATGTGGATCCGACGAGGAATGAGGAGACTCTTGGATGAAGGAAGATTCAAGTTGAGGAAGAAATGTGAAGAGCACGGGAGCGGAGTCGAATTTCGAGAACCTAAGTGAATAACAAGTCAGCAAAAGTTGTCGCCAGACATGCTGAACTTGTTTCGCACTTTCTGGAGGCCTCGGTGGTCTGATTGACTATTAAAACCATGCGTTGGAAAGCTCTTTTTGAGATCTACAACTTTCATGTTGACATCGAGACCAAATTCGAAGAGGAAAAATCGCTGTGAACAGTAAGGCCGCCCCACGGCCAGAAGCTCCGACGAAGGATTTCGCTGATCCTCGGCCGCCCCGCAGCCTGGGTTGGCTGCCCCGCGGCCCTCGCAGAAACACGCCGTTCAGAATTGGACTTTAATTAGGGTTTTTGTTTTATTCTTTGGCCGACTTGTAAGAGGCTTTATAAGACTTTTCTAGTTTATTATTCCATTCACCTTATGCACTTTATTCCATTGTTAAGAGCGTCGTTGAGAATGAGCAACTAAACTCTCGAGGTTTCGCCTACAGTTTGGATTTTTGATTGTTGAATTGTGAGTTTCTTAATCTAGTTCTTATTCCTATTCCAATGTTTTGACTTCTTTGTGCTTAATTGCTTGAATGTGTTTTATTCTCTCTGGCCTGATCAACTAGTTAGAGTAGATTCATTCAATTGCCAGGGTTTTGCAGATTCCTCGTAGCGAACCTTAACCCAAGTGCCAATCATATCCCTTTAGGACTGGTAGGACTAATTGGATGTGTAGGAAGTTGAATATATGTTAAATATCAACTCGTAGCTTGATATTGCATGTACCTTGGTTAATTCATATTCTTAATGCTATCTCTAGGTTAAATCTTAACCGTGTTAGGGTTATTTAGAGATAAGGGTTGCTAGGACTCGTAGGACTAGTAATTTACCTAAGATCTGGACAATGACATTGATAGGAAAAGACAAGAACTAGAGGCTGAAACAAGGATCGAATTAATTAATCGGAGTGATAAATTGTAGGTGAACCTATTTCTCTTCACTGCATTCTAAAACCAATTTACTTTGTTTGCTTGTTTTCGCTTTGATAAAAGGCGGATCTTTTTCACACCCAAAACCCCCATATTCTCTATTAGCGATTAGAATTGTACTCGAATTGAATAGATTTCCCTGTGGATCGACCTCTTGCTTACACACTATACTAGTTGTGAGTTTGAGTATTCTTTGGCAAGAACAACGACAGGTTTTCCTCTTGTCAAATTTGGCGCCGTTGTCGGGGAATTCTTATCAATTTCTTGTGTTTTTTTTTATCTCTAACTTTTGTATATATTTACATCTAACCCCATCGTGGACCTATCTTACGGTTCATGACACCTTATTGCTAATATTTCTAGATGTTGAAGTTATGGCAGTTTCAGGGAGAGTATTTTCACAATTACCTCACAAGGGTGCAAAATTTATTAGACATCTGTTATTCACGGGGTTTCCGAGATAGTTTGCGAGATGTGGTGGTTTGCGTTTATGAGGGCATGACTCCTGAGACCTGAGAACTTGCCAGGTCCATAAACAATGGAAGCTTTGCTGGGTTGGGAGTGTCGGGACTATGGGATCTTTTCTGCTACATGGGTGACCGATCGGCAGAGGAAGAATCCTACACTTCGATGTTTCAACCAATGGAGTACTCTGACCAGTCCATGGAGGATTCAACCATTGTCTTGATGGAGCAGATAGGGCAATTACGTGAGATGGTGAATCAAAATGCGGAAGCAATTATCCGACTCTCTCAAACATTGAAGGAGTTGGCAGTTCAGCAATGTTCTATTCTTCAAATTGATGAAAGCCAAGATGGAAGCAACGATGAATTCTCCGATAATGAAGAAGAGCATCTAGTGGTTAGTGACACGAAATCTCAGGAGACGTCCATAGAGATTGAGCATGTTTTGATGCTCCCTCCATTCATAGAAACCATCCCCAACTCGCCTATCAAGGAGCCAAGTCTGGAACCGTAGACCACCACTTTTTGTAGGAAACAACTTCTTCCACTGGAGGTCCTTGATGAAAATCTTCATTATAGATCAAGATATGGAACTTTGGAACATTATAAAGAATGTTCCGATGGTTCCAGTGAAAGACGGACCAAATGGAACCAAAGTCGCAAAGACCGAGGCTGAATTCATCCAAGCGGATCTTGAACTCGTCTCCAAGAACTACAAGACCATTAACTTACTATACTGTGGTCTTTACACTGATGAGTTTAACCGTATTTCATCTTGTAGGTCGGCTAAAGAGATTTGGGACAAGCTGGTTGTCACCTACAAAGGAACCAGTCAAGTGAAGGACACCAAGATCAGCATTTTCCTTCGAAAGTATGAACTCTTAAAAATGAAGCCAGATGAGTCTATCAAGGCTATGTTCACACGGTTCACGGAAATCATAAACAACCTTTAATCTCTCGGCAAGACCTTTGAGAATGTTGAGAAAGTGAGGAAGATATCGAGGTGCCTCCCAAAAGACAAATGGGGTCCGAAAGTGACAGCCATAGAAGAAGCTCGGAATCTCACCACTCTACCCCTTGATGATTTGCTTGGGAAGCTGATCACACATGAGATGATTCTCAATGAAGACGATGGAGAACTTCCAACAAGCACTAAGAACTTGGCGCTCAAGTCTAAGAAGGATGAGCCCAAAGAGGTGTCTGATTCTGAAGATGAGGATGATGATGAGTATAATCCCTTTGCTCTTATTACAAGGGGTCTTTCTCGAATCCTCAAAATGAAGAAGCAATTCAGCAACAAGGATGGATCAGAGTCTCCTAATTAAGTCTCAATACAACAAATATGACAAGAAGACTAAACCTTTGTCTTGTTTTGAATGTGGTAAAACAGACCATCTTGTGAAAAACTGCCCTCAAAAGATGAAGAGCCAGTTCAAGAAAGGTGATAGATGGAAAAAGAAAGTCATGGTGGCAACTTGGAGCGATTGTGACACAGACTCCGATGATGAGAATGTCAATGTCTGTCTTATGGCCTCAGGAGATGAATCCCACGATGAGCAACTTAAGGTAACTGTAAGAGAGCTTATGGCTAGTCCAAAAGAGGTATTATTGGAATTCCTTTCTAATATGTTTGCCAATGAAGAGAAACTTATTGCCCAAACCAACACTCTTATTAAGAAAATTGTGGATCAGGAAAGAACTATTGAGGATCTGTCTATGAGGGTCAAAAGTCTTGAAACTTCTTATTCAGGTCTTGACATTAAAGTCAAGACTCTTGACTCAGAGAAATCTGAACTCAAGCAAGATCTCTCGTCTCTAAGAAATGAACATCATGACTTAGACAACGAGAAGATCTCCTTCAATAAAAAGATTCAAGACCAACAGACAGCCCTCATAAGTTTTACCAAGTCCAAAGGCACCCTTGATAGGATGTTGGGTGAGCAACAAAGTTCTCTAAACAAAAGTGGTATTGCTTACAATCCAAGGTTTTTAAAGAAGCAGCACATTACCACTTTTGTAAAGGCAAAAGGAAGCAGAACCTCTCCTATATGTCACCACTGCGCGAGAAAGGGACATGTAAAAGAGACCTGCCCCTATAGAAGAAAGGATCCACATATCATTCACAATACATTTCCTGTTCACTTGAGAAAAGAACGGATAACGCAAGTTTGGGTCCCCAAAGGCACCATTTTACCAAATATGGTTTATCCCAATAATGGATCTAAATTTGCTTATTGGTCTAGCCACAAAGGTTGATGTTTGTCTTGCAAGAGATCACCAAGGTGAAAGAATAAAATTCGATTATTGATAGTGGATGCTCGAAACATATGAGTGGGAAGAGGTCTCTCTTCCATGATCTAAAGAAGCAATCTACTAGAACAATCACTCTTGGTGACAAAGGAAAGTGTGACATCGATGGTATTGGTAGTGTCGGGAGTGATCCTAACCATAGCATTAAAAATGTTTATCTTGTTAATGGTTTGAAATATAATTTGCTTAGTGTTTCTCAACTATGTGATAGTGGTAATAATGTTAGATTTAACAAGAAAAGATGTCTAATGTGCAGAGAAGATACACGTGAAGTAGTTCTAACTGCCTATCGCTATAACAACATCTATGCTGTGAATGCTGAGCAAGTTGCACAAGGAAGCTTATCCTGTCTAAAAGCTTTGACGGACGATCCAAAGTTTTAGCACAGGAGACTCGGTCATGTAAGCCCACATACACTACAGAAGCTTGTGTCCAAAGGGCTTTTAAGAGGACTACCTGAGATGGACTTCAAATGTATTGATATGTGCAAAGCATGCACACGAGGTAAACAAACACTGAAAGTGTTGCAGATCTAGATCTTAACAACCATACAGAGAATAAGGATGATGATGATATTGCTACTAAGAACACAGAGAAGAGGAACATGCAGGATCAGATTCTTAACACTGAAGAATTGGCCCAAGGTATTGAAGCTCCGTCCAAAGCCCTTGGCGACCAATCCAAAAGTGTTAGGACTTCAGAAACTGCTGTAACTGAACCTAACAGATCCACGGAGTTGGATGTACCACAAATCAATCCTGTTGGTGTGATGAATCAAGGAGCTGATACTAGCAAGAGAAAGTTCAAATACTTATTATCACACTCATTAAAGGATATCATCTCTGACCCTACATCTAGTGTTCAAACTCGTTCTAAACTTAAAGATCTTTGTGCTTTTCACACGTTTGTTTCTCTTATAGAACCAAAGAAGGTAGATGAGGCCCTTCAAGAGCCATACTGGATCATTGCTATGCTAAGTGAGCTTAACGAATTTGAAAGGAACAAAGTCTGGACCTTGAAGCCTAGGCCAAAGCATCAATCACTCATTGGCACATGTTGGGTATTTCGGAACAAGCTATAGATGAGAATGGTAAGATCGTGAGGAACAAAGCAAGGTTTGTTGCTCAAGGCTACAATAAAGAGGAAGATATTGACTATCAGGAGACTTTTGCTCCCGTAGCCAGGCTTGAAGTCATTCGCATATTATTAGCATTTGCATCTTTTATGGGCATAAAGTTATATCAAATGGATGTCAAGTGTGCTTTTCTTAATGGTTTCTTAGAGGAAGAAGTCTATGTGACTCAACCCCCAAGTTTTGAAAGTTCGGAATTTCCTAATCATGTTTACAAACTAGACAAAGCTCTATATGGTTTGAAACAAGCCCCAAGAGCTTGGTATGAGCACTTGTCAAAATATCTTTTAGAAAATGATTTTAAAAGGGGGTTGATCGACAAGACTCTTTTTATCAAGACCAAAGGAAAGGACATTTTGGTTATTCAAATTTATGTTGATGATATATTGTTTGGAGCTACTAACACATCTTTGTGCAAGGAATTTTCTGACATTATGTGCAGTGAATTTGAGATGAGCTTGATGTGTGAACTCAAATTCTTTTTGGGATTACAAGTTCATCAATCCAAGAAAGGGATTTTTGTCAATCAAAGCAAGTACACTAAGGATCTCTTGAAGAAGTTCAAGATGGATCAATCCAAAGCAATCAAGACACACATGAGCTCAACCTTATCTCTAGATCAAGACAAGACTGGGAAGAGTGTCAATCAAAAGAAGCATCGAGGGATGATTGGATCTTTATTATATCTTACTTCTAGTAGACCTGACATCATGTTTAGTGTTTGCATGTGTGCTAGGTTTCAAGCTGACCCTAAAGAATCTCACCTCGTAGCTGTGAAGAGGATCTTTCGATATCTCAATGGCACTAAGGAGCTTGGCTTGTGGTACCCAAAGCAAAGAGATTTTTCACTAATTGGGTATTCTGATGCAGACTTTGCAGGCTATAAGGTGGATAGGAAGAACACGTCGGGATGTTGCCAATTCTTAGGAGCATCCTTTATTAGTTGGCATTCAAATAAACAAAACTCAGTTGCTCTATCCACTACCGAAGCCGAATACATAGCAGCTGGAGCATGTTGCTCCCAAATCCTTTGGATAGCTCAACAAATGAGAGATCTTGGCATCGACCTCAAATACATTCTCATTAAGTGTGACAACACAAGTGCCATCTCCATTACAAAGAATCATGTTCAGCATTCAAGGATCAAACATATTGATGTGAGGCATCATTTCATTAGGACCATGTTGAAAAAGATGATGTGTCTATATCCTTTATTTCAACTGATTATCAATGGGCTGACATTTTTACTAAGCCTTTGGCAGAGAACAGGTTCACCTTCATTAGACGTGAGATTGGAATGCTTAACAGGGATGCACTTTCGTAAGGGGAGTTTTCCCTTTACGAAAGATAAATTCTACTCAGTGTCAAGACCTTTGAGATTCATGTCAAAGTTTGTAAACTGAATGGTAGAGCACATATAACAGATCATATATTTGGTTAATATCTTTTTAGATACTTGATCAAATATAGTTTTAATGGTTTTTAACCTTCTTTATGCATTACACGTTTTATTTCCCAAAAATCTTATATCCGAGTATATTTATTTATGGAAAATATTTTTCGGAAATATTCCTTCTTGAATTTAAAATGTGAAAAGATGGTTTGAATTATAAATTTTTGGCAAATTAGATCTTTTAATTTTGGGCAGTAGTGTCATGATTATCTCCATTGGAACCCTAAACCCGTCCCATCGACTTACCCTATTGCATTTTTTAAACCATACATTCTTACCCTAACTATTCCTCACCTCTCCAGAACTACCTAAACCCTCTGTCTGTTAAACTTCTCCCTCAACCTTTTTCTGAAAGCTTAACCGAAATCCATTCTTCATGGCACCCAAATCCAAGAAGACCTCCACACCCAGACGCCTTGGCGCTACCCCTAAAGGACGACAGGCCACTCTTGTGATTTCCCCTCAACCCGAACCTAATCCTCAAGCTATTGTCCCAAGCATTGTCCCGAGCACCGTCCCTGAGAGCACCATTGCTGAAATCAAGTGGTCCCTGAAGCGCCTGACTAAGAAGCCTCTCAGTGATAAGCTAAAAGGGAAGAGAAAGATCATTGCTGAGGAAGAGGAGGATCTTGATGAGATTCTAGAGCGAGATGTTGCAAAGGAGGTCGAGGAAGAGGCCCAGATAAAGAAAAAGGTCGAGGAAGAGGCTGAGAAAGCAAGGGAAGAGGATGAGAAAGCAAGGAAAAAGGCCGAGGAAGAGTCCTAAAGAGTAGCTGAGAAGGAGGTTCCCGCTGAAGAGGAACCAGAGGAAGAGGAAGAGGAGGACGACGAGACTGCAGACGACGACGAAGAGGCTGAGGGAGACGATGCTGAAGTGTCTGCTGAGGACTCGGGGTCTGAGGAAGAGGAGCCAGAACTTGTTCCCTCTCCTACTCCTCCTCCTCCTCCTCCCCCGTCTCCAAAGAAGCGCAAAGCCACTAAAGCAAAGCCTCCATCTCCCAAGCGCTCAAGAAAAGCCACTCTCAGAAGCTTTGACGCGCCTGTCAAGACGACTGCTCCCACAAAAGCTCAAAGGAAGAACGTCGATCCACCTGCACTTATCCAGGTAAACCAATCCTTACCCTCCTCCTGGTTTGAGAATGCTGAGATGGCTGGAAAGTGGGTAGATGAGTTTAGAACTCGTAAGATTTGTTGTTCAGATTTTATTGATCTTGATTTTTTAGAAGCTTTTAACCTACCCTGCATCTCTCTCCTCAAACAAACATCTGCCTGGACCCTTCTGAACCTTGAATCCGTATACTACCCCCAACTCACCCGTCTATTTTACATAAACCTCAAAGCCAAACACACTGCTGATGGTTGGTCTTTGGAATCAGTCGTCAAGGGAGTTAGAATCACCTTCTACTCCATTGACTTCTCTGATCTCCTTGGCCTTCCTAAACCTTGTCCACCCTCTCCTAAAACCCCCACAAAAGATCAGTGCGTTGCTCTTGCCCGATCCAAATACTTGCTCCCCGAAGCATCAAACAGCACCACCAAACAGCTTACCCACTCGTCCCTCACACTCGAGGCAAAAATCATCTTCAACATCATTATGAGATGCATCTTACCCCGAATCAACCCTGGCTGCCTACTCACTAACAACGCTATGGTCCTTTTATACCGAATTTTGAATGGTCGTGATCTTGATCTGGCCAATACTATTCTAGGATCCATAGCTCACACCCACAAAGCCAAAAAAGGAACTCCCCTCCCATTCGCAAAACTTTTGACTCATGTCTTCAAAGCTTCTGAAATTGATTTCAAAAATGAAGAACAACAACATCATATGGGTAAATTCGACTTCAAGAGCTTTGAGAAGATTAGCATCACTCAGTCCCCCCAGGGGACTTGGAGTCTTGCCTCTCCCTCAAAAACTCTTCCCACTGCCTCTGCCATCGATGAGCGCATGGAAAATCTGGAGTTGGGTTTAGAGGAAGTTCGCCTGGACGTCAAGGAGCTGCATAAAGAGTTTTTGCTGGAGATGGGCGGGGTGGCTAAGTTGTTGCATGAGTTGAAGTTGTTGTTCACGGATGGTGCTCTTGATGATGAATCCTAAACCCCTACCCTACCTTAACCCTTAATCTAAACACTACTGGTTTTATTTTAAAACTTTTGGTTACTGTTTTATCCTCCTCCCTTTGTTGAAAGACAAAACGGGGGAGATGGTTTGATGGTTTAGACTTTGAAACTGATGTGAACCAAGGGTCTTGGAAGACCTTGTTTTTTTTTACTTTGTTGGATGTTTCTCTTTGGCTTTAAAAACTTATGATCCAACATTTGTCTAACCCATGCAGGTACTTAGTCTGATTTTGCTTATAATATATTTGCTTGACTAAGTTACAGGGATGCACAGGTTTTGTCTTTCATCAAGGGGGAGATTGATAACTCCACTCCCTTGATGAAAATCGGAAATGGTTTCAAAGGCTTTGAGACATGGCTTGTGTCAAAGGTCTTGAAGCTACAGTTGTGTTGATGAAACACAAAACCTGTATTATGTGCATATTATTTCCGGATGTTATTATATGTTATTATTATGAAATATATTTCCAGATATTATTATATATTATGCACTAACATATGCAGCAAGATTTTCAAATGAAATCTTCTTCCTTAAGCTTGAAGTCGAGAAGAATCAAATCGGAGATTATGGCTTCGGAGTTTCCCAAAATAGAAGATTGTGAAGATTACCATGATCTGTTCTAGCCGTTGAAGAGAAGATCCTTCTTTGAAAGAGGCGCCGATTTGTTCAATATAAAGGAAATGAAGAAGGGAAGATAGATACATAGTTGTTGAACACAAGCATTCATTCGCACTCAAGCCTTCAAGTCAATCTGTCTTCTTTGTGTGCTCTCTGCTAGTTGTTTAGAGTCGTATCTTTTGTTTCAAAGCATTTGAGAGTTACACAGTGAGTTTATAGGATATATTTCGAGAGAGTGTTATACTCGAGAGTTTGTAACTCAGGAAGTAGACACTAGGCGATTGATTCACGAAGTGTAAGAGGATTGTACTAGATAGCTGAGAGAGGTGGGGCTCTTCTAAATTAGTCTAGGACTCCAAGGGAACGTGAGTTGACTAGATTGCAATTGTATAGGAGAGAGGCTTCTCGGTGAGCTATTAGGATCCTAAGTCTTGTGAATCAATAAAGCCGGTTGAATCCTAGGGTTGTGGAAGAACCCTAGGCGGGGACGTAGGCCAAGTTCCTGCCGAACCTCGTCAACAATTCATTGCGTCCTTTACTTATTGCTTTACCATATTTCCGCACGTGTTTCGTATTGTATAACTCTTCTGTGATTCAGGTTTTCCAGAGGAAAGAATTAAGTCCAATCTCAAAGGGTTTTGCAAGTATTTCAAAAGTCTTGAGATTATCAGCAAAAAGTTGGCATACTCTATTCAACCCCCCTTCTAGAGTATATTTATATTACGTTGTTATACATTATCGAACCTTCAATTCGAAACTCAAGTTTCGAATTCAAATACTTCGTATTTACACCAAAAGCTAGTATTTATTAATCGAGTTAGATCAGGGTATTGGATTAGTCGCATTTTGACAAGTCTACCTCTTTGACATCAACAAGATATCTACTAACTATTACCTTTAAAACAAGTCCGGATCCTCTAAAACCCTCGGTGCACCCTATGGTGCACCACGAAATTATTTCGGGTATAATTTTATTTTTATAAAAAATTAAAATATATTTACATTCCACAAACTTATATTTATATGTTTATAAACTTTTATTATAAAAAATTCATTTTAACAAATTTATAAAATTAAAAGATCAATTATATTAGAAAATAAATTTTATGTATTTTTAAAACATGATTTTTTTCAAAAAAAAGTTTCTAAACATGTAAATACAAGTACGTGGAATGTAAATATATTTTTTTAAATTTTCCTCCTAGTCCTGTTATACCTCTACCTACAACTTCTTTCTTGACCCTACTCGGAACGAAATGAGACCTCTCGATGGGGGCCTATTACCTCTCTTGCTTCCAAGTGAGCACCGAGGTGAACCGCAGTACCCAAGGCGTTCCCCTTTCATTTCAAAGTCAATTATGCTTCGGTCTTGTTCTTAAAGTATATCAGCTTCTCTGTTGCCGCCATTTCTGATGCGAGGTATTTTAACTCACACGTCGTTCCTGATGGAAACTTCTTTATCGGAATAATTTTTTGGTTGTGCAAACCAAATGGAATAATGACTTTAGCTTATACCAAGTCTGAAACAAAGTGGATTTATTTTTTGTCCCATATTGCCCCACTAGATTTTAAACATAACTTTCTAGGTAATTTTATGGTTCACCGTAGGGTGCACCGGGTGTTGTAGAAGATCCGGACTCCTTTAAAACATATTAGGGAGCATTTTGCCCTTATCAGGCAACCCAACAACCGACACGAATTGTTCATCGCTTGTTATGAACGAGGAAACAAAAATGGTATTATAATTTATAAATGCATTAATACTAACAAGAAACCCAAAAATATTTTGTTGCTAAACAATAAGAGTCAATTGAACCCCCAAGAGGCCAAGAGTGTGAGCTTTGTACCAAAGAAGATTACAGACCCAACAATGGGGTTAAAAGAATTGACACAACCTGCACAAACCATTGCCTTTTACTCTTTACTATCTTCCTCGTTCTGCTCTGTCAAAATATGCACTGTCCACGCATCCGCCATGGCAGGTTGTCGAAGCGCTCTCCTATTACATTGGGATTTGGGCTACACATATAAAAAAGCTTCATACCAAGATCAAGGGAGACCGGCCAAAGTCTTGGGATCTTTGCATCCTAAAAGTTTGTGTAGTTCGAGAAGAGTTGCATCAATGTGTGGAGAGTTTCAGGGTAGAACTTCCTGGCAAATAAGTAGCACGGGCGCTTTACTCCATTCCACAGGCAAGGCCTTTCCTGCACTTCACTCTGCAGTACACAGGATTCGGACACTGTCAACTTGTATATAGGAGTACGTCAATAAAAAGAGTTATTAGCAGCCAACAAGCTTACCTGTTCTTCACTGGTGACGTGCACGTTCATATTGATAGACTGCAAAGCCGTTTACCAGGGTAAAGATCGATTCATAGAAATAATGTTTCTTTGAAAGGCGAAAGATTGAGTGGTAGCATACATACTTTAATATTATGGAGGAGCTCAGAAGTAACATCTTTTGTCCTGTATGCCTTGGGGTGCCACTTATGCTCAGACCAATCAACGTGTGTGACCGACCAATTTGCGATGCTTCCAGGATCAATCATCTGAAGCAACATTTACATATGCTGTCAAACAGGATAACAGCAATTGAATCATTCGAGAAACGGTAATCTTTGTAAAGCTCGGATGTGCTTACATTTAAGAATGTTGGCAAATAATGCTCGTCGGAATAGCAATTGCGCCCGTCCAGTCCCGGCTGTTACAAATGGAGTATTTGCATTAATAGAAATTCGTTGTACAAAGGCACAGAGCTTATTGACGTAACATCATGAGTGCTACAATAGAACATAGAAATTCATTTAATCCTGCTCTTCTGTTGGCAAGGCAAATTTAGCAACGTTCTAATAACAATAGGCAAAACCGAGCCAAAACCCATTTCTGTTTCTAGTTATGATCGCCATTTTTAAACCTAATGAGATAGTTTCACATATCAGACTAGCTGAGCCCATTTTTTGTCTGTTGCCATGTAAAGGGAAAACAGGAATTAAACAAGTTTTTCTGAGCAAGGGCTCACCCGACAATATTCTCGAAACTTGTGGTAGTATAAATTGTCAGCCATCGTTATCACTGCATGTTGACGCTTCATTGTGAACCACTGCAAAAGAAAAAAAAGTTCCCAGTAGCTACAATTAGAAGACACTAGACAAGCAAGCAGGATCTGAGACGGTCATAACACAATATTTCAGAAACGAATCTGCAGATATCACTAAGCATTTCTGATTATTTTTTCCACCTATTTATAAATTTAGTCAGCAGTAGTAAAATAAAAGGGTTCTGCCATGACAACCTGCTGAAATTTAGTTTTAGATATTCTTTATGGAAGTGGGCAAAGGTAAGACAATCAAATAATGTCCAGAGCTGGCCAATAGGTAGTCTGGATAGAGTTTTTAATGATAAGTTAGAAACAAGGAATTTTCATTTACATTTGTACAAGAACTAATACATAAAAGAGAAAGGCAATCATCTACAAGTGGAATAGACAAGGAATCGCAGCTACAAGTGGAACAAACAAGGTACTAAGCAAGAAATTGTGATAGATGAATAGCACAAAAAAAAAAAGGCACAGGTAGTATGCCAATAAATTAGAGCATCAGCTTCTTACACGATTAAAAGGTAACTTCTTAACATTTGAAGGATTAGATCCAATGGGTGAAAATCTTATATACCTAATACATCTGCCAAATCTTCAAAAATGATATTATTTATCAGTTTTGGATGGATGCCAATACGTGAAACAAACCCAAACTCGGGACAATATAAGCCCTCTTCCTTTACTTCTGACAGCACAACCTCCCTCACAGCTACCGTTCCTACCAACGCTCTTGTTCATACTCCCAAAAATCAGAGTTGTTAAAGTATAAAGAGGATCTGGAATTCATCCACTAATAGCCATTCTTCGTATGTATATTAGTAGATATTATTTGTTCTGAGTTGTGTCTTGGGTCGTTCAGTTGGAGGATTATCAAAGATGTAGTAATTCGTGTTTTAACACACCTACGAGCATTTACACTAAGAAGCAGAATAGGTATTTGGCGTTATTAAGCAGCAAGATTTTACATGAAACAAAATTAAGGTATAAACAAGCCACAGATTCTAACTTCTTCCAAATTCTCAATTGGAGTAGTTTGGTACTACTATGTAAAATTCACGTGCTTCTGGATTTTTCATGTTAATAGTTTCTAATAAAGTGCTGTTTCTCTGTTTCATATTTCATGGAGAGAACATCTAGCTTTATTTCAATGGGCTACTACTGATGGAGGAAAATTCAAGATGCTTATTAGTCGTCTAATATCAAAATAAACATATCACTCAAATGAAAAAACTACCAGGTTGGGCTGGTCAAGCATAAACATGCAAAATAGAAAATAAGGTCCTTCAGAGCATATTTTTTGGAATAGCAACAAACAAATGATGTTAAGCTTCCTCTGGTGCCTGCAGCATTTGTTTCTTACTTGTGCACCCTTTTGAAAATATTTCTCTTCAATTTCAGGCAACATGCGTTCAGAGTATCTGGCATTCCCATGTGGACCTGGATCAGTGAAGCTGAAAGAAAAAGGGAGCATTTAGATGCAAAAATATACAGAATGTTTCATTAAATGCTTACGATTCTTCAGTATATCTTGATGTCATGCCAACTAACAAAATCTGGCAAATATATCCAGGTTCATGCACACTTGCTAGATATGTCAACTATTGCAATAGGAACAAAGATATACCAAATGAACAAATTATATCCTTACCCATTAAGAAAAAATGGACTGACCTGTCAATAAAGCTGAGATTTGAGTTCAACAGATAGTGGTACACATAGTCAAAATCATGCAAGGGTACACAACTGCAAAAAGGAGTGGGAAAATAATCAGAAGAACATCGAAGGAAAATTTGCCACAGAAAATGAAACTGAAGAAAAGGAAGTTGGTCTGCAATTTAGACACCTATCAGAAAGTAAAACAAAATGCTGGTTATCAGGATCCCTTAAAGCATTAGCCAAAAGTCGCCTCTCTGCATCAATCATTGAGATATCACCCCAGACTACCTGCAGTCAAAGTAAACAAAAAAATCACTTCATTGGCTTACAAACTCATTAGAGAAGAGAAAAAGGCTGCTTTGTTTTTCCTGAACTATATAAGCCTTCAGCATGTTTTACTGCCACTTCAGTTCCTTTATTACACAGATATACATACCTTATTCCAATCTAGAGAAATTATAGTTCTTTTATTATTTTCTGTTGGAAACAAGTGTTAAAAGAGGGCATAGAGAAAATAACAGGGTTTAGCATCAAGGAAAATACTGTTGATTTTATGATCACTGCTGGTGTCACTACTGCCATTTCACCCTGTTCTACTCCTGTTAAAATTCCTTAATTAAATAAATATACATAGCTTGATCTAATTTAGAGCAATTATGGTTCTTTTTTACTTTTGAAACAGGTGATATAGAAGGCATGAAAAAAATAATGCTATTTAACATAAAGGAAAACACAGTTAATATTCTGACCTTATCACTGCGGATGTCACTATTAATGAAGTAATGACTCTGATGTACAGGTTTTTGCTGAGATGCATGCACATATACAGTGAACTTTCCACCATGACCCTGCCAAAAAAATAGGATAAGCCTCATAAATCCCAAATACATGCCCAGAAACATAGCCCATCAAACTAGAAATGGTAACTACCATCAAATGTATCTTGAGATAGTACTTATTATTAGTACTCCGCATGTAAATAGGCTCCAAGTTTGCATGTAGCTTCACAATAGAAAGTAATAAAAACTTGAACTCTAAAAATGTGGTGTCCCTTAGCATCCAGTTGCAGTTCAGTTGAATGTTCTTAATGACAAGGTAAATAGGATGCAGTATCTGTATTTCCCAACACTCCCTGACTACATAATATGCAGTAGTTAATATCTCACAGGCAAAAAGAGATTAAAGTTACATCCCTGCCATTGATTAAAACCTAAAAAGGTATTAGGAAGCCTCAGATTAAAACTTTGCACTAATGTAGATATACAAGGACAAGTAACCTTTACAAGCTGATGAATCTAATATATACTCGCTGCAGATAAACCTTCTGCGTGATTCTGTCCAACTCTCCCTCCTATTAACTTATGAGCTTATGACACACCTAACTAATTTAAGTTGCTTCCTTGGCTCTGAATGTCGGGAAAATTTACAAGAGGCCAGTGAAGATTCAGAATCCCAACATCATTCAATGAGTAAAACTTCAATTATAATAGGACATCAAAGTCAAAGGGGTGATGCAAGTTCACTTCAAAAGATGGAATCGCTTATTATAAAAAAAAGATAAAATTTGAGATATTAATCCAGTTAAATCAACTGGTTCCAAGGAGGCAAGGAGTAAATCATCTTAATTGAATGAACAAATAAGTACAAAAGAAAAGATACTTACATGGAAAAATAAATCCCATAGTTTTTCAAAAGGCAAAGTACCCGGAGTTAGGAACATGAAGGCAATTTTAGGAATTTTTGAGTGACGAGGTTCCATATTCATGATTTCATTAATTACAACTTGAGATGCCACCTCTCCATCAGTGAATTCCCTTCTCGTCAGGGGAGGAATCCAGTCAGTAAAAGCTTTGCAGCCTCTAGAAGAGAACAGATAGCATGCAGTGTGGCTTAATGGCGGAACTATATAGCCACAGATTACAAACAAGCTAACTAAGCAAACCAATACTACGATCCACACAGGTCTTTTGGTGTGATGGCGATGACGATGGATGGGTAAAATCTGCATGCTTAACTGCCAAGCGTCTGGTTTCTTCATCTTATTCCTCACTGAACAATTTTAGATAGCCATGACTATTAATTTTCAGTCAGCCTCAACCCAGCTCCCTTCTGGAATTGGTGGGCTGTGTAATCACTCAATAAATCTCCAACAAATAATATACAGATGTAGCTTCAACCTGCCAAACCCCAAAAACTCTGTTTAGGTGTCTCTAGTGCAATTACCTTGCTTATGACTTTTCGTAAAATCTCATCAAATAAATCTATTAGAACATTGCAATAAATTATAATTCTTGACAAGCATGCACAAGCATGAATAAGATCAATTATTTTCCTAGCACCAGTGGCTTTGCAACAATAAATACATGGGATTCACACAGCAGGATGAACAAGAAAACTAATTCAAAGCAACTGCAAGATGAACTTCCAGTGTTTATAAAAGCGCAAGGCAATCACCTTTACACAAACTTATGTTAAAATAACTTAAAGCTTCAATTGTTTTCAAGTCTGTTGCTACATAACATGTCCGTGATTAAATAAAACCATATTGAAAACATAACATTGTACTCTTAAACCAAGTTTTAAGTTGTAAGCAAGTAAGAAAACCAAGTCTAAAAGCATCACTAAAGTAATAAGCACAAGTCTAAAACATAGAAGATTAATGAAACAAAAGGAGAAGTGTAGAGAAGGAACGGAAGGAGAACCCGAAGAGCAGATCACACCAAATCCCCAAGACAGCAGCAATGAAACAGCGCCATATGGGTAGAGAAGGGGGGGAGGAAAGTACAGAGTTTAATTATTAAAAAAAAAACATACGGCAAAACAGATTTTGGAAGGTTTGGAAAAAGGTGAGGCAATCCAAGAACTACTAATTGGGTAACTGGAGATAGACAAATTGACAATGAAATCTAACACAGATTGACAAAACCGGCAAGAAAAGACAATCACCTAACCAATGATATGAAAGAATCAAGGTGTTTCATAAGCTTTCTTAACCACCAAAAGGACTAAAAACGCAACTCCATTTAATTGGAAGACAAAAAACTAGAAAGGAAAATGACGTTCCTTGAAAGTCAAAACAACGCACCCAGACTACCAGAAAAGCTTCAGAATAACACTTCAGTTACAAACAAGCTCTATACTGTGAATTATGGTCAACAGTTTTATAAAGTAAATAAATAAATGATCGGAAAAACAACCATAATTTCAATCAACGAAGTGAATCAGCCCGTCACAGTTTCGCAATCGCTATAACAAAAATCGATGTTCAAGTACCTGAGGAGCGCCAATTTTGAGATCCAGGGCAAGCCCCAACGGAATCAAAAGAAGCCCCAAACCAGAAACCAATGAAGAGAGAGATTCTGAGATAGAAGAGGATCCAGGAATTTCTACAATATTATACTTGTCTCTCACTCTGTCCTCTATGTTCCTCCCCAGGGTCGCCCCCACGTTTGTCACTTACAAGCAAGCAACGGGAGATGGGGGGGGGGGGGGGGGGGGGGGGAGTAGGGAGAAATTTGAAACGTCAAATTGGGGCACCAATCACATATTCAACACCCGAGCAACTCGCATCTTTAGTGATCTCTCAACTTTAAAATTAAGCTTGCACTCTCGCACAAGACTGAAAGAGTCCGAAGGGAAAGGGAATAAGGGATCAAAGTGAGGAGCTTTCAATGAGTTTTGAAACAAAATCCGGCCATGAATGAGTCAACATTAGAGAGATTTTAGAGTTTTTGACTAATTATAATTTTCTTTTTTCTGTTTAATTTTTTTTTAATTCTCTTTTTTTCTTCTTTTGTCTTTTTTTTTTTTCTTTAATCTTACTAACTATCTATATATCTATATTCTATATCTATATAAAGTCTTAATTTAGAAGAGTTTATGCTGAGAAGTCAACATTAGAAAGATTTTAGGAGTTTTGACCAATTATAATTTTTTTTCTCTTTAATCCTTTTTTTTTAAATTCTCTCCTTTTCCCCTTTAATCTTATTAACTATCTATATAAACTCTTAATTTATAAGAGTTTATGCTGAGGTGTCAACATTAGAGAGATTTTAGGGGTTTTGACTAATTATAATTTTCTTTTTTCTCTTTAATCCTCTTTTTTTAATTCTCTTTTTTTTTTCTTCTTTTTCTTTTAATTCTCTTTTTTTTTTCCTTTAATCTTACTATCTATCTATATTCTATATCTATATAAACTCTTAATTTAGAAGAGTTTATGCTGAGGTGTCAACATTAGAGAGATTTTAGGGGTTTTGACTAATTATAATTTTCTTTTTTCTCTTTAATCCTTTTTTTTATGGGGGATTTTGCAAAATAGCCACGAAAATGGGCTTATTTTGCGAAATAGACACGTTTTGGGACATTTTTGTGAAATGACCTAAATATAACCCCCTTCCCTTTGTTTCACGGGCCTTTCTCTCTCCTCCGACCTCTCCCTCTCCGCGCGCTCTCTCTTTCTCAATCCCGAACTGCTCAACGGCGATTGTGAGCGAGGCCGAGATCTATGGCTTCGGCACCAGATCTTAAGCAATTCCGTCCATCTTCCTCCTTTCCTCCTTGTCGCTGCCGCAGCCGCTCCGCCTCGCACCCTCCCCCGGCCAGATCTGAATTCGCCATCTATGTCCAATTGATTCTGAAGTCGAATTCCAATCGAATTGATTCTAGTCGAATTCCATATCTGAATTCCAGTCGAATTCGACTAATTGATTCTGAAATTGAATTCCAGTCGAATTCTAGTTGCAATTGCTTGACGGAGATCTAGAGGATTGACGGGAGGAGAGGCGTGAGCGACGGCGACCGAGAGTGCTCGAGATGGAGATCTAGAGCGCCGGAGAGAGAGAATGTCGGAGCAAAGTCGAGCAACGGACGAGCGAGGTCGAGCGAGCCGGAGGCCTGCGAACGCTGGATCTGTAGAGACGAAGGTTGAAGAAGGACTTAGCGAGCGAGCGAGGGAGGGAGGCGGTGGTGAGCGAGTGTCGGAGCGAGGGAGGGAGCGAGCGGCACCGGGGCGAAGGAGGCCGGATCGAGCCGGCGGCGGTGGCGTCGAGCGCGGAGCGAGACGGGTTCCTCTTCGCAGAAATCGGAGGAAGAAGAAAGACTTTTGATGAAATTACAAAAATCACCCTACAAATATGAGAAATTAAAAAAACTATCTATATTTTATTATGTGATCCATAATCTATATTTTTATTTTTATTTTTGCACAACAAAATGTTATATTTGTACAACATACGATTATATTTGCACAATTTACGGTTATATTTGCACGACAAAAAGTTAAAAAAAATAAAAAAATAAAACTAGACTTGCTTCAATTTATTCTGAATCGTTTAAAGTTTATTGAGAAAGTATGAAATTATATTGAGATAAAATAAGATCATGTTGAGAATAAATTCACAAGTCTCGATTGTCGTGCAACTCTTAAAACAGAGTCGTGCAATTCTTACAACAGAGTCGTGCAACTCTTAAAACAAGAGTCGTACAACTCTTAAAACAGAGTTGTGCAACTCTTAAAACAGATGCGTGCAACTCTTACAAGAGAATCACTACTGGATTAATAGGAAATCCCTAGGGTGATGAAGGTTGGAATTTCCAATGTTTTTGGCTAAAGCCTTGGAAATTCCAACGTTTATTCCACCGTTGCTAAAATCGTCCTTGGAAATCTTTCCAAGGGTTTTTAACGTGGTAATCTCCAATGATTTGAAGTGTTGGAAAGCACCAACCGTTGGAAATTCTAAAAATCGATCTTTTACCGTCAACCTCTTCATCCGGTTGTGACTTGTGACGATTAATTTTCCAAGGGTATACAACTGTTGGAATACTAGATTATTTTCCAAAACATTTATAATAAATTTATAAATTTCTACCAAATATGGAATTAATTAATTAATTAATTTTAAAAAAATATAAAAATATATTATTTGTTCATTATATCATTAATTATTTCTAGAATACATATATTCTCTTGCAAAATCCAAACCAACGGTAACCCATAAACTAGCAAAAATGCAATATTTCATTATCATAAAAGTGTGTAACAATACATTGTGCAATTAAAAAGTGTGATAAGTAACAACTATAAATGACACCATGAATTGAAACAAAATTCGGACTAAACAAGGACAAACAAACACCAAAAATTAATGTAATACTTTAAAGACAATTGGAAGAAACCCCGTTGAACCACCAAGAGCTTTGCTTAACAGACTTGTAGCACGACCACGTACACCCAACTGCAGTCTTGATGCCTAACATAGTTGTAGAACAATCGAGCACACAAGCACCACCACAGGCAGCTATGCAGCTCCCCCCCCCCCCCCCCCCCCCCCCGGAAAGTAGTTCCAGCACCACCAATCCAAGCTGCAGCCACCCCCTTCCCCCGACCACAGTTCCAATATTGAACTTTCTGCCTTGGTTGTTGAAACATTAGAGCCAGAAGCGGGCCACCTTGGGAATACAACCTAACTGGAGAACACATAAATGGCGCAATTGCCAAATCATCGAAATTAGGTACTTCCTCAAACATGTTACGGTATCAAATTGAAAACAAAACTGAAATCAATTCAATGGCACATCATCAAAGAACAACTCGGTGTAGATACATCCAAGCAATTACTTGTGGTGATTTGGATGAGGGAAGCGACAACTGTCAGAGGCAGCAATGGTGGAGGCGGCAAGGTCGGAGGTAGCAAGGTAGGAAGCGACAACGGTCGAGGCGGTAACGACAAAGTCAACAAAGACCGAGGCATCAACAACAAAGACTGCAATTGTGGAGGGGGGAATAATCCGACTGAAGTCACGCTGGAGGTAGGAGCTGCAAGTCTGCAACCTTTGATCAGGAAGCGGCAAGTGGTGATAGAGGTTTGAATTTGATGTAAATCTTGCAATGGAGGAGGTTAATTGAAATTAGGGATTAACGGTTACACATAGAGCTGGCAATTCCTGATCCGACCCGAGAAACCCGACCGACTCACCCGACTCAAAACCCGACCGAACCCGAAAATTTGGCGTTATGCATAACCCGAACCCGAAACCGAGCCCGACCGATGTTGACCCGAAACCCGAAGTGACCCGAATACAGACAAACCCGACTCAACCCGGACCCGACCCAAATTCCAACCCGACCCGAATTTAAACCCGACCGACTCCCAACCCGACCCGACTCCCAACCCGACCCGACTCTCAACCGACTCGACTCCCAACCCGAATATCCTTGAATATATATATCTATTATACATTTATACTATAAAACAAAAAAAATTATTGTAATTCATTATCGAGCTATTGATAGTTAATGCTATTTCTATACAAAATAAAAATTCAATTTAATAAAATTCAATTTCTATACATAAATAACATGAATTACATATTCGATTTAATAAAATTGATTACCCGAAAGTCCCGAACGAACATGATTTAACAAATTCAATCCAAACGATTAAAAGTTTAAAACAAATGTAGACATCACCCGCTTCTACTTGAAACCTGAATGAGACCGACCCGAGTACCGACCCGAAACCCGAATGAGACCGACCCGATTCTGACCGAAAACCCGAATGGGTCCAACTCGATTCTGACCGAAACCCGACCAATCTGAATTTCATTTTGACCGAATCCGACTTGACCCGACCCGACCAAGACCGACATCGAAATTTTGACCCGACTCATCAGTGCCCGACCCGAACCCGACCGGATGACCCGAATTGCCAGCTCTAGTTACACACACGGTTTTAGCTGGGAATGGATCGAAATCGTGGCATGATGGGTTGCTGGGATAAAAAAAAAACTATTCCTTTTTTTTTTAGAAACTACCTAAATAATTGGATAAGGGACAATTTTTTTTTCTTTTGTTAAAGGTAATAATGGATAAACACTACGGAGCATTATTAAATTGATTTCATCTAATATTTTTTTGAGGGATTTTGTTCAAATGGACCTTTAAGCATATTTGGTTAGCTAGATAGGTCCATTAATTGTTTTTTTAGCATGCTTAGCCCATTAATTGTTTTTTTAACTTGCTTAGCCCTCTTGACCGGTCAACGGTCAACGTTGACCGGTCAACCCATTTTGATGCCAACTTTTTTTTTTTTTCTTTTTATTTTTGATGCCAACTTTTTTTTTTTTTTAGTGATGCCATATTTTACCGTTTTGATGCCAACATTTTGTGGTGACAATTTTATATAATTGATGGCATAAGAGCTTAAAACGTGGAATCAAAATATTGTCACCTTATTGTCACTTTTCTAATGAAATGATTGGATGACTTTTTTTTTAATGCCACTTTTTTAAAACATTGATGACATTTTTTGTGATGTCATATTTTACCGTTTTGATGCCAAAATTTTATTACATTTTATTTTCACTCTGATGCCACTTTTCTAATTAAATTATTGGATGACACTTTTTTTAAACTTTGATGACATTTTTTGTTTACTCTAATGTCACGTTGACCATTGATGCCATTTTGAAAATTTTGTAGCACATTAAAGAAAAAAATGTCATCAAAAATACTACTTTGAAAAAATATCATCAAAAATATGGCATCACGGCAAAAAAAATATTATCAAAAAATTGACATAAAAAGTTGCATCAAAGTGAAAATAAAATATAGTAAAATTTTGGCATCAAAACGGTAAAATATGGCATCACTAAAAAAAAAGTTGGCATCAAAAAAAAAAAAAAAAAAAAAAGTTGGCATCAAAATGGGTTGGTCAACGTTGACCGGTCAACGGTCAATGGTCAAACGGTGGACCATTGACCAACCCACCCTATTGGGAAGGGGGCTAGGGCAAAACTAATTAAATTGATTTATGGGCTAGGTGACTAATTGGATATTTAAAAAAGGCCCAGTACCAAAATCACCCTATTTTTTTATCCAAGTGTGTTTCTAATTTTTCCTAGAAAAAAATGTCGTGAATTTGTACTCCATAAAAGAAATAAAGGGAACACTATTATGTATTGACATGTTTATAAATTAAACGTTATTGAATTTGCCCTTCATTCAAGTACTTTTCTTACTTACGACCAACGTTGTTAAAATTCCAATTCAATCACGTCATTCCAACAATCCAAAATTTTAAAAATATATATAAAAAAAAGATCCCACTCTTTTCGATTATAAAAATCCTATAAAAATGTCTATTATAAGACATTTATAATATACACTTTACATCTAATAAATCTTCAATATATTTAGTTTATATTGTACTTAGTTTATTTTTCAAATTTTATAACCTTTTATCGGTATTTTGTTATGATTTAACATAATATTTATCTAATATGAAACATATTAACTTCATTTAAAAAAAAAAATCCATTCGTGTGGCGAGATCTTATGATCTTACAATTCGATTCTATAATCCAATTTTTACACCATATTATCGATCCGATCTAGAATCTCGATTTTAACAACATTTCTGATAACTAACTAACTAAGTATAGGAGAATTTTTAATGTATATATATAGATTATAAAATTAAATCATGCCCCATTCCAAAAATTCACAGTCAAGTTAAACAAAAAAGCTATAAAGTATACATCAATGAAGCTTTGATAAATGGAATTTTAAAGCAAGTTTGATTTTATATAAATCAACAAAACTTTAGTATATGAAATTTAACTACGTAAATTTGATTTTATATAAACCAAGTATAAATCAACGACTGAAATTTAATTAACTACTTGAATATGATGTTATTTATTTCATATTATGTAAGTATAAATAATATCATATCCGTATACTTATTTTTACATTATATTCATATTCAAATAACTTAATATTCATGTATTCATTTGAAAATAACATGATATTTATATATGACACCATATTCATTCATTTCACCATTTCACCGTATTTTTCATTTCATCAGAACCTTACCCTATATATATACACCTATTAGACGCTTAATAAAAATAATTAATTAGAATATGTACATGTTCAACCACACAATCAAAACAAACTCATAATTTTTTTTCACCTGCAACTTCCGAAACTAATTATTTGTTTGTTTTTTAATGTATATTTAACAACATTTCCAACGCTAACTACTATTGGAATGATTTTTCAACAGTATAAACCCTTGGAAATGTTCATTAAAATCCTCACCTCCCAGCGGTCTTCGTCCTTGGAAATAGATTTCCAACACTTTTCACCATTGGAAAATATTCCAACATATTGTACTCTTGGAACATGACGGTTGGAATAGCCCGCGTTTCTAGTAGTCTCTTACAACAGAGTCGTGCAACTATTAAAACATAGTCATGCAACTCTTAAAACAAAGTCGTGCAACTCTTGCAACATAGTCGTGCAACTCTTACAACATAGTCGTGCAACTCTTACAACAGAGTCGTGCAATTCTTAAAATAATATTGAGAGAAAATAAAATCATGTTGAGAACAATTTCACAAATCTCGATTGTTTTGCAAAAAATAACCTATTGTTGAGCAAAAATAAGAGTAAGTTGTGCAAATATAAGAGGACGTTGTGCAAATTTAATCATAAGTTGTGCAAATATGACCCTAGTCTAGTTTTTATTTATTTTATTTTTTTAACTTTTTATCGTGCAAATATAAGAGTACTTTGTGCAAATATAACCCTAAATTGTGCAAATATGATCCAAGTCTAGTTTAGAGTTGCACTTTTTTCCGTGTCAGCACTTTTTTTTTTCCCATGTCAGCACTTTTTTTATAGTTGCACAAGCAGGGATAACAATTCCACAAAGAATCAAAGAAGCACAGGACAAATGAATCATAAGCCGATCAGATGATGTCGAACAATTCCATCAAGCCTGGATAACAATTTCACAAATATGATCCAAATCTAGTTTTTTTTTTATTTTTTTCTACATGGATAACAATTTTTTTTACTTTATAATATTATTCGTGCGCATTTTATTCTAATTTGTGCACTTTTTATTCTATTTGTGTCAGTACTTTTTTCAAATAATTTTTTTTTCACGTCAGCACTTTTTAAAAGTTTTTTTTTTCTTTTTTCCATCACCCAAGTCTAGTTTTATTTTATTTTTTATTTTTTTTAAACATAATGGTATGTTGTGCTCATATAACACTTTGTTATACTCCGTATAATTTTATGTAGCGCAAATGTAATATTAGGGTAAAAATTTTACAATATAAAAATAATGGACAATTTTTGTAATTTCTCTAAATTATCCTAATTGATGGACGCTGTTCACTTTCTCCTCCCGGACTCATCGCCATCTCGGGCGCTGGTCACTTCGCTCCGGCCTCGCCACCGTCTCCCTCCCTCCGTCGCTCGCTCGCTCTCCACCGCCACCCTCCCTCCGTCGCTCGCTCGCTCGCCACCGCCACCCTCCCTCCGTCGCTTGCTCGCCACCGCCACCCTCCCTCCGTCGCTCGCTCGCCACCGCCTCCCTCCCTCGCTCGCTCATTCCGGCCTCCGCCTCGCCGCCACCTCGCTCCCTCGCTCGCTCCGGCTGCTCGCCTCGCTCGCTCGACGTCGTCCATCTTCCTCCTCTTCTCCTTATCAATTGTCGCCGCTGCTCCTCCTCCGCCGCAGCTCCTCCTCCGATCCGAGGTCGAATTCAATTTCCGATTGAATTAGATCTGAAGTCGATTGAAGTCCAGTTCCAGATCCGAAGTCAAATTCCTTCAATCGCCTTGCTTCAGATCGAGGCATCGAAGCTTCCTTCAATCGGATCTGAGCAGGGGAGGAAGACCGATGATGAACGACAAAGAGGAAGGGGGCATGAACGGGATTAGGTTTTAGGGGTATTTATTGTGGCCATTTTCCTAAATTGTCCAAATACGTGACCATATTGCAAAAACGTCCAAATAAAGTGCCTATTTTGCAAATTTTTTCTTTTTTTAATTCTCATTTTTTCTTCTTTTTCCTTTTAATTCTCTTTTTTTCTTCTTTAATCTTACTAACAATCTATATATCTATATCTATATCTATCTATATCTATCTATATAAACTCTTAATTTAGAAGAGTTTATGATGAGGTGTCAACATTAGAGAGATTTTAGGGGTTTTGACTAATTATAATGTAACGGCCCGGGATTATGATTTCCGAGTTACGTTTCGAGGGATGAAACCCCTCGTTGGGATCTTGCGCCCCGAGTACAGGTTGAAGATTTGAAACCGAAGATTTGTAGTTTAAAGTGGGATTTCGCACCCAAATCCGGAAGGTCCATTGGAGACCCCGGGGTAAACCCATGTACCTGTCCTAAGTCTACAACGCGGGAAATCCTTTATCATGCAAAGAGCATAAGTTCTGAAAATGATACAACCAGTGCCACGGCAGAGCCGGGTCAAAACAGAGTATAAGTAGGGAGAAATCTCAAAAGCATGAATCTGGTGAAGTCAGGTTTCAAACACTCACTCTCCGCCATATGAATAGACCCCGTCATAACAGCACGAAATCAAGCAGTGTATCAGGTACCTGAAACTATACCACCAAGTTAGGCCAAGAGTCCGCCCGCGGATCCTCTGACCGCGCTGAGGACATATAATACGCCTATGCCTAGAATAAAGGATGCCTTCATGCAGTATTGGAATATTGACCACACTATCATGTTCCTAATTCATATGTGCCGAATATTTAGCAAGGCCTTAACAAAGAATACCAAGTGGTATATCCCTCTTCTACCGCCACCCCCCTTCCTGGCAGGGTGGAGACTGGCCAGTTCGATGCTATAATCATATCAAATCTCGTCATCGTATCATATCTCATCATCATATCATATCTCATGCCCATCTCGTATCTCGTGATATATATAAATGACTCGAGGAGGACAACACCCGATGAAGCTGGGCTGCCCTATGACCCTAGCAAGGACTCTAGGACTCACAGATAACGGCCGTTCTGTATTCAAACGCATACAGAATAAGGATGCTCATTCGTAAATGCAATTCCTAAGCATGATACTACATGACATCCTCTTATGCATATGCAACACCTACATACTATATGACACATCAGGCAGGAGGTACTGGTTACTGAGTAAGCCCCGGAGGACTTACCTGGCTAGCAGATCGGCAACAGAAGAATCCAGCACACAATAGTCAAAATCACAGAGTATCACCTAGCACATAATGGAATATACATAAGTCTACATCCAACTATTAAGCACTCAAGCACGCATCAATCAATAGAACAAGTAACATATTATGAAAATCACATCGTTCTCCATAATTCATTCAACCATTTCCGCGTGTTCATATACATCATTTCCGCATATACCTCAATGGTTCATCAAAATCATAAGACATAATTTGTGTGATATCAAATCCTATTAGATCGTCATAATCATCCAACATTTAATCTCATATAACAATTCACCACAAGTCATGCTATTAGTCATGCATATCATACTGTTAGTCAAACGATCATATTATGATGCTAGTTAGTCATCGAATAAGTCTTATTCTCAGGTTAGTTTCAGAACCGTTTCAAATCCCAGTTAAATAGTTAAGTATTCCGACCTTTGAAAATACTCGCCAAATTCCCTTTTAAATTTATTTATTAGATTACTTTCCAACCTTGAAATTCTTTTCCAAATTCTTTATAAATCTTAAAGTCCAATAATATATTTTAAATCTCAAATAGTATTATATGATATTTTAGATACCATTTATTTAACACTTTTATAAATTATTTCCAAATCCCCTAAAATCCCGACCATTTTTATTTAATAAATCAACCCTTATAATTCTTCAAAAATATAATAATTTATCTTTTAAATCCTCAATTACTATTATAATATATTTTAATTACCGTTAATTAGTTAAATAATAAACGGATAACCCGAACCGTACCGAACCGAACCCGTTTAAATAATTTAAACCGGTTAAATAACAAATATATATATACAGTATAATGTTAGTAAAGAAGGGGACCACAAAGCCACGTAGGTTGTCTTCCTCCCCGGATTTCCAATGAAGACGAAGCTCCCGCCATGGCTTTGGCCGATGGAGCTCGACCTCGCCGGCAACGTCCAGCCGTGGCTCACCGGCTCTGACTCCATAGACCCACCCCGCCCTCAGCTCGCTCGCTCTCCCTTTCACGTGCCTGCTGCTCCCGCGCTCTCGGCTCGACGTTGCTCGCTCACGCCTCTCTCGAGCTCGCCGGAGTTCTCGAGCTAACCCAATCGTCCCGCACTCAGCCCTCGCTCACTCCCGACTAATCTAAACATCGAAAAAGACTAAAAAAAACGAATCAAAACGAGTATAATTTCGGAGCTCACCGAGATGGATTTTTCGCGACTTCGGAGCTCTCGATCGGAGTTCTGGGCTTCGTCGGTGGCTCGCGATGGATCGTCGGACCTGTACCGGATATGGGTGAGTGTGTTGGTGAAGACCGAAGGTGATTTCGATCGGAAACGAAGGAGAACGGCTTACCGGAACGAGGTTTCCCGTTCGAACAGAGTGGATGATTGACAACTGCGCTCGTTGATCTCCGAATCCGGGTGGCGCTGCTGCTGGCGTGGTGGTTCCACGGAGGGGAATGATGCTTCTGTTGGCGTCTCGGGGAAGGAGGACGATGGTGGAAGAGGTGGTGAGTGACGGTGAAGAGTGCCAACGATGGTGGAATGTGATGATGGTGGCGACGATGTTGGTGATGGTGGTTGCAGCTGGAGGTGACGATGGGGAGAGAGTGATGGTGATGATGAACAAAGGTGATGGTGAAGTAGCGTGAAATGGTTCCTCCGGATGGTGATGGGAGAGGGAGGGAATGGGTTTGGAAGGGTAAGGTGAGATGATGGGAGTGGGTGAGAATGGAATGTTGAATTGGTTAACCCAATACCCGAAAGTAAATCTTGAATACGTAAATTTTGAATCCCGCAATTAGTTCACAAATGTTAATTTCTCCGACTATCGCTTTCTCGATCAATTATATTTTTAAAACAGAAGAGGATATCGCCATCCAATAATTATTTTGAATTTTCAAGGAAAAATGATGGGAATTATTCGTCAAATTTTATATTCCGGTCGAAATCCTCTAAACGAGTTTTAAAACCGATTAAATTTTATTTTTAATTCCCTTTTTCCAAAAAAAATAGGATTTGAAAATCCGAGCCTTTACATATAATTTTCTTTTTTCTCTTTAATCCTCCTTTTTTTAATTCTCCTTTTTTCTTCTTTTTTTCTTTTAATTCTCTTTTTGTTTCTTTAATCTTACTAACTATTGGGCTTAATTCAAAATATTGAATTCAATCTAATATAACTATTGGGCTTAACTCAAATTCATTTCTAACTATCTATATCTATATTCTATAATAATTTATGTCACGTGTCATCTCCATGTTCAAAGTTATTTGTGAAAATATTATTTACATAATATCATTTTATTATTGTAACTATATTTTCTAATATTATTTTTTTTGAAAAATATTCTAATATTAATTACCCAATAGTATTTGATGTTACATTTTTTAACCAATGAGATTAATTCAAAACATTTATCTTTCACTATTTATTATTTATTTTTCTCTTTATCTCTTTAACCCAAGTGTATTTTTTTCTATTATTTTTAACACATTTACTACTCAATGGGTTTAATTAAAAACTAGTAGAATTCCCGCGCCATGACGCGGTTGCGATTAGTAAGATATTAGACAATGACAAAAATGCTACCATAACTCAACAAAGTTACACAAATCAGAAGGGAAAATATATTCAGAAATTACAATGCCTCTTGTAATGATTTGACATTAAAAAATTATAAGGCAAAAGAAGCATAATAAGATGAATGAGGAAGATAATATCCCAAAAATCTTAAACCCAAAGCATATGTACATGATCAAGCTCGACAAACACTCTACAAATACATTTGTCCCTCACACTTGTTTGTATGTGAGATAATTAGTCATCCCTAAATTTGATTTCACTCTTTACCTTCTAAAAACAATCTCAGTCGTTGAATAAAAAAAAAAATATCATCCTTGGAGATAGGCTCCTTAAGCTGTTCACCAGTTCTTGGATTATACTAAGTGCCTGAAATCCCATTGTCTCACACTTGATTAGGTGGGCAAAGAAGGAAAACACATCATAAAAGATTAAAAAAAAATTAAGCATTTTATCATAGATTGTTTTTAGGAGGACAGAAGTTGGTTGCTAAGTATGGTTGAATAAGTGTTATATGCATAATCAACATTATTCAGGTTCACAAATCAAAATGATGGGAATAAGACTGAAATACCCCAAAGTATTTTGGGAATTTCATTTTAAATAAATATATAATTTTTTTAATAAAATCCCTCGTATTTTTAAATTTAGGAAAAAGAGTCTTTGAATGAAATGTATATAAACTTTTATATTACTTGGAGACATTTTAGTTGACCTTCTTCTAAATAATTTAGATTTTAAATTATATTATTTTAAGACAAAGTTGTATATTTTTCTTTCACAATAGCGATAGATTGATAACTATGATTTATTTTAATTTTCGTAAACTATATATTATAACGTTTTAGAAAAATATATTTTTTAGGAAAAATAAAATGTATTTAAATAAAATGTGTTGTTATTCTTCTTAATTAATTTAGCTAGTACTTTAAAATAAAAATATTCGGATATATACATAGTTATAAGCAAAACCGGTTTTCTTTTGGGTTTGGGTGAACCGAACCGTGAAAAATGTTAAACAGGGTCCAGGCGAACCCCTCTTCTTCCTCAAGCTTCTGCGTGTTTCACTGTTGGAAATTTCAAGATTTTCGACCTCCTCAAATCTCGCCCGAATCATACAGTTTTTGTTTCTAGAACGTTCTCTACTCAATAAGGATGAGATTTCCACAACCAATTTGGAGATTCGGGGTCCAACCGCAACCGAACGAGCTTATCCCCAAATTCGGAAATCACCCCAATCCGCTCCAGTCAGACCGAATCTAACCAAATTAAGGATCGGGATAGCGTTAAGAGTGATTATCTGATCGATTTGTGGAATTATTTTAATTCAATTCGCCCCCTAATCATCCCCCAATATATACCCCTCTCGGGTTCACTTTCAAAGCACACCACCTCCATTTCTCTCCACCTCCGAGCTCTCAACCCGTCCCATGACATTATAAACGCCTCTAGCAACGTTTTCCTTCACAAAATTTCCACAAAAACATTCCGAAATCGAAGGACCCAATTTCGAATTCACCCCTCGTCGGATCCGTCGTTGCCGCTCTCGTCTACCATCATCAGCCGCTGCCGGAGCCACGAGCCACCACCGAGAGATGAACCTCATCGCCACGAAGCTGTAGCCACCGGTCGTGTGTCATTCCGAACCCTATCGAGGCCGCTACGATTCGCCGAAGTGGAGCCGTAGGCGCGTCTGAACCTTCCGTTGAAGCACTGTCGAGAGGAAGGAGGAGGAAAAGTAATTACGTAAAACCCCCCTACTTTCTATTCATCCCCAATTATGCCCTTTTCAGTTTTTAAAAATTTCAGATTCTAAACCGTGCTTTTATTTGGGCATAAATTGCTTCCAACTCCGTTAACTCGCAGAGGCTCGTCAACCCATACGCCCATACGAAGAATTCGAGTCCGACCAACCGTTTAAGTCAACGCGTGCAACTCCAAATCGAGGCAATTGACCTTCCGAGCCTTTCTGCTCACTTGTGCCTTTCGTGTCTATAGTTGTTTCTTTCTGTTGGAGTGCTTGCCAAATTAATTAAAATAAATTGCAATTCATCCGCTTTGTGTGATTTATTCAACCGTCAGTTTGAATTTGGCAAGTATAAATGGGTAATGTTATTATTCGACGTCTCTATATAATAATGACATAGATACCCACCTTTTTATTAAAGCATGATTATTTTGTTCTTTCATGATAATTGGTTAAGAAAGGGATATGTTTCTTTTATGTATCCATTCTATTTATTTCGTTGTGATAAATGTTTTAAATAAGTAGTAACAATGTGAGGATTGTTTGTTGCGAGTGAAACTCAATTCAATTGAATCATAAATCCAAATCAATCAAAGTAAAACGTATCAATCAACGAAAAGCAATGTGAAATTGTAAAGTGAAGTGTTGGTAAAGTTAGGTCGGGGCCGTTACTCCTCGGTCTTAAGGTTTCATGAAACTACACTTCCATGCGAGGTGTTACACAACCAATGGTTGTATGTCGCTATCCACTATAGACAGAGTGGGATCGGTAGTAGTCGATAAAAAGATAAAAGATGTAAAATCATATCAATAACTAAGAAATCGGCAGGGACAAAGAACTTACCTACTTGCGCTGGTACATTGTCCACCATGCCTGTTGGGATGACCACCGTGTTGTTCGCCATATAAAGTTTAGCATCCACATGCTCCAGAGCACCTATCTTAATCTTGGACGAGATTGATAAAGGCATTATACTCACACTGGCTCTTTGGCTCTGTTTGGTAAAAAATGGTAGCTAATGAATTATTTGTGTTAAATGTATCTTAATAAGACGGTATGGTGTTTGGTAAACTAAGAGTTAAGGTAGTGTTGATGGAAACTTGTGAATAGAAAACCAAATTAAAAGCTCCAAAAAGTTTGAGTGAGTAGCTGGTGAAATGCATATCATGTGAGTAAGTGAGTGAAGAATAATGTACATGTAACAAACATGGTTTGAACTAGGTATTGGGGGACACAAGATCAACTCTTAATCGACTGTCTCAGCCCGCGGTTTAAAACTCTCCGGAAGAGTCCTGCCCCTTGGGTCGATTTTGGGCCACATCAAGTACCTTTTTGAACCAATACTTAGTTTAGATCGTATAATAAACAATGTATTAATAAAGTAATGGGTAGTAATGATAATTTGTTTCAAGCTATGTCATATTCCATCCGTAATCGAGATATGATTCCTAATACAGCTTCGGCAGATCGCTTAGCCCCGTTCATCTCCGGCGCAAGAGCGCTCGATCAGTGAGCTATTACGTACTCTTTCAAGGGTCTTTTCTTACTCAACCCTTGAGGGTTATCCGTGTCATAGGAGGGTCGGGTCACAATTAAGCCAATTCACTTCAAATATTCATATCTCATTTGGATTTAATTCTTACCGTTTCATGGTCACTTGAATCCAAAGTTATCTCTGCTTTCGTGCCGTCACTTGCTAGTTCTCGCGAACTAACCGTCCTTTGTTTGGATGGCTGGTTTTCACAGGTTTAGATAAAGCACTACAAAGTCGAAGGTTGGAAATGTGAGTCGGAATCGTCTTCAAACATTTTTAGTAGTTACTATTGTTTTGATTTAAGAGTTTTCTTCTTCATATATCTTGTAATTGCTATCAAAACATTGTAACTGTGTTGTTGTATATTTCATTATTTACTTCATTTAAAGTCTTCCGCGATTTAATTATATTTCATTTAAGTATTTAATATTATCATCTTGTTTATGGGAGCATGGTTGCATGTCCCTATAAGCCTAAGGTGGTTATGAAGACATTAAAGTCCGAGTAACACTGGCACTGTGGGATTCCCTTGGGTTATAAAAGGGGGTGTTACAGAAGGTGGTATCAGAACTGAAGGTTTTCTATAATGGTTTTCATGTCAGAATTGTTTTTGTAAAATGGGTTTCATGTCAAAACTAGTTTCTAAAATGATTTTTCTTGTGTCAGAGTTTTCTTTGCAAATGGTTTTCATTCATACAAAATTATTTATATGTCCAAAGTAAACTTTCAATGTTTTGAATTTTGATCGAGAAAAGAAGATAATAATAAATAAAAAAACCCTGCTCTATAGGTTTTAATTTCCTTTCAAACTTCAAGTAAATTCGAAACTTTCTCATTCTCAAAACTTACAATACGGTTGTGCAAAGGTCTTTATAAAATATGGTTTGATTCCAACGTCCAATTAGACTCTCGGGTGCTTGGTTTAACCCTCCTCTTTTCCTCGTGGCAGATGGCCGCCCCTCGCCACTCTAACTTACATAGGAACCCCGCATAGAATGAACTTACGGTGGATGAACTCGGCGTCCCATACCTGGCACCTATTATGGTGGATGAAGACTCGGAGGAAGACCCCCAGGAAGTCGAGGACGCTCCTCCGATTGCAGCTGAGGAAGATTCGGAGGAGGACCCTCAGGAAGTCGAGGACGCTTCTCCGAGGTCAACTGAGGAAAATTCGGAAGAAGAACCCCAAGGAGACGAGGAAGTCCTCCCAGATGTCAACGAAGCAGATCCCAGGAGGGGGAAGAGCCACAAGAAGAGGATGAGAAAGAAGACGGGCACGGAGCAAACCCTCTTGTGGCAGGGCATCCGGTAGTTGAAACAGAGTTTCTCCGCCATGTGCAGCTTCAGGCAAGGGAAGCAATGCGCAATTACTTAGATCAGGAAATAGCGGAAAGGCGGAATAGGATACAGATAATGGAAGCTCAACAGGCTGACCTGCAAGAGAGGTTGGCAAAGGAGAGACAAGAGCAGACACTCCTTTACGAAGCTAAGCTAGATCTTCATCGTGGGGTAGTAAACCTTCACGAACACTAAGCAGCATCAAGAGCTCCTCAGTCTAGAAAGAGGTCGGCATATGACAACCTAGATGGAAGGGTTTTTCGTCAGTTCTTTTAGTTACACCTCTTGCGTGTCATTTATGACCTTCTTTCCAAGTCCTAGTTCATTCCCTTAGTTTCGTACTTTAGTTGTTTGATTTCATTGAATGGTGTCACAAACAATATTTAGTGGATTTGACATTTATTAGGAATAAAGTATTTCATTTCACAATGATTTAGTGGAAGGGATATGTGAAATCATCGGGTAAGATTATTTTGATCTCAAAGCCGTGGATTCATTTAATATTTGTGCGACATGTCTTAAGTGGGGAGGTGCCCCAACACTTTAAGAAATTGTGTGTTGTGTGTGGTGCGTGAGAAACAACGAACTAAATTAAGCAAGTGCAGAGTGTGTGAGAAGATCAAAAGACTAAACCGTAATTAATAGTTGTGTGTATTCCGAGTCACGACATAGAGTATATCTTGCATATAGCTTTGTTGTCGAGCAACCGAACTCTCAATGAGAAATTTTAATAAACGAATGATAAATTAAGAAAGATACTCGCGGCTCTTGTTAATCTACAAACAGCATGGTTCGAAGACAAAAAAGAAAGCTCACCGAAGAACCGAAAGACGCGAAGGACTAGAAGACGAAATCTACCACTCCTTGTATACAACCGGGGCATACTAGCTTCCATAATGGTTGCCATCGACGCCACCCGGGCCATTTGGTAACCTGGAAAAGGAAGACAGATGGGGCAAAGACGAAAGCCAAGAGTAGACTAGATAGCGAGGTTGATGCAAGACAGTGTGGTCTAACCGCGATCAAATCATGCTAACCTAATTCAAACTTAAAACTTAAAAACCTTACCATTGAGGAGTTCAGAAAACAACGAGTTGATCCTGGATGCAACTCCTTGCTTCACGTCGTTCAAAGAGTGATCAGAACTAAGTTAGGTATCTCCTTCCGCTTTTGAAAACTCCTTCAAATACCCTCTCATCCCTATTCTAGCTCCGTTCTTTCTTTTCTTTAAGTTTCGGGACGAAACTTAGTTTAAGTGGGGAGGAATGAAATACCCCAAAGTATTTTTGGGAATTTCGTTTTAAATAAATATATAATTTTTTTAATAAAATCCCTCGTATTTTTAAATTCAGGAAAAAGAGTCTTTGAATTAAATGTATATAAAGTTTTATATTACTTGGAGACATTTTAGTTGACCTTCTTCTAAATAAGTTAGATTTTAAATTATATTATTTTAAGACAAAGTTGTATATTTTTCTTTCACAATAGTGATAGATTGATAACTATGATTTATTTTAATTTTCGTAAACTATATATTATAACGTTTTAGAAAAATATATTTTTTAGAAAAAATAAAATGTATTTAAATAAAATGTGTTGTTATTCTTCTTAATTAATTTAGCTAGTACTTTAAAATAAAAATATTCGGATATATACATAGCTATAAGCAAAACCGGTTTTCTTTTGGGTTTGGGTGAACCGAACCGTGAAAAATGTTGAACCGGGTTCTGGCGAACCCCTCTTCTTCCTCAAGCTTCTGCGTGTTTCACTGTTGGAAATTTCAAGATTTTCGACCTCCTCAAATCTCGCCCGAATCATATCGTTTTTGTTTCTAAAATGTTCTCTACTCAATAAGGATGAGATTTCCACAACCAATTTAGAGATTCGGGGTCCAACCGCAACCGAACGAGCTTATCCCCAAATTCGGAAATCACCCCAATCCGCTCCAGTCAGGCCGAATCTCACCAAATTAAGGATCGGGATAACGTTAAGAGTAATTATCTGATCGATTCAGGGGTGGAGGCAGGGGGCATGCGGTGGCTCGAGCCCCCTGGAATATATATATAAAAAATTATATATATATATATATATATATATATATATATATATATATATATATTAAAAGAGGTGTTTTGTGTCAAAAGTTCATGGTAGCGCAATTTGCAGGAGGTTGGTACCCGAAGAAGGAAGGTTGAGGGTTCGATTGTCCAATCCACACTCAAATTTGTATTATATTTTTACCTGTTGCCTCCGCCCCTGGCTTGGGACAACTATTTTCTTGTAAGGGTCCAAGTCAAAACTGCTCCAGTGCAGGCAACGTTTTGAAAAATCTTACAGGGATCACTAAATAGTGCATACTACGCCAAATAGTATCCTAAAGTGCTTCGGTATAGAATATAATATCATCTCAACTAGTTTTCAAACATTAACTTTCTACTAATTTGTCATTTTTGTCAAATACTTTCAATAGATGAACACAAGGATTTTTTGTATTTCCAAGTTTGATAACATTTATAGCCTTATAACAAGCGTTCCAAAGTGGAATCCTGTAAACAAATTTCTTGAACCCGGAAATTTTTTTGAGCCCCCCTGGACGGAATCCTGCCTCCGCCCCTGGATCGATTTGTGGAATTATTTTAATTCAATTCGCCTCCTAATCATCCCCCTATATATACCCCTCTCGGGTTCACTTTCGAAGCACACCACCTCCATTTCTCTCCACCTCCGAGCTCTCAACCTGTCCCATGACATTATAAACGCCTCTAGCAACGTTTCCCTTCACAAAATTTCCACAAAAACATTCCGAAATCGAAGGACCCAATTTCGAATTCACCCCTCGTCGGATCCGCCGTTGCTGCCCTCATCTGCCACCATCAGCCGCTGCCGGAGCCACGAGCCACCACCGAGAGATGAACCTCATCGCCACAAAGCTGTAGCCACTGGTCGTGTGTCATTCCGAACCCTATCGAGGCCGCTACGATTCGCCGAAGTGGAGCCGTAGGCGCGTCTGAACCTTCTGTTGAAGCACTGTCGAGAGGAAGGAGGAGGAAAAGTAATTACGTAAAACCCCCCTACTTTCTATTCATCCCCAATCATGCCCTTTTCAGTTTTTAAAAATTTCAGATTCTAACCCGTGCTTTTATTTGGGCATAAATTGCTTCCAATTCCGTTAACTCGCAGAGGCTCGTCAACCCATACGCCCATACGAAGAATTCGAGTCCGACGAACCATTTAAGTCAACGCTTGTAACTCCAAATCGAGGCAAGTGACCTTCCGAGCCTTTCTGCTCACTTGTGCCTTTCGTGTCTATAGTTGTTTCTTTCTGTTGGAATGCTTGCCAAATTAATTAAAATAAATTGCAATTCATCCGCTTTGTGTGATTTATTCAACCGTCAGTTTGAATTTGGCAAGTATAAATGGGTAATGTTATTATTCAACGTCTCTATATAATAATGACATAGATACCCACATTTTTATTAAAGCAAGATTATTTTGTTCTTTCATGCTAATTGGTTAAGAAAGGGATATGGTTCTTTTATGTATCCATTCTATTTATTTCGTTGTGATCAATGTTTTAAATAAGTAGTAACAATGTGAGGATTGTTTGTTGCGAGTGAAACTCAATTGAATCATGAATCCAAATCAATCAAAGTAAAACGTATCAATCAACGAAAAGCAATGTGAAATTGTAAAGTGAAGTTTTGGTAAAGTCAGGTCGGGGCCGTTACTCCTCGGTCTTAAGGTTTCATGAAACTACACTTCCATGCGAGGTGTTACACAACCAATGGTTGTAGGTCGCTATCCACTATAGACAGAGTGGGACCGGTAGTAGTCGATAAAAAGATAAAAGATGTAAAATCATATCAATAACTAAGAAATCGGCAGGGACAAAGAACTTAACTACTTGCACTAGTACATTGTCCACCATGCCTGTTGGGATGACCACCGTGTTGTTCGCCATATAAAGTTTAGCATCCACATGCTCCAGAGCACCTATCTTAATCTTGGACGAGATTGATAAAGGCATTATACTCACACTGGCTCTTTGGCTCTGTTTGGTAAAAAATGGTAGCTAATGAATTATTTGTGTTAAATGTATGTTAATAAGACGGTATGGTGTTTGGTAAACTAAGGGTTAAGGTAGTGTTGATGGAAACTTGTAAATAGAAAACCAAATTAAAAGCTCCAAAAAGTTTGAGTGAGTAGTTGGTGAAATGCATATCATGTGAGTAAGTGAGTGAAGAATAATGTACAAGTAACAAACATGGTTTGAACTAGGTATTGGGGGACACAAGATCAACCCTTAATCGACTGTCTCAGCGCGCGGTTTAAAACTCTTCGGAAGAGTTCTGCCCTCTGGGTCGATTTTGGGCCACATCAAGTACCTTTTTGAACCAATACTTGGTTTAGATCGTATAATAAACAATGTATTTATAAAGTAATGGGTAGTAATCATAACTTGTTTCAAGCTATGTCATATTCCATCCGTAATCGGGATATGATTCCTAATACATCTATTCTTACTCAACCCTTGAGGGTTATCCGTGTCATAGGAGGGTCGGGTCACAATTAAGCCAATTTACTTCAAATATTCAAATCTCATTTGGATTTAATTCTTACCGTTTCATGGTCACTTGAATTCAAAGTTATCTCTGCTTTCGTGCCGTCACTTGCTAGTTCTCGCGAACTAACCGTCATTTGTTTGGATGACTGATTTTCACAGGTTTAGATAAAGCACTAAAAAGTCGAAGGTTGGAAATGTGAGTCGGAATCGTCTTCAAACATTTTTAGTAGTTACTATTGTTTTGATTTAAGAGTTTTCTTCTTCATATATCTTGTAATTGCTATCAAAACATTGTAACGATGTTGTTGTATATTTTATTATTTACTTCATTTAAAGTCTTCCGCGATTTAATTATATTTCATTTAAGTATTTAATATTATCATCTTGTTTATGGGAGCATGGTTGCATGTCCCTATAAGCCTAAGGTGGTTATGAAGACATTAAAGTCCGAGTAATCACTGGCGCTGTGGCAGTTGAAACAGAGTTTCTCCTCCATGTGCAGCTTCAGGCAAGGGAAGCAGTGCGCAATTACTTGGATCAGGAAATAGCAGAAAGGCGGAATAGGATCCAGATAATGGAAGCTCAACAGGCTGACCTGCAAGAGAGGTTAGCAAAGGACAGACGAGAGCATACACTCCTTTACGAAGCTAAGCTAGATCTTCATCGTGGGGTAGTAAACCTTCACGAACACTACGCAGCATCAAGAGCTCCTCAGTCTAGAAAGAGGTCGGCATCTGACAACCTAGATGGAAGGGTTTTTCGTCAATTCTTTTAGTTACACCTCTTTCGTGTCATTTGTGACCTTCTTTCCAAGTCCTAGTTCGTTCCCTTAGTTTCGTACTTTAGTTGTATGATTTCATTGAATGGTGTCACAAAAAATATTTAGTGGATTTGACATTTATTAGGAAGAAAGTATTTCAACCATTCCGGAATGGCTCACCGGAAAGGACTTGTGGATAATAGTCATAGGTCCCCGGTTCGAACCCCGGAATGGCCGCTCTTTATTTACCAATTCAAGGAATAAAGTATTTCATTTCACAATGATTTAGTGGAAGGGATATGTGAAATCATCGGGTAAGATTATTTTGATCTCAAAGCTGTGGATTCATTTAATATTTGTGCGACATGTCTTAAGTTGGGAGGTGCCCCAACACTTTAAGAAATTGTGTGTTGTGTGTGGTGCGTGAGAAACAACGAACTAAATTAAGCAAGTGCAGAGTGTGTGCGAAGATCAAAAGACTAAATCGTAATTAATAGTTGTGTGTATTCCGAGTCACGACATAGAGTATATCTTGCATATAGCTTTGTTGTCGAGCAACCGAACTCTCAATGAGAAATTTGAATAAACGAATGATAAATTAAGAAAGATACTCGCGGACATAAAGTAGCGTTGTTTGTTAATCTACAAACAGCATGGTTCGAGGACAAAGAAGAAAGCTCAACGAGGAACCGGAAGACACGAAGGACTAAAAGACGAAATCTACCACTCCTTGTATACAACCGAGGCATACTAGCTTCCATAATGGTTGCCATCGACGCCACCCGGGCCATTTGGTAACTTGGAAAAGGAAGCCAGATGGGGCAAAGACGAAAGCCAAGAGTAGACTAGATATCCAGGTTGATGCAAGACAGTGTGATCTAACCGCGATCAAATCTTGCTAACCCAATTCAAACTTAAAATTTAAAAACCTTACCATTGAGGAGTTCGGAAAACAACGAGTTGATCCTGGATGCAACTTCTTGCTTCACGTCGTTCAAAGAGTGATCAGAACTAAGTTAGGTATCTCCTTCCGCTTTTGAAAACTCCTTCAAATACCCTCTCATCCCTATTCCAACTCCGTTCTTTCTTTTCTTTAAGTTTCGGGACGAAACTTAGTTTAAGTGGGGAGGAATGAAATACCCCAAAGTATTTTTGGGAATTTTGTTTTAAATAAATATATAATTTTTTTTAATAAAATCCCCCGTATTTTAAATTCAGGAAAAAGAGTCTTTGAATTAAATGTATATAACGTTTTATATTAATTGGAGACATTTTAGTTGACCTTCTTCTAAATAAGTTAGATTTTAAATTATATTATTTTAAGACAAAGTTGTATATTTTTCTTTCAAAATAGTGATAGATTGATAAGTATGATTTATTTTAATTTTCGTAAACTATATATTATAACGTTTTAGAAAAATATATTTTTTAGGAAAAATAAAAGGTATTTAAATTAAATGTGTTGTTATTCTTCTTAATTAATTTAGCTAGTACTTTAAAATAAAAATATTCGGATATATACATAGTTATAAGCAAAACCGGTTTTCTTTTGGGTTTGTGTGAACCGAACCGTGAAAAATGTTGAACCGGATCCAAGCAAACCCCTCTTCTTCCTCAAGCTTCTGCGTGTTTCATTGTTGGAAATTTCAAGATTTTCGACCTTCTCAAATCTCGCCCGAATCATACCGTTTTTGTTTCTAGAATGTTCTCTACTCAATAAGGATGAGATTTCCACAACCAATTTGGAGATTCGGGGTCCAACCGCAACCGAACGAGCTTATCCCCAAATTCGAAAATCACCCCAATCCGCTCCAGTCAGGCCGAATCAAATTAAGGATCGGGATAGCGTTAAGAGTGATTATCTGATCGATTCAGGGGCGGAGGCAGGGGGGCATGCGGTGGCTCGAGCCCCCCCTGAAAAATATATAATACAACACACACACACACACACACACACACACACACACACACACACACACACACACACACATATATTAAAAGAGGTGTTTTGTGTCAAAAGTACATGGTAGCGCAATTGGCAGGAGGCTGGTACCCGAAGAAGGAAGGATGAGGGTTCGATTCTCCAGTCCACACTCAAATTCGTATTATATTTTTACCTGTTGCCTCTGCCCCTGGCTTGGGACAACTATTTTCTTGTAAGGGTCCAAGTCAAAACTGCTCCAGTGCAGGCAACGTTTTGAAAAATCTTACAGGGATCACTACATAGTGCATACTATGCCAAATAGTATCCTCAAGTGCTCCGGTATAGAATATAATATCATCTCAACTAGTTTTCAAACATTAACTTTCTACTAATTTGTCATTTTTGTCAAATACTTTCAATAGATGAACATTTATAGCCTTATAACATTTATAGCCTTATAACATTCATAGTCCAAGGATTTTTTGTCATGTTTTCCTTATATGTATTTCCAAGTTTGATAACATTTATAGCCTTATAACAAGCGTTCCAAAAGTGGAATCCTGTAAAAAAAAATCTTGAACCCGGAAATTTTTTTGAGCCCCCCTGGACGGAATCCTGCCTCTGCCCCTGGATCGATTTGTGGAATTATTTTAATTCAATTCGCCCCCTAATCATCTCCCTATATATACCCCTCTAGGGTTCACTTTTGAAGCACACCACCTCCATTTCTCTCCACCTCCGAGCTCTCAACCTGTCCCATGACATTATAAACGCCTCTAGCAACGTTTCCCTTCACAAAATTTCCACAAAAACATTCCGAAATTGAAGGACCCAATTTCGAATTCACCCCTCGTCGGATCCGTCGTTGCCGCTCTCGTCTGCCACCATCAGCCGCTGCCGGAGCCACGAGCCATCACCGAGAGATGAACCTCATCGCCACGAAGCTGTAGCCACCGGTCGTGTGTCATTCCGAGCCCTATCGAGGCCGCTACGATTCGCCGAAGTGGAGCCGTAGGCGCATCTTAACCTTCTGTTGCAGCACTGTCGAGAGGAAGGAGGAGGAAAAGTAATTACGTAAAACCCCCCTACTTTCTATTCATCCCCAATCATGCCCTTTTCAGTTTTTAAAAATTTCAGATTCTAACCCGTGCTTTTATTTGGGCATAAATTGCTTCCAACTCCGTTAACTCGCAGAGGCTCGTCAACCCATACGCCCATACGAAGAATTCGAGTCCGACCAACCGTTTAAGTCAACGCTTGCAACTCCAAATCGAGGCAATTGACCTTCCGAGCCTTTCTTTTCACTTGTGCCTTTCGTGTCTATAGTTGTTTCTTTCTGTTGGAGTGCTTGCCAAATTAATTAAAATATATTGCAATTCATCCGCTTTGTGTGATTTATTCAACCGTCAGTTTGAATTTGGTAAGTATAAATGGGTAATGTTATTATTCGACGTCTCTATATAATAATGACATAGATACCCACCTTTTTATTAAAGCATGATTATTTTGTTCTTTCCTGCTAATTGGTTAAGAAAGGGATATGTTTCTTTTTTGTATCCATTCTATTTATTTCATTGTGATCAATGTTTTAAATAAGTAGTAACAATGTGAGGATTGTTTGTTGCGAGTGAAACTCAATTGAATCATAAATCCAAATCAATCGAAGTAAAACGTATCAATCAACGAAAAGCAATGTGAAATTGTAAAGTGAAGTGTTGGTAAAGTCAGGTCGGGGCCTTTACTCCTCGGTCTTAAGGTTTCATGAAACTACACTTCCATGCGAGGTGTTACACAACCAATGGTTGTAGGTCGCTATCCACTATAGACAGAGTGGGACCGGTAGTAGTCGATAAAAAAGATAAAAGATGTAAAATGCATATCATGAGAGTAAGTGAGTGAAGAATAATGTACAAGTAACAAACATGGTTTGACATAGGTATTGGGGGACACAAGATCAACCCTTAATCGACTGTCTCAGCCTGCGGTTTAAAACTCTCCGGAAGAGTCCTGACCTCTGGGTCGATTTTGGGCCATATCAATTACCTTTTTGAACCAATACTTAGTTTAGATCGTATAATAAACAATGTATTAATAAAGTAATGGGTAGTAATCATAACTTGTTTCAAGCTATGTCATATTCCATCCGTAATCGGGATATGATTCCTAATACATCTTTTCTTAATCCTTGAGGGTTATCCGTGTCATAGGAGGGTCGGGTCAAAATTAAGCCCATTCACTTCAAATATTCAAATCTCATTTGGATTTAATTCTTACCGTTTCATGGTCACTTGAATCCAAAGTTGTCTCTGCTTTCGTGCCGTCACTTGCTACTTCTCGCGAACTAACCATCCTTTGTTTGGATGGCTGGTTTTCACAGGTTTAGATAAAGCACTACAAAGTCGAAGGTTGGAAATGTGAGTCGGAATCGTCTTCAAACATTTTTAGTAGTTACTATTGTTTTGATTTAAGAGTTTTCTTCTTCATATATCTTGTAATTGCTATCGAAACATTGTAACAATGTTGTTGTATATTTCATTATTTACTTCATTTAAAGTCTTCCACGATTTAATTATATTTCATTTAAGTATTTAATATTATCATCTTGTTTATGGGAGCATGGTTGCATGTCCCTATAATCCTAAGGTGGTTATGAAGACATTAAAGTCCGAGTAACCACTGGCACTGTGGCATTTCCCTTGGGTTATAAAAGGGGGTGTTACAAAGACAATAAAATATCATTGTGGAGAAAAGAAATCAGGAACGCAACAGATTAAAGTGGGAAACAATGAAAGAATGTGCATACCTCAACTCCTAAAGTGGCAAACAATGAAAGAATGTGCACACCCTCTTAACTCCTGATTTTTCTTGAGTATTGCCACCAACAACATACCTGGAAACAAAATTGACAAAAAAAAGATAACTCAGTATAACTTTAGCAGTGTGCCAGGAGCAATCCTTTAGTCTTTTTGTTCAAATACCTTTACAAAAACTGATAAAATGGGGAAGGAAAATGAAAAGGGAGCTATTCATATATCATACCAACTTTTTTTTCATCACATTGGGGTGACTTAAAGAGCTCTATCACCTTATATTTGAAACTGTGGGACACTTGGATCCTATATTTCAGGTTCTCAAGCATAAGACAGATTGGAACAAAAAACACTAATATTCAACGGTGCTAAATTTACAGGACAGGAGAAAGAAGATCTTAAACTTATAGGAAACATGAATCAAGAATAGATTAAGGAATATCTTAAACTTAGACAGTGGGTACCTGGGATGCAACATTGACTCCATTTCCATCAACTTGTGCTCAGAATTAAGGAAGATCTTGAAATGAGAAAGACAGAGAGGCTGATTTACAAATCCAAAATAAATATCAGATTTGAAGAGATTGAATGTTAGAAACAGAATTAAGGAAGACAACTTGAATTTGCAATTTTGATACACCAAAGTATAAGGATAAATCATAATTTGAATTCATTACCTAGGAACCAGAGAGAGTAGGGATGTTGTATAGTGAAATGGAGTTCAAATCTTCTAAGCAACGAATCAGTAATCTCATTGGAGATAGACTCCATAAGCTGTTCAACACCAGGTTCCTGGATTATCCCTAGTGCCTGAAATCACATTGTCTCACACTTGATTAGATGAGCAAAGAAGTAAAACACATCATAAAAGATAGAAATATACATGCTCATGAATCAACAACCAAAGTTGATTGACAATTCTTTTTTAGAAGCCCTAGTGTACGGTTAAAAAGGTTGGCATTGAAAGAGAAATTATTAGGGGTTGTCACTGAAAGAGGAAATTAATCAGAATCAAAGGCACTCCATTGATGAATTACATGTGCATATTCAACTTGTCGACAAACTGTTTACCTTGCGACCGATGCAGTATCCCTGATCTCCCTGACTGACTGACCTAGACATAACAAGCAAGGAAAGTGTCAAACAAGATGTTGATCACAAAATTACTTCACCAGTGACAGACATTTGTCTGATAGATTCATAAAACCAACAGTGATGCAAAAAAATCCACAAAATGAATCTGAGCTACTCAATTGTATCAACCAGACACACCTGCTAGAGAAATATCTAAAACTAGAGAGCATGCAATAAATGATGACAAAACAGTCAAGCTGAAGAGGATAATCTTTGTGAGGCCGATGCGACTCGGAACCTTTTTCTTCTTGATCTGCATCAACAAAGCCTGAGGTTTAATCCTCGCCATCTCCCAAAGTTCAAACTCTTCGCAGGCTTGTTGCTCCAAAGCACAATCTAGATTAATCTGAGCAATCAATATAGAATCCAAGAAGCAATAGGCAATTATCAATCATGTCAAAGCTCAATTTTGACATTTTTCCCCCAAATCAAACCCTAAATCCAAAAAAATTGTAGATTCTAATCAAAAATCAAAATCGAACACAATAAGATGTATAATAAACTAAAAACATCATTAAATAGGTACAAAATTGAGTTGAGAGGCAAAAAATTACCTATAGGGAAGGAATCTACAACAACCATGGTTAGAAGGGGTGGTACCAAAAAACAAGGGGCCTCGGTGGCCATGGATTTCTTTGCTGAATCCATCGCCGTCGTCGCTGAGAGTCGCCGGTGCCTTTGAATCGGCAGAGCCTTTCACGGATTCAAGGAGCGGTCACCATTGATGAAGAGAAAGAGAGCTCGAGAGGGAAAGGGGAAGCGAGAACGAGAGAGAGAGAACGAGGGTCAAGGGAACAAAGGAGGGTGCAAACACCTAATTTCATTTTTGGGAGAGATAACACGCTAATTTAATTCTAATAGGGTATAATTACGGATTTAAGGGCATCTAGCAACAAAAAAATGGATTTTGGCCAAATTTTGCTCCCACTTGGCAGACAAATTTTCTCCCGTGGGCTAGAATAGGTAAGGGAAATAGCCTATCAAAAGAGAATATTTTATAGAATATTCTCTTATGGCATATTAAATGGTTTTGTTGTTTCCACCGTAGGCCAAATTTGGCAGGCAAATTTTCTATAAATACTCATGTAATTTAGAACTTTTACACTCATTTCCGTCACTCGATTCGATCGTTATCCTTTCGATTTGAATCAACAATGAATTCTTCTCAAATATCATCATCATCAAATGAAACTATTGAGATTTCTAATTCAATCTTTGATTCATTTGAACAGGATCAAAATGTCTTACATCGTATGTATGCTAATAACAATCTACCCATGGCGGAATATATCAACTATTATTTATTTTTTATTATAATTTTGATGAATCGATAATAAAAAAATATTAATGTCATTTTCTAAAAATATTATTTTTGCAATAATAATTCAAATATGTCAAATATTATAGTCATATCGAAGAACTCTTGAATATCTTAACAATACTACAAATTTTATTTTTAATTGAAAATCATAACTATATAATATATAGATTTATAATTGTATTATTTATAAATTTACTTCATATTATGGTTTTGATGTGTTTTGGGATTTTTTATTATTATTTTCAAATATAATAATTTATGCAACTCGATATTTATTTATGAGATATGATTTTGATGAAGATGTAATAATATAAAATGAATATGTTTTTCTAAAGATATTAATTATTTATGCAAATATAATCCAAACATATTAAATATTATAGTCATATCAAAGAACTCATCAATATCTTTACAAACTATTACTTTTAGTTTTGATAAAATTTATAATTAGATAGTTTATATACAATTAATTGTGTGATTTATAAATTTATATTAATAATGAACAATTAAAAATAAATAAAAATGGTGGAATTCACATTTGGCCTTCTAAAATTTCAAGCCAAATTTGGCCTTCATTTTAGAAATAGGCCAAAAAAAAAATTTGGCCAAAATGGGTTTTGGCCTATGATGAGAGAAAAAAAGGCTAAAACCCATTTTATAACCTATGGTGGGAGATGCCCTTAGTCCAAAATCCATTTTAGGCTTTTTGTATTGAAATAATTTGTTGGGTCAAATACTTTTTTTTTTTTTTGGTGAAACAAAACGGAGGAAACCTCCATTAAGCAGAAAACAATACAACAAATAGGCTACAAACAAATCATCCGGGGAGTAGCCCTTCCCCTCCGATCCTCGTCAAGTAATGCTTCAACCCCATCTGGAGGTTCCCTTAAGATATGAAAGCCTCTTGTAAAAGCTAGACCAACTTAGCTAGGGAGTCCGCGACTCGATTCGCTTCCCTGAAGACATGATGAAACTGGATCTCCCAGTTCCTACTGAAAAAGCCTTGGCATTGAAAAACCAGGCTAGACATCGGGTGGTGAGTTGCAACCCCTTTCGTGATCAACGAATGGGCTGTCAACGAGTCTGTTTCAATCATCACTGCTCGACACCCCATCTCCCATGCCAACCGGAGACAACCCAGCACACCCCAGAGCTCTGCCATAACCGTCGGTCCTGTTCCAATGTTGTGGGAGAACCCCCGAATCCAATTTCCGTCACCATCTCTCATAACTCCCCCTGCAGCAGCGTTCCCATCTTTATCCATAGCTCCATCGGCGTTTGCTTTGACCCAGCTCTGTCCCGGCCTTTCCCAGCTCACCTGCTTCATCCCTCTTTTCACCGATTCTGGGTTGCCCGGTCTCCATTTCCAGGCGTCTTCATACTCCTTAGTGTAGTTTTCAATCCTCAGAGCTTTATTCGTGGTCCCCTTTGCATTGTTGAATACACGCTCGTTGCACCATTTCCAAGCCCACCAAACCGCATTTCCGAAGATACAAGCCCATTGCAGGCCCTCGTTGGTTAATTTCTCCGTCATCAAATTCCTTCTCCACCACTCTGCAAAGGGCATAGCATAGAAGTCAGGGAAAACGTTTGGGTTGATCCAATTTTTCCAAACTTCAGATATTAAAGAGCAGTCCCTGAATATATGCAACATCGATTCCGACTGATCCTTGCACTCCGTACACCAAGGCTAATGTGTCTCCTGCACCTTTCCTCATTCTTTAGAATTGCTCCTCGTGTGACCAGCTAGAGGAAGGTCCGCACTCTCTCCGTGATACGCAGTTTCCATATCCTGTTAAAAATGACTCCATCGACACCAGAAAACTCATTTGCATTTGTTAGTCGGTTGTAGGCAGAACTGATAGAGTAATTACCGTCCGCCGTATCCACCCAACTCAACCTGTCTGGGAGGTTTTCGTCATTGACAATTGCCTTAGATGCCAGCTGCAGCAGCGCACCAGTCGGCAACTTCCCCGAAATCAGGTTCCAATTCCACCCTTCCCCGTCGACCCAATACTCCTGGACATTCTTGGCCATCTCTTCTTCCTCAAGCCCAGCATCACACAAATCCACAAGCCGCTCTTCCATCAACCACCTGTCCTTCCAGAAGTTAACTTCTGATCCTCCATCACCGATCAGCCACTTGAGGCCACCACTCACCACCTCTTCCGAGCATTTACGCATACTAGACCAAACTGCCGAGGAATCAGACACCACCGTATCTGAATTCCTCATATATTTGGCCTGTAAAACTTTGCACCACACATCATCAGAATTATTAGTGATAAACCTCCAGACTAACTTACCCGTGATTGAGAGATTAAGCTCATTCATCGATCTAATGCCCAGCCCGCCATTCTTTTTCGGTTTGCATATCTCCTCCCAGGATACAAGATGAATCTTCCGTTGGCCTTCACTGTCGCCCCAAATGAAGCCCCGACATACATTATCGATGGCCTCACGAGTTGCTGTAGGAAGAATCATAGTAGCCATCGAGTAAGTCGGAATAGCGCTAATCACCGACTTGGTTAATGTTACCGTCCTGCAAGACTCAGATTCTTTTGTCTCCAACCAGTCATACGATTAGTGATCTTGTCCAGTAATGGTGCAAAAGTTTCCTTACCAGCTCTAGAGTGCAAGATTGGCATTCCGAGATAGCTTCCAAGATTGTCGGTTACCTCAAATCCGCATTCCTCACGGAGGCCCGCCGTGGTCTCTTCACTTACATTGGGAGAGACATAAAGCTTGAACTTGTTCGTGTTAATCCTTTGGCCAGAGTCCCTGCAAAAAATATTTAGTATATTCATGATTACCTTAATTTGATCCACCGAAGCCTCTGCTACAAGTATTATGTCATCGGCAAATAGCACATGTGATATCGCCGACCCTCTTCTGGTAATCACAGCCGGTTTCCAAGTGCCCTTCTCAACCGCATTCTTCACCAGATGACAGAGCCTTTCTACACACAGGACGAAGAGATACGGGGACGTCAGATCGCCTTGTCGCACACCTCTCGAAGGTTCAAAAGCCGTGGTCATCTCCCCATTGATAAGGATACGAGTATTCACCGAGCCGATGCATTCACTAATCCAGTCGATACACCTTGAAGGGAACCCAACATCGTTAAGGGTATCGATAATAAAATCCCATCGGAGACGATCATAAGCCTTTTCAAGATCAATCTTGAGGATCATCCACCCCTTCTTACCTTTCTTCCTTCTCATCGAGTGAACAAGTTCCTGCATAATCACAATATTATCAGAAATATACCTCCCGGGGACGAAGCTACCTTGCATCGGATCAATGAGGTGTTGCAGTAGCGGCCGGATTCGATTAGCTATAATCTTCGTAATGATCTTGTACAAAGTGTTGCATAGACTGATCGGGCGGAACTGAGATATAACATCAGGTCTTGCAACTTTCGCAAGAAGGACAATGAGAGTCTCATTCACCACTTTAGGCAAAATTCCACTGTCGAAACAGCTCCTAACAAATTCCATCACAGTGCTTCCAACGGTGGCCCAGCATTTTTGAAAAAATCTGGCCTGAAATCCGTCGATGCCAGGGGCTTTCAACGGACCCATCTCCTTCACCGCCTCATATATTTCCTCGTTAGTTATAGGTCTTTTGAAGTAATCCCATTTCTCAATAGGAATAATGGGAAAATCCCCTCTTCCCATCTGCAGTGGAGTAATCTCTTCCGTAGGAATGGTATATAGAGCTTTAAAAAAGTTTACCACCATAGCCTCAATAATCTTCCCATCCGAGATCTCCGCCCCGCTATCATCCTTTAGTAATTGGATCCTGTTGCGCTTCCTCCGAATGATAGTTGATAGATGAAAGTACGACGTGTTCCGGTCGCCCGCCTGTAACCACTTCTCTCTCGATTTCTGGAACCACAATAACTCTTCTTGCTCAAGAGTCCGGTTCAACTCATCTTGCTTCCTAAGAACCTCCTCAAGACGTTGATTAGTAGGATTGGATGCTAACTCCTCCTGGGCTTTCTGCAGCTCTTTAGACCATTCCGCTTTCCTTTCGAAAATATTGCCGAAGACCTCCCGGTTCCACTTCAGAAGGCAGTCCTTCAGTTCATCAAGAGCGGCCGGCGCCTCCTCATCCTTGCGCCAAGACTTCTCCAAAATTCCTTTGAACTCGGGGTGAATCAACCCAGCCGCCTGGAACCTAAATGGTCTCTTCGAGCGATTCATTCGGATAGTCGGATTGATGGTGAACAACAAAGGCGCATGATCAGAGCTCAGCTCGGGAAGATGCCTTACCATAGCCTCAGGCCAATCAAGGCGTGCCTCCGCATTGCCGAGCACCCGATCCAACCTTCTAGCTTTGTAATTCTCCATCTTCTTACCCCTCGACCAGGTGAAAGTCGGTCCAACGAACCCCATATCCACCATCCCCGCCTTATCGATCCAACTACAGAAATCGTCCGCGTCCTAGGAGAGGTCCGCGAACTCATCGTCTTGCTCCCAACTATTAATAATACAATTGAAATCCCCTCCGACAAACACAGGGCCCTCAATACTATCTGTAACCTCAGTAATTCTCCTCCAAAACTCCTTCCTATCTTGAACACACGGGTGTCCATACACAACCATGAGGTGAAACTTCTTAGCCCCACAATTTACTTCCGCTAAGATAATCCTCTCGTGATGGTTCTTGATCGTGATCTTGGTCTTATCAGCATTCCAAAGGAGCCACACTCCCCCCCTAAAACCATCAGCTTCAACGATGAACTTGTCAGAGAAATCCATACGGTCACACACTTTCTTAGCATTACCACCGGAAATCTTAGGCTCAAAAATAGCCAGCACATCCACCTTATGATGCTTGAGCATATAACGACTCGCTCTGCGGAAACCGTCACTACCGGCTCCGCAACAATTCCAAAGAAGGCAATTCATCATAACAACAAGAAACAAACACAACACCAGACCTCACTGCTGCCCAGTTTCACCTCCTTCATCAATATCCATATCCCCTCTTGGGCCTCTTTCTTGACGCCTAGTCGCATCCGTCTCGTTGTTCTGAATTCCTTCCCCATGGGAGAGGATCCCATCATCATTGCTCCCTCCCTGCACCGACTCGGACTCACCACCGACGGTAGAAATAGGCTTCACTCTTCCTTCAGTACTTTCTCTGGCATCATTCTTCTTCACCATAGGGTTCGTTTCTTCCAACAAGTTAGGCCCATTACGGGCAATCGGATCTTGCTCATAATTAAAATATTTTCTTTCTTCTGTCCTTGGCCTTTTCAAGGCCCCAGATTGTTTCCTTTCATTGGGCTCTGAAGCCTTGGGCCCTTTGTATTTCCTGCCACCCTTGACTTTTCCTCTTTTCTTCCCGGGTTGACCCGCATCCGACCCGTTCTCCTTCCATTGGAAATTGAACACACCCTTAGGTTTATATCCATCATTCTTGCTTCCATTCTTTCCCTGGCCGTCACTCCTTCCCATCTCGGGATTTTCACCTTCCAATTCTCCTCCCTCGTGCTGATCTTTGTTCGTATTAACTTGTTGATGATTACTACTCTGCCCCTTAAATTGGCCGTTCTGCATAGTCTCCTCGGTCACAACTCCTTCATCCTCTGTTTGTGTGACAATCCTTTCATTAACTCCCTTATCTTTAATGATCGCCGTCCCTCTCGAGGCGCCTGAACTGCTTCCCGTATAGCCGTTGCTCTTCCCTTTTCCGGCGACCACACCGGGCCCTTTTCCTTGAATTTTATGGTTCCGGCGCCGCCTATTGACCTCCATCCAAGGGCCATAACGACCACCCTCCTCACCGTTCTCTTTCTCTTCTGGTGCCGAAAAGGGCTCTGTGTTTCCATTGGGCTTATCCGTCTCCATCTCAGTTGACCTGTCTGGTTCATCTGTCGCCAACACGTCCCCCTTCTTCTCTTTACTCGTCACAGAACATTGCATCCCCAAGTGGCCGACTCTACCACACTTGAAACATATTTTGCTCAAACCCTCATATTCCAGGAAGTAGACATATCCGTTGATCGTAATTGTGCCTTTCAGGGGTCTGGATAAATCGACTTCAACACAAACTCTTGCAAACCTTCCTCTATTGGTAAATAGAGTTCTCGTATCCACCTTAATAGGATTACCAATCCCGGACGCGATTTTCCAAAGAACATTTTCCTCATAGAACACAATCGGTAAATTAGTGATCCTAACCCAGGCTGGAGACGTTGAAATCACATCAGTGAGCGGATCAAAACATGACGTCCAGGTCTTGATCACCAGGGAGTTCCCAAACATCAACCATGGTCCTCCCGTCAGAGCCTTCAGGTAATCGTGTTCGTTGTCGAACCTAACCACGTAGTACCCTTTCGGAAGATCCGCTAGCAACATCTTCCCTGCCGGTTTCCACATCTCCTTGAGCTTCCTCTCCATCAGGGCATAAGGAATAAAACCCCCCAATGCCTTAATGATTAAAGCACTCTCCCATACCGATTCCAATTTCACCATTATCTCCGGCGGTATGTCCACCACTGGATCGCCTTCAGCACCCCCTGGGAAGGAGACCACCACCTTGTCTTCGACATTGCCAATATCGATCGGGCAACCGAAGGTGCCCTGGTCGCCCATGAGAACCTCCCTCCATCCTTGTGCTTTATCCGGGGGAGCCCCTTGAAGGCCAGGGGCTCAAGAGCCGCTAGCCATCGAGGCCCTAAGGAGAGAAACGACGTACTTACTTAGCCACCGGAGAGACACTCGCTCGCCGGAAAACTCTCTTTGCTCTTTTTCTTAATAGTTCGTGCAATTGTTGGGTCAAATACTAAATGTCCTAAGATTGGAGCATTGCTAGTAAATGTCCATTGATTTTCATAATACCATTTTTACCCTCCCCTTTAATTTGTACAACTTTCTCGGTCAGATCTGGGTGATAAAGGTCGAGAACTCGCTGAAACCGTGACCTCGCCATCTCCATGTTTAAATTTTCCACCTCCTCTAATCATCTCCTGCTTGTGTCTTCTTCGACGGTTGATTCCTCCGCGCCAAGAACTACTCTTTCTACTCCGAGATCTCCGGCCCCAGAGACGGCCCTGTCTGCTCCAATCGGACCACCGCCTTTGCGGCCTTCCGGACGACGGTGGATCAGGCGGGGGTTGGGGATGGTTTCGGTAGGTCATCGGTGGAGAACTGGAGATGACTGGAAACGGATCCTCGGTGTGCGCTGGCGAATTGGTGGGAAACGCTAAACGGGAGCGAGTGTACCGATTTCTTCTGCGGTGGCTACGGCTTGCTTGTCGGCGGCGGATGGGAGGGGTTTGATGGCCGGTTTTTCAAGCCACTTCTGGAGGCTGGTTCGAAACTCCGAGCAATGGCGATGCTACTGCATTATTTTTAATTTTCCCAATTTTGCAATTGCAGAACAATGTGTAACTTTGCTTTAGCTTTCACGTGCCTCCATTAGTTTGTGTTTGATACTTTGATGATCGAGTGTGTAATTCTTACTGCGGGATTTTGCTGTAATCATGCTAAATAGCAATTACAGGGGATCCTTCCCACTTGAGTCAATATATGAACTTTAGATTGAAGGATGCTCCAATTTGGCAAATTCTACCAATTAGCTTTTTGTGTTTAATCTCCCATTAAAGTTGTTTTTGTAATTAAGAAAACCATATATTTTTTTAACTTTAATCACTTCAGTGATAGGTTTCATTTGATTACAGTGTCTATGACTCTATTTTTGTTGTGGTGACAGTGTATATGATCCTATTTTATTAGTGGTGACAATCCTCTCACCCATTCATATCCATTCATATATATATTAGAGGAGAACTGTCACCACATGTATTTTGGCTTCTCCTTAGCCCCTTTAGGGTTTGTGCTTCCCTTGTCCTAGAGTTTTCCTTTGGTTACTGTAACGGCCCGGGATTATGATTCCCGGGTTACGTTTCGAGGGATGAAACCCCTCGTTAGGATCTTGCGCCCCGAGTACAGGTTGAAGGTTTGAAATTTCATCTTAACGTTTTTAAGTGGGATTTCGTACCCAAAATTCGAAGGGATCGTTGGAATCCCCGGGGAAGTCCCCTGTACCTGTCATAAGTCTAAGCGTGGAAAACTAGCAATCATGCAAATATCAGAATCAATGTGTAATGCAAGAGGGTGCCACGGCAGAGCCGGGTCAAAACCAAATCAATAAGCGCATTTATCAAAATATAAGGTTAGACCATTTCTTTTCAATCGCCTAAGAGAGTTCCCACGTCATGGAAGCAAGGAATAATCGTGCTGTAAAACAAACCTAAAAAAAATATGTATGCGGGGCGGTGTCAGATCGAAGCCCCACGCAAAGTAATCCCAAACCAGCAGACACATACACACGCTAGTCCTAATAAAGATGCTTCTAGATGCAAGGCGAAATATTAACACACTAACATGCTCCTAAGATCAAGTGCATAAATATAATAAGGCCTTAGCACCGAATACCAAGTGGTATATCCCTCTCCTACCTCCACCCCCTTCCGATAGGGCGGAGACTGGCTAACTCGTGAATGCATTCCATTATAATCGGGAGGCACGCATGCTCAACCCGCTCCACAATAAAGCCCGCAAGCATCTCATAATATAAGGAAGTTTCATGACTCGATAGACTTAGGACGGGACCCGATGGGACTATGTCGTCTTAAAACCCTAGCAATGACTCTAGTTACTTCACAGATAACGGCCGTTCTGTTTACAAAAGCAATGAGTAAACGAATGCTCATTCATGAGTGCAATCCTAGCAGGATATTACATGACATGCTTTATTATGAATGCAGCACCTAGTATGCACATGGCTACAAGTAGGGAGATCTCTTTTCGAATCTGAGTGAGCTCATATAGGAACTCACCTGGCGGTGCAGAACAGCAAGGCAAGCATTATGATAGATTAAAGATCACCTAGATACATATCAGAACACATATATAAGTCTACGTCTAATCATTCAAGCAATCAAAGCATACATCATTCACGAGAATAACAACCATATCACAATCGTCATTTCATCAAGTTCAACCATTCATCTCATTGCCACATTCCGTAAGACCACATTTATATTTCTACAATAACAAATCCGCATATTCATTTATCTCAAAGTTCATCATATTCATCAGAGCTCGTAAGGCATAAGTCAAACGATGCGTAATTCTGACATCTCATCATGCCGTCAGTCATTCATTCATGTAATTAATCCACACAAATCATGCTATTAGTCAATCAATCATATCAACATGCTAGTTAGTCATCGATCACATAATTCCTAAGTTAGTCCCGAAAATTGTTTCAAAAATCCGAATCAACTAGTCAGAAATTTCCGCCCTTTTGAAAATGCTCGTCAAATTCCTTTTTAAATCCGATAATATACCTTTTTAAATCTCTAAGTCTCATAATATTATATTTTCTTTTAATCACCATGATATTATATCTTAAATCTCAAAATAATATTTTATATTTTAATCCTCAAATAATATTATATAATATTTTAAATACCATTTTCTTTTAAACACTTTCATAAAATATTCCCAATTCCTTTAAAATCCCAGCCATTTTATTTTATAAAAATCAGCCCCTTTATGGAATTTACAACTACCCTCATTTTATAGAAAATATCAACCAACCCCCCTGTATTTTATAAAATCCCCAAACCGAGCCTTACTTATTTTAACCCTCCAAAACCGGACATATCCTAGAAAGATGGACTAACACTTGATTTTAAAACAATTAGGTATGGCCTAAAAATCAGGCTCAAAGCTTTCATTCCTCTTTAAAAAAAATAGGCCCAACACTACCCTTATGTTTTGAAGGAAAATAGGCCCAACAATCCAAATCTCCCATTTGATTTAAAACATCCGAAGTTAGAAAAAGGAATGGGCCCCCTGCTGTGACATGGCGAGCTGAGGTGGCAAGGGGGCGGGACCCGCAACTTAAGGGAAGGGAGAGGGCTACTGTTCATCTTCAACAAAAAGCTTTATTCGACATTTTTGGAAAAAGGAAGGGGGATGCGAAGCTCCTCCCCGGCGGTGGTTCAACCCGACTACTCCCACAAGTATTTTCCGACTTCAAGCAACACAAAACGACTCAAAAGGACCGAAGGAGAGGGAGGAGAAGAAGCTCACCAAGGGGTTTCGAAACTTCGCCGGAGAACTTCGTCGAGGGCTCGATTGGCGCTCGTCCGGCCTCGTCGGAGTTGGATCTTCGCAGGAGGTGACCTAGGGAGGTTGTGAGGGGGTTAAAGCTTTCACCTTTAAGCCATTAGAAGGTGAAATGAAGGAGAAACGGAGGCTTACCGAACCTAAACCGAAAACAGAGAAACGAATGGCGATGTCGTGCTCGCGCTCGGCCTCCGGGCTCCTCCCGGTCCTGATGCTGCTTGTGGTGGCTCCGGGGAGGCATGGATGCTCTCGATGCTGCCGCCTCAGGGTGGAAGAAGGAAGGATGAAGGAGTGGCGTTGGGGTCTTGTCCTCGACAAAACAAAGAAGACGATGGGGGCTGCGACTTTGATGGGAAAGGAGGACAAGGGGAGGGGATGACAGTGGCGACGAGGTGGCTGTGGGGCGGGATTGTGGCTGCGAGGTGGTGGTAGTGGCAGCTGAGAAATGGAGGACCTTGGAGCTGGGAGCCTCTCGGCAACTTCCAAAGGATAGAAGGGGGGTTGAAATTGAAAATGAAATGGAGAGTGGGGCTGTCTTCAGACCTTGAGAGAGGGGAAAGCAAGGCTACAACCTACAGCTGGTCCTTGTCTGATTGAATAGAGTGCATAGTTGTTGGTTTTGTAAAAGAAAGGGAATAAGGAAGGAGGGAGTGAAAGAAGGGGATAAGATTAACCCAAAGTGGAGAAAATTAGTTGGAATTGGTCAAATATGGGACCACGTGTAGAGATTAGATAAGAATAGGTGATAGGAGACGGAATTGTGGTCACGATGTCGGAAATTTGAATGTTCGACGATTGATTTTTTTTTTCGAATTCCGCTCTTTCGATTTTAACCCGACCCGTTCAAAATAAATGTCCAAATCCGAGGAAGATGTCGTCATGTCAAGTTAGTTTTTAAAATTTTTATTTAGGTCGGAAATCCGCTTTACGAGTCTTAAAATTAGAGTTGGCGAGTTTTTGTTAAATTTCGCTTTTAAATTCATTTTGATTTTCCTTTTTTCGAAATATTAGGATTTAAAAATCCGAGCCTTTACATCATCCACCTCTAAAAACAAGTCTCGTCCTCGAGACTAAAACCAAAGCAAGGTAGGGGATGAAGTTCGAATATGTGAGTCCAAGAACCATTCCATTGATCACGTAAGTGTCTCATATGTGCCCCTCTGAGATTCTCACAGTATCATCGTCATGGTCATAATATTCCCGATAGTTCGTAGCAAGAGTGTGATACGGGCCCTTACCACATCCTTGCCCCGACTTCTCAGGTATATCATAACTCGAACAGTATCATAACATCTCCACTAGGTCTTAGCAAGCAGTCTATAAGGGCCCATATAAAATGCTTGTATCCACTTCGTGGGGCGTCATAATGCGAGCTCAGGTCGGAAATGTTTCAAAAGGGGTCCTTAGTTTGAAAGGGTTTGGTCTCAAAATCATTGAAATTTTTTTATCGTGATCGATTCCCCAAAATCCAAGTTAGTTCTTTTTAAACACCATTCAAAATCCCTTAAACATGACGTTAGTTGAGCAAGTTTCATTTGAGGAGGTGGAATCATCCACCTCTAAGGGTTAATCCCATATTCTCTTCCTACGTTCAAAGTCAGAATAAAATTTCATCAATCTAGTTCTAGCATCGATATCCTAGCAATTCCAATCCAATGCATCATATAACGTAACAATTATACAACATAGTAATCGTATCACACATTCATAAACAGATCATATTCATGTCAAGGATAGTCATATACCATAACGGATCTAGCATAGTATCGTATATAGAAGGATTCATCTTATCACAAAAGTTTCACATCATATCAATCAGATAAGCACATCATACTTACGCTAACTACCAAGCATTATCGCATTAAAGGCAACCAAGTGCTTCCGCACACTAGCGTTTCATCAAGTTCAGGGGATTACTATGTTAGTATTAACAGTTCGCTATTGTCTATGTCAACACATCAGGGAATCACATCGTCTATAGCATAGAATTTGCACAACATCGGCCCCAAGTATAACGCATAACACTAAGCCATATCCTCAAGAGAAACTGCCTATGACCACCACCCACAACAAGACACGACCACTACTCCTTATCTTCTCGCATCAAGATCAACCTCATCTAGGTCTACCAACTCAATCCAACACTAGTTCTAATTACCATTGCATCCCGCTCACATACAACTCTCTAGCCTCATAACTATTCACAAATCAAGGCCTACATCCCAAGCCAATTTCTAGGCACCCCAACTCTTATGCAATCAAGCCATCTAATGATCAATCTACTTCAATACCCAATCTCAACCATCTAAAACCATATCTCGGAGTTCCCAATCACACAATTCCTTATCCCGACAAGCTTAACATCTCGACCAACTGCCAAGACTCTCTATAAAGCACACCCTCGTCCTAGGGGTCCTCTATCATTCCCATCTTTAACTTCTAAGAGTGAACCGCTCTGACGATCGAACTAGAAGCTTCTTAAAAATCTCGCTTACTCTTTCTAGGCTCTCAAGACTCTACCTGACCATCATCTCCCAAAGAGACATCTCGAATCACTTTCTAACCTGATCATACTTCCTGCACCACTTACCACTCTCACTAACCATCCACCTCTAAGAATCCAACTCATACTGACCATCTCACACATGTCGCTCCCGATCAACTCTAACCCTGAAACCTATCTAGTGCTACTCCCAACCACGAATCACCAAGACCCTCATCACTAGCGCCTATCCCCAAAGAATAACCACAAATTCTACCTACTTGTCCCATTTCGATTCTCACGAAACCTGAACATCCACGATTCCTCGACCGACCTATTCTAGATCCCCGTCTCAGCATATTCCCAAATTTCCTCATTCCAAATCCTCAAATTGTCCTACTCTAGTTCCTCATCTCTTCATATTCATAAATTGCCTCAAGCTCCTACTTCTTAACCATGACACATTATCGTCCAAATCCCTCTTTTAGCGATCATCATTTCCGTAAATCCCTAAACAATCCTCATTCGAGTTTCCCAAGTACCGCCATTTTGCCACCCTCCTAAAATCTTTCATCCTTTAACATTCCCAATACCTCCCGCTTTGTCTAGTTCCCAAATCCATGCTCGAAATCTCCCTATCTCAACGTCAAGCCCATAGTCTTACTACCAACCTCAACGACATTCTCGCCTAGCTACCAGCCTTTCCTCGAAGATTCACTCTACCTCCTCAAAGACCTTGATAACAATTTTCACGCATTAGTTTCGATTTCTTCCCTGTGCTAACGCATCTAAAAATCTTTCACTCATGACTTCGCCAAGCATTACCAATTCTATCTAACAACCCCAAATACTCATCACACGTACAATCCTGACAAGAACAATCTAATCCCCAAGATTGATGATTTCCCAATTCAAGCAACCCTATACCACTCATCCTTAGCACTTCATCAACCTCATCCTTTACCAAAACTGCTCCCAATCCCGCACTTACAACCTAGTCTTGAATTCTACGATTCCTTGGACCTTCCTTAATCGATCATCCTTGATGTCGCCCACGATTCGCTCCTAGGCTATCTAGACACTCTTTTGGCACACTAACCCGTCTATCGACACATCCCCTCCAGAATCCATCAGATCCATTCCTAGCTCACTCATACACCTCTAGAACTACACTAATCACCTATACTTGCTCCCACTACCTACCGACACTTATAGCTAGGACCTCTTCCTCGAAATCTCGCCATGCTAACTCCACTCTTCACCTAAGACCTACCTGGAAGCTCAAATATACTCATTGACCGCTTTCTCTGACAAGTCCTAACTCACTCGGCTCTTCTCAAGCTGATGCATCCTTCCTACACCTCATCTCACAACACCAATGACCGAACTCGAAGGCTCCAATCTACCTGCCACTTTCCGACCCATCTCACCAAGAAAACACTCGACTCATTCCCAAGAAGAATACACCACCACATATATATCCCATACCCTATTTACCAGCAAGTTAGTACACTCAAGCATAAAGGCACATCATCACAAACACGAGTTAGTCAGGCAATCATTCACTACCACTCCAACACATTTGTCATCACACATCCATTTAGTCAGTTCCAAGCGTATCGCACAGCACCAATTCCAATTTGCATAGGAGAGGTCGCAATTCGGATAAAGAACATCATTCCTTGAGTTATCTAGGAGGATTACGTCCGCAACCACCATCTTCGAAAGGCGTCCGTCATTTGGTGACGTCGATCCTAAGGTTCATGGGTCATGGGCCCACCACGCTTCCGTTGCACCACTCTGATGCCATTCGATCATTCATTTTCTCTTCTATGTCGACGTCCATCAAGGGGATCGCGAGGGGTTAGAAGTCACGGAGATAGGGGAGGGCAAGGGAGGACAACACGACTTCCTTAAGGATTCAGACATAGATAGGACTAGAGATCACGAGACTCAAGACAAGACTCAAACCCGAGAGTTACAACAATGCCCTTAGGGTATTCTATGAGGTTACAAGCGCGACAAGAAAACACATAGCAATCACGAAATATCTCAATCATATTATTCCACACTAACATGTACCTATTAACAGGAATAGCGTCCTATGCATTCATAACATGTTCACATAATCAACTTTACATGCACGCGAAATAGGTTAAAACTTATCATCTCATGTACTAATCATGCTTGACATATTAAGATCATGTATGCACGAACCGACACTAGGCATACGCAGCATAAGTTATATATGACATAGCGAGCATTATAGGATATCACATGTATGATTCATTACTTATTTTAAGTGTACACATAAACAAGTCAAACAATGTGGGTTGTAGGTAAGCATGTTAAGATACACTCTACTAACACTACAAAAAAAAAACATATTGGCTTCGGACAGTAGCTTCGGGAAGGCTTTAGCGTAGCCATTGGGGTTGTTTTAGCTTCGGCATAACTACGGACGAGGTCGTTGGACTAGTTTTAGCTTTGGGGTAGCTTCGGGAAGATTTTGCCGTAGCCATTGGAGTAGTTTCAGCTTCGGTGTAGCTTCGGAAAGGTTTCGCCGTAGCCTTGAATTGAGTTTTTACCTTGGCTTAGCTACGCTGCGGTAGTGCCCGTAGCTAATTTTTTTTGGGCAAAAACTAAAAAAATTTGATTATTTGGGCGGGCTAATTCCCGCTAGAGGAAAATTAGGGTTTTTTTTACCCTTTCCCTAAAAACACCGCCTCTCCATTAGTTCTCTCTCGTTTCTTTCCGTCAGTTCTTCCGTCAGTTCTTCTCTGTTTCAGATCTAATCAAAAGGATGAGGATTCTCCTCCTTCATTTCAGATCTATGATTGAGGCGTTGATGCTAGCCACACATGAAGAAAAGAGGGAGGGGTTCTCAGCCCCGCGATTCTGATCCACCAGTGACGTTGAGACTGAGCTGTCAATCCGAAGAAGACACGAAGGTTTTTCTTTTCTAAAATCTCTTTATTTTCTTACATTTATCCTTCTCGTTCACTCAACTATTTCGATCTCTATCTTCATTGCTTGTTATTCCATCCCGTCTCTCTCTCTTTTCTTCTTTTTTGGGGTTTTTGTGTTTACTATCGGGGAAGGAATCCACATACTCAGTGGATATCTATAAATTGATATGTTTAATTTTCTAGTTTTTAGGGTTTTGAGGGTGGAATCGAATTTGGTAGTTGTTGATTTGGGATGGTTGAGATTGGGGGAGGAGCGAAGGTTGTTTAGGGTTTTCTACAACATAATATTCAAATTCAAGCTCCAATTTATTTATCTGTATTGCGGGGATACTGCCCCTTGACTGCCATATTTTTGGTTTGATTTGGTCACCGTATTATCTTGTCTACTCTGCGTGACCCCTCCGAATCGATCCAACGAGCTCTGTTTCTTCTTTACTTTTTTTTTAGAAATTTATTTGTGGTTTTTCACCCGGTTGAATAACCCACCAAAATTGCAAAACTTTGTACTGCATGAAAAAGGATTATTTTAACATTTTTCTAGAGATATTTTCTTTTGAGATTGTCATCTATGATGAAATTTTACATTTGATAAATCTATAATGGGCGGTGATTTATAAGCTAATTGAAGATTTATAAGCTAATTGAAGATTTATAAGCTAATTGATGACTTGATCTGTATTTGTTTTTTGTTTCATTTTAGTCGATAGTTTGATCTTATTTCTGTGTTGTAATTTAGCCATGGTGATTACTTCATACAAATTTGTATGAAACTGTTTGGTTTATCTTGCTAGAGGACGGAGGTATATCATCAGACGAGGACTATAGGGGAGGAGAGGCGGAGATACATGATCTGCAGCCCAAAGATGAAGAGAGAGATTTGAAGGATAGGCTAATACGCTAATTCGGAAATCATATTGGGAGCCTGAAGACGGAGTTTTCCAAGAAGAAGAAGAAGAAGGGTAAACTGCCCAAAGAAGCAAGGCAGATGTTGCTAGAGTGGTGGAATTCACACTATAAGTGGCCTTATCCAACAGTAAGCATTTCAAACTTCCGAGCTATTTTATGTCTTATGATCCATGATGGACCTTTTTAAGATATCTAGTGACAAGATCCAATGATGCACATCTCTTCTATATAATTTTTGAATTGTGAATTGGGTATTTGTTTGCGCAGGAAGCTGATAAAATCGCCCTTGCTGAAACAACGGACTAGATCAAAGGCAGATCAATAATTGGTTCATAAACTGTGGTTCCAATCTTTTGAACTCTCATCTTTTACGTGTATATTCGGATATGCTTATTAGTCTGATCAACTGTACTGCAAATCTTAGCTCTCTCACATTCAATGGCGAAAGATGCAAGAGATAGCTCCTATTTTCTTTTAACAACTCTGAAAATTTTCTTGCTGAAGCTGGGAGAATGTTCTATTTTATTCTATTTTTAAAATTATTCTGGTATGTACGGAGTGCAATACATAAATGCATAAATCAATGAAAAATCTCTATATGTGATAAGAAAATTTGTGCTATCAGGTGAATCGTTGTTTCCTGTTGTAGCTTTGTTTGATCGAGGATAGAATTGGTTCTCAGATTAGCTAATTTTAGGCTACTAGCTGCAATTAAATGCTTATATGCTTAAACTTATCTGCAACTAAGCATTTGATATCTTTAACCTTTCAATTAAAAACAAGGTTTTAGCTTTCTAAAGATATTCCTGTTTTAATCATTGGGGGAAATGGAGTTAGCTGTGCACTGAACTGGCTGGTACTTTTTAATATCTTATGCAGCCATTGAAGGTTGGATCGTATTAGTCACAGGAGTTCATGAAGAAGCAGGGGAGGATGACCTTAAAAATGCTTTTGGTGAGTTTGGGGAAATCAAGAACTTACATTTGAATCTGGATGGTTGTACTGGATTTGTTAAGGTGAGAATGCAGTCGATATCTATCCATCTCTTAGAACTTGTTTTCAATAATGCTTCTATCTTCTGTAATCCTTTTGTAATTAATCTAACTTATTATTAGAGAAAAAATTGGCTTAAGTTAGGAGTGCTAGAGATTTTATTTTTTTTTCATTTTCATTTGTAATTGTGTTTGCTTGGAATCAATCTGCGCAGCTAATCTTATCAGAAGTATACCATGATTGTCATTGGATTTCGTTGGTGAATATTTGGTTATTAGATAAGGTGATTTGTGTATATAGTGTGTATTTAGCTTTAGCCTGCACCCAAGACTAAGCTTATTTATTATGTTAAGCAGTGAAAGAAACTCCCCTAAAATCAAGGCATAGGGCGATTTATGCTTTCCATAATAAGATGGATTTGGAACAATAATTAAAACTTGCCCCAGTGATCCATGTTGAGACGGCTGTAGAAAAGGTCTAACTTTGTCTATGTTAGTCTTCAGCTTTGGACGGATTATCAAAATCATGGGAGCTCCAAGTTAAAGGACAAATACCTCCATGGCTGGTAATCATCTCATTTGGACTCTTTTTTTATATATTATTTTATATGACGTTTTTACATCATAATTATGCATATAATAAAGCAAGGGAAAAAATGAGATCATACTTAATCGTCAACGTCAATTTATTTCCACCCCAAAATGCATTATCATTTAAGTTCCACACCAAACACCTTACATAAAGAAGGTATCCATGTGCAACAGTTCTTAATTCTGAATGATGTGGGTGTTTTCCTTTTGTTTTAAAAAGGGGAGAGTAGAATGATAAGGTCTAATATAGAGAGTAACTAAAGAGAAACATAAGTTCAATGTCGGTCCTTGAATGTGTGTCAAATGACACGCTTATTTGTAATTTTTAGGGTTTGTATATTGACACAAACTTTTACAGCATAACATAGTTTATCAATTCAAATAAGCTTCTTAGAACTTTCGAAGCAATCAGTATACTTTGCTTAACAAACTCACGCTCAATCTACATATGTATGAGCTGTTGATCTTGACCTACATTTATCTAAAATGCTGCTTATAAAGGTGCATTTGGTGCTTTTCTGGTCGGATTACATTTAAATATTTGATTGATTATTGTGAATTTGTGATGATGAGAAGTATGTTTATGTTTCTTATTTTTGACTTTATTTCCAAATCTTGTTCAGGTTTCTTCATTTAGATTTTAGCCTCCAGTAGCTATAGGAGATGGGGCTATTATCTTTCTCCACTGATGAGAGATCTCTCAACACATCGGTCGAAGGAGAGGTTACAGAATCTTCCAAAGGGCTCAACAAGCTGCTGAATGAGACAAAGTGTATGCATGGCTAGGACGTTGAACCTTCGTCTTTTCTATTATTAGACGTGTACATCTACATCTTTTGTCGATAAGGTTAAACGTTCGACTTTGAATGTTATTTTAGTTTATGAAACAAGGTGTATGCGTGACTAGAACTTTGAATGCAGTTTCGTTTAATATGAATGCCCTTAGCTAGTTCTATGGTTGTGTGAATATAATTAGATGTGTGTGAATATTAAAGCAATATGCATTCAAACAAGACATCTGGAAGGGCAGGGGCAGTAGTTGTGGCAGCTGTCGTGGCAATCTGGAAGAAAAAGAGCCAAATTAGGCGTATCTTCGATGAAGAGCCGTAGTAAATAAGGGAAACAAAGGCGCCAAAAATTGGTGGGAAAATTAGGCGTAGCTACGGCAACGTGCCGTAGCATAGTTGGTTGTCTCTAAGCAAGCTTCGCCTAGCCGTCGCTTAGCCGTAGCTAGATTGGTAGCTATGGCTATCTGCCGAAGCTAATGTCTATTTGCTACCGTCAGTTGGCTACCCCTTGATTTCCCGTAGCTAAACCGAAGCTAAAGCCCTTTGGCTACCACAAAGAGGCTTTTGGCTACGGTTATTTGCCGAAGCGAATATGTTTTTTTTTTTTGTAGTGTAATCATGTCAGGGGATATGGTTAAGTCATTCGGGCATAACAATTACCACATCAAATACAATCATGTTCATATAACAAGACATGTATGGCACACAATCATGCGAGGGTCTATAATTAGAAGGCATACGTCCTACATGGTACTATAGAAACATTCATTAAGCATGTGCACAGTCAACAAGGTTCAATTTGATAAACTCAACATCCTCAAAAACTCATTTCACATAACACTCATACAAAGAGGTTTGATCACACCATCATGGACCTAATTCGAGGGAGAGTAACAATCATGGTAATTCATACATTTGGCACATATGTATTCATTCATAAGTGCAACTATGCAAGATAAGGCAAGTCATGCTGAAATATACCTACACACCATGTCATACAGTCACAAGGGGGGGGGGGGGGGCTATCATTATAACCGGACAGAACTCTCTAAAGGCAAACACCGACTCATTAGCCCGTTTCCCATGGGATGCTAGTATGACTCGCTCGGTAGGACACAAAGACATTCACGCTGCTTCCGAGAGGTGAGGGTAGAACTCGTGCTTAGACTCTTGTGGCAAGAAGACATGGCTGACCATTACGAGGACCAAAAGGGGTAACTTCATGAGGCAACTTACTCATTAACTCTAACTATCTCATCCATCATCTTCACTAACATACTCAGGTAATTAACCCTCACATCCGATGCTATTTTCGAAGGTAATTGGTTGAGCAACCCAAATTTTCCCGTGGAAGACACCAATCTAAGGTATGAGATTCGATAGAAGCATTGATGGTGGGATACAAAATAGGACTCGAAACGGGGAGAGCGGATGCTCTTCGACCCTTGCTAACATGCCTAAATGTTTTGGTGGGATGGTTGACGGAGTCAGAATCATCAGGGGTTTGAATTATGGAAGGGCTATTCCGACAAGGCAAGAGTTCCGATGACATAAGAACAAGGTATTCTCCCGCTATCCTGTTTGCACAGTTATTCAATACATGATTCAAGTCAAGGCATACTCATTAGGTCTCTTATCCTAAGCACAATAGCACTCAGCATGGAAGCAATCAACGGGATTAATATGATCCTCTTCGAGGAGGATCGCCCTCGGGCCCAGCCGGATATAATGCATATAATCACAGAGATGATCTATGCCGTCCTTCGAGGGACGGCTAACCGAAGGGGCAAATACTTCACGGCCTCCTAACCCATGTCACTCCAACCTTCGGGTTCCTTGGAGTCTTCAAGTCCACCTGTAAAAGAACAAGCTATATTTTGCCTACCCGTTCCCAACTACATCCAATAGGAATGGTCTAGCGCCTTTACTAGCCCTTCGTTTTCCCTTTGTTTGATTACCGGATTTGTTAAGTCAAGTTCATATTTAGTCCATTTGAGTTAGCCATATTAAATTCATTTTGCCCTTTCTAAAACATTTTGAAAAACCATTTAAAAACCTTGGGCCATTTTCAAAACCACATCAACCTATCATACTCGGTTTGCAAAACCTCGCTCTGATACCAACTTTGTAACGGCTCGGGATTATGATTCCCGGGTTACGTTTCGAGGGATGAAACCCCTCGTTAGGATCTTGCGCCCCGAGTACAGGTTGAAGGTTTGAAATTTCATCTTAACGTTTTTAAGTGGGATTTCGTACCCAAAATTCGAAGGGATCGTTGGAATCCCCGGGGAAGTCCCCTGTACCTGTCATAAGTCTAAGCGTGGAAAACTAGCAATCATGCAAATATCAGAATCAATGTGTAATACAAGAGGGTGCCACGGTAGAGTCGGGTCAAAACCAAATCAATAAGCGTATTTATCAAAATATAAGGTTAGACCATTTCTTTTCAATCGCCTAAGAGAGTTCCCACGTTATGGAAGCAAGGAATAATCGTGCTGTAAAACAAACCTAAAAAAAATATGTGTGCGGAGCGGTGTCAGATCGAAGCCCTACGCAAAGTAATCCCAAACCAGCAGACACATACACACGCTAGTCCTAATAAAGATGCTTCTAGATGCAAGGCAAAATATTAACACACTAACATGCTCCTAAGATCAAGTGGATAAATATAATAAGGCCTTAGCACTGAATACCAAGTGGTATATCCCTCTCCTACCTCCACCCCCTTCCGATAGGGCGGAGACTGGCCAGCTCGTGAATGCATTCCATTATAATCAGGAGGCACGCATGCTCAACCCGCTCCACAATAAAACCCGCATGCATCTCATAATATAAGGAAGTTTCATGACTCGATAGACTCAGGACGGGACCCGATGGGACTAGGTCGTCCTATAACCCTAGCAATGACTCTAGTTACTTCACAGATAACGGCCGTTCTGTTTACAAAAGCAATGAGTAAACGAATGCTCAATCATGAGTGCAATCCTAGCAGGATATTACATGACATGCTTTATTATGAATGCAGCACCTAGTATGCACAAGGCTACAAGTAGGGAGATCTCTTTTCGAATCTGAGTGAGCTCATATAGGAACTCACCTGGCGGTGCAGAACAGCAAGGCAAGCATTATGATAGATTAAAGATCACCTAGATATATATCAGAACACATATATAAGTCTACGTCTAATCATTCAAGCACTCAAAGCATACATCATTCACGAGAATAACAACCATATCACAATCGTCATTCCATCAAGTTCAACCATTCATCTCATTGCCACATTCCGTAAGACCACATTTATATTTCTGCAATAACAAATCCGCATATTCATTTATCTCAAAGTTCATCATATTCATCAGAGCTCGTAAGGCATAAGTCAAACGATGCGTAATTCTGACATCTCATCACGCCGTCAGTCATTCATTCATGTAATTAATCCACACAAATCATGCTATTAGTCAATCAATCATATCAACATGCTAGTTAGTCATCGATCACATAATTCCCAAGTTAGTCCCGAAAACCGTTTCAAAAATCCGAATCAACTAGTCTGAAATTTCCGCCCTTTTGAAAATGCTCGTCAAATTCCTTTTTAAATCCGATAATATACCTTTTTAAATCTCTAAGTCTCATAATATTATATTTTCTTTTAATCACCATAATATTATATCTTAAATCTCAAAATAATATTTTATATTTTAATCCTCAAATAATATTATATAATATTTTAAATACCATTTTCTTCTAAACACTTCCATAAAATATTTCCAATTCCTTTAAAATCCCAACCATTTTATTTTATAAAAATCAGCCCCTTTATGGAATTTACAACTACCCTCATTTTATAGAAAATATCAACCAACCCCCCTGTATTTTGTAAAATCCCCAAACTGAGCCTTACTTATTTTAACCCTCCAAAACCGGACATATCCTAGAAAGATGGACTAACACTTGATTTTAAAACAATTAGGTATGGCCTAAAATTCAGGCCCAAAGCTTTCATTCCTTTTTAAAACAAATAGGCCCAACACTACCCTTATGTTTTGAAGGAAAATAGGCCCAACAATCCAAATCTCCCATTTGATTTAAAACATCCGAAGTTAGAAAAAGGAATGGGCCCCCTGCTGTGACATGGCGAGCTGTGGTGGCAAGGGGGCGGGACCCACAACTTAAGGGAAGGGAGAGGGCTACTATTCATCTTCAACAAAAAGCTTTATTCAACATTTTTGGAAAAATGAAGGGGGATGCGAAGCTCCTCCCCGGCGGTGGTTCAACCCGACTACTCCCACAAGTATTTTCCGACTTCAAGCAACACAAAACGACTCAAAAGGACCGAAGGAGAGGGAGGAGAAGAAGCTCACCATGGGGGTTCGAAACTTCACCGGAGAACTTCGTCGAGGGCTCGATTGGCGCTCGTCCGGCCTCGTCGGAGTTGGATCTTCGCAGGAGGTGACCTAGGGAGGTTGTGAGGGGGTTAAAGCTTTCACCTTTAAGCCATTAGAAGGTGAAATGAAGGAGAAATGGAGGCTTACCAAACCTAAACCGAAAACAGAGAAACGAATGGCGATGTCGTGCTCGCGCTCGGCCTTCGGGCTCCTTCCGCTACTGATGCTGCTTGTGGTGGCTCCGGGAAGGCATGGATGCTCTCGATGATGCCGCCTCACGGTGGAAGAAGGAAGGATGAAGGGGTGGCGTTGGGGTCTTGTCCTCGAGAAAACGAAGAAGACGATGGGGGCTGCGGCTTTGATGGGAAAGGAGGACAAGGGGAGGGGATGACAGTGGCAATGAGGTGGCTGTGGGGCGGGGTTGTGGCTGCGAGGTGGTGGTGGTGGCAGCTGAGAAATGGAGGACCTTGGAGCTGAGAGTCTCTCAGCAACTTCCAAAGGAGAGAAGGGGGGTTGAAATTGAAAATGAAATGGAGAGTGGGGTTGTCTTCAGACCTTGAGAGAGGGGAAAGCAAGGCTACAACCTACAGCTAGTCCTTGTTTGATTGATTAGAGTGCATAGTTGTTGGCTTTGTAAAAGAAAGGGAATAAGGAAGGAGGGAGTGAAAGAAGGGGATAAGATTAACCCAAAGTGGAGAAAATGAGTTGGAATTGGTCAAATATGGGACCACGTGTAGAGATTAGATAAGAATAGGTGATAGGAGACGGAATTGTGGTCACGATGTCGGAAATTTGAATATTCGACGATTGATTTTTTTTCGAATTCCGCTCTTTCGATTTTAACCCGACCCGTTCAAAATAAATGTCCAAATCCGAGGAAGATGTCGTCATGTCAAGTTAGTTTTTAAATTTTTTATTTAGGTCGGAAATCCGCTTTACGAGTCTTAAAATTAGAGTTGGCGAGTTTTTGTTAAATTTCGCTTTTAAATTCATTTTGATTTTCCTTTTTTCGAAATATTAGGATTTAAAAATCCGAGCCTTTACAGTTACAGTGTCGATGACCTTGTTTTTATAGTGGTGACAGTGTCTATGATCCTGTTTGTATTTGAGTTACATCGTCCATAGGGTTTTCCTTTGATTACAGTGTCTACGCCCATTTTTTCATAGTGGTGACAATATCTATGACCTTGTTTTAATAGTGATGACAGCGTCTATGACTCTCTTACCCATTCATATATTGAAGGAGAACTGTCCACCTAATGTCTTTTGGCTTCTAATTAGCCCCTTTAGGGTTTGTGCTTACTTTGTCCTAGGGTTTTCCATTTGGTGACAACAATCGTCTCTTAACGACGTATTGTAATTAACATTTTAGGGTTTAGGATTTAGGGTTTAGGGCCTTGGTCCTAAACCCTAAAGACTTAACCCTAAACCCTAAACCATATTGTACATCACATGTTCTTTTGGCTTCTCATTAGCCCCTTTAGGGTTTATGCTTCCCTTTTCCTAGGATTTTCCTTTGATTACCATGTATATGAACCTTTTTTAATAGTGGTGACTGTGTCTATAAAACTGTTTTTATTTTGGTTAAAGCGTCTATAGGGTTTTCCTTTTGATTACAATGTCTATGACTTTGTTTTTATAGTGGTGACAGTGGCTATGACACTGTTTTTATTTTAATTACAGTGTCTATGACCCCCTTACCCATTCATGTATTAGAGGAGAATTGTCATCACATTTATTTTAGGTTCTCATTAGTGGGATAGGGCTTGTTCTTCCTTTATGATATGATTTCCCTTTGATTACAGTGTCTATGACCATGTTTTTATAGTGGTGAGACAATATATATAACTTTATTTTTTTTATAGTGGTTACAATAGTAGTTACATTTTTAATTTTTTTTATTGTGGTGACACTAATTTAAAAAAATCTAAAAAACTAGAAATTAGAAATTAGAGAAGAACTGCCACCACATGTATTTTGGCTTCTCATTAGCCCCTATAAGGTTTGTGCTTCCTTTTTCCTAGGATTTTCTTTTGATTACAGTGTCTATGAATCTTTCTTCATAGTGGAGACAATGTCTATAAAGCTGTTTTTATTTTGGTTACATCGTCTATAGGGTTTTCCTTTTGATTACAGTGTATTTGACCGTGTTTTTATAGTGGTTACATTGTCTATGATCCTATTTTTATTTTGCTTACAACATCTATGACCCTCTTAACCATTCATATGTTATAGGAGAACTGTCACCACATGTATTTTGGTTTCTCATTAGCCCCTATAAGGTTTATACTTCCCCCGTCCTAGGGTTTTCCTTTGGTTACAATGTCTATGATCCTATTTTTATTTTGCTAACAGCGTTTATGACCCTCTTACTCATTCATATATTAGAGAAGAACCGTCAGCATATTTATTTTGGCTTCTCATTAGCCCCTATAGGGGTTGTGCTTCCTTTATCATATGATTTTCCTTTGATTACAGTGTCTATAACCACGTTTTTATAGTGGTGACAGTATCTATGACTTTATTTTTATTATGGTGACAATATAAGTTACATTTTTATTTTTTTAACGAAGATTACGCGAGTTAGAACAACTTCTAAAACTGCGGGATAATTTCTAAAATTTTAGAAACTAACACAGGGGCATATTTTATAAAAACAGAAGTTCTGGGAGGTTTGGTGTAATTACTCTTCTTCTCCCCCCATCTCGACAGCAACTCACGCAACTCCAACAGTGATTTTCGGCGATCTTCCGACGGCTCGTTCACCTTGACGCGTATGACCTATCAAACTGACGAGTGCAATCTCTACTTCAGTATTGTTGTGTTGATTTTGTCGAAGGATGATCTGACACACCGATATGAGTGCTTGAACAGTGGCTGATAAGTGGATGTTTCACGAAGCTCCAAGGTGTCCAACAATGGCAGTTAGCGATTTTGTATAAATTTGAGAGGGGTTTTTGTACGAAAACCATCCTTGATAGATGTAGAAAGTGATTGAGCGGGTAGAAGGCTTGGATTTAGGGTCGAACGGAGAGGAGGTCAAGTGACGACGGTGATTCTCCTTCCATGGCGTTGCCGACTGATCGGAGTTAAAAGGATCTGGAAGCTCGTCGGGGACTATGCAGATCTGGTGGATGCTCTTGTGGCGGCTGGTGACGACGAGGCCGATTTTGGCGGCAGTCGCTCCTCCCTGTTGCGATGTATCAAACCTTGGATTTTAGGAGGAAGCCATGGTAGCTCGGAAGAAGCCATGGAAGTTCGGAGGGAAGCTCGAAGGAAGCCATTGAAGAGATCGAAATCGAAGATGAATGGTGCTGAATTCGACAATCGTGCTTCAGATCGAAATCGAAATCACGCCCTTGCCGTGTTGTTCTTCATTGACGTTGAAGGATTTGGAAGAGAAAAAATGAAGGAAGCGCTTAGTATAATTGACCAGGGGTAAAAGTGTCAATTGTGGACACTCACCTAATATTTCAACCCTTTTGTCCTAGGGCTTAAAGTTTAGGCACCAAAAGGTCACTTACCAAAAAAAACCATTTTGTATTTGGCCTAATTTCAAAACAAAAGTCAAATTTGGCTTCCACTCTTGGAAGGCCAAATCCTATTTATTTATTTATTTTTAAGTGTTTAATATTTATGTAAATTTACAAAAATACAATTATAAATCTATATATTATATAGTTATGATTTTCAATTAAAAATAAAATTTGTAGTATTGTTAAGATATTTAAGAGTTCTTCGATATGACTATAATATTTGACATATTAGAATTATTATTGCACAAATAATATTTTTAGAGAATGTCATCAATCTTTTTTATTATAGATTCGTCAAAATTATAATAAAAAATAAATATTAAGTTGCTTAAAGTACTAAAGAAGAAAAGACAAATATAAAATGCAACAACCAACTATTGAATCATGGTCACATTTAATATTCCGGTAGATCCGCATTACTCTCTTCAAATCAAAAGGATAACGATAGAATCGAGTGACGAAAATGAGATGTGAAAGTTCTAAATTGTATGAGTATTTTATAGAAAATTAGCATGCCAAGATTTGCCTACGGTGGGAACAACAAAACTGCACAATAGGCCAAAAGAGAATATTTTATAGAATATTCTCTTTTGGTACGCTATTTCCCTAGCCATTATGCCATACGTGAAAGATGCGGTATATTTCACCAAAACCATTCCGGAATGGCTCACCAGAAAGGACTTGTGGGTAGTACCCATAGGTCCCCGGTTCGAACCCCGGAATGACCGCTCTTTATTTACCTATTCAAGGTATATTTCACCAAAATTTTCCTTAAACAATCATGTAAATCTCAATAAACTAAGGCTGTGTTTGGCAGTAGATTGTAAAAAGTAGATTTTGTGTAGATTATGTAGATTTTGGAGGTTATGGGGTTTTTTTTGTAGATTATGGAGATTTCAGAGGTTATGTTTTTTTGGGAACAAAAATCTCGTTAAAAGCTAGAAAGGTGTTTGGTGTGGGTAAGATTTGTAAGGGGTTTTTGTTGTCAAAATTACCCTTCACTTTTACCCTTCCCTACCCCTTTGCCTCAGCCACACACGCGTTTCCGTCACTATTGCAACCTCCCACAGTGAGGTCTCCCTCTGCTCGTGCCCAATCGGCCAACAGTCAGCGCTCTCCCCTTCCGATCAGTAGACGGCGATGACTTTGAGCACCACCATCGACGTCGCCCTTGAAAGGAGCCGCTTCCTCTTCGACATCGGCCCTTCATAGCGGCGCCGACGCTAATGACCATAGCCGGAATAGTGCTTAGGGCCTGCTGGAATTTGCAATAATTGGAGTACCTACAGCGACAACGAGGAGAGGCGAGCGCTTCCGGCAGAGCAGTAGGCGAGGGTAGGAATGGACTCCAATTTTCCAAATATCCACATAATCTCCGAAATCTTGGCACCCCAAGGTTTCATTTTGGCCAATTTGAAAGCTATCATAATCTCCCCAAAGCTTGATAATCTTCAGCGAAATCTTCCGCCAAACACCGCAAGGAGAGCTTTCAATTTTTTTTGAAAGCTTGAAAAGCTCCAAAACAGACTGCCAAACACAACCTAATACTATGTAAATGGAAAATAAAAGTAAGGTACGCACTACACAGTAGGAAATTGTTGGCACTAGGCAGAATGGCAGCATAAAAAGCCATCTAGGGTTCGTTCGGGAGGGTGAATCTCATTAGTTTAAGGCTGTGTTTTCTACACACCCTTTTTAAGGGATGGAGGGGATGGAGGTGGGTGAAAATGGGGTGGAGATAGGAGAAAATCTCCTACCTTGTGAGAGAAGGTAGGAGAGATGGAGGAGATAGAGGATCTAAATGAAGGTGGAAAGTGGGGATGAGAAAACACAGCCTAAGAAAATGGGAGTTTCCGCCGACGGTTTTGCCCCTCTCTGAAATGTCCGGCCGCCGATCTCCGACGCCCGCGCCATTGACGCCGGTGATTTCTAACATTCCTTCTAAAACCGCCGGCTCCAGGCCATCCCAATCTCAACTCTTTCTCTATCTATCTATGTTTGAGCTATGACTGACTGACTGTATCCAACTATCTATGTATAAGTGTATAACCTTAACCATAAACCCAAAATTCAATCAAGAAGAACACGAAAACAATATGGATTCCGTTCATTATGCGTTGCGAAAATCAGGCGTGGTCGGAGGAGCAAACAAGCTCCATGGCTTCTGGACGGCTCCTCCACCGCTTCTGATCGAAGGCATATGAATCTGAGCCTCCCTTCACAATAAACCCTAAAATTGTTTTCTTTACATTGAATCGTCCTATACTCCTCCGAAAGGCACTTTTTATCTTCAACAAAAGATCCTATCTTTAGCGAGGAAATCAGATCAATTTTGAGTTTTTATTCTCTGAAATAAAATATTAAAATCCAAAATTACCTGAATCATGAAATTTGAGCGGCAATTAGCTATTAGGCAAGCTGTTTTTGCTCACGAGGATTGAGGATCATGGAGACTTAAATCCCCAATTTGATTCTTCTGAGAGCATGTGCAATGGTGAGCCTAACCTCGGGCCCTCAACTTACTTTTCTTATGACACATCAGCTTAAGGGTCTCGTTCTAACTTCAAAAATTTTCACCTTGATTCATGAGCTCAAGTCTTGTGCTCTTAAATTACCTTTTATTATTTTTCCTTTTTATTTACTCAATTCTTTTATTATCATTAATAATAAAAATATTAAGTAATTAATTTATAATAACATAGCATAAAAAATAATATTTTTTTAATGTTTAAAAAGGAAAATATGGGTATTATTCAAATGAATTTTTTTCCAAAAAACATATGCAACTATGCAAGAAGGGTGTCTATGTGTAGATAAAAATAAATTAAATTCAAAAATAAATTTTGTTTTTTAATCAAATGAAAAACAACCAAAAATCATTTAAAAGTAAATAAAACATAAGTTCTGCCACGTGGCAGTTATGAGCCATACTTTTTGGATCTCATAACAATGAGTCCTTACATTAAAATTTTATGGAAATTTTACAGGAAACCACCCCTTATTTATTAGGCTTTTCGTTTAACCACCCCTTATACAAAACCTTTCACTAAACCACCCCTTATTGATTAGGCTTTTCATTTAACCACCCCTTATTGATTAGGCTTTTCATTTAACCACCCCTTATACAAAACCTTTTACTAAACCACCCCTTATATAATTATGTCAACAGATAACCACCCCTACCTCTATTCCATCCAATTTGATGTTAAAAAATTATGAAAAGACCAAAATGTCCTTTTTCAAACTATCCATCTTTGACTCTCTTGCCTCTGCTCGTGCTCGATTTATCTCAGTTCTCTAATGGTGGACTGGTGGATCACGACTAGCTTGGCGGTGAATTGGGTGGTGCTCAACCGGATTCACTGGCTTGTTAATTAATTTCGAATGAACAACCCTCTTGATTTTGAGCGAACATCAGGATGGTTTAATTGTCTATGAATTGTGGTTTTTTTAATTTTTTGTTTGTGATCAGTATATATATATATATATATATTAGTTGATTCGATTGTACTGTGAGTCTGTGTCTGTGATGTATAATTGTATATGACTATATATTGAATATTGATCAGTAAAGGCAGTAACTTAGTTTGTTTGTGATCACTGTCAAGTGTTGTTTATTTGCTTTGTTTATTGATTAGTAGAGTAAGATAGCAATTATGAGTTGCTTTGTTTAATTGTTTATATGGAAATGAAGAGACATATAAGTTTAGATGATATGGATTGAGTTTTTGTTTTTTAACATATATGTTTATGTCACCTTTTGTTCGTTTTTAGCAAAATAAAGTTAAAATGGTCACAACTTAATCATACAACTTTCATTTACATTATGTTTTTGTTAATGTATTGATGGTAAACACTATAGAAATGAATAACTATTATATCATATGTATTCTAGTCCTAGTACAGGGGTAAATATAAAAAAATATTAAGAAAACGTTTTGACCGCTAAGAATCCGCCAATAAGGCCGCCGAACCGTCTTGGCGCTTGGCGGTACCTCACCGCTGAGCATCCGCCGAGCGTTTTTTAGAACATTGATTATATCTTGTGATTGGAGAACCTTCTGCATTCGTGGTCAGTTTTACATCATCGAATCCCTCTCCGAATCCCCTGGTCGTGTAGCCTGAAGTTCGTCGATGGCTCTGAAGTCTGGACGATCGTAGGATTTCTATATATGACAGCAGAAAGGTTGAAGATGGATAGTTAAAAAAAAAGGGCATTTCGGTCTTTTCAAAATTTTTTAACATCAAATTGAACGGAATAGAGGTAGGGGTGGTCATCTGTTGACGGGATTATATAAGGGGTGGTTAATTTAGTGAAAGATTTTATATAAGGGGTGGTTAAATGAAAAGCCTAATAAATAAGGGGTGGTTTAGTGAAAGGTTTTGTATAAGGGGTGATTAAATGAAAAGCCTAATAAATAAGGGGTGGTTTAGTGAAAGGTTTTGTATAAGGGGTGGTTAAATGAAAAGCCTAATAAATAAGGGGTGGTTTCCTGTAAAATTTCCAAATTTTATTTTCCCCCATTTTTTTCCTATTTGACAACTATTAGAGCCACAAGGCTCACCATTGCACATACTATGAACCCTAATCGTTCAATTTTTCCTTAAAGTCATATTGGGTTTTCATTTTCAATGTGCATTGACCTTCATTTTGGTATATTTAATTAAGAAAAATTGTGGAGAAGATCGAATAACCTAAATTGAGTTGGTCAGTACTCAGAAGAGCCAAATGAACAAGGAATTGGAGCACAAGGCAACTCATAGAGGGACCATGGCTATGTATGGATGCCAAATTCAACCGGTTAAAATTATGAACTTGTAGGTGTTTAAATTATAATCCGGTTTAATTGGGGTATGGGAGGCCAAATAAGTCAAAAACCGGTTAAAAAAATTGGTTTAAATATAAGCTGGACAATGCAGCTTATTTATGAGTTTCTTTTTCCACAATTACAAATTTACTCCTAATATTTTAGCAAATTCACAATCCGCCCAGCTTTTACCAAAATCACAAGCACTTAGGGTTGTTATCGCTTAGGAGCAGAGGAGCGGCGGCATCTCCATCTGTGGCGCTGAAGACGAAGATTCAACCGGACCGGAGATGGAAACCGGCGGTATGTAACTCCCCCTCATCTTCCACCTATCTTCCATCAATCTCCCATCTTCCATCTATCTTCCATCTGCGGCAGAAGACGAAAACCGGCGCCAGGAGACAAATTAAGGGTTGGTCCGGCGTTCTTCCGAGGCGGCTGTGAGGGCTACAAAGAACGAAGATAACTAAGGTACGTATGTCACTCACCTTGATCCATTAATTTCGAATGTGTGCGAAATAGGGTGTTTATTTGTGCGAAAATGTGGGTGTTGGATTGAATTAGGAATTGATTGTTGATTTCATACTTGTTGAAATTGGATTGAATTAGAAATTGTTGTTTTTACTGCTGTAGTGCTGTGAATTATTAAATGTCTTAATACATACAAATGACCTCCCTTGAATTGGCTTGATTTTTCTTTCCAATATTATGTTGAACTTAATTACAACCCTTGAAAGCATCTGTGTTGCGGTGTGTGTGTTGGATTTGTAATGAACCTTGCCCTCTAAATATACACAAATTTGATTTTGAATGCTATTTTTTCTAAATGCTATTTTTCTGAATGACTTCATCTGTATGACTTCATCTGTCTTGCGCTGTCCTCTATGCTATCTTTTCTGAATGCTATTTTTTCTAAATAGACACAAATCCGAATGCTATTTTTACTTGTTGTGATAGGTTATGGGGCTGTGGTTTTGAATTTTTTTTTCACGTTTGGTATGTTTTAGTGTATCTCTTGTTAGAAAAAATCCTTAATCCACACAAATTTTTAGAGATCAGTTGTAAAGCACTTAACATTATGCATGAGCTTAGACCTAAGGATTATCATCTTTGGATTAAAAAATCCATCTACTAAAAAATTTGTCATTCTTTCTGTCATTGGTGTTCATATAAACAATTCTACTTTCATCATATCAATAAAGATCAAAGAAGAGTGTCAATATGGGTTCTATGCCTCTGAATGAGAACATTTGCCTTGGATGCATGTTTTGAAGGGAGTAATTTGTAGGGAGTAACTGCACACTTGATGCATGTTTTGAAAACATTTGCCTTGGATGAGAATGTTTTGGTTGTTAATGACAGAAAATGGATGTCTCACAAGATACCGATAACACGAGCAATTGTTCGTTCACTTGGAACGACGACGTACTTAAACAAATGGTTCTACTGTTGCTAGATTACCGCAAGAACACGAATCCGACAAGCAATTTCAAATGGGATGAATTGGCACTTGCATTTTCAAAAAAGATAAGCCGTACAGTGACGGTTGTGGTAATGAAGAATAGGTACCAAGGTTTGAAACGCGAGTACTCGGCTTGGAAGATGCTAAGAAACCATGAAACTGGATTAGGTTGGGATCCGGTGAATCGAAGAATAATGGCTGACAAGCAGTGGTGGGATAAGAAAATCAAGGTTTTGCATAAGCCTTTTTTCTTTATAGATGGATTTGGGTTATTAGATTTATAGTTGTGCAAAATTGAAATCCTGATTACATTGTTTTTCTCGGCTATAGGAGAAAAAAGAATGCGCCAAGTTCAGGCACAAGGGCATGGATCCAGATTGGGAGGAGCTAATGTATAGGTTGTTTGGGAAGACCGTATACGTTGATAGTACTAGTGCATTGTGGATGGATTCTCTGTTACGCAATATGGACGAGAAGTGGCGTCACACCTTACTATAGCTTCGCTCAAACGAGGAACGCCTTGCATTTCTCCAACATTCATATGAGAAGGGTAAATCCACCTCCAGCTGATTGTTGTTGTAGGAGGAGTTTCAAGTATGAAATAAATATAAAATAAAGATCAGACTGACTTCCCTGTCTCAGCAAATAAATACAAGACTTCCTCCCGTTGTAGTAGAAGGTTGTCAGGATCGAATCCACGAGGAAGCACGTCAGCAGTTCTTAGGTAGCAATAGATCTCACAGACAAGCAACAGAAAGACAAAAATAAAAGCAAAACAGAAACAAAAGCAAAGACAGAAAATAGCGAAAGAAAGTAAAGAACAAAGCAAAGCAGAGGCACTCGATCTCGACTAAAGCCTACTCGAGATCGACAACAGCAAGTCGACGATAGAAGAAAGAAACTGGAAATCGACAACAACAGCAGAAAACTCAACTCGACCTAGACTAGTTCAACTCGATCTCGACAAGGATCCTACTCGAGATCGACAAGCTTCTCCTCTATCTCGACTAGAACACAGAAAACGTAAATTGCAAATTTCGAACACAAACATAGAATTTCGACGAAATAAATTCAATATAATAAAAGACTTCCAAGGCTAGGGTATCAACACCACAACGATAACCATGCAAAGTAACACATAAAGGCATAAAAGATCATGCTTTCCATCAAAATAACTTCCGTTATTAACAAATAGGCATATAGAGGCTTTCGCATAAACCCTAATTGTTACTAACCCTTTTCACATAATTAATCCAAGTTGCATTAAGATCACTTTCGCTTCAATAACACAAACAAGGATCACCTTCAACCCTCGCAAAAGAATCATGCTCATAGGGATAGAAGACGAATTGCATAAAAAGATCTGACCTTTACCGCATCACCTCACATGGCCACCGTCGGGCTCACCCCAGCCCCAGAAGTGGGTGGACTACTCACGCCTCATCGCAATAGCAGACATTGATGTATAAAAAGAAACTTGCATTAAACTATATTCAAAGCCTTTACAATCCCGGCAATCAACTTTCGCTGAACGCCAAAACCTTAAAAACCTTAGAACTCCTAAAACTTCTCAATGGAACTACTTGTCTCTGACTGAAATTGAATTATTAAAACTCAGCCCCATGGGCTTTATTTATAGGCTTCTATTCCTTGCTACTCAAGAATAGAAATATCTATCTTTATCTAAATCTATATCTAAAGGCTTAAAAGATAAATAAAAGCAATTTAGGAATTAAATCTAAAAGGGAAAAAATAAATCTAAATAGGTAAGTCTTCTTCATGTTGATAGATCTCGTCTTCCATGATGTGTCTTGATGATTTCGGATAGAATCGGCAATCTTCGGGCCCAAGCAATCCCAAGTCGAGTAGAATTGGTCAAACCGAGTAACGCGGCTCTGGAGGTCTAGTCGATCTCGACAAAGGTCTAGTCGATCTCGAGTAGGATTGTTGGTCGACTGGTGCGTCTCGGCTAGCTGGTGCTCGATGTGGCTCGGATTTGGCTCACGGGTCTAGTCGATCTCAAGGACCCCTTGTCGATCTCGACTAGACTGGTCTTGTCGACTAGGTCTTTCTCGGGTGACTCTGCTCGACATGCTCGGACACGGCTTCCGGGCTCCTCGATCTCGAGTAGTTCTACTCGATCTCGAGTAGAGTGTACTCGATCTCGAGTAAAGTTTTCTCAGCTTTCTGCTCAGTTCTTGAAACGCACTTTCCTGAGTCCTCGTTTGTCGGATTGACGCATATGACCATGCGTTGGAAAGCTCTTTCCGAGGGCTACAACTCTCATGAAGACATCAAAGCTTTATTCAGAACGAAGAATGGTTAAAAATGGCCTTTTCTCGAGCTGCGCCATTCTTAGCTTCTCCATGAGTTTCCTTTAAGCTCCAAAGTGCGTCCGATTTCTGCGAAATATAACCAAAACTTGTGTAGACCTCCATATATTGCAAATAAACATATATTACACAGATTCGACATATTCCCAACCCGAAATATGCAAAATGTAAAGAATATGGAACTAATATATGCATAAAGACATGGCTAATTAAGCTCACAACACTGATGGTCTAGCGTTCGACGTTACTTGTGTTCCTTTCCCTTTGTAGTCATTCATTGAACTCTTTCTGAATGTGTTTAACTATTTCTGAGTTGTATTGTATGGAGGCTATTTACTTGTGATGCATGATTTGAACTTGTGATGAAACTAGCTTATGTTGTAATGAATGATTGGTATTTGTGTTAATGTTTGCAGTGCTTTAGTGATGTTATTTGAATTTGTGTTTCTCTTTTTGATTTGAACTCATGATGAAACTAGCGTAGGTCGGCGCTTATGGGGGAGAGTAGTGATGCCCAAGGGAGTGCAATGGATATCATCAACCGGTCACGGAACTTACAGTGGCATATTATCGCATGTGAATTAGACAATCAAGCAGTAGATGATTGCGTTGCTCATTACTATTACACGCATTTCCACAAGGAACCTTGCTATACAGCTCGTGGTCGAGGTAGGGAATAGGTGGAACAACTTATGGAGAGGCATCTTGACAGAGCCTACAACATGTTTCAAATGGAAACCGGGTGCTTTTGGCAGCTTTGCAATACCTTGGGAAACGCTATGGGTTAGCAGGGTCACGGAACATACCCATCCATGAAAAGGTTCAAATGTTTCTGTATATGGTTTCACAAAGGGCTTCGACTAGAGTGATTTGCGAGCACTTCCAACATTCACCTAAGACAGTCAATCGAACAATCCATCAGGTGTTGGATACAATAACAGGTCAGAAGCAGAACTTTATCGGCTTAACACGAGACATGTTGAAGCCTCGTGACCCAAGGTTCAGCGGAATACCATCGCGTATTTTATCCAATCAACGGTTTATGCCGTTCAAGGTACATGTATCGTATTGTCGTTAAACCACTTAACAATCTATTTGGGACATGAATGTTTCATCCATGTACTTCCTTTTGTAGAATGCAATCGGAGCAATAGATGGTACCCACATAGAAGCAACCATCGCGGAGGACACCCAAGATCGCTATAGAGGACGCAAGCAGACCGTAACGTTTAATGTCCTAGCTGTGGTGGACTTCGACATGCTTTTCACATACGCACTGGTTGGATGGGAAGGATACATGATGCGAAGGTACTTTACAGTACTGTGCTACCAACAATCCAAATATGAATTTTCCACACCCCCACGCGGTATGTTTGTGAACTACATAGCTTTACATGTCATATACCGTTTGATTTTGATTGAGTTTGGTTCAGGCAAGTATTATCTATCCGACAAGGGATATGCTTGTCGTGACGGATACATGGTACCTTACTCAAGGTCGTACTACCACTTGACCCACTTCCAGCGTGTGGCACCAGGGAATATGCGAGAGCTATTCAACTACAGACACTCGCAATTACGTAACGATGTGGAACGTACATTTGGCGTGTGGAAGAATAAATTCAAGGTGTTGTCTACAATGCCCAATTACGATGAAGAAACACATATTGATATCATCCTAGCTACCATGGCACTTCACAACTTTATTCGCCTGCACTCGGAACATTTTTCGGACAACGAAGACAACAATCCAAGGCAACAACCCATGACGAACAACGCCCCTACAGACGCTGATACCGCTGGGGTCGAGGGCCCAAGTGGTGCTCCAAGCGATGTTATGAAGAGGTTGCGAGATGAGATCGCAGACATTGTTTGGGCAGCTCGAAATGGATGAATAGCTACCCTTATTAGGATGTACCAATCCCACACAATGTACGTGTTATTGTAAGAGTGTCTATTGTTGTAAAACCCAGAGAAGATGGCTCGGATACAAGTTGAGATCCTCTAGTCTACGACTACAGTCCATTATATAGTCCGTATCGCTTAATTGGATGTGCCGAGTTATTTTATTATTTTTCTTCATAAATGAGGTAGTTATATAATTAGTTTTTGGCAATAAAAAAAGGACTATAAAGAGGACCATAAATATGGACTAGAGGATCCTCACCGCTCGGGTACCATTGTATTACAAGGGAAAGTAAGAAGACCCAGATAATTCCCACCATCTTGTTTGGACTTTGGATACACATACACATACCACACACAAACACCCATCACCCCCTATTCTCGATCGGAAACGATATCTACACCGCTAATTTTTACTATTTCCACCGCTAATCACCGCATAGGTATGCGGTGGCCTTAATCCACTTTTTTTCAGGCCCACTGCATATACATGCGGTGGGTCCGTTGACCGTATACGAACCCACCACATATCTATGCGGTGGGTTATGACGATCGTATTACATGCGTTGGGTTTTTGGAAATTGGAAAGGTTTGTAGAAGTTATCCAAAACCGTCGCCATAACCTACCGCATACCTATGCGGTGGGTTATGGCGACGGTTTTGGACTGTTATGGCGACGGTTTTGGGCATGTATACTTCTTGACCCACCGTAAAGTATTGCGGTGACCCACCGTATACCTATGCGGTGGGATCGTTGACTGTCATTAAACCCACCGCATACCTATGCGGTTATTAGCGGTGGAAATAGTAAAAATTAGCGGTGAAGATATCATCATCCATTCTCGATGTATAAAAAAAATAGATAAAGAAATGACCATGTATTAACCATGGACTGTGGGAACAGAGGCTTCGGTAATTACAAAAGCATAAAACTGAGTCCAGATCTCCTATACCCCCAGGGTACAACCTACGATGCAACATTAAATTATTTCAGGTATAATTTTACTTTCAAAAAATTTAGAAAAATATATTTACATTTCAAATACTTATATTTACAAATTTATAAACTTTTATTGGAAAAAGATCATTTTAAAAATTTATAAAATTGAAAGACCAATTAAATTAGAAAATAAATTTTATATTTTTTAAAACATGATTTTTTCCAATAAAATTTTAAAAATATGTGAATACAAGTATTTGAAATATAAATATAATTTTTTTAAAGTAAAATTATACCCAAAATAATTTAATGTCGCACCCTAGGTTACACCGTAGAGTGAAGGAGATCTGACCTAAAAAACGAGTAGAGATCCTCTACAAAACAAGGTGTGCCCTTATATGTAACACTAAATTATTTTGACTATAAAATTATATTAAAAAAATTTCAAAGATTATATTTTTCTTTTAAACAACTACAGGTATATATTGATGAAAAATCATGTTTAAAATTTTATATAAATGAAACATCCATTATTTGTAAAATGAATTTAGGGATGGTGATACGGAGTTAGCCATAGGATGGCCCGATCTTCGACAATCAAACAAGAAATAACAACAACGGAAGCAAAAGACTCGATGAACAAGAATAAGACTCAAAATTGAAAACAAGACACGACCGATAAGGACTAAATCGAACTAAAATAGAATGAGGCAAAGACCCCAGGCCTCCTCAGAGGGTAGGAACCAAATACCAACGACTATAAAGCCCACCTCTACAACCTTACACAACCAAGCGGACAACTTGGAGGCACAAGGAGGGGACTTGTGATTACCTGGATCACCAAGCTCTTGTGAGGTTGACGAACTCAAAGCAAATCAAGTTAGATCAAGAACCAATTTGCAATCGACGAGCCATGCTTCAAATCGATTGAGTTACGCTCTATGTGTTTCACACAAAAAGAGAACTTTCATTAATGGAAGACGTGAATGTTCTACAAGGGTCGTCCGATCTAATATAACCTAACAAAGCAATCTGGCCGAATCATTAACAAAATAATAATAAATTATTAATTAGAGAATTAATAAACTAAACCTAAAATAACTTAAAATAGTATAAGTAATTAAGGTTCTAAAGATAACAATTAAAAGAGGCCAAGTTCAGCCAAAGACGTCTTTGGCTCCCGCAACCAGCACCAGCATCGCGCACGGCTACGCACTGAGGCCGCACGCCTGCGCACAGGTCCTGCACGCCTGCGCACCTGGCTGTGTGTGCTTCAGTCGTCGGCATCGATTCCCCGGTCGTTGGCATCGACACCATTAGCACTTCCTATGCACATGTACATCTTCATTGGTGGTTCCGGGAGTTGAACCGCACTCGAGAACAAGGAGTGACTCACAAAGAGGAATGAGTCGCGTTGAAGCTTCTTAGCTCGAGCTCGAGTCATCGGTCCGTCTCCAAGTATGATCGGCGCGCCCGGAGGTGTAGATGACGGTGTAGAAGGTGGTCCCACATCAACCTCCTTTTCTTGGAAAGGATTCGACCACGAATCCAAGTCCTCGTCCACGGCAAGATATGGAATGAGATCAGTGACGTTGAAGGTAGCACTCATGCCATATGTTCCAGGAAGCTCCAGCTTGTAGGCATTGTCGCCCACCTTCTGTAGAACCTTGAAAGGTCCATCTCCTCGCGGTGCAAGCTTGCCCTTCCTCTCCATAGGGAACCTCTCCTTCCTCAGGTGCACCCACAGTAGATCCCCAGGCTGGAATGTCACCAATCTGCGGCCCTTTTTGGCCTTGTTGGCGTTGTCCTCAGCCTTCCGCATGAGCTGCTGACGCGTCCGGTCATGGAGCTCCTTGACGAACTCAACATGCTTACCTGCGTCAAAAGAGTCATTCTCTCTCATAGGATATGGAGTAAGATCAAAAGGGGTTAGTGGATTAACACCATATACACATTCAAAAAGAGTTAATTTAGTTGAGGAATGCATTGTCCTATTTTAAGCAAACTCCACATGAAGCAAGGCTTCTTCCCAAAGCTTCAAATGTTTCCTTAAAATGGCTCTAAGGATAGTGGTTAAGGTCTTATTGGCCACCTCAGTTTGGCCATCTGTTTGGGGGTGACTAGAGGTAGAGAATAACAATCTAGTTCCCAATTTATTCCATAAAGTCCGCCAAAAATGACTAAGAAACTTAACATCCCTATCACTCATAATTGTCTTAGGCACTCCATGCAACCTAACTACCTCTCTAAAGAACAAATTCGCAACATTGGTAGCATCATCAGTCTTATGGCATGCTATGAAGTGAGCCATCTTAGAAAATCTATCCATCACAAAAAAGATAGAATCCATCCCCTTCTTAGTTCTAGGCAATCCCACAATAAAGTCCATAGAAATATCTTCCCAAGGGGATGAGGGTATAGGAAGTGGGGTGTACAATCCATGGGGCATAAGCTTAGACTTGGTCTTCAAACAGTCAATACATCTCTTAATCCAATGTTCGACATCCCTAAGCATATGTGGCCAATAGAAGTGAGACTTAAGTGTGTGGTATGTCTTATCTCTCCCGAAATGACCCATTAAGCCTCCACTATGGGCTTCATTCACCAATAATAATCGAAGAGAACACCTAGGTGTACACACTTGGTCTTTCCTAAACAAGAATCCATCAAAGATATAAAATTGGTCGGTAGGACCCTTATCTAGGCACTTCCCAAAAACTTCCCCAAAATCAGCATCATTAGAATACAATTCCTTAATGTATACAAAGCCTAAGACTTTAGAATCCAAAGTGGTCAAAAGAATATGTCTCCTAGATAAAGCATCAGCAACCACATTGTCTTTCCCTTTCTTATACTTTATAACATAAAGAAATGTCTCAATAAATTCCATCCATCTACCATGGCTCCTATCAAGTTTATCTTGGCTCTTAAAATGTTTTAAATATTCATGATCAGTTCTAAGTATAAACTCTCTAGGCCAAAGGTAGTGGGACCATGTCTTAAGGACTCTAAACAATGCATAAAGTTCTTTGTCATACGTAGAGTAATTAAGACATGCACCTTTTAATTTTTCAGAGAAGAAGGCTATAGGCTTACCTTCTTGCATGAGGACGCCTCCAATCCCAACCCCGCTAGCGTCATATTCAACCTCGAAAGGCCGAGTGAAGTCAGGCAGAGCCAACAATGGCGCATGAGTGAGCTTCTTCTTGACCTTGCAGAACGCCTCCTTCTGAGCTGGACCCCACTTGAACTCACACCGCTTCTTTGTGAGCTCTGTGAGAGGGGCTGCGATGGAGCTGAAGTCGTGCACAAATCTCCGATAGAAGCTCGCGAGGCCCTGGAAACTCCTCACATGACCGATATTGGTAGGTGTCGGCCAGTCCTGGATTGCCTTGATCTTAGCATCGTCGACTCGCAATCCGCTTGAACTCACTAAAAAACCCAGAAAAGACACTTGATCATTACAAATCTCACATTTCTTAAGATTGGCATACAAGTGTTCTAATCTAAGTGTAGAAAGTACATCCCTCAAATCTGCTTAATGTTCCTTTGGTGATTTACTATAGATAAGAATGTCATCAAAATAAACAACAACAAATTTACCTATGACATGCCTAAGCACATGATTCCTTAGTCTCATGAAAGTACTAGGTGCGTTAGTCAAGTCAAAAGGCATAACCAACCATTCATAGAGTCCAAATTTAGTTTTAAAGGTCATTTTCCATTCATCGCCTTCCTTCATCCTAATCTGATGGTAACCGCTTTTTAAATCAATTTTAGAGAAGATAGAAGAACCATGCAACTCATCTAACATGTCATCTAAGCGGGGTATAGGATGGCGATATTTTACAGTAATGTTGTTAATGGCCCTACAATCTACACGCATTCGCCATGAACCATCTTTCTTAGGGACTAACAACACAGGCACATCACTAGGACTCAAAACTTTCCCTAATGTATCCCTTGTCCAACAGTTCCTGGACTTGGGATTGAACCTCTTGGGTTTCAGTGGGATTCAATCTATAAGCAGGCCTATTAGGCAATGCAGCCCCTAGAATGAGATCAATTTGATGCTCAATTCCTCTGACAGGGGGTAGACCTGCTGGTATGTCCTCGGGGAAAACATCATTATATTCTTCAAGAAGAGATAGGATGCGAGGAGGGAGGGTAGCTCGAAGCTCCTCACTCATCATATTCAACCCTTTGCATAGGAGCATGAGGGTTGTTTCCCCATCTGCAAACTCGTCTAAAAATGTACTCTTGGAAGCCAAAAATACACCCTTAGGCCGAGTAGGGGTAGACACATGGCTCGACTGAGCCTCCTTATCTAACTCACCTTTACTTACCTTCCGCTTCTCAATCTCATCAGCCACCTGGGTTGGCGTCATAGGCTTGAGAACCACATTCTTGCCCTGAAAAGTAAAGGAATATTTGTTAGTAAAGCCATCATGCAAGTCCTTACGATCAAATTTCCATGGACGTCCTAATAAAATATGACAGGCTTGCATAGGTACAATATCACATAACACATCATCTTCATAATTTCCTAGTTTGATATGCACTTTCACTTGCCTATGCACTTTCAAATTACCACAGTAATTCATCCAATGCAATCTATAAGGCCTAGGATGCTGAATAGTAGGAAGGTGTAATTTATCAATCATTTCCTGACTAGCTAAGTTACAACAACTTCCCCCATCAATGATCACATTAACCACTTTACCCTTAACTAAGCATCTAGTATGAAATAGATTCTCACGTTGATTGTCATCACATGGTGCAGGAACAACACTTAAGACTCTCCTAACAATCAATGATTCTCCATATTCATAATCAATGCCATCATCATCCTCATCATAAGTAAGCAGATTAAGGTTTTGATCATTATCATTAGCATGCGGATAATGCATATTTAGATAGGCATTATAGAGTAGTTTTAGGGTCATTTAGATGTATATATTGCATTTTAAAGGGTTAGTTTACTTGTTTGCTCATTTGGTACTTAAGTGCGGAATCTACACAAGTTTAGCGAGTAATTGTAGAGTTTCGGAGTCGAAGTAGCAAGGAGGTCATTCATGGGAGTCATATGGACCATATGGAGGCAAGGAACAAGCTAGAGAAGCAAGTTGGAATGCACAAGGAAGAAGCAAAGTGCATAGAAGAGGAAAAACCGCACCCGCGGCAAGAGGAACAAGGGAAACACAAAAAACCGCACCCGCGGCCATCCAGGCAGCACGTGCGGCCAGAATTTCAGGACTCCCTGCAGGAGCCGCGCCCGTGGCCTGCCCGCGGCCTCACCCGCGGTTTTCCTGGGCCGGTTCAGCGCCGAGTTTCTTTGCTTCTTAAGATGGGCCTATCTTTGGGAAATACTTTCTAGGTTTTTTATGACGGTATTCTTAGGTATTTAAAGACTTAAATTAGTTGTTTTTAGGGTTATCTTTTATCCTTTGAAGAATTGAGAGACGTCGTTTAGAAGCATGAGCAACTAAACTCATCGTGTTTTGCCTACGATCAAGACTTGGTTTTGTTGAATTGTGAGTTTGGAATTCTAGTTGTTTTCTATTATCTACTTCAATTTCTTTGTGCTTTAATTTCTTGTGGTGTTGATTCTACCTTGATTCGCGACCTCGTTAGAATTGCATCATTGCTAGGGTTTTGATTCATACGTTTGTGAAGCCTAATCCAAAGTAGCAAATACAATTTAGTGGATCTCATAGAAAAGCTTGATTGTATAAGAAATTGACGTAGGTTAAATGTTAGTTCTTTAGGGAATTAATATTGCTTATAACCTTTATATATCTTAAGACTTAGTGCTATTCCTAGGATTAAACCTTAATCCGTGTTAAGATTGCCTAGGAATAAGGGATTATTAGGACTCATAGGACTAATAATCTATTTAAATCAAGATAAGAGTGGAAATAGAAAAGATACAACTAGAAGGAAGAAATATGATCAAGTAGACGAACCAAAGTTGAGAATCGTAGGTGAAACATCTCATTCATCATTGTTTACAACCATCACCATTATTTACTTATTCAATTCTTCTCATATTTACATCTCTACAACCCCAATGTTTACTCTTGTTGGTAATTATAATGCTTAAAGTAATGGTAGTTCCCTGTGGATCGACTCCGGACTTACTAGCTATACTAGTTGGTTAGTTTAATTACTAACCTTGGTGTGGATCACTTACATGGTCCGCACTCGTGCTACTGACCAATGTTGAAGGTGAGGTTATTGCAGTTACATGGAGAGAGTTTTCATCAATACTTTACCAGATTGCATGAGTACATTAATGATCTTTGTTCATGGGGTTATCAAGCTAGTATAAGGGAAGTGCTTCTATGCATCTTTGATGGTATGACTGCTGAGACAAGGAGCCTTGTTGAGCGCATGAGTGATGGAGGTTTATTAGATATGGGACTCTTGGAGATGTGGGATTTTTTCTGCTACATGGATTTTCAATGTGCGCAGAATGAGTCACTTCCCCAAGTATCTCAAATCATTGAGACTTCTGTTTCACCTATTGAGGTCATAGAGGGGAATCATACTGAGAAGATGGAGGAAGACAACGCTCAATTTGATGAGATCACCCCTAGCTCGCCCGTTGATGAACCAAGTGTAGAGCCAACTGCTGAGGCGGCTCAAGAGGTAATGAAGGTCAACTATTGCGATTGGGAAGGTAGTGGTGATTATGACGATCCATGGGAGCATTACTTCAATGCACCACCAACGGAACTGTGTTGGTGGACTTACATACCCTTGACTGAAAGTCATGCTCAAGAATATGATAAGTTGGTAAGATTCTTGAACTCCATACTATTTTCTATCAACTTTTTCATATTTTGTATCCATTCATCTCTTGGATGGGCACGAGAGTTTGATATACTTTTGAGGATGCTAACAATGTCTGCTTAAGTCTTAAACGGAAAACCAAAATGAGTCGAGCCAACAACATTAAACAAAGGCGCTTCTCGGGAGGCAACCCGAGGTAAGTAGACAATAAATTTTCTCTTCTTTATTAGTTTTTCATTTCTCTTAGCATAATTAGAACCGTCGTAGATTTTAGGAAGTTTTTTTCCACCATTTTAGACTAACCTTTCAGGGAGAAGAACGAAGAACGTAGGAAAGGCAACGCTTTGGAAAGGCCGCGGCCGCGGCAAATCTGGGCAACAACTCTAAAACCGCACCCGCGGCCAATACAGCAGCCCCTATTTTATTGGCAGCACCTGCGGTTCCCTAAGCAGCACCCGCAGCCGCCCCTTCAGCCTCCTTTTCGTTCGTTTTCGATTCTCTTCCTCTCGTGCTCCACCTCCACCTCCGCCATACCAGTGAGCTGGTGAGTTTTACTTTTCTCCTCCCTTGTTCTTTCTAAATTTTTTTTTGTTTTGATTTCATTGAGACAATGAAAGCTTCAAGTGTGGGGGAGGGGATTAGTGTACATAGTAGGTTGCATTGCATATCGAGCATGTTTCAATTATTCTGCATAACATTCATGTTATAATGCTTCGCATCTTAGTTTATTTTAAGAAAAAAGAAAAAGAAGAAAATTTAAAAAAATGAAAAAGAAAAAAAAATCATGCATTTGCATAAAATATGCCATTGTTTAATTAAACAAACACCAAGCCAAGTGAGTTCTCACAATTTTATTGAAATTATGATCATATAAGTCTCATGACATGTTTGAATTGCTTTAGCCTTATCCCACTTATAGTTTTTTTATGTGAAACATAGCTAGGTGAACATAATTGAGCTTGTATGATCTATGTTCCTAGCATGACTGAAATCTAACAAAAATTTAACCTTGTGAGATTGATTTTTGGCCTTATTGGGACGACACTTCATTGAGTCCTTTTGCTCTTGTTTCATCTGTGTGAATACTCTCCAATGCTTCTACCTCTTGGAATTGATTTTGTTATCTATGTCAAGGTTGTACTTATATGTTTGTTATTGGTAAATTTCACATGATTGAGGCACATTTATTAGCCCTATTTGACTCTATTCCACCTTACCTATGATCCTCTGCTTGAAGCCAATTTGAGCCTAATTGCCTATTTTTTTTATAGCTCCACAAGATTTTCCATAGCCAATTATAGCCTGACCCCATCCGGGAATTAGGAATGGTTGGTGAATATTTGTATTGTGGATGATGGTTTTTAGTGGTGGATTGTATGTTTGATGTACCCTTATGAGATGTTTGATTATTGCTAGTATATTCATTACTTGGGACCTAAGGAGGATAAAATTCACTTAGGGGTAAAAGTCAAGGAAAATCATTTGATATAGCATGAAAACAAAAGGGAGAAAAAGAAAAAGAAAAGAAGAAGAAGAAGAAGAAAAAATAAAGGAATGAGTTAAGGATGGTTTGTAAAGTTATATGCTTGAGATTGGAGTTGTATTACATTGTAGAGTTATGGTATGAGTTTATGAGTGGTATTGTGATTTGGTTGCTTCCATAGTTCTCAGATTATGAGCACCACATGGCCTAAATTATTCCATACCTTATGTTTTCTACCTTGGCCCCATTACAACCCAAAAAAAGACCTCATGATGATTTTTGTCGGTAATGACATCCACGGTGGAGATTGTGATTCAATTTCAATTCTTATGTAGCTTAGTTGCATTTTGGATAGACTTTGAGTGTTAATTGATAAACATAAATACTTGAGTGAGAGCGAAAACACTTCATTCCCGGTGAGGTTGGATGTGTAAGCATGCGGGTAACTTAATCACATAAATACTTTCTAGGAAATTTTTTTGCCTTGTATATGTTTGCACTTTGATGAGATGTTGCTTTGGATGATGCTATTGCATGAAGGATTGTGTTTGTGGGATGAATGACTCGTAAATGTTTTGTTTTGCTCGAGGACAAGCAAAAGGCTAAGTGTGGGGGAGTTTGATAATGCATATTTAGATAGGCATTACAGAGTAGTTTTAATGTCATTTAGATGTATATATTGCATTTTAAAGAGTTAGTTTACTTGTTTGCTCATTTGGTACTTAAGTGCGGAATCTACACAAGTTTAGCGAGTAATTGCAGAGTTTCGGAGTAGAAGTAGCGAGGAGGTCATTCATGGGAGTCATATGGACCATATGGAGGCAAAGAACAAGCTAGAGAAGCAAGTTGGAATGCACAAGGAAGAAGCAAAGTGCATAGAAGAGGAAAAACCGCACCCGCGGCAAGAGGAACAAGGGAAACACAAAAAACCGCACCCGCGGCCATCCAGGCAGCACGTGCGGCCAGAATTTCAGGACTCCCTGCAGGAGCCGCGCCCGTGGCCTGCCTGCGGCCTCACCCGCGGTTTTCCTGGGCCGGTTCAGCGCCGAGTTTCTTTGCTTCTTAAGATGGGCCTATCTTTGGGAAATACTTTCTAGGTTTTTTATGACGGTATTCTTAGGTATTTAAAGACTTAAATTAGTTGTTTTTAGGGTTATCTTTTATCCTTTGAAGAATTGAGAGACGTCGTTTAGGAGCATGAGCAACTAAGCTCATCGTGTTTTGCCTACGATCAAGACTTGGTTTTGTTGAATTGTGAGTTTGGAATTCTAGTTGTTTTCTATTATCTACTTCAATTTCTTTGTGCTTTAATTTCTTGTGGTGTTGATTCTACCTTGATTCGCGACCTCGTTAGAATTGCATCATTGCTAGGGTTTTGATTCATACGTTTGTGAAGCCTAATCCAAAGTAGCAAATACAATTTAGTGGATCTCATAGAAAAGCTTGATTGTATAAGAAATTGACTATAGGTTAAATGTTAGTTCTTTAGGGAATTAATATTGCTTATAACCTTTATATATCTTGAGACTTAGTGCTATTCCTAGGATTAAACCTTAATCCGTGTTAAGATTGCCTAAGAATAAGGGATTATTAGGACTCATAGGACTAATAATCTATTTAAATCAAGATAAGAGTGGAAATAGAAAAGATACAACTAGAAGGAAGAACTATGATCAAGTAGACGAACCAAAGTTGAGAATCGTAGGTGAAACATCTCATTCATCATTGTTTACAACCATCACCATTATTTACTAGCTTATTCAATTCTTCTCATCTTTACATCTCTACAAACCCCCATGTTTACTCTTGTTGGTAATTATAACGCTTAAAGTAACGGTAGTTCCCTGTGGATCGACTCCGAACTTACTAGCTATACTAGTTGGTTAGTTTGGATATTCTTTTGATAGGAACCCGACGATTTTGTCCTGTCACATGCTCTTCATTTTCATCACAAGAATTATCAGACACATATTCACCCAAGTGATTAATCATGAGAGTTTTCTTATTGGGACAATCCTTCATTGTATGACCTCTACCCTGACATTTAAAGCACACAATGTACCTAGATCGAGTAGTAGAGGGGTTAGGATTACTCCCTTTGGGACCAGTAGATGTTCCAGACGAATCTCGGCCTGTCCAAGACGCCTTACCCTTGTCAGAAGGTGTAGGGTTGGTTCGGCCATCTCCTCTCCCAGGGGCTTGATTTGGCCGAGAGGTGTAACCGCCGTCAGACCGCCCTTGGGGCTATTGTGGCCGGTTTTGGTGCCAAGGTTGGGGTTGCCCGCTCGTCCATCTTCCGCCTTGGTTCCTATAACTAGCTCCACGTTCAACTTTAATAGCTAAATGTAACAATTCAGTACGAGTAGAATAAGGAATGCAATCAATATCATGAGCTAAGGCGGGATGCAAGATCCTAAGAAATCTAGCATTGGTTTTCTCGTGAGATTCTATCACATTGGCTCTAGCCATAATTTATTGCACAAAGTTAAATGTTTCCTCAACAGTTTTATTATCTTTCTTAAGATTTTCTAATCGTTGCATAAGCTCTCGATCATAGTGTTGAGGGACAAACCTATTTCTCATCAAAGCTTTCAATTGGTTTCAAGACGCGATAGGCGCATCAAGGGCTCTTCTTCTTTCCTTAACCACATTATCCCACCAGATAAGAGCAAAACCTTGAAATTCTAAAGAAGCCAATTGAACTTTCTTAGGGACAGAAAAATTGTGACAGTTCCAGATTTGTTCCATTTTAGTTTCCCAATCTATATATGCATCTGGATCTGTCTTAGCCAGAACGAGCCAAAATACCGAGGTGTCGCCAAACAGTCTTCACAAATGAAAGTTGATGTTCTTCTTCGAAGACAAACCTTTGTAGGAAAAAAGAGTCAAGCTCACGGGCGACTACGATCACATCACCATCAAAGGAAGGAATTTTTACCTTAACCTTACCTATGCCGTCCTGATCAGGATCTCTATGCTCACGGTATTGGTAGCATCCTCCTCTGTCGTTCCGTCTCTAGCGTTGATCCCATAGTCCTCCTCATGGAAGTCATCATCACGCTTCGAGTAGTAGAACTCCTCCTGGAAGCCACGACCTCGACCTCTTCCTCGTCCATGCCCCTGCACATTATCAAATCCGTTATTTCTACCATTTCTTTCCCCTCGTGGAGAGTTGTTCCCTTTAAAGATAGGATTTTGCAAATTAAGGTTAGGGTTAGGACTAGGATTAGGATTTTGGACTTCCCTTTCGTCATTAGGCGTCTCGTTACACCCATGATTACCTTGACCACCAAGGTTATTAAAACCCGTTGGTCTAGCCTCCAAGGCCGTCAACCTATCCATTATCGCCGTGAAGGTGGTGGTAAATTCTGGCATTGAACACCGCGGCGGATATAGTTGCGTCGGAATCGTTGTCATTTTTTCCATTGTTGGCATTGTTCGGGTTGTTAACCTGCTGAGACATCGCAAATAAACAAACACGGAACTATGTCAAGATTAGCAAATAAAACAACTCACAATGTGTTTCTCTCGCACAATTCTCTCTAATTGGTTATGACAAGCTTGTTGGGGCAATCCGCTTTGGGCAAATGAACACTCAAGCAAGAACTTAACAATCAAAAGAAAGTAATCAAGAGAAAGGACAAAGAAACACCAAATAAAGTACCCGACACAAGCTGGACAGAAGGTCGGAATCGACCAAACTGTAACACCACCTTCTGTAAACGAGGGAATGTTGCAGCGCCAGTAATTATTCAGACTTTACTGTCCTCATAATTACCTTAGGCTTATAGGGACATGCAATCATGCTCCCATAAACAAGATGATAAATAAATAAATTAATTAATTAAAAGAATAACAGCGAAAGACATGAAGTACGGTTTTTATCATTAAACATGGTGGAAAACTTTTACATATATTTTCCGTAATCTTGCAAGATAAAGTGAAATTTCATACATAAATTATAGAAATTTGAAAGACTTTATTATATAACAAAACGTTTAAAATCTTTACTTGCACAATGGCCACTCTTCAAGGCCTTCTTACCTAACCTGCAAAATTTGACTGATGTACATCGTATGCAGATGAGGCACATCAGCCAACCATTTCACAACACGGTTGGTTAGTTCGGTGAAGAACTAGCAAATGATGGAACGGTATTTTTGTGGATCTCTGGACACTTAAAAGAAATATGAATAGGATAGTTCAATAACATTAGATATCTGAGAAACGGAATTTCTGAAGAATCATATTCCCAGAAGAAATGGAAAATGATATCGGAAAAGAATAATGATCACTGTCACCCAACCATATACACACGCACATACACCCACACCCACACACACACACACACATATAACATGTATAAAATATTTCATAAGGATAAAATATTCACTCAACACATACCATTCTTCGAATGATATCAAACAATGATTACTTAATTCTCACTACGAGACATTAATGCTTATTTATTTATCACTCACTTATATCGTTATTGAACCACGTTGTACTTGACGTAACAAAGTAGCAACGTCATACCGGCACATGCCTATTTACCACTCATCTGGGTAAAATGTATCATTTTGATAATATTCAAAATGAACTTTTCATGAAAATCTTATAGAGCACGACGTAACGAGTCTTGACCTGTTATGATCACGCACATTCACATACGCGCACACACGTTTAACACTCCTCTTGTTACTGGATTAGTAACACACACGTGTCACATTATAAGGATTCATTAGATGAATGTTGTGAGCTAAATCTGCCATGTTTAACAGTAACTTTTATATCGATTTCTGTATACATTGCATTCATTTGGGTTTAGAACAGTACAGAACCTATGTAGTTTATGTTTATTTGCCAAAATTATGGAATCTACACCAGTTTCTGTTTAATTCGCAGAAATCGAGGCATTTTACAGCAATTCTACAGAAGGTCGGAAAAGCTCGGAAAACCGCTACAGAAGTCCAAGGTCAAAGCAGCGGAACCAAGCTGAAAGTCAAGGCTACTCGATCTCGAGTGGGCCCTACTCGACATAGACGAGCATGTCCGAGCACAGCCTTGTCGACAAAGCCTGATCGAGAGCCAGACCAACCCGAGCTCCGGAAGTCTACTCGATCTCGACAAGCCCTAGTCGAGATCGACGAAGCCCAGACGCCACACCCGGAGTCGACAAGGAGAGAAGCCGAGGACGGAGCCGAGGACGACCAGGCAGCACTCGCTGCCAGCGACTGGACTCGCTGCAGCGGACCGCTCGCTGCCGCGGAAAAACTCGCTGCCAGCGGAAGAGGCAACTCGCGGAAGCGGAAAGGAAGGACACCGCTCTAGTCGATCTCGAGGACCCTTTGTCGAGGTCGACGAGCGCCTGAGTCCAGATCCGGAGTCCATCGAGTAGAGCAACTCGAGAAGACCTAGTCGGCAAGCCAGTCTACTCGAGGTCGACGAAGGTTTGGTCGAGATCGACGAGAGCCCGGTGAGCCAAGTCCGAGCACATCGAGTAGATCTAGCCGAGGAAGTCCAGTCGACGAACCACCCTACTCGAGGTCGACGAGCCGTGGTCGAGGTCGAGTAGAGCCGTTTCCAGAAACTTCTCGACGAGACCTGTCCGAGTAGAATTGAGATTCCTTGGGCGTGAAGGAGTCGATTTGGCCGAAGTTCTATCCGATTCCATCAAGTTCTATCATCAAGGAGACAAGATCTAGCAAGACATGAAGACTTACCTATTTAGTTTTATCTTTTCCTTTTATATTTATTTCCATAAAACAATTTATTTATCCTTTCAAGTTTTAGATATAATTTTAGATAGAGATAGATATCTTCTTTCCTAGAATAGCTAGGGAATGAAGCCTATAAATAAGGCCCTAGGGGGCTCAGTTTTATTCATTCCAAGTCAGAGACAATTAGTTAGTTACACATAGAGTTTAGGAGTTATAAGGTTTTTAAGGTTTTGGCTTTCTGCGAAAGTTGATTGCCAGGATTGTAAAGGCTTTTGAATTTAGTTTTAATGCAAGTTTCTTTTTATACATCAATGTCTGTTATTGCAATGAGGCGTGAGTAGTCCACCCACTTCTGGGGCTGGGGTGAGCCCGACGGTGGCCATGTGAGATAACGCGATAAAGGTCAGATTTTGTTATGCAATTCATCTTCTATCCCTATAAGCATGATTCTTTTGCGAGAGTTGAAGGTGATCCTTGTTTGTGTTATTGAAGCGAAAGTGATCTTAATGCAACTTGGATTAATTATGTGAAAAAGGGTTAGTAACAATTAGGGTTTATGCGAAAGCCTCTATATGCCTATTTGTTAATGACGAAAGTTATTTGATGGAAAGCATGATCTTTTATGCCTTTATGTGTTGTTTTGCATGGTTATCATTGTGGTGTTGAAACCCTGGCCTTGGAGGTCTTTTAATATATTGATTTATTTCATCGAAATTCTGAATCCTGTGTTCGAATTTGCAAGTTTAAGTTTCTGTTTCTTGTCGACATAGAGTAGTTGTTGGTCGAGATCGAGTTGCATCTAGTCGATCTCGAGTAGGAAGTGGTCTTAGTCGAGTTGTTTGATTTCTGTTTTTGAGTTTCTGCTGTTGACCACCTTAGTCGACCTAGAGGACAGCTAGTCGAAGTCGAGTAGCTTCTGTGTCCTCGAGTTACTTCCTGTTTACTTTACTTTCTTTCTTTCTATTTCCGTCTTAGTTTAGTTCTTTGATTTTATTTGTTACTTTCTGCTTTTATTTCTGTTTCTTTTCTGTGTTTCTGTCTTTCTGCTGCTTTGCCTGTGAGAATTTACAGCTACTTGAGAACTGCTGACGTGCTTCCTCGTGGATTCGATCCTGACTTTCTCTTACTGCATTGGAGGAGTCTTGTATTTATTTTTTGGGGCCTAAGTCTGGTTTGATCTATTTTCATTATATTTCATACTCGATTTCCTCCTAACAACAAATTGGCGCCGTTGCCGGGGAAGCTATCAATCGCGCCTTAGGTAGTCAGTTTTCACTGTTTCTTTGAGTCACTTTTCAGGTGTATGCGTCGTTCTGGTCAAACACCTGAGTTTGACAGCTTAGACGAACCGGAGCGCTACCTACACATCCACTCTAAACTCAAAAGGATCATGGCGGCCGCTGAAACACAGGAACAGCTGATCGCTAGGCTTACCAGGGAATTAGCCGCTAAGGATGCTGCTATCGCCGCTGAGAAAGAAGCAAGGGAACAAGCACAGGCTGAGCTTGCCCAATATCCAACGACGGCAGGACTATATGCACCCAACTCTCGTCGTGCCTGAATCGGCGATTCTTATCCCTGATAATTCTTTTGAAATTCGCACTCAGTTTCTCATAGAGCTTAAAAATAATGCCTTTTATGGTAGATTTAATGAGTGTCCTCTTGAACATATTACAAACTTTGCTGATATGTGCCGTACTCTTGCTGAAGGTACAACTTTGGAATATGTCAAGATGAAATCTTTTCGCTGGTCTCTCGCTGGGCCTGCATTGAAATGGCTGGAAGGGCTGCAACCAAGATCACTCACAACCTGGGCCCAAGTAGAGCAAGAGTTCCTGAACAAATTCTTCCCACCCGCCAAAACAGCACATCTCCGCCAGAAAATCACCGCCTTCAGACAGAAGCAAGGGGAACCGCTGGCAAAGGCATGGGAGCGCTACAAGGAACTTCTACGATCTTGCCCTACTCATGGACAGCCACCCTACGTCATTCAGGACATCTTCTTCAACTCTCTTGATCAAGGCACTAAGGACAAAATCAACCATTATACTCGCTATGAGTATCTGACAATGCCGCCACGTGACGCATGGGGTGTGCTAGAGAAGCTCACTACCTACGACAACAAGTATGGGTCTACTGCAACCTATGAAGAGAACCCATACGCCAGGCCAGCACCATCCATGCCCCTATATGATCCACCTAAGGAGATCGATCCAGATGTTAGGGAACAATACTACAGAGACCAGAATAAGAAGCTCCTCAAGCAAGTAAAGTATCTCTCTGTCAACCAGCCTTGCATTGAATGCGGATCGCAGCGGCACACCACTCCTGAGTGCCCACACACAGAGCAAGTCAGGCTGGCAGAGCATCATGAGGAGGCAGCTTACGCAGGGGGTCCCAATCGCTACATGGGGGACCAAAGGTTTCAGCAACCACAATGGAACCAAGGTGTCCCTAGGAACCCCCCGCCCTACAAAGCTCCGGGACATTCGGAAAGGGAGCAGAAAAAGGATGATATACAGATAGTCCTGGAGGAAATACGGAGGAACCACTCAGAAACTAGGCAGTCCTTCAACTCCGTCTATACTCAGATGCAAGGTGTCAACTCTAGGCTTGGGGAAATAGATATCTGGCGGAAATCAGTTGATACACAGATTGGTCAGCTAGCAGCGGGAATCCCCAGACAGTCAGGTGCACTCCCTGGATCTTCAGAACCAAATCCTAAGGGAAAGACTGGACACGTCGCTGCTGTAAAACTCAGAAGCGGCCATCAACTGCAAGAGCCAGAGGTCGGAAAGCAGCAGGACAACGAGGAACAGCTGGTCGACCAGAGCCTAGTCGATCTCGACAAGGGCCAAGTCGATCTCGAGGAGAAATTTCCAGAACCCTCGTCTGCGCCACACAGCAACTCGACTGCACCAAACCTGGTCGAGGTCGACAAAGGGGTAGTCGATCTCGAGGAGCACCAAGCCGAGGTCGAGAAATCTGTAGCACCTCCGACATCTGTTCTGGCTCCGAATCAGAAAAAGAAGCTGCCTTTCCCCACAAAATCTCTAAAGGACCCGGCAGAGAAAAAGTTTCAGCGCTTCATCAAGATGCTTCAGAAGCTCAACGTCACCATCCCCTTCACAGAAGCTCTCAATGAAATGCCATCCTATGTCAAGTTCCTGAAGGAGATTCTGAGCAAAAAGCGGTCAATGGCAGAAATCACAGAGGAGTGCAACCATCTGGACATATTGGAGAAGAGGCCGGATCCAGGTAAGTTTGCTATAACTATTGGATTTGGTCCATACAAAATTAATGCCTTATGTGATCTTGGAGCCAGTGTTAGTATTATGCCTTTAACGATTTGGTCCAAGATTAAGATAGGTGCCCTGGAGCCTATGGATGCTAGACTTTACATGGCCAACAACACGGTGGTCATTCCAACAGGCATGGTAGAAAATGTCCCAGTACAAGTAGGTAAATTCTTCGTCCCTGCTGATTTCTTAATAGTTGATATGCAAGAAGATCCTGCTTGTCCAATTATCTTAGGAAGACCATTCTTGGCAACGGTGGATGCCAACATAAGCGTAAGGAAAGGAGTGCTCACCTTCAACATCAGCGATGAGGTAATTGAGTATTCCTTTAATAAAACTGAAAGGCATACAGGTCCAATGGAAGAGGTCAAGTCTATCTCAGCTGGCTACATCACCTGCGGGGAACCCAAGGTCAGAAATATGACCCCTGAGGAGATAGAAAAGAGGGACATGGAGGCCCAGGTGGAGGAGATCATGGCAATCCTCAAGGAGAACACAGAAAATCCAATCGACACAGAACAAGGTACGTCGTTGTGGATTAATTATTTTTCGGATGCCTTGACAGGAGCTAAGTATGGGGTCAAGATCGACCAGGGCTCCTCGACTTCGAGTAGAACCCTAGTCGATCTCGACCAGACCAAAGAGACCCCACCAGAGCCAGCCTCGTCGAGCAGCAAACCGGAGGAGCCACCCTACTCGACCTCGAGTAGACTTGTCGAGGTCGACCACCACCCGGCGCCACCAGGGCCTGCTTCATCGACGCTGCAGCAACCAGGAGGAGAGCCCTCGTCGATCTCGACTAGTCTTGTCGAGGTCGACCACCACTCGACTCCACCAGATCCGCCTTCGTCGATGAGCAAACCACTAGGAGCGGAGTCCTTGTCGAGGTCGACCAGGCTTGTCGAGATCGACAAGCCATGCTCTTCGTCGACTTCTGCCTCTTCGACCAGACCATCACCAGAACCTGCAGTCTTGTCGAGATCAACTAACCCTAGTCGAGATCGACCAAATACAGTGGTCCCCGATTCCGTCTCTGCGAAGGTAAGCCAAGGTATGGATCTTTCTTCTCCTATTTCCATTAAAGATTTATCTATACATGGGAGAGGTCTGCCTTGGTATGTGCGATTGTGCAGGATTTCCAATGATGAGCCTAAGGAGTATGAAGTTGGAGACAAGCTCTATGTCTCTAAATCAAAGGATCATTGGTTTCCAAACAAATTCAACAAGAAGCGGATGGGACCTTTCGTGGTGAACAAGATCCATTCTGGAGGATTACAGCTGATGGACAAGAATGGAGTCTTATTTGAGGCCCAGGCTACATGGGCCCTGCAGATGCCACCTTGAGCATTAATGGAAAGTCGGCCTAGCGACTATAAAATCTAGAGCATGTACATTTACTTTTTGGGACTTTTTGGACATTGTTTTGTTTGTTTTTTGGTTTTTGAACATTTTTTTTAGTTTTTCTATTATGGGTATATGTCTTCTGCACTTTTCAGGTCCATGGATAGTAGCAAACCATATTCATACTCGGCCCAGGAGGTGCTTTCATTCAAAATTTAGAGGCCCTGCACACCTGTCTAGTGAGTCTCTTTCTTTACCCTTGTTTTTATACAGTGAGGACACTGTAATGTTTAAGTATGGGGTGGGGGAAGGGCTTACTTCATGCATAATTGCCATATTTGACATTATTTGTGCACATTTAGAATTGATTTCTTTGAATTGCTACATGGCTATTTTGGAATTCATTATTGATTTATGTGCTTACATGCATGATTTCCAAAATTTAGAAAAATGACCCCCATTGAAAATTTTGATTAATGTCATGGAAGTTTATATTGAACTCGACGATGCAAAATTAGATTCATTAGAGATATAGCATGAAATTGCCTAGTAAAGGGAAGTCACAATGAAGTGCATTATTTCTTGAAAACCATGAAAGGAGGTAAAATTTGAAATTGCTTTTGACATGTTGCATGATAAGATGATGGAGGACTTTATATTTCCATATAATGCTCATTGTTATAATCCTAGCCTTACCCATGCTTATGCATCACAAAAGCCATATTATGCCTTATTTCATATATTGCTCCACATGATCTAAATATTTGCCATTCTTTACCTTATCCGGGGATTATGTTGAGAATGATGTTACATTATGGAGATACATTATATGGCGATTGTGTTGTTACATATCATTATTGGAGTTTGGCGGAATCATTTGAAATATATGGAAAATTTAATGAGTGAAAGAAAATCCGATCAAAGATCGACCCTGCTCTCTGAGATAATAGTTTGGAGAGATGGGACACCAGGTGAGGAGTCCGACGCACTAAGTATCCGGGGCCATTCATGACACCCATGTTTGCGACTCGCGAGAAGGCAGTGCTGAGATTAGAGAGGTAAAAGCATTATTATGGATAAAAGCATTATGAAAGGTGATGAATCTCAAAGAGAAGGAATGTGGAAATTCAATTTAGAAAGTACTCCATTTCCCCCGGATCAAAAGCACCACATTGCCAAAAATTGCCCACCTTTTAGCCTTTTACCGATCTACTCCTTCATGAGCTTAAATTAAAGTCCTCTTGATTATTGTTGCTTTGTCACATAAAAATTATTTTTGCATAACCCTCCTTTTGTGAGTAGATGTTGCTTTTACATATTTGCACATGCATGGATCTGTGACACTAGTACCTTTTCGAGGATGGTAATTGATTGCAGGGACATATAAAGAATGAATCTAAGATGTTGAGAGTTTTAATTTCTTCCCCTGAATGACAACTAAAAGTATTGCTTGAGGACAAGCAAGCTTAAGTATGGGGTGTTTGTTGTGAGCTAAATCTACCATGTTTAACAGTAACTTTTATATCGATTTCTGTATACATTGCATTCATTTGGGTTTAGAACAGTACAGAACCTATGTAGTTTATGTTTATTTGCCAAAATTATGGAATCTACACCAGTTTCTGTTTAATTCGCAGAAATCGAGGCATTTTACAGCAATTCTACAGAAGGTCGGAAAAGCTCGGAAAACCGCTACAGAAGTCCAAGGTCAAAGCAGCGGAACCAAGCTGAAAGTCAAGGCTACTCGATCTCGAGTGGGCCCTACTCGACATAGACGAGCATGTCCGAGCACAGCCTTGTCGACAAAGCCTGATCGAGAGCCAGACCAACCCGAGCTTCGGAAGTCTACTCGATCTCGACAAGCCCTAGTCGAGATCGACGAAGCCCAGACGCCACACCCGGAGTCGACAAGGAGAGAAGCCGAGGACGGAGCCGAGGACGACCAGGCAGCACTCGCTGCCAGCGACTGGACTCGCTGCAGCGGACCGCTCGCTGCCGCGGAAAAACTCGCTGCCAGCGGAAGAGGCAACTCGCGGAAGCGGAAAGGAAGGACACCGCTCTAGTCGATCTCGAGGACCCTTTGTCGAGGTCGATGAGCGCCTGAGTCCAGATCCGGAGTCCATCGAGTAGAGCAACTCGAGAAGACCTAGTCGGCAAGCCAGTCTACTCGAGGTCGACGAAGGTTTGGTCGAGATCGACGAGAGCCCAGTGAGCCAAGTCCGAGCACATCGAGTAGATCTAGCCGAGGAAGTCCAGTCGACGAACCACCCTACTCGAGGTCGACGAGCCGTGGTCGAGGTCGAGTAGAGCCGTTTCCAGAAACTTCTCGACGAGACCTGTCCGAGTAGAATTGAGATTCCTTGGGCGTGAAGGAGTCGATTTGGCCGAAGTTCTATCCGATTCCATCAAGTTCTATCATCAAGGAGACAAGATCTATCAAGACATGAAGACTTACCTATTTAGTTTTATCTTTTCCTTTTATATTTATTTCCATAAAACAATTTATTTATCCTTTCAAGTTTTAGATATAATTTTAGATAGAGATAGATATCTTCTTTCCTAGAATAGCTAGGGAATGAAGCCTATAAATAAGGCCCTAGGGGGCTCAGTTTTATTCATTCCAAGTCAGAGACAATTAGTTAGTTACACATAGAGTTTAGGAGTTATAAGGTTTTTAAGGTTTTGGCTTTCTGCGAAAGTTGATTGCCAGGATTGTAAAGGCTTTTGAATTTAGTTTTAATGCAAGTTTCTTTTTATACATCAATGTCTGTTATTGCAATGAGGCGTGAGTAGTCCACCCACTTCTGGGGCTGGGGTGAGCCCGACGGTGGCCATGTGAGATAACGCGATAAAGGTCAGATTTTGTTATGCAATTCATCTTCTATCCCTATAAGCATGATTCTTTTGCGAGAGTTGAAGGTGATCCTTGTTTGTGTTATTGAAGCGAAAGTGATCTTAATGCAACTTGGATTAATTATGTGAAAAAGGGTTAGTAACAATTAGGGTTTATGCGAAAGCCTCTATATGCCTATTTGTTAATGACGAAAGTTATTTGATGGAAAGCATGATCTTTTATGCCTTTATGTGTTGTTTTGCATGGTTATCATTGTGGTGTTGAAACCCTGGCCTTGGAGGTCTTTTAATATATTGATTTATTTCATCGAAATTCTGAATCCTGTGTTCGAATTTGCAAGTTTAAGTTTCTGTTTCTTGTCGACATAGAGTAGTTGTTGGTCGAGATCGAGTTGCATCTAGTCGATCTCGAGTAGGAAGTGGTCTTAGTCGAGTTGTTTGTTTTCTGTTTTTGAGTTTCTGTTGTCGACCACCTTAGTCGACCTAGAGGACAGCTAGTCGAAGTCGAGTAGCTTCTGTGTCCTCGAGTTACTTCCTGTTTGCTTTACTTTCTTTCTTTCTATTTCCGTCTTAGTTTAGTTCTTTGCTTTTATTTGTTACTTACTGCTTTTATTTCTGTTTCTTTTCTGTGTTTCTGTCTTTCTGCTGCTTTGCCTGTGAGAATTTACAGCTACCTGAGAACTGCTGACGTGCTTCCTCGTGGATTCGATCCTGACTTTCTCTTACTGCATTGGAGGAGTCTTGTATTTATTTGCTGGGGCCTAAGTCTGGTTTGATCTATTTTCATTATATTTCATACTCGATTTCCTCCTAACAACAATGAACCCGTGTAATTTCCCCTATATAAAATTATCTCGTTAGCCGTCAGGCTAGACAATAATTATACATATATTCAGCTTACATAATAAATAAGGATCTGGTCTAAAAATTAACCAAAATCCACACTTGGAAAGTATATAACCGGCTTGAATAGAGAATGAATGAATATAGATTGCACGAATATGATATATTAAAATTCACTAGCTTAAACATGTAAGGAATAAACAGAAATTGCAAGAATAGATTTTGCAATTTATTTTCACGGATAGATATACTTGATAATTAACAACTGACACGGATTAAAGGAAAGGCATTGGGTCTTTTAGGAAGTAAATGGGACAAAGTCACTTGCCTTGGTTATAGACCCGAAGTCTACGGATGATAAAGATTAGAATCAAACAAGAGATTTAATTCCTTCCGAATACGTAGGATCTCAACTGATGTCACCAACTATACATCCAGGTGTATCCAGTCACTTCGTACATAGCAGACAAACCATAATTTAATTAGCTTATGTCCAATAATTTTATCCTTAAACTTCGGCAGAGTCTCCTTTTAAAATAATCCTTAATTAATCCGATAAAACTTATATCCATTATTTTCTGATAATCACTTGTCCAACACTATTTTTAGAATGTCCAAGCAGTATAAGAGCTTACAAACTTAATTTAGGATTTCCCTTCCTAAATTTAATTGGGCATTATAACGACTTAGAAATGCCATATAATCCAAAATAATTGAGCATTATCTCGACTTAACAGAAATACCCGTTGTATCCAATGATATACTATCTTAAGAAATACCCAAATTTCTTAATAATAACGAGCATCATAACGGCTTATAAAAGCTAATAAGGCATGACCTTGAATTATACACTGGTATTATAACGATAAAATATCCATAACTTGAAAATAAATGGGAGAGATTTTACCAATGGGTACGTAATACCGGATCGTTCCAAAAATATAACGTCTGAATAATAATCAACTTCACTCGGAATTGAAAATGATATGACGGTGATAATAGACGATGGCGGTATAGCATGATACCTTAATTGTTTGTACCATCCAGAAACAATGCCCAACCTCTACTTATACAAGGCTTCACCCAATAAGACACTAATACGCACACACACGTCAAGACCACCTTTCTCCTCCCAATCCATACATATCAAGATGCAACGTGGCATTAAATTTCATATTGGCCCACTTTATTTGATAATTATGAGAAATAGCCCAAAGTTTTTAAGCTTATATACTTTATCCTCCTTAAAAATATATATCCCCACAATCTTTCACTCTACCACTTTGGAATATTTTACCAACTTATTCTTAAGCATGTCTTATATATCCAATAAATTTTATAGCATCTTTACTTAATCCTTGACATACTAGCGGATCTTTCCTAAATCCCAATATATTCTAGACTTGATAAAAACCCATAAAATTTTACCTTAAAACTTTATCTCTGACGTCATAATTCCTTACAAAGTGACGTCATAAAAGAAAAATACGATCGGGGTATTTCATTCCTCCCACCCTCAAAATAATTTTCGTCCTGAAACTTAGACCAAGAATAACTGAAGAAATTTATTCTTTATTTCTACTTCACTTTCCCATGTCATCTCCTCAGTTCCGTGCTTAGACCAAAGAATCTTTACCAAAAGAATAACCTTAGTGTGAAGAAGTTTTTCCCCACTGCCCTAGAATATGAACGGATTCTTCCTCAAAAGCCCCGGCAGGACAAACCTCAATATCCTGATATCTTAAAATATATGAGGGGTCATGCACATACTTCCTTAGCAATGAGATATAAAAGATATCATGTACCGGATGAGCTGCAGGTGGTAAAGCTAAACGATAAGAGACTTTGCCCACTTTTTGGAGTATCTCAAAAGGTCCCACATAACGAGAATTTAACTTCCTGCGCTTTATAAATCGAAACACACCTTTCGTGGGTGATACTTTAAGAAATACTTTCTTACCAACTTAACTCTAGGATCTTATTCGGAAGCAAATAAGATACACACCAAGCTAGTGATGAAAAATAAAGCAGGGGATTCAGAGTAATCAATTTACTTTAACAAAGTACACAAGAAGATATAAACTTCAACTAATGTTAGAGCACCTGAGAGTTGACATTAAACGATTTTCAAAGTCTACACTTTGAAACATAAGTTATCATAGTAAAATCATGCTCCCATAAACAAGAATGTGTACTTTGAAACATAAGTTATCATTATACTTTTAAACACAAATCATCACGGTAAAATCATCAAATAGAATGTGTACTTTGAAAAATATAATAATAATGTTATGTTAAACTATAAACTGTTTATAAATATAGTTCTTTTTAAGATCAGTTGAGAACAGAAAAACAGTAGCTCTGATACCACCTTCTGTAACACCCACTTCTATAAACGAGGGAATGTTGCAGCGCCAGTAATTATTCAAACTTTACTGTTCTCATAATTACCTTAGGCTTATAAGGACATGCAATCATGCTCCCATAAACAAGATGATAAATAAATAAACTAATTAATTAAAAGAATAACCGCGAAAGACATGAAGTACGGTTTTTATCATTAAACATGGTGGAAAACTTTTACATATTTTCCGTAATCTTGCAAGATAAAGTGAAATCTCATACATAAATTATAGAAATTTGAAAGACCTTATTATATAACAAAACGTTTAAAATCTTTACTTGCACAATGTCAACTCTTCAAGGCCTTCTTACCTAATCTGCAAAATTTGACTGATGTACATCGTATGCAGACGAGGCACACCACCCAACCATTTCACAACACGGTTGGTTAGTTCGGTGAAGAACTAGCAAATGACGGAACGGTATTTTTGTGGATCTTTGGACATTTAAAAGAAATATGAATAGGATAGTTCAATAACATTAGATATCTGAGAAACGGAATTTCTGAATAACCATATTCCCAACAGAAATGGAAAATGATATCGGAAAAGAATAATGATTACTGTCACCCACCCATATACACACGCACATACACCCACACACACACACGTACACACACATATAACATGTATAAAATATTTCATAAGGATAAAATATTCATTTTACACATACCATTCTTCGAATAATATCAAACAATGATTACTTAATTCTCACTACGAGACATTAATGCTTATTTATTTATAACTCACTTATATCGTTATTGAACCACGTTGTACTTGACGTAAACAAGTAGCAACGTCATACCGGCACATGCCTATTTACCACTCATCTGGGTAAAATGTATCATTTTGATAATATTCAAAATGAACTTTTCATGAAAAGCTTATAGAGTAAGACGTAACGAGTCTTGACCTGTTATGATCACGCACATTCACACACGCGCACACACGTTTAACACTCCTCTTGTTACTGGATTAGTAACACACACGTGTCACATTATAAGGATTCATTAGATGAACACGTATAATATTCACATTATAAGGATTCATTAGATGAACACGTATAATTTTATATAGGGAAAATTATACGTGTTCATCTAATGAATCCTTATAATGTGACACGTGTGTGTTACTAATCCAGTAACAAGAGGAGTGTTAAACATGTGTGCGCGTGTGTGAATGTGCGTGATCATAACAGGTCAAGACTCGTTACGTCTTGCTCTATAAGCTTTTCATGAAAAGTTCATTTTGAATATTATCAAAAATTTCATATTGGCCCACTTTATTTGATAATTACGAGAAATAGCCCAAAGTTTTTAAACTTATATATTTTACCCTCCTTACAAATATATATTCCCACAATCTTTCACTCTACCACTTTGGAATATTTTACCAACTTATTCTTAAGCATGTCTTATATATCCAATAAATTTTATAGCATCTTTACTTAATCCTTGACATACTAGCGGATCTTTCCTAAATCCCAATATATTCTAGACTTGATAAAACTCCATAAAATTTTACCTTCAAACTTTATCTCTAACGTCATAATTCCTTACAAATTGACGTCATAAAAGGAAAATATGGTCGGGGTATTTCACAAACTGACTCGAATTCGACCAAACAGACTCGACGGAACCCGTACCGAGGTTGTAGGGGTTCGGTATGGGCACTGAAGTACACGACACACAAAAATAGGACAAGAAAATGAAGGAAAAGAAAGAAAAACTTGGATTTTTTTACCTCTTTTTGATTTAAACCCTTAGTATGGATGTTGTAGTTGCAAGGTAGGGCTTAAAAAAAATATGGTTTGGGAGGTATGTGTTTGAGAATGTCGACTAGGGCTATAACAAACTCACCAAATTAGTCCTTAGGCTTTCTTGCACTAGATACAATCCTTTTTTTTTTTGAAGCTACTTTTACTCCTAGTGAATTTTATCCTACTAGGTTAAAGATTGAATGTATATATATATATAGGGATGCGCTCCGGTGAAAACCAAAATTACGGTAGAAACCGTGAGGAGTGATTTGATTGGTTGATCTAACCAACACACTACACGCGCCTACCTGTTACTCGATCATGCGCGTCCTCCAATATTTTTTTTTAGCCACGCGGCCTGTTACCTTGCCTTATTGTGAATTCAAACGATTGAACAAAGCATTTCCATGTGCCACGTAAGCAAGCCCAACTACATGAGAACCTTTATGGAAAAAATCTGCATCTTTTTACATTTGTTAAGCCTTCAATTATGGGTTTTATCATTTTATAGCTTCTATCACTAAAATAAATCAAGGTTTTTTTATTAAAAAATTAATTAGCATATTAGTTTAAATTACTAATTTAGACTTTTTATAATGGAATATTCAAAAAATTTATAATTACGGGTTCACAATTTTATGACTACAGGTTCGAGAGATTCAAGATTTTATAACTATGTGTTCAAAATTTTTCTATTTTTTTATGATTTTTATATTTTTTATGATTTTATTTATAACTATGTGTTCAAAATTTGATAATTATGGATTCAAGGTTTTATAACTATATATTCAAGATTTTATAACTATAAGTTCAAAATTTTAAAATAGGGGATTCTGGATTTTTTGTTATAATTTTGGGTTCGAGAGTTTACAACTTTCAATTAATATCTTTTGATAAATATAGAATCGAGCTTTTAACACTAGATATAATTGTGGATTCAAGATTTTTTATAACTGTGAGTCAATTTTTTTTTATACCTATGGATCGAGATTTTTTTTATATTAGTTTACCTATCAAATTGTTAGTTGGGAAACATGTCAATATAAGTGTATTTCTTATATTATTTTTATAATTGTAAGTCGAGATTTTATAACCACGAGTTCAATATTTTAATATTATGAACCTACTTAATAAAATTGTGACATATTATTTTATAATTGTGGGTTCAAGATTTTAAAATCTTGAACCTACTTAATAAAAGATATAATTATAAGACTTAAATCTATAATTATAAAAATCTTAAATCTATAGGTATAAAATCTTGAACTAGCGTTATAAAAAAAATCTTGAATCTACTTCAAAAAATCTCGAATCTACCTAAAGTGACATCTTGTTGCCATACATTTCAGGTTGATTTATTAAGTAGGCTCAAGTTTTTTTCATGGTGTATTGCCTCCATATAAAGTAGGTTCAAGATTTTTAAATCTTGAACCCATAGTTATAAATAGCCCTAAAGTGACATCTTATTGCCTTAAATTTCAAGTTGGTTTATTAAGTAGCTATGTTTAAGTTTTTTCATGGTATATTGCCTCCATTTAGCGTAGGTTCAATATTTTTAAATATTGAACCCGTAGTTATATATAGCCCTAAAGTGACATCTTGTTGCCTTATATTTCATGTTGGTTTATTAAGTAGGTTCAAGTTTTTTTCATGGTGTATTACCTCCATTTAAAGTATGTTCAAGATTTTTAAATTTTGAACCCATAGATATATATAGTTCTAAGGTGACATCTTGTTGCGTTACATTTCATGTTGATTTATTGAGTGGGTTCAAGTTTTTTTCGGTGTATTACCTCCACTTAACGTAGGTTCAAGATTTTTAAATCTTGAACCCGAGTTATATCAACTAAAAGCTCACCTAGAAAACAATTCTAGTTGTATTACATGCCAAGTAATGAATAAATATAGTCCACATGTCAAGCAATTCTAGTTGTATTTCATAACACTAGTTAATATACGCGTGCTTCGCACGCGTGCATCCTTCATATTGTCAAGGATAATCCATTACAGTTATTTAATGCTCGGATAGAATATTAGCAATCTGGCTCTGGTTCTCTCCCTCACGAAAGTTGAATATCATGAATTGACCATCGGGAGAAATAAGCACGAAGTTGCATCACTATGCCACCAATGTAGGCTTTGTAGTTTTCATCCTCCACAACATCAGTGGTAAAGCAATAGCCAAAACCTACATAAATAAGGCAATTCAAAGTCCAAGAGGGAGGAAACCATTCCTGCAAGTGGATCGTCGTGCCCTAGCTTCTGAAATCAAATACATGAACAGAAAATTGAAAGCGTTTATGCACAGACAGAAAGACAGTACCCGGAAGAGATCGAAGAGGATGTGAGGAGGGAGACGAGAGAGATCGGAGATGCGAGAGAAGTGCACAATGGCGAGAGAGATCAGAGATGCGAGAGATCGACACATCGAGACTATCGAGAGAAGAGGGATTGAAGCCGACACAGGTAAATTGAGGAAAAGACCGAAACAACCCTTATTTCTTTAAACACCCGTACTAGTACCGCCCCTTTGTTCAATATCCAACCAATCAGTTGATTGTTCCTCACGGTTTTCACCCTAATTTTTTGTTTTCACCGGAGTCAATCCGTATATATATATATTCGGACTGTTTTTTTTTTTTTTTTTTGACTAATGCAAGAAAACTATTCTATGAAACAAGAGGACTTGAAACATTAGAAAATAAGGTGAATGAAATAAAATATGTAGCCCTAATGAAATATATATAGGTGAGGGTTTGTCTAACTTTGGTAAGTATATCTATCTAAAGCCTTTTATAATTTATGATAGATATATGAATTAATCTACCACAAAATCAAAAATTAAATAAGACAATTAAATAGATAAATCAAAAGATGGAACAAGATAGACGAACTAGGGTTTTATGTGTGTGGAATCGGCCAACTTGCCGGCGTAATGCCGTCAACTATGATTCTATAAAGAATCTAGCGCTGTAATGGCACTCGGCTCGGCTAAATGATATATATCAAATATGATTGGAGCAAAGGTTGGTCGACTACAACAGGGGTCTCGGCTAGTTATGTGTTTTAGGCTAGCAACCACAACAATCACAAACAAGGATTAGTAATAATCAATTCAAAACTGCAAGAAGTAAAAACCAAGAACAAGAAAAAAAAGACTCTATTTTTGTAGGTTTTGTGTTTAGGGAAACAAAAGACACAACTTTGATGTCGGAAACCAAAGCTCTTATGCCAATTTGATACGTGGTTAGCCGTAGGATGGCTCGATCTTCGACAATCAAACAAGAAATAACAAGAACGGAAGCAAAAGACTCGATGAACAAGAATAAAGACTCGAAATTGAAAACAAGACACGACCGATAAGGACTGAATCGAACTAAAATAGAACGAGGCAAAGACCCCAGGCCTCCTAAGAGGGTAGGAACCAAATAGCAACGACTATAAAGCCCGCCTCTACAACCTTACACAACCAAGCGGACAACTTGGAGGCACAAGGAGGGGACTTGTGATTACCTGGATCACCAAGCTCTCGCGAGGTTGACGAACTCAAAGCAAACCAAGTTAGATCAAGAACCAATTTGCAATCGACGAGCCATGCTTCGAATTGATTGACTTAAGCTCTATGTGTTTCACACAAAAAGAGAACTGGCCGCCCCGCAGTATCGCTGGCCGCCCCGCGGCTCGAAAGGAAACGGAGAACTTCGCTTAATCGTCGGCCGCCCCGCGGCCCGTGCAGAAACCGTACCTTCGATCCGGGATTTTCTTTAGGGTTGTTATCTAAGTTGTTGGCCGACTTTCTAAAGACTATTTAAGGCTTTTCTAGTTATTATTTTCTTGAAACTTATGCACTTTATTCCATTGTTGAGAGCGCCGTTGAGCATGAGCAACTAAACTCTCGAGGTTTCGCCTACAGTTTGGATCTTTGATTGTTGAATTGTGAATTTCTTAATCTAGTTCTTATTCCTATTGCAATGTTTTGACTTCTTTGTGCTTAATTGCTTGAATGTGTTTTATTCTCTCTGGCCTGGACGACTAGTTAGAGTAGATTCATTCAATTGGTAGGGTTTTGTAGATTCCTCGTAGCGAACTTTAACCCAAGTGGCAGTCATATCCCTTTATGACTCGTAGGACTAATTGGATGTGTAGGAAGTTGAATATATGTTAAATATCGACTCGTAGCTTGATATTGAATGTACCTTGGTTAATTCATAGTCTTAATGCTATCTCTAGGTTAAATCTTAACCGTGTTAGGGTTATTTAGAGATAAGGGTTGCTAGGACTCGTAGGACTAGTAATTTACCTAAGATCTGGACAAGGACATTGATAGGAGAAGACAAGAACTAGAGGCTGAAACAAGGATCGAATTCATCAATCGAAGTGATAAATTGTAGGTGAACCTATTTCTCTCCACTGCATTCTAAAACCAATTTCCTTTGTTTGCTTACTTCCGCTTTGATAAAAGGCGGATCTTTTCACACCAAAACCCCCCATATTCTTGCTAGCAATTAGAATTGATACTTGAATTGAATAGATTTCCCCGTGGATCGATCTCTTGCTTACACACTATACTAGTTGTGAGTTTGAGTATTCTTTGGCAAGAACAACGACAGGTTTTCCCCACAACAACTTAAGGCATGTGGCATTTGCGCTGATCTTTATCACCCGACGGACACCTGTCCAATGCTGCAGGACCCGAATGTAGAGTTGAATGCCATGGGGAACTTTGTTTCTCAGCAACCCAGGTATGGTAACTATCCTAATCCCAATCATCACAATAACAACTATAATGCAGGTTTTCCTCTTGTCAAATTTGATGCCAGAGGCGGAAGACAGAGAGGACCTCCACCAACTGATGATCAATCCAATGAGGATCCTATCAAAGCTCTCAAAAAGATCGTCCTGGGTCAAGCGGAGCACCAAAAGAGACAAGTTGAGCACCAAAAGAATTTGGAGAAGCAAATTAGCCAATTGGCTCAATCGCTGAGCGAAATGCAGGCTAAGGACTCAGGAAAGCTACCATCTCAAATGGTGGTGAACCCCAAGGAGAACGTCAGCGGTGTGACGCTAAGAAGTGGTAAGGAACTGATTACTACTCCCCATAATGATGCTAACATAGAGGATTTTGAAACAGGTACGAACGAGGAAGAAGAAGAGGTTCGAAATCGCCAGCCGCCCCGCGGCACCCCTGAGCCGCCCCGCGGCCAAGGCGATTCTGACGCTGCAGAAAAAATCGCCGGGCCGCCCCGCGGTCTCTCCAGTAACTCATCTGACGGGTACGTTCGACCTGATTTTCCTCCTCTTAATTCTTTCAAACCTATTCCTCCCTTTCCTGAAGCACTCACATACACAAAAAGACCAGACAATGACAAAGAGATCTTTGAGACATTCACTAAGGGCGAGGTAAATATTCCCTTACTCAATCTGATGAAAAGTATTCCTCGTTATGCCAAATTTCTCAAGGAACTTTGCACAATAAAGAGGAATCAAAAGTTGAAGGGGAAACAGAAAATTAAGGTAAGCGAACATGTGTCTGTTGTGTTTCAAAAGCGTTTGCCTAAGAAATGTAGCGACCCTGGCATGTTCACAATCCCATGTGTGATAGGTGAAACTAAGTTTGATAAAGCTTTGTTAGACTTGGGTGCATCTATTAATGTTTTACCTTATTCTCTGTATGAATCATTGGGTTTAGGACCTTTGCATGAGACTAGAGTGGTGATCCAACTAGCGGATCGATCAAATGCTTTTCCTAGAGGCATAGTTGAGGATATTTTAGTCATGGTTGACAATTTGATCTTTCCTGATGATTTCTTTGTCTTAGACATGGAGCATGGTAATCAAGAGGCCCCTATTCTCCTAGGAAGGCCCTATTTAAAGACTGCTAGAAAAAAAATTGATGTGTATTCTGGTTCTTTGACTATGGAATTCGATGGTGAGAAGGTTGAATATAATATATATGATGCAATGAAATTCCCTTCTGATGATCATTCCTTATGCTTTATGGATGCCATTGATACTTGTATGCAGGATACCTTTGATATGAGTTGTTTAGATGACCTGCAGGTCGCTTTAGAATCTCTTATTGAGAAGTTCTCATTGAATTATGCTTTGTCTACTAACTTGCAGGAGACCATGAGAGATTTGTCTTCCCTACATATATACTCACAGGCAGATACCTTTATGGCATTAACCATTCCCAATGAAAAGCTCTTACCTTCTATCGTACAGGCACCTGAAGTTGAGCTCAAGCCTCTTCCTGAGCAACTGAAATATGCATTTGTGGGAGAGGGTGACACCTTGCCTGTCATCATCTCTAACAAGCTTACCAAAGAACAGGAAGATAGGTTGGTAGGAGTGCTCAAAGAGCATAAGATAGCTTTGGGTGGACCAAAGCGGATATCAAAGGAATCAGCCCAGCTACTTGCATGCACAGAATCTTATTAGAAGAGGGAGCCAAACCTTCAAGGCAACCTCAACGGAGACTCAACCCACCTATGATGGATGTAGTAAAGAAAGAGGTGCTCAAGCTCCTTCAGGCACGTATGATCTATCCCATTTCTGATAGTCAATAGGTTAGTCCAACGCAGGTAGTACCAAAGAAGGGAGGCATTACAGTGGTTGAAAATCAAGAAGGTGAGTTGGTCCCTACCAGAGTCCAATCAGGCTGGAGAGTTTGCATCGATTATCGTAAGCTGAATGCGGTAACTCGAAAAGATCACTTTCCCTTACCTTTCATTGGTCAAATGCTTGAAAGACTTGCTAGTCGTCCATATTACTGCTTTCTAGATGGATATTCAGGGTACTTTCAGATAGCCATCGCACCAGAGGATCAAGAAAAGACAACATTCACTTGTCCGTTTGGCACTTTTGCATATCGCAGAATGCCTTTTGGCTTGTGCAACGCTCCTGGGACATTCCAACGGTGTATGGTAAGTATCTTTTCTGAATATATAGTGCAATTTATTGAGGTTTTTATGGATGATTTTACAGTCCACGGTGATAGTTTTGATGCTTGTCTCAACCATGTGGCGCTTGTGCTTAGAAGATGTGTTGACACTAATTTAGTGCTCAATTTAGAAAAGTGTCACTTTATGGTTGAGGAAGGCATTGTTTTGGGTCACATTGTCTCCCATAAAGGGATTGAGGTTGATAAGTCAAAGATTGACATCATTCAATCATTGTCTTATCCTACTAATGTGCGTGAAGTGCGTTCCTTTTTAGGCCATGTAGGATTCTACCGCAGGTTCATTAAGGACTTTTCAAAGATCACCTCACCCTTGTGCGAGCTGCTGAAGAAGGATGTCAAATTTGCTTTTGATGAGAAGTGCAGGACGGCGTTTGATGAGTTAAAGACTTGTCTTACTAGTGCACCAATTATACAAGCCCCAAATTGGTCTCAGCCGTTCGAATTGATGTGTGACGCTAGTGACTACGCTGTGGGAGCCGTGCTTGGACAAAAAGAAGGGAGAAGCTCTCATGTCATATACTATGCATCTATGACCCTGAATGGAGCTCAAAGGAATTACTCAACCACAGAGAAAGAACTTCTTGCTATAGTTTTTGCACTTGAGAAATTTAGATCCTATTTGCTTGGTACAAAAGTTATTGTTTATACTGATCATGCAGCACTTCGTTACCTTTTGACGAAGAAAGAGGCCAAGCCAAGACTGATTAGATGGATCTTGCTTTTAAGCGAGTTTGACATTGAAATCAGGGACAAAAAGGGTGCTGAGAACCTAGTTGCTGACCATCTAAGTCGTATTGTGCAGGAGGAGAATGGACAAGAAGGCATAGTGGGGAGTTTTCCTGACGAAGAGTTGTTACAGGTCTTCGCAATCGCCAGCCGCCCCGCGGCCGAGTCTTCGGAGAACACTCCCTTTGCAATCGCCGGCCGCCCCGCGGCTAGCCCTGGCCGCCCCGCGGCCTCTGCAAAATCTGAATTCGAATCTCTCCTCAAGGTGAGTTCTCTCCCACGCCCTTGGTTTGCTAACTTGGTCAACTTTTTAGTGTCGGAAGAGTTTCCACCCAACTTTTCAATGGCTCAGAAGGACAAGATACGACACGATGCTCGCTTCTACGTTTGGGGTGACCCCTACCTATGGAAGCATTGCGCAGATCAAGTGATACGTCGGTATCTTCCCGACGATGCAGTACAATCTGTCCTTAATTTTTGTCATTCCCATGAATGTGGTGGACACTTTGGACCATAAAAGACAGCTAGGAAGGTACTTGATGCAGGATTCTTTTGGCCACATATATTTCGTGATTCTTATGCTTTTTGCAAATCCTGTGATCGCTGTTAGAGAGTTAATGAGATGCCACAAACTCGCATGATATTTTGTGAGATTTTTTATGTTTGGGGCATTGACTTCATGGGACCATTCCCTAACTCCTTTGGAAACCTATATATTTTGCTTGCGGTGGACTACGTCTCCAAGTGGGTGGAGGCGAAGGCCACCAGAACTGATGATTCAAAAGTAGTTGCAGGTTTCCTCAAGGAGCTATTCTCTAGATTTGGAGTTCCAAAAGCACTAATCAGTGATAAAGGGACCCATTTCTGCAACAAGACTGTGAGTGCGCTCTTAAAGAAATATCATGTGACTCAGAGGGTGTCTACTGCATACCACCCCCAGACCAATGGGCAAGCTGAGGTGTCTAATCGCGAGATAAAGACTATCTTGGAAAAGACTGTTGCCCCAAATAGGAAGGATTGGAGTGTCAGACTTGATGATGCTCTATGGGCTTATCGAACGGCTTACAAGATTCCCATTGGGATGTCTCCGTTTAGATTAGTCTATGGAAAGGCTTGCCATCGTCTTGTCGAGCTTGAACATAAAGCATATTGGTCGGTGAAGCAGGTGCATGAGTTAGAAGAGTTGAGATTGGATGCCTATGATAATTCCGTCACCTACAAGGAGAAGACAAAGGCATTACACGATAAACATATCTTGCGAAAGGACCTCAAAGTTGGGGAAAAGGTCCTTCTATTTCAATCACGCCTACAACTCTTCCCAGGTAAGCTTCGTTCTAGATGGACAGGACCATATGTGATTACTAATGTCTTTTCTCATGGTGCAGTAGAGCTACTAAATGAGAAGAATGGAGAGATCTTCAAGGTAAAGGGTCATAGAGTTAAAACCCTATTATGAGAGCTTTGTCAAACAGGACGGTGATGAGTTGGTTCTAACTGAACCAAATGTTGAGGATCATTAGGGGGTCATAACGTCGACCCAATGACGTTAACTAAAGGCGCTGCTTGGGAGGCAACCCAAGGGAATAGTTTAGGTATTTTCTTTTTGCATTAAGTTTTTTTTTTAGTTTAGTCTTGGGTTGGCTTGGGATACTAACGTTGCAGGAAGAAAAAGAAGAAGGAAAAGGACGAAGGAGCTACGGGCCGCCCCGTCGCCAGCCAGGCCGCCCCGCGGCTAGGTCACAACGAAGTTTCTTCACGGCAATTGCCGGCCGCCCCGTCGCCTTTCCTGGCCGCCCCGCGGCCCCAGCCGGATAGGAAATTTTTTGGGGGCCCGAGCGGCCCCCCACTTTCTACACAAATTAAAACCCTACCTCTATCGTTTCCTATCTCTATCAAGCCGCCCCCTCGCCCCAAAGAGTCCTTTATCTTCTTCCTCCTCTCTTCAACCTTCATTAAAACTCCCCCTCCAAGCTTTTAACTTTCACCCAAATTTCCACAAAACTACGCTTTTCTCACATTACCATCTTCCTTCCACATAAAAACTCCACCCCACCACCTTATTCTCCTAGATCTAGGCACAAATCACCCATCCCAATGTTTTTCAAGGAGGTTCTTTCGGATCCACGCCGGAGTGAGAGAATTTGGGACGTCGGAGAGCATATCCGACATCGGAGTGCCCAGATCCGGAAAATCGCCGGCCGCCCCGTCGCCTGTCGAGCCGCCCTGCGGCCACCTCTGTCGCCAGCCGCCCCGTCGCCCTCCTCGGCTTCCCCGCGGCCTCTGCAGTAGCTCGCCATTTGTGAGTTTTTCTTCGCTTACATTCTTTTGGGTCATTTTCTTAGCTCAGATTTATAATGTCTCAACCACATGGAATGAGTCGCAATCAGAAGGAGAGATGGAATGCTCTAAACACTTGCAATTTCTTCGTTACAAAATTCTTTCATGAGCCTACGCTTAGATTGTTACAGATGGATGTATGCACGATGCAATTATTAGAGCATGGGGGCTTAGGACAGTTTTTAGGGAAGAATGCCCCTACTTATCCAAGCTTATGTAAAGAATTTTTAGCAACTTTGAGTGTGGATTGTGCATCTATTGATTTTCGGTTGCTTGGGAGAGATTTCACACTATCAAAAGAGAGGTTGGGACAGATGTTGGGTGTTACTGCTGCGCCGACTGCTGGTTGGCTTGATGTATGTAAGGGAGAGGGCCCTGTGGCTTTTTGGATGGCGTCTACTAGGGTGCCTTTTGAGGCCAAGAAGGGCCAGTACAATTCCCGCATTCGCCATCCCGCATTACGACTGATTCACAAGGTTCTGGCGAACACCTTCTTTGCACAAGCTGAGGTCAACAAGATCTCGTTGAAGGATATGTCATTCATGTGGTGTCTGACGCCAGAGAGCCCAGTGATTCCAGGTTGGGTGGATCTGTTTCTGATGAACTGCAAGGACATCTTGGACAAGCGCAACGACGACCATTAGCTTTGGGGGTCTTATCACCCTCATAGCTCGAGCATGTATCGATGTGAGAGTTGTCCATGATGCTCAGCATGGCTCATTTCTGTATGATGAAGCCCAGCTGAGGAAAGCTAGCCACCTGGAGGGCAGGGCGTCGATGTGGATCTGGAGGGCAGGCCATCAGGGGAGGATTCAGTTGAGATTGCCCCGTCATCTCCCTTTTGGCCCTACAACAGCCGATTTTTATATGGGGGATGAGATGGATGAGGATGATGATGATGAGGAGGAGGAGGAGGCTCCTGATGCTGAGCAGGAAGGTGCTGATGATGTTCCTAGAGTTCAGATGGATTTTGGAGGTAGTCGTGCTGGATCTTCTGGCACAGCTGGAGGTGCTGCTCCAGACTACTACTCGTTGGAGCAGAAGATGGCTGATATGTATCTCCAGCAGAACACTATGTGGGAGAATCAGCAGATGATGTCGCGTCGTTAGGACGCCATGTGGGAACACCAACAGAGGATGTCCCAGAGACAGGATGTGATGTGGGACCAGCAGCAGCAGATATATGTGGAGATTGGTGACACTCGTCGGGATGTCCGTGGCTTGACTTCTCACCTAGAGGATGTCTCTGAGAGCCAGGCAGCGATCCGATGGATGCAGGAGAAGATATGGAAGAGGCAGGAGGACTTCTATCGATTCGCTTATCCACAGTTTCCACCATACCCACCGCCGCCACCACCTCCGCAGTGAGCATGTCAATTATTTCTTTTCTTTTCCCTTTTCTTTTCATTTTGATGTTTGGTTTGCATATCACGTTTGTATTTTGGTTTGCACTGCATTTTAACTTTTAAGTTTGCATGTTTATTTCTATTGGTTGTATGCATATTTAGTTTCTACCATTATTATTCTTATTCTGAAAAAAAAAACAAAGTTTTAGTTCTTTCATTATTAGGAGTAGGTCTTATTTTCCCATGTGGATGCCGTTTGTCCTCTATATTTTCTATTGAGATTTATGCCCCATGATGTGCTTGGATTGTTGAAGCCTTCGATATATGTTTTCTATACTATTTGGTGGGCATGATTGATTAATAATTGAGCACATAAAATCTTGAATTTTTGGGTGATCTTGAAGTTCTAGACATGTCTTGGTGAGCTTATTTTGGCCTATTCAGGACTACACTTTATTGAGTCCTCTTGCTTGTTGTGTGTACTCTCTTCAATTGCTTCCTCTTTGACTTGCATTTAGATATCTTTTTCAAGGCTGCATATTATGATTTCTGCACATGACTTAAACGTGATTGAGGCACCTTTATTAGCCCTATTTGACTCTATTCCCACCTTACATATTATCCTCTGCTTGAAGCCAGTTTGAGCCTAATTGCCTATTCTTTTATAGCTCCACAAGATTTTTCCATAGCCAATGATAGCCTGACCCCATCCGGGAATTTAGGAATAGTTGGTGAATATCTATAGTGTGGATGATGGTTTGTAGTGATGGATTGTATGTTTGAGGTATATTTATGAGATGTTTGATTCTTGCTAGCATATTTATTACTTGGGACCTAAGGAGGATAAAATTCACTTAGGGGCAAAAGTCAAGGAAAATCATTTGAAATAGCATGAGTTGAAAAAAAAAGAAAAAAAAATAAGAATAAAGGAATGAGTTGAGTTGGTTTGCAAAGTTTTATGCTTGAGATTGGTTTTGTTTGGCATTATAGAAATATGGTATGAGATGTTTATAAGTGGTTTTATGATTTGGTAGCTTCCTTAGTTCCGGATTATGAGCACCACATGAGAAAAATTGTTCCATACCTTATATGTTCTACCTTGGCCCCATTACAACCCAATTGAAAGACCTCATGATTTTTGTTGTGCGTAGAGTCATCAGCGGTGGAGAATTGGAACACTGGTGCAAGACCCTTGTAGCTAAGTTTTTGAAGATTGATTTTTAAGCGTACACATTTAAACCAAAACACTTGAGCGAGAGTGAAACACATATCCTTTGTGAGGTCTAGAATGAATATGGTTGCCTGATTTCATGGATTATTCCAATTATGTGCTATGATGTTATTAGTCTATTGTGTTTGCTAGTTTTCATGCACTTAAAGAATATTGAGGTGTGGATACATGAATTGCTATTCTGTGGGGCTGTAGAGTTAAGTTTTCTATTGCTTGAGGACAAGCAAAGGTTCAATTGTGGGGGAATTTGATAGAGCATATTTAGTGTTGCATAATAGATTGCATTTAGCATAATTTAGGTGTGAATATTGCATATATTTAGCCGCTTTACATTATCACTGATTGAGTTACAAGAGGCGGAATCTACATGATTTATGGGTTATTTCAGGTAAAGTAGATTGGAGGTGGAAAGAATTTGAAAAGAGCGAAAACAAGCTAAGGAGTTGCAGTATCGCTGGCCGCCTTGCGGCTCGAAAGGAAACGGAGAAATTCGCTTAATCGCCGGCCGCCCCGCGGCCCGTGCAGAAACCGTACATTCGATCCGGGATTTTCTTTAGGGTTTTTATCTAAGTTGTTGGCCAACTTTCTAAAGACTATTTAATGCTTTTCTAGTTATTATTTTCTTGAACCTTATGCACTTTATTCCATTGTTGAGAGCGCCGTTGAGCATGAGCAACTAAACTCTCGAGGTTTTGCCTACAGTTTGGATCTTTGATTGTTGAATTGTGAGTTTCTTAATCTAGTTCTTATTCCTATTGCAATGTTTTGACTTCTTTGTGCTTAATTGCTTGAATGTGTTTTATTCTCTCTGGCCTGGCCGACTAGTTAGAGTAGATTCATTCAATTGCTAGGGTTTTGTAGATTCCTCGTAACGAACCTTAACCCAAGTGGCAGTCATATCCCTTTAGGACTCGTAGGACTAATTGGATGTGTAGGAAGTTGAATATATGTTAAATATAGACTCGTAGCTTGATATTGCATGTACCTTGGTTAATTCATAGTCTTAATGCTATCTCTAGGTTAGATCTTAACCGTGTTAGGGTTATTTAGAGATAAGGGTTGCTAGGACTCGTAGGACTAGTAATTTACCTAAGATCTGGACAAGGACATTGATAGGAGAAGACAAGAACTAGAGGCTGAAACAAGGATCGAATTCATCAATCGAAGTGATAAATTGTAGGTGAACCTATTTCTCTCCATTGCATTCAAAAACCAATTTCCTTTGTTTTCTTACTAGCAATTAGAATTGATACTTAAACTGAATAGATTTCCCTGTGGATCGATCTCTTGCTTACACACTATACTAGTTGTGAGTTTGAGTATTCTTTGGCAAGAACAACGACAGGTTTTCCTCTTGTCAAGAACCTTCATTAATGAAAGTTCTCTTTGTCCTTTCATTAATGAAAGTTCTCTTTTTGTGTGAAACACATAGAGCGTAAGTCAATCGATTCGAAGCATGGCTCATCGATTGCAAATTGGTTCTTGATCTAACTTGGTTTGCTTTGAGTTCGTCAACCTCGCGAGAGCTTGGTGATCCAGGTAATTACAAGTCCCCTCCTTGTGCCTCCAAGTTGTCCGCTTGGTTGTGTAAGGTTGTAGAGGCGGGCTTTATAGTCGTTGTGATACGGGGTTAGCCGTAGCATGGCCCGATCTTCGACAATCAAGACTCAAAGACAAGAACGGAAGAAAACGACTCAAGAAACAAGAACAAAGACTCAAAACGCAGCAATAGAAGACTCGACAAAAGTAATGAAAAGACCGATAGATTGGTTGATTCGAACTAAAATAGAACGAGATGAAGACCCCAGGCCTCCGTAGAGGGTAGGAACCAAACACCAACGACTACAAAGCCCGCCTCTACAACCTTACACAACCAAGCGGACAACTTGGAGGCACAAGGAGGGGACTTGTGATTACCTGGATCACCAAGCTCTCGCGAGGTTGACGAACTCAAAGCAAACCAAGCAGGATCTATAACCAATTTGCAATCGATGAGCCTTGCTACGAATCGATTGACTTTCCTCACAGTTGTGCTTCACACAAGAGCTGTAAATTTCAATAATGGAAGACGTGAATGTTCTACAAGGGTCGGCCGATCTAATATAACCTAACCAAGTCCTTGTCCACGGCAAGATATGGAATGAGATCCGCGACGTTGAAGGTAGCACTCACGCCATATGTTCCAGGAAGCTCCAGCTTGTAGGCATTGTTGCCCACCTTCTGTAGAACCTTGAAAGGTCCATCTCCTCGCGGTGCAAGCTTGCTCTTCCGCTCGTTAGGAAACCTCTCCTTCCTCAGGTGCACCCACACTAGATCCCCAGGCTGGAATGTCACCAAACGGCGGCCCTTGTTGGCCTTGTTGGCGTTGTACTCAGCCTTCAGCTTGAGTTTCTGACGTGTCCGTTCATGCAGCTCCTTGATGAACTCTACATGCTTACCTGCGTCAAAAGACTCATTCTCTCTCATAGGATATGGAGTAAGATCAAAGGGGGTTAGTGGATTAACACCGTATACACATTCAAAAGGAGTGATTTTAGTTGAGGAATGCATTCTCCTATTGTAAGCAAACTCCACATGAGGTAAGGCTTCGTCCCAAAGCTTCAAATTTTTCCTTAAAATGGCTCTAAGAATAGTAGTTAAGGTCCTATTGGTCACCTCAGTTTGGCCATCTGTCTTGGGGTGACTAGAGGTAGAGAATAACAATCTAGTTCCCAATTTATTCCATAAAGTCCGCCAAAAATGACTCAAAAACTTAACATCCCTATCACTCACTATGGTTTTCGGCACGCCATGCAACCTAACTACCTCTCTAAAGAACAAATTCGCAACATTGGTAGCATCATCAGTCTTATGGCATGCTATAAAGTGAGCCATCTTAGAAAATCTATCCACCACAACAAATATAGAATCCCTCCCCTTCTTAGTTCTAGGCAATCCCACAATAAAGTCCATAGAAATATCTTCCCAAGGGGCAGAAGGGATCGGCAGTGGGGTATACAAATCATGGGGCATAAGTTTAGACTTGGCCTTTAGACAGTCAATACATCTCTTAAGGCAATGTTCTACATCCCTAAGCATATGAGGCCAATAGAAGTGAGACTTAAGTGTGTGGTATGTCTTATCTCTCCCAAAATGACCCATTAAACCTCCACTATGGGCTTCATTCACCAATAATAATCGAAGAGAACACCTAGGTATACACACTTGGTCTTTCCTAAACAAGAATCCATCAAAGATATAAAATTGGTCGGTAGGACCCTTATCTAGGCACTTTCCAAAAACTTCCCCAAAATCAGCATCATTAGCATACAATTCCTTAATGCATACAAAGCCTAAGACTCTAGAATCCAAAGTGGTCAAAAGGACATGTCTCCTAGATAAAGCATCAGCAACCACATTGTCTTTCCCTTTCTTATACTTTATAACATAAGGAAATGTTTCTATGAATTCCATCCATCTACCATGCCTCCTATCAAGTTTATCTTGGCTCTTAAAATGTTTTAAAGATTCATGATCAGTCCTAAGTATAAACTCACTAGGCCAAAGGTAATGGGACCATGTCTTAAGGACTCTAAACAATGCATAAAGTTCTTTGTCATACGTAGAGTAATTAAGACATGCACCTTTTAATTTCTCAGAAAAGAAGGCTATAGGCTTACCTTCTTGCATGAGCACTCCTCCAATCCCAACTTCGCTAGCATCACATTCAACCTCGAAAGGCCGAGTGAAATCAGGCAGAGCCAGTAATGGTGCATGAGTGAGCTTCTCCTTGAGCTTGCAGAACGCCTCCTCCTGAGTTGGACCCCACTTGAACTCACACCGCTTCTTAGTGAGCTCTGTGAGAGGGGCTGCGATGGAGCTGAAGTCGCGCACAAAACGTCGGTAGAAGCTCGCTAGGCCCTGGAAACTCCTCACATGGCCGATATTGGTAGGTGTCGGCTAGTCCTGGATTGCCTTGATCTTAGCATCGTCGACTCGCAATCCGCTTGAACTCACTACAAAACCCAGAAAAGACACTTCCCTCAAATGTGCTTCATGCTCCTCAGGTGATTTACTATAGATAAGAATGTCATCAAAATAAACAACAACAAAGTTACCTATGAAATTCCTAAGCACATGATTCATTAGTCTCATGAAAGTACTAGGTGCGTTAGTCAAGCCAAAAGGCATAACCAACCATTCATAGAGTCCAAATTTAGTTTTGAAGGCTGTTTTCCATTCATCGCCTTTCTTCATCCTAATCTGATGGTAACCGCTTTTTAAATCAATTTTAGAGAAGATAGAAGAACCATGCAACTCATCTAACATGTCATCTAAGTGGGGTATAGGATGGCGATATTTTACAGTTATGTTGTTAATGGCCCTACAATCTATACACATTCGCCATGAACCATCTTTCTTAGGGACTAACAACACAGGCACAGCACTAGGACTCAAGCTTTCCCTAATGTATCCCTTGTCCAACAGTTCCTGGACTTGGGATTGAACCTCTTGGGTTTCAGTGGGATTCATTCTGTAAGCAGGCCGATTAGGCAATGCAGCCCTTGGAATGAGATCGATTTGATGCTCAATTCCTCTGATAGGGGGTAGACCTGCTGGTATGTCCTCGGGGAAAACATCCTTATATTCTTCAAGAAGAGATAGGATGCGAGGAGGGAGGGTAGCTCGAAGCTCCTCACTCAACATATTCAACCCTTTGCATAGGAGCATGAGGGTTGTTTCCCCATCCGCAAACTCGTCTAAAAATGTACTTTTGGAAGCCAAAAATACACCCTTAGGCCGAGTAGGGGTAGACACATGGCTCGACTGAGCCTCCTTTTCTAACTCACCTTTACTTACCTTCCGCTTCTCAATCTCATCAGCCACCTGGGTTGGCGTCATAGGCTTGAGAACTACATTTTTGCCCTGAAAAGTAAAGGAATATTTGTTAGTAAAGCCATCATGCAAGACCTTACGATCAAACTGCCAAGGACGACCTAATAAGATATGACAGGCTTGCATAGGTATTATATCACATAACACATCATCTTCATAATGTCCTAATTTGATATGCACTTTGACTTGCCTATTCACTTTCAAATTACCACAGTCGTTCATCCAATGCAATCTATAAGGCCTAGGATGCTGAATAGTAGGAAGGTGTAATTTATCAATCATCTCTTGACTAGCTAAGTTACAACAACTTCCCCCATCAATGATCACATTAACCACTTTACCCTTAACTAAGCATCTAGTATGAAATAGATTCTCACGTTGATTGTCATCACATGGTGCAGGAACAACACTTAAGACTCTCCTAACAATCAGTGATTCTCCATGTTCATAATCAATTCCATCATCATCCTCATCATAGGTAAGCTGATTAAGGTTTTGATCATTATCATTAGCATGCTCTTCATTTTCATCACAAGAATTGTTAGACACATATTCACCCAAGTGATTAATCATGAGAGTTTTCTTATTGGGACAATCCTTCATAGTATGACCTCTACCCTGACATTTAAAGCACACAATGTCCCTAGATCTAGTAGTAGAGGGGTTAGGATTACTCCCTTTGGGACCAGTAGATGTCCCAGAGGACTCTCGTCCTGTTCAAGACGCCTTACCCTTGTCAGCAGCTGTAGAGTTGGGTCGGCCATCTCCTCTCCCAGGGGCTTGGTTTGGCCGAGAGGTGTAACCGCCATCAGACCGCCCTTGGGGCTGTTGTGGCCGGTTTTGGCGCCAAGGTTGGGGTTGTCCGCTCGTCCATCTTCCGCCTTGGTTCCTGTATCTAGCTCCACGTTCAACTTTAATAGCCAAATGCAACAATTCAGTAGGAGTAGAGTAAGGAAAGCAATCAATGTCCTGAGCTAAGGCGGGATGCAAAATGCGAAGAAACCTAGCATTTGTATCCTCATGATGTTCAACAACATTTGCTCGTGCCATGGTTTCTTGCATAATATTAAAGGTTTACTCAATAGATTTATTACCTTGCTTAAGGTTCTCTAGGCGTTGCCTAAGCTCTCTAGCATAGTGTTGAGGGACAAACCTATTTCTCATCAAAGCTTTCAATTGGTTCCAAGACGCGATAGGCGCATCAAGGGCTCTTCTTCTTTCCTTAATCAAATTATCCCACCAAATAAGAGCAAACCCTTGAAATTCTAAAGAAGCCAATTGAACTTTCTTAGGTTCAGAAAAATTGTGATAGTTCCAGATTTGTTCCATTTTAGTTTCCCAGTCTATATATGCATCTGGATCTGTCTTACCATCAAAGGAAGTAATTTTTACCTTAACCTTACCTATGCCGTCCTGATCAGGATCTCTAGGCTCACGGTATTGGTAACGCTCTCCTCTGTCGTTCCGCCTCGGGAGTTGATCCCAATAGTCCTCCTCTTGGAAGTCATCATCACGCTCCGAGTAGTAGAACTCCTCCTGGAAGCCACGACCTCTACCTCTTCCTCATCCATGCCCCTGCACATTAGCAAATCCGTTATTTCGACCATTTCTCTCCCCTCGTGGAGAGTGGTTCTCTTCAAAAATAGGATTATTGAAATTAGGGTTAGGAGGAGGGTTGGGATTTCGGACTTCCCTTTCATCATTAGGCGGGTCGTTACGCCTTTGATCACCTTGACCACCAAGGTTATTAGAACCCGTTGGTCTAGCCTCCAAAGCCGTCAGCTTATCCATCATCGCCGCCAACGTGGCGTTAAGAGTGTTCATTGTGTTGTTGAACAACGCGGCAGATATAGTTGCTTCGGAGGTGTTGTCATTGTTGCCATTGTTGGCATTGTTCTCGTTGTTCACCTGATTGTTAGACATTTCAAATAAAGACAAACACGGAACTATGTCAAGATTAGCAAAATAAAACAATCTCACGATGTGTTTCTCTCGCACTCTTCTCTCTAATTGGTATGACAAGGGAAGTTGGGGCAATTCGCTTTGGGCAAATCAACACTCAAAAAATGACTTAGCAACACAAGGTAAGAGATCAAGAGAATGAGCAATAAACAAGACACGAAAATTTCCAACAGTGGCAAAGTATCGAGTCGGTACTTGGAAGTATCGACTCGGTATGTGGGACTGTCGACTCGGTATGTGACTCGGCAGAAATCCAAAAGGGAGCAAGTATCGACTCGGTAGTCGACGGTATCGACTCGGTATGAGCAGGTTTCGACTCGGTATGTGGTGAAACTCGACAGAAACAGACACTCGGGCAGGACTCGAGCAGCACTCGAGCAGTACAAAACACACTCGACCAGACCTGGAAAGGCACTCGACACAGCACTCGCCACTTGCAAAAAGGGCACTCGAGCAGTACAGAAACACACTCGACACACAAGAAAACTTGGACTTTTACCTCTTGTTTTGATTCAAACCCTTAGCAAGGACGTTGTAGTTGCAAGGTAGGGCTTAAAAAAAAATTGATGGTTTGGGAGGTATGTGTTTGAGAATTTCGATTAGGGCTATGAGATTTTCACCGAAATTGGTCCTTGAAGTTCTTGCACTAGACTCGACAATCCTCCTTTTTTTTTTTAAAGCTTACTTTTGCCTCTAGTGAATTTTATCCTCCTAGGACTAAGCTTTTGAATATAATTTTTTTTTTTTACTAATGCAAGAAACTAACAATGAAATAAAGGACTCTTGAAAATTTAAACTATGGTGAAAGAAAAATAAAATTTATGTAGCCCTAATGAAATATATATAGGTGATGGTTTGGCTAAATATGGTAAATATATCTATCTAAGGCCTTTTATAATCTGTGATAGATAAAAGTGATTTAAACTATCAAAAATCAAAATTTAATAAGGCAATAAAATAGATAAAAAAAGATAGACCAAAGTAGCCAAAGATAGAACAACACAAACTAGGGTTAGGAGATTGAAAAGTGTGGTTGACCGTAGCTGTAGCAACAAGACAATCAACTTCAAGCAAATTGATTGGCTGCCGACTTCAATTTGATCAAGGCACAAAATAGATCCAATTCAAGTAAATTGTGTCGGCGCACAAGGTGGTAATTAATTGGCTCCAATTGGTCACGGCTAGGGTGTGTTTAGGGCTAAGGCAACCACAACAATCACAAACAAGGATTAGTAGCAATCAATTCAAAAATTCAAGAAGTAAAAATCAAGAACAAAGAAAGACTCTATTTTTTTTTGTAGGGTTTTGTGTTTAGGAATGAAAGACACAACTTTTGATGTCGGAAACCAAAGCTCTGATGCCAATTTGATACGGGGTTAGCCGTAGGATGGCCCGATCTTCGACAATCAAGACTCAAAGACAAGAACGGAAGCAAACGACTCAAGAAACAAGAACAAAGACTCAAAACGCAGCAATAGAAGACTCGACAAAAGTAATGAAAAGACCGATAGATTGGTTGATTCGAACTAAAATAGAACGAGATGAAGACCTCAGGCCTCCGTAGAGGGTAGGAACCAAACACCAACGACTACAAAGCCCGCCTCTACAACCTTACACAACCAAGCGGACAACTTGGAGGCACAAGGAGGGGACTTGTGATTACCTGGATCACCAAGCTCTCGCGAGGTTGACGAACTCAAAGCAAACCAAGCAGGATCTATAACCAATTTGCAATCGATGAGCCTTGCTACGAATCGATTGACTTTCCTCACAGTTGTGTTTCACACAAGAGCTGTAAATTTCAATAATGGAAGACGTGAATGTTCTACAAGGGTCGGCCGATCTAATATAACCTAACCAAACAATCTGGCCGAATCATTAACAAAATAATAATAAATTATTAACTTAGAGAATTAATAAACTAAACCTAAAATAACTTAAAATAGTATAAATAATTAAAGTCTTCAACATAACATCACAAGGAAACCCAATTACGACAAAGTGGTTTCTACGAACAGCAACCAACAGTGAGCTCCCGCACGCCCGCGCAGCTAGGTGCACGCCCGCGCAGCCAGGTGCACGCCCGCGCAGTCCCGCACACGCCCGCGCACGATGCTGCTGGCCTAGGTGCTTTGCGGATGGCTTCCGTCGTCGGCAACCTGGGTTCCGATGCACATATACGCCTTCATTGGTGGCTCCGGAAATTGGATCGCGCTCGAGAACAAGGAGTGACTCACAAAGAGGAATGAGTCGTGTTGGAGCTTCTTAGCTCGAGCTCTAGTCATCGGTCCGTCTCCGAGTATGATCGGTGCGTCCGGAGGCGTAGAAGATGGTGTAGAAGATGGTCCCGCATAACGTTGGTATTTGGTTCCTAGGGTCTTTGCCTCGTTCTATTTTAGTTCGATTCAGTCCTTATCGGCCGTGTCTTGTTTTCAATTTCGAGTCTTTATTCTTGTTCATCGAGTCTTTTGCTTCCGTTCTTGTTATTTCTTGTTTGATTGTCGAAGATCGGGCCAACCTACGGCTAACCCCGTAACAGATGGTTGGTAAACTACACAAACAAGGTGGCCAAATTAGCAAATTATACAAAGTTTGGGAAAAATTAGCAAAGTATACAACCCTTGTGCCCCTCTTGCGTGCCCCACTCCGCGGCAGCAGATTTTTTTTCCTCGCTTCGGTGCTGACGCCGACGTCGAGAATGTTGACGTCAGCATTGATGACACCACAGACTTTGATAATGCTCATGCGAAGGACGTCGATGATGCTAACACCGGGGATGTCGACGATGCTGACGCCAACTATGCTGACGTCATTGTCAGAGATGCTAACTTCGGGGATGTCGACGATGCTGACACCGTTTGAGGGATGCTGACATCGACGTCGGGAATGCTGACGCCGTCTACCACGATGCTGACTCTGACGGCGATGACGCCGGGAATGCTGACGTCAGCATTGCTGACGCCCTCTACGAGGATGTGTTGTAAGCCTAATTCGCCATGTTTTACACTTACTTTTATATCGATTTCTGCATGCATTTCATACATTTGGGTTAGAATAATAAATAATTTGTGTAGTTTTTGTTTATTTGCAATATATGGAGGTCTACACAAGTTTTTGTTATATTTCGTAGAAATCGGACGCACTTTGGAGCTTAAAGGAAAGTCATGAAGAAGCTAAGGATGGTGCAGCTGGAGAAAACGCCATTTTTCGCCATTCATCATTCTGAGTCAAGTTCTGATGTCTTCATGAGAGTTGTAGCCCTCGGAAAGAGCTTTCCAACGCATGGTCATATGCGTCAATCTGACGAACGAGGACTCGGGAAAGTGCGTTTCAAGAACAGAGCAGAAAGCTGAGAGACTTACTCGAGATCGAGTAAACTACTCGAGATCGACAACCCTGATGCCATGCCCGGAGTCGAGGAGCTGTGCCAAGTCGAGAAGCCAAGGACCTCGAGATGCCGAGCACCAAGTTACTCAAGATAGAGTAAACCTACTCGAGATCGACAACCTCAGATCACTTGACCGAGCCGGATCGAGCACCAGCTACCCGAGAGGCCCAGCCAGCTGAAGTCGACGCCAACTTTACTCGAGATCGAGTAAACTTAGTCGAGATCGAGTAGCGCTGTCCGAAGCCGCGTTACGCGGTGAGCTGTCCTACGCGGATTGGGATTGCTTGGAGCCGAAGATTGCCGAGATCTATCCACGTCTATCAAGATTTATCAACACATGGAAGAATTACCTACATTAGATATAATTTCCCTTTATGGATTTAATTATTTATTCCATTATTTAATCTTTAGATAAAACTCATAAAAGATAGACAGAATTAGATATAGATATAGTTTTCTTTCCTAGATTAGCAAGGGAATGGAGCCTATAAATAAAGCCTTAGGGGGCTAATTTTCATTCATTCAAGTCAAGTCGTCTTAGGACGCGAGGAAGAGGAGAGAGAGAGGAGGAGGAGAGAGAGAGAGAGAGGGAGAGAGAAGGAGGAACGTTTGGAAGATTTTGTAAGTTTTAGTTTATTTTATGTTAAAGTTAATTTCTTTTATTATGGTTTGTTTCTAATTTCCTTCTTCTAGGGTTGGGGTGATCCCAACATAGATATGTGTGTTTGATTTATAAATCCATGAATATATATGTCTTTATCATCATCTACCTATGTGCTTAATCCTTTGCGAGAGTTGAGGAAATTCCTTATTCATGATATTGAAGCGAAAGTGTTCTTATTATGAATTGGATAGTGATTAGAGTTTATTTGTGAGAGCTGACTAATCCTAATTAAGAAAAGGTAGAAACAAATTAGGTTTTTATGCGAGAGCCTCTATCACCTAAATTGTTGGAATTTGCAAAAGTCGATTCTTTGATATAAAGCATGCATCTTTATGTGATTTATAATCTACACATATGTTTATTGTTGCGGTGATCCCTAACCTTGGAAGTTTGCATCTTTATTTGTTTTATTTTATTATTTTTATTCGGCACATATTCTACTCGATATCAAACCACCATTCTCTCTCTCCATCCCTCGACATCGACCCCTCTATTCTTTGTCGACAACCACCCTCATCACCTTTTCCTGCTATCCTTGAACCACAAAACACATTAAACCTAGAACCGCTGACTTCTCTCCTGAGGACGAACCTGACTCCACTATCCTATAGCGGGGTCTTGACTACAAATTTATTTGGTCGAGAAACCCTCTCGTCAGGATGCTGACGCCGACGGTGATGACATCGGAGATCAATATATTTGACGTATTAAGTCATTACCAATTATTTGGATTTCACAAATCAAATAACATTAAAATTTTTATATAAGATATAAAAGGGAGAGAACAAAGAGACAACGGAGTATTCTACCAAAAAAAAAAAAAACGAATATTTTATTTTATTTTTGGTAGTGAGAAACAAAGGATAACGGTAAACAATTAAAACAAAGAATTTTTCGACGCCGACGATGCTGACCTCCTTCCTCATCCATCTCTTATATTCCAAAAATGATGTCAGCAAATATATACCTACATAAAAATATGCATAAAATTGATGTCAGCACTAAAAAATACGTATAAAAACGATGTCAGCACTAAGAAATAAACCAATTTTTAAGAACTCAAGCATACATATATACTTACATATATAATATCAAATTAAAAACGATGTCAGCACTAAAAAATACGCAAAAAAACGATGTCAGCACTAAAAAACAAACCAATTTTTAAGGACTCAGGCATACATATATACCTACATATATAATATCAAACTAAAAACGATGTCAGCACTAAAAAAATACATAAAACCGATGTCCGCACTAAAAAATAAGCATAAAAACGATATCAGAACTAAAAAAATATGCATAAAAACGATGTCAGCAATAAAAAACAAACAAATTTTCAAGGATTCAAGCATATAAATATACCTACATATATAATATCTAACTAAAAACGATGTCAGCACTAAAAAATATGCATAAAAACGATGTCAACACTAAAAAATACGCATAAAAACGATGTTAGCACTAAAAAACAAACCAATTTTGAAGGACTCAAGCATACATATATACCTACATATATAATATCCAACTAAAAACGATGTCAGCACTAAAAAATATGCATAAAAACGATGTCAGCACTAAAAGGAACTGGACTAATATGCACCTAAGCCCAAGGCCACTAATATGCAGCTAATTAATAAACTAATATTCATTAATCACATATGATTAAACATCCAAACAAAGCATATGGAGATATATATGAGATCCCAAAACACATTTTCATATCACTAAAATGAAACAAGTATCCACTACATATTCCACCTACTTACATCTACCTACCATCTACCTAATCATGACCAAAAATTAAATAAAAAATATGACAGCAACATTTGCTTTCCAATGAAAGCAACAGTACTAATGAAACACTCCCTTCAAACAATGACAGCAACACAAATTATCATTGAAAAATCAGCGAATCCACAAATTATCCAAAGGTACAACAAATCAACTAATGAATTGAGCAACCCTTATATCATTGAAAAATCAGGGAATCCACAAATTAGGAATGATCAAATCAACCGATGTGGATCAAAACATACGGAATCCAAACCTTCGCAGTGGCGTTCTTCTCCAGATTCCTCACGGCGACCATCGGCGTGGCGTTTCGGTGAGGCGCGGTAACATAGAACGCCGCTGGACAGCTGAGCGAGGTGATCTGGTGGAGCCAGATCCCGCAAAAGCATAAAATGGCGTCGCATGAGGCATTCGGCTGGGGGATCCTGATGTTGCGCTTGAAGAGCGAGGCGACGCACCCTTGCGAGTCGTCCAACCTCATCGGAAGCTCGACCGCCGCCTCCTCCGCCATGGAGGGGGAAGGGGAAGGGGCTGTAGCAGGGGAGATGAGCAGCGTGGAGCGAGCGTGGGCGGCAAAAAGCCACGCAACGAGGACGGGGCAGCAGGTTTCCGATGAATGCGACGTGATTCAGATCTGGAGGAAGCAAGTAGGAAGGGAATTCAGATCTCTCGCCATATCTCGATCTCAAATATGAGATCTGAGATCTGAAACAAAGGAGTCCACCCCTCCGTCGAACTCGCGACTCAATGAAGGAGGAGCAAGTAAATCTCAGATTCGGCGATGAGCGAGAGGGCGAGGACTAGAGAGAGAGCGGGGGAGGGAAGGAGGGGCATCAGATTTGGAAGTAGCCATGGACGAGCGACCATGGGAGAGAGTGATCGAGATCTCGATCTCGTATCTGGAAGGAACGAGAGTGGAGAGAGATCGAGAGAGAGATTCGGGTTAAAAGATATAAAATGTATAGTTTTGTAATTTTTACCAAAACGTGTGTAGTTTCCTAATTTGGTAGTCTTTATTAAAATTTTAAATCATGATTTTTTATCATTTTTTTATTTTATAAATATATACTTGTAGTTGTTTAAAATATAAATATAATTTTTGAATTTTTTTAATATAATTTTATAGCCTAAATAATTTATTGTCACATACAAGTGCACACCTTATGTTATAGAGGATCTATATACTCCTCTTACACCGATCAGAAACTTCGATGCAAAAAAGTTACTTCAACGGTTCAACCTAGTTTAACTAATATAAGAGCAAAAGACATGCACTGGCTAAGTCGATATCTATGATTATCTATGATTATCACCTTAACAATATCTATGATTATCCTAATAATAATATCAAATTTATTTAAATAGATATCTTAATATGTGCTCGGGTTAAAACGCAATCGAGTTATGCTATTTCGTCTATTACCAAGATAATTTATACTCCCTCCGTCCAAAAATACACGATCTTTTAGACCTTTACACGTTAATTAAGAAAACATATTTATATTTAAATCTCATTATTATTATAGAGGGGGAAACTCTTAAATTTTACTCACTATTATACTTTTTTAGGGGTAATAATTACCCTATAAAGCTAAAAGCCCATGTATTTTTGACAAAAGTTAAAGGCCTAAAAGACCATCTATTTTAGGACAGAGGGAGTACAATATTGCACTTTAGTCCTTTTTTTTAGGCTCTTGAGATGTTGAGGCTTCTCCAAAACCTTGAGGCTCAGTTTCATCGTCTGCTCCATGTTCTACATTTCTTAAGTCAAGACCTTGGAATCTCTGTTCAAGATCTTGAACCTGCAGGTCAAGGTCTTGAGCCTGTTTGAGCCCGTCTGAGCCTTTTCATGGGATGTCAAGCACTACTAAAAACACAGGAAATAGTCACGGTCAAATAGCCACGAATTGGCCACGAATTGTTGTGGCTAAACGGTTTAGCCACATGCATAACCATGAATTTGATGTTCGTCGCCATTCGAGGCTATATGCCTCGACGCTAACAGCCACCGAAACAATATTCGTGGCAAATAGCCACGATCTGACAGTTCCGTGGCTATGTCCGTGGCGGGGTCATACCCGAGCAATTCGTGGTTATAGCCACGACATTAGCCACGAGCAGACCGTGGCTGATGTCGTGGCCTCGCATGTGGGAATCTCCATTGAGGCACAACGACTGCCGTGGCTATGCCCGTGGCTAATGTCGTGGCCTGCATGTAGCTATGGTCGTGGCTACAATATATATGCCCGTGGCTATGACCGTGGCTATTGTTTGTGGCTAATGCCGGTGGCTAATGTCGTTGCCATAGCTTATTTAAATCTTTAAATATAATATAATTATTTAATAATTCTTGGCACATAAATATATCAAAATAAAATACCATTTACATAATTTATTTATTCTAAAAACATCCAACACACAACCACGAGTTCAACCAACCAAAAAATCATAAATTCGACTATCCAAAACACAACCAAAACAATGATAGCTTCTTCTTGTAGTATGCCAACACATTTCCCATTTCCCTTGTCCTGCCAATAGAGATGGAAAAAAGCATGAGGTGCTCACAGTAATGATTTCAACTCGATCAAGAATATCCTTGATCAATATAGTCGCCTATGAATAAATTATTTGTATCTGGACACAGAACAAAATATCAAGGTTACAAACCAACGAATGGCAAAATGAGAAGATATAAATGTAATATAAAAAAATACTCTCCTGCAAAACATAATTAACGAAAAAACTGCCATTGATCCTAAAATAGTCACGTATGGATCCTCACTTCACTTCTGGCAGTGTATACTATGCTAGACGAAGGTCAAGAAAGGAAGAACAGAATTATTTACCAATGCAACAAGATGGTAAAATTTAAATAAGACAAGTTTTGTTGACTCTTCTCATGAAAAGGTCAGTTTGGCATTATATTGGTGGGCTGAAATCTTCTTCGCATACATAAAAGAAAAAGATAAGAAAATGACCAACTGAGGGAAACACAGCCTTGTTAAAGCCTTGATTCAACTTACCTTCTTTTCGCAGGCAACTACAGGTTGTTGTTGTCCTTGTTGATTTTTATCCAATAGCAAAGACTCGATCTCTGTTCCAGTTTCATCCGAAGCTATCCATACCCTGGAAAGAAACAAGTTTCACTCATGTATGTAGACATGTTTGAAAATATGCACCCACCTTAGATGGTAGTTTAAAATGCACTGTAGATATTTACATGTTCTTGAACATCTGTACCCGAAATAGGTACATCTGAATTCCATAAACAATTGATCTGGCATCAACTACAATAAAAATGGCAAGGTATGCTAAATCCAAAAAATTGCAAGGTCTCCTAGAATCTTTCTTCTTTTTTTTTTTTCCGAAACACAACAGCTAAAATTCACAATTTTGTTCAATCATGAAATTCAGTTCCCCAATTTTAATCAATCGGACATCTGACAATCTCTGTTTTGCAAGGGTGAATTTGAAACAGAAATTTCAATGAATTGCCACTGAATTTTTTAAGTTGAAAAAGCAATAGGAAAAAAAATAAAGAAGAAGAAACCTTGTCCAAGAGTAAATTTGAAATGCGTTCCTCTGTCATGGCTTGAATCGAACTTCATTCCATCAAGCAATGTGCCAATATAATGAACTTATCAAACACAAAACGAAACACAAAACAGATCACAGTGAAACAATTTATCGAACAATTCAGAAAGTTTTATTTTGAAGGATAGGAAGAAGAAAAAACTCAGACCTTCAACTTAGTCGCCATTCTCGGGAGTCTCCCAGCTATCACCGGCTTTGACAAGCTTCTTCTTGAGACCTTGATTTCCGATCTCCTTCTCCTTGCCAACCTTCATCACGGGAGAGTCATCGTCGAAGTCCATTTCCTCGTCGTTCATCACCCCGGCGCCGGCATCTCGAAATCGTCGTCCATAAGGACTCGTAACAATCATTTGACAACATAGCAGAAAGAAAAGAGAAAGAGGAAGCAGAAAACAAGCCAGAGAGAGAGAGATTACCGAACATGGAGATTCGAAGAGCAGAGGAACTGTGGCAGCTATGGAAGCGGGAAGGCCGAGCGCCGGAAGGCCAATCGCTGAGGGCGAGAGGGAGGACTGAGGGTGAGCGAGAGGGAAGAGTAGAGGTTTTCTGGCAGCCATGGAGGAAGCGGCCATGGAGGAAGCGACCTTGTCGAGTAGCGAGGAGGGAGAGAGGAAAGGGGAACTGGATTTTGGCTATGTGAAGCGGCGTTTTTAGGGTTAAAAGTGCGCTTCAAAATTTGGCCCAAAATTTTGGGGGGAAGTTTACCGCTCAAAAATACATATGGCGGTAATAAAAAATTCGATAGTGTTAATTTAATTTTTTTCTTCACAATTTACATTTACAAAATAAAACTATTAATACAACTATTTATTATTAAATATATATTACTTAATATAAGGTTTTATTAACCATTTATTAGTAACTTATATTATTTTTTCTCAAAACATACCCTTATAATATTCTAATAAGAATTTATTACTTAATACAAAATTTTATTCAACACTTGTTAGTTACTTCTATGAGTTTCCTCAAAACATACTGTTATAGTATTCTGAGATTTTATTAGTTACTATAAGGTGTTATTCTACCTTTATTAGTTACTGATATGATTTTTCCACAAAACATACTTTTATAATATTCTAATAAAAATTTAGTAGTTAACACAAGGTTTTATTAAACATTTGTTCATTACTTATATGAGCTAGTTTTACTCAAAACATACTCTTATATTATTTTAATAAGAATTTAGTAGTTAATGTAAGGTTTTATTAAACATTTGTTCATTACTTATAAGAGTTTTCCTCATAACATACTCTAATATAGTATTTTAATAATAATTTATTAGTCAATATAAGGTTTTATTAAACATTTATTAGTTACTTATATGAGTTTTCCTCAAAACTTACTCTTATAGTGTTTTAATAAGAATTTAGTAGTTAAAGTAAGGTTTTATTAAACATTTATTAGTTACTTATATGAGTTTTCCTCAAAACTTACTCTTATAGTGTTTTAATAAGAATTTAGTAGTTAAAATAAGGTTTTATTAACATATATTAGTTACTTATATGAGTTTTCCTCAAAACATACTATTATATTGTTTTAATAAGAATTTAGTAGTTAAAATAAGGTTTTATTAAACATTTATTCGTTACTTATATGAGTTTTCCTCAAAACATACTCTTATAGTATTCTAATAGGAATTTATTAGTTAATATAAGGTTTTATTAAACATTTGTTAGTTACTTATATGAGTTTTCCTCAAAACATACTCTTATATTATTCTAGTAAGAATTTATTAGTTAATATAAGGTTTTATTAAACATTTGTTAGTTACTTTATGTGATTTTTCCTCAAAACATACTCTTATTGTATTCTAATAGGAATTTATTAGTTAATATAAGGTTTTATTAAACATTTGTTAGTTACTTATATGAGTTTTCCTCAACACATACTATATATAGTATTCTAATAAGAATTTATTAGTCAACATAAGGTTTTATTAAACATTTGTTCATTACATATATGAGATTTCCTCAAAACATACTCTTATTGTATTCTAACAAGAATGTATTAGTCAATATAAGGTTTTATTAAGCATTTGTTCATTACTTATGTGAGTTTTTCTCAAAACATACTCTCATAGTATTCTAATAAGAATTTAGTAGTTAATATAAGGTTTTATTAAGCATTTGTTAGTTACTTATACGAATTTTTCTCAAAGCATATTCTTATAGTATTCTAATAAGAATATAATAGTTAATAGAAGGTTTTATTGAACATTTATTCGTTACTTATATTAGTTTTCCTCAAAACATACTCTTATATTATTATAATAAGAATTTATTAGTCAACATAAGGTTTTATTAAACATTTGTTCATTACTTATATGAGTTTTCCCCAAAACATACTCTTATAGTATTCTATTAAGAATTTATTAGTTAATATAAGGTTTTATCAAACATTTGTTCATTACTTATATGAGTTTTCCTCAAAACATACTCTTGTAGTATTCTAATAAGAATTTATTAGTTAATATAATGTTTTATCAAACATTTGTTAGTTACATATATGAGTTTTCCTCAAAACACAATCTTATAGTATTTTAATAAGAATTTAGTAATCAATGTAATGTTTTATTAAACATTTGTTCATTAGTTATATGTGTTTTCCTAAAAAAATACTCTTATAGTATTCTAATAAGAATTTAGTAGTCAAAATAAGGTTTTATTAAACATTTATTCGTTACTTATATTAGTTTTCCTCAAAACATACTCTTATAGTATTATAATAAGAATTTAGTAGTTAAAATAAGGTTTTATTAAACATTTATTCCTTAATTATACGATTTTCCCTCAAAACACTCACTTAGATTATTCGAATAAGAATTTATTGCATAATATAAAGTTCTATTCCACAATTATTAGCTACTTATATGATTTGTTTCTCAAGATAAACTCTCATAATATTCTCATATGAATTTATTAGTTAATATAAGGTTTTATTCAACGATTATTAGTTACTTATATGATTTTTTCCCTCAAAACACATTTTATTTAACAATTATTAGTTTTGTTTATATTCTAGTATTTATTTAGATATAAATACATATACCATTAATGAGCCCATTGGCGAAAATTATAGCCGTATTTGGGCCCATAATAAATTAAAGCCCATTAGAAATTAAAGTGTGTCATTTGAGGTTAACTGTAAATAGCCACGACATTAGTCACAGATATAACCATGGCTATTAATTGGGCTTCTTAATACGCCGAGAGTTATTAATTGGGCTTACATATTCATTGGGCTTTGACTAATACTAATAGGCTTGACCCTTTTTGGGCTTTGACTCTCTAAAATTGGGTTTGACCATCTTTAGGCCCAACCTTTTTTTTGGGTGATATTTTGGGCTTAAAAATTGATATTTTCTTTCAAATTAATTTGCTTTAATTTGTGAATTTTCTCAATTCGGATACACCAAAGTGATAATGGGCGTCTCCATGTTAGCGTCGAATACAACCACAGATAATCCAACAGTGGCTAAATTCGTGGCTGTTCACCTCCAACTCGGGTCATTTATTGCTTATTGCCTCACATTCTTAGCCATGAGTACAGCAACGGATATTATTCGTGGCTAAATTCGTGGCTACACTGACATGTCGGGTAAGACTTGCCAAAAATGGCGTCGAAATCGGCCATGGAAAAGGTGACTGTGGCCAAAGTCGTGGCTAATAGCCATGATACCAGCCACGACACTTATATTCGTGGCTAAAAACCCCAAAATTACGGACACGAAATTATTTCTTCATCCCTAGCCACGGGCTTTGCCACAAATATTTTCGTTCGACGCTATTATAGCTACGACTTGTCAGGTCGTAGCTATAGTCGTGGCTATCAGCTACGGATTTGGCAACGACTGTACGACGTGGCTAAAATTCCGTGGCTATTTCCTGTGTTTTTGGTAGTGAAGGATCTTTTGTTTGAGTGTCCTCACCATGGGATAGCAAAGCTGAATCTATTGGATATTTTCTTCAAAGTTGTTAGTGACCACACTAGAGTGTTTAGTGACTCCTCATCTGGAGGAGATTTTTTGGAAATGGGAGCTGAGGACGCGTGGGTGTTCATCGAGAAGACCGCTAAGAGATGTGGGAAATACTCGTAACCCAGGGCACTATCTACTGTCAAAAGGGGTGCAGGGATCTATGAGGTGGACGCTGAAACTTATAAGGATGCTAGATATGACTCATTGGCTGCTGAAATTAAACGTCTAGCCTCAGTTATGGAGAAGTCCTTGTTTACCAAGGAAGTGAGTTTTGCGGTCTCTAGACCGATGCCATGCTAGTTATGTGGATCCCTAGATCACACTATTTTGGCTTGTTAGGTCTACGCATCCCAAGGTGATGAATGTCAAGAGGAGAAAGTTGGTTACATAGGCAACAACTACAATAGGGGTTAAGGGTATAACCGAAACTTTAACAACTACAACCCTCGAGCGAGGGACCACCCTGGTTTCTCCTATGCCAACAAGTAAGCTGCAGAAGGACCGCCTCCTGGTTTCCCACCAAAAGCCCCACCCCAGAAGGACAAAATGGAGATAATGATGGAGCAGCTTAGAGGAACCGTTAAGAGTCTAGCTGGAGAAGTGCAGAATCTCACTAGGGGGCAGAAAATGCTGGTCAGTTTCCAGGGAAAACGGAAGATAACCCCAAGGGACATATTTTTGTTGTGTCCTTAAGGAGTGGTAAGCAATTGGAGGATCCAAGTCCTTCCGAGCCAACTGGACCTCAATGGAGTGCTAAGAAAGGGGAGAAAACTGCTGAATCAGTGATAGAGCCACCATATGTCCCACCTCCTCCTTACAAGCCACCGCTTCCATTTCCACAAAGGAAGGCTCAAGCTCAGATCGAGAAGTAATACGGGAAGTTCTTGGAGGTGTTGAAGAAGCTCTACATCAACATCACCTTCACCGATGCTTTGTCCCAAATGCCCTCGTATGTGAAGTTTTTGAAGGAGATCCTCTCTAACAAGAGGAAGCTAGATGAGTGCAAGACTATATTTCATAATGAGGAGTGCAGTGCCTTAATCCAAAACAAGCTGCCTCCTAAGCTGGAGGACCCATGTAGTTTCGTTGTCCCTATTTCTTTTGGTCATGGTCTTGATTATAAAGCTCTATGTGATTTGGGAGCTATTACAAGGTTGCTTCCTCTCTCTATTTGTAAAAATCTAGACTTAAGAGAGGTTAGACCTTCTAGGTTGCAGCTTATTATGGCGAACAAGTCCATAGCCTACCCTGCTGGTATCTTGGAGGATGTTCCTATAAAGGTGGGTAAGTTCTTTGTACCTGTTGATTTCTTGTTTTAGATATGGACGCCGACATTCGTTGTCCTGTTATTCTTGGAAGTCCCTTTTTGGCCACTGCAGGTGCTGTGATTGATGTCCGGAAAGGGACTTTTTCCATTGAAATAGGGGGTGAGAAAATTGTGTTTAACCTCCCTAAATCTTTGAAAGCTCCTGATTTTGAGGATGAATGCCGCTGGATTGATGTAATAGATGAAGGAGCTCAAGATGTCATGATAGAGGTGATTGAGCGAGACCCTCTAGAGCTATGTCTTATAGAGAGTGTGATTGATGCTGATGATGATGAGCTACTTGCTGAAGTAGTTCAAGATTTGGAAGCTGTTGTAGAAGACCCTGAAGCTGTTTTTGATGTTTTGGAAAGAAACGATGAAGACTTGGGAGGTGCACCTAAGCTGGAGTTGAAGGCACTTCCTTCTACTTTGAGGTATGAATTATTGGGTCCTGATTCCACTTATTCCGTGATTGTGAGTGCTAGCCTAACTCTGGATGAAACTGAAAAGTTGTTGCATGAGCTTAGATTGCATAAGAAGGCTTTAGGCTACACCATTGATGATTTGAAAGAGATTAGCCCCTCCATGTGCATGCATAGGATTTTGATGGAGGATGATCATAAACCCACCCGAGAGCATCAAAGAAGGCTTAACCCTAACATCAAAGAAGTTGTGAAAAAGGAAGTGCTTAAACTATTAGATGCTGGTATTATTTTTCCTATTTCTGATAGCAAATGGGTTAGTCCCGTTCATGTGGTTCCTAAGAAAGGATGGATGACTGTTGTCACGAATGATAGGAATGAATTGATCCCTACTAGGACTATTACAGGTTGGACAATGTGTATAGATTATAGGAAGTTGAATGCCTCCACCCGAAAAGATCATTTCCCCATTCCCTTCATAGATCAGTTGCTTGAGAGGTTAGATAAGCATTCTTATTACAGTTATTTAGATGGATATGGTGGATTCTTTCAGATTCCAATCCATCCGAATGATCGGGAAAATACTACTTTCACTTGCCCTTACGACACATTTGCATATAGGAGAATGCCCTTCGGTTTGTGTAATGCCCCTGCTACTTTTCAGCGTTGCATGATGGCCATATTTTCTGATATCATTGAGGACATTATGGAAGTGTTCATGGATGACTTTTTCTGTGTATGGTTCCTCTTTTGATGCTTTCTTGTCTAACTTGTCTCGAGTCTTGCAGCGTTGTGAAGAAGTGAATGTTGTCTTGAACTGGGAGAAATGTCATTTTATGGTAAGGGAAGGTATTGTCCTTGGTCATTTGGTTTCTAACTGCAGTATTGAGGTGGATCGAGCTAAGATAGGTTTGATTGAGAAATTACCACCTCCTACCTCGGTTAAGGGCGTTAGGAGTTTTCTAGGCCATGCTGGCTTCTACAGGAGGTTCATTAAGGATTTCTCTAAAATTGCTAAGCCTCTTTCTAACATGCTAATGAAAGATGTTGCTTTTGATTTTTCTCCAGAGTGTTATGAGTCCTTTTGCAGGTTGAAGTAGGCATTGATCTCAGCTCCGATCTCAGCTCCTGATTGGGATCTCCTATTCGAGATAATGTGTGATGCCAGCGACTATGCAGTTTGGGCCGTGCTGGGTCAAAAGAAGGATAACAAGCTCCATGCCATCTACTATGCCAATAGGACTTTGGAAAAAGCTCAGAAAAATTATGCCACAACAAAGAACGAATTGCTTGCTACAATCTTTGCTTTTGAGAAGTTTCGGTCTTATCTGGTGGGTGCTAAGGTAATTGTGTATACGAATCATGCTGCGATCCGATACTTGCTGTAAAAGAAAGATGCAAAGCCGCGTTTGATTAGGTGGATCCTTTTTCTCCAAGAGTTTGATTTGGAGATTAAGGACAAGAAGGGCACGGAGAACCTAGTTGCTGATCACTTGTTCAGGTTACTGCCGGAGCAACTAGAGAACACTTCATCTGAGCATCCCATCGATGAGTCTTTTCCGGATGAGCATCTACTTGATTTCGCCACTGAGATCTTGAGCACCACTTCTGAGGTACCACGATATGCTGATTTTGTGAATTACATTGTATGTAATGAGTTGCCTGGCGATCTCTCATTTCAGCAAAAGAAGAAATTCTTGAAGGACGTTGTGCATTATTATTGGAGCGAGCCATACCTCTTTAAAGGTGCTCCGATGGGCTTTTCAGGAGATGCAGTCCGAGGAAAGAAGTCCTTAGTGTCACCAAGCATTGTCATTCTCTACAAGTTGGAGGTCATGCTAGCACCTCCAAGACTGTGGCCAAGTGTCAAAGGACAGGGAATATCTCGAGGAGAAATGAGATGCCACTGAATAGCATTTTAGAGGTTGAGTTGTTTGATGTGTGGGAAATCGACTTTATGGGACCATTTCCATCTTCTAGGCCATACAAGTATATACTTATGGCGGTGGACTATGTGTCAAAATGGGTTGAAGTTGTAGCAACTCCCACTAATGATGCTAAGGTGGTCACAAAGTTCATTAAGAATGTGGTCTTCTCGTGGTTTGGAGTTCCTCAATTTCTGATTAGTGATGGCGGTTCCCATTTCATTGAGAGAAATTTTGAGGCTTTGCTGAAGAAGTATGGGGTTCATCACCGGATTGCAACCCCATACCATCATCAAACAAGTGGGCAGGTAGAGGTCTCCAACCGGTAGATTAAAAGCATCTTGGAGAAAACTGTGTCTCGCTCCCGGAAGGAGCTTCAAGAAGGCGACCTTGTCTTACTCTTCAACTTGAGGTTGAGATTGTTTCCGGGCAAGTTAAAGTTGAGATGGAGTGGCCCTTTTACGTACGGTAAAGAAGGTTTATCCACATGGTGCTATTGATGTTTGGAGTGAAAGGACTGACGAGTTCAAGGTAAATGGGCAAAGGTTGAAGAAGTATTTCGCCGGGCATCCGATCGAGAGGGTCATTTCCATTGACCGTCTTGATCCAAGCACTTGAAGGTGATGAAAGGTCGGCTTCAGACCTTAAACCAGCGCTTCTCGGGAGGCAAACCGAGGTATGTCTTCCTTCCGTTGTTTTTTTTTAAAAAAATGGTCCGAGTGGTATTTCCGGAAAAGAGAAGACCGCCACTCGGTCGAGTGGTTATTCCACTGGGCCGAGTTGAATCTGCCCAGAATTTCACAAAAAAAAAAAATCAGTTTTTTTTAATTTTATTTTTTTCCTTTTCCTTCTTTCTCTCCTCCTCCTACACTCGACCCCTCCTACTCACACTTATGCTCTCACTCGTCTCTCGCTTCTCACTCACTCACCCCACCCCACTTACTCTGGCCACCCCACCTGCGCACATGTCGCCGCCACCAGCCACCGCACAACAACAGCCGCCGCCCTCAGCAATAGCGAGTTGCATCCACTACTGCTCGTTGAGCAGTCTCGGCCTCATGTTCACGAGCACGGACTCGCTATTGGGAGTAGTTAGAGACGATTCCAATGAATGCATGACAATATATGCACCACATGCTAAGGGTTCCAGAGCCGGCTATTGTCCTCCTCAATATTAACTTTGAGATCAAGACAAACTTTGTTGGCTTGATCAAGAAGACTCTATTCGAAGGGTATCCCAATGAGTGTCCGACGGAGAACATGAAAGAGTACAAAGAGCTTTGTGACACTATTGCGGATGAGGCTAACCTTGAGTGTGTTCGATTGAGGGCTTTCCATCGATCTCTTGCAGGAAAGGCACTTCATTGGCTAGAGAGCTTGTCATCTCATTCTATTACTATGTGGTATGAACTTCATGAATTGTTTATGAACCAAGTTCTTCCCTTCTATGAAGGCGACAGAGTTGCGCAAAAAGATCACATCTTACAAGCAATTGAGGAATGAGATGCTAGCTGAGACTTGGGAGAGGTGTAAAGAGTTGATTCGCTATTGCCCTATGCATCGTCAACAACTCTATTGTTATGAGCCTAATTTGCCATGTTTTACATTGACATTTATATCGATTTCTATAAGAATTTCATGCATTCACTACTAGAATTATGTTATCATACATCACACTATTTACATTGGTTAGAAAAACGCATGATGTTAAATGACTATATAACATCGATATCTAAATTTGAGATGTCAATAAAAACAGAGACATCTGTTGTTTTTATCGATTGATGTTAAAAACACCGTTTAAAACTTTTAAAGAAGCGCGAAATTAAAATTTTGACACTTAAAAAATTTTCATAACCCCATTAACCCGCTCTTCTCCCAAAATGGGCGCTATCTCTCTCTTTTATCCTCACCCACTCACTGTCGTTCTCTCTTTTCTCTCAATTCATCTCCTGCCCTCAGATCTAGAGCTCCCTTTCTCCCATTTTCAAATCTAGATAAATTTTCTCCCATTTTCACTGTATCTTTCATATCTAAGTTCTTTGTCGGCATCCTTGATCTCCATCAACATCCTATGTCTCAGACCTACTTCCTCTCCGAATCTAGGGTTCCGAGATATTAATTTCCAATCAGCGAGAGAGAGCGAGTAACAACTCGAGATGGATCTGAAGAGGAGCGGTGATGGTAGCCTTGACTTGCAATTTTCGGCGATGGCTACTGTGGAAGTGGCTCCAATCTTCTCTCTCGCAGGTTCCCTTTCCCTCCCATCTAGTGTCTGTCTTTGTTCCCGTCAACTCCAGCTGCGTTTATTCTCTATCGGTGACTTCTGTTGGTGCTGTTGTCGATAGATTCGCCCCTTCCTGTCAGTGGTGGGTTTGGCTGTTGTCGAGACCTTCGGCCCTTCCTTTAGGTTGCCTCAACTCCGGCGTCTACGACTTCTCCAGTGCCCCTCCTCTTTAGTGTTCCCACTGTTGGTACTATCCTATGACTACTCTTCTTCCCCTTCAAATAGTTATAGTTAATTATAATTTTTCCTATTTCAACAACAATACTCTTAGATTATGTGTTTACAACATTTAGATACCTAGTCAACTTCAATTCCTAATTGCCTGTTAAACTCTTTCATGGTTTCCAAGACGTGAACATTGGCCACTCAGTGCTGTATAGAATTGTATGTGGTAAGAATGGTGAGATTCTTCATCCTAGGGTTTTTTTTCCTTCTCTTACTTGCTTTTCCCTCGTTTATCTATTACATGCCTCGTGTTTCATGCTTGATCTGAATCTTAGTGGATTTGAGAGTGTTTGAGTTCGATTCTGCTAGATCTGGCTATTTCTTTGCGGATTTTAGTTTTTTTTTTAATAGATCATGAGAGATCTGTGTGAATTCTGCCTTGTGCTTGTTCATTAGTATGCAATGGTTTTGTGTTTTCTTGTGTTTACACTTTATAACTTTTCCTGATGGATAAACTGGCTTTGTATTACCTCAATACAATATCCAACACAAAAACATAAAACCTCAAACCAAAGCAGACATAAGTTTATAGTTTATCGGTTAGATATTGATTAGTAAGCAATGGCTTTGGGTTTCCTTGTATTTATACTTTATAGCTTGTTCTGACGAATAAAATGGATTTGAATTTGGCTTTGTTTTTATTGTGTTTATACTCAAATGATTGAGATTGTTTTTTTTGTATGCTCAAATGTGTATTATTAGCCATATACAATGTTGATGTGCCAAGTATTGTGATTTTTTTTTCACACTGTTAGAATAAATAAAATAATAGTTAGTCATAAACAGTCAATTGTTTATTTATAACAAGAATAGTAGAAATCGAGGCTTTGAGTATTGTGATTCAGTTGTTAAAAATTATTCCCTTGTTCATAGAGCAATTGAAATATTTAGTCATTTATATGAGTAAAGAAGTGACCGTGTATTGAGGCTTATGGCTTACTTTTTCTAGTTGATATAGAGCACCCATGGCTAAGAGAATTCAAGCAGCTTGCACAAAAGGTATATACAACAGCCTGTATAAATATATGTTCTTACTGTTGCAATTTGTTTCTTTTGAAATTGTATCTTTTTTTCATTTTCTGATTGCCATTTACAAAGTTCATCTTGAAAATGATGGTAGTGGGTAAGCTGCTAGAATATGACCCTTTTCATCCCTATATCCCACTTATCTGCCTCCTGTTTGTCTTCTCTGTTTCATGTCATAGAGTTGTGGATATTGCCTTCTGTTTCTCTTCTCTGTCGATTAATGATTTCTTGTTTTTAATGCTTGTTTAGTATATCTCCTATAGTATTGTTTTTTTTTTCGATTAATGATTTATTTGTTGTTTCTTCTCTATTTTCATATGAGCTATATTTTTTGTGAGCCAAGAAGAATGATTTCATCTTGTCAGAGAATCCCTAATGTTCAAGTTGTGTTAGTGAGAAATTTAGGGTTGAAATTTCTTCTGTGAATATAAAAAATAGAATAGCTGTTTCACTCGGTGATATGTAATATCATCTGTTGAAATTTGCTTGATGGAAGCAATTTATTAATGTTGGCAAATATTATTTGGATCTTTGTTTTCTTCAATCTATATGTGTAGCTATCATATCCTATTTTCCTTTTTTTGTCATACCTTGTTTTCCTTTAGTTATCACGCTAATTCCTTGTGTTGTCACACATTTAATATTTTTTTCACATTCAGCAACACAAAAATCGGTGGATATCTTACTATCAACCCCATTTGCTGTCATACTTGTGTTCCTAGCTGCCTTGCATGGCTCCTCCTCCCTTCCCCTCATCATTCAATCCATTTTCCTGAATTTAGAAGACACCAACTCTTCCTGCGGAGTGTTAACAGCAACATACATCTCCCTTTCTTGTCACTTCTCCAACTAAACTTGGGGTCGAATTGGTATCCCCTATTGCTATCCAAGAACAGCTCCCTTTCTCCCTTAAACATGTTGTCATAGGCGCATCCCTATCTTTATCCTTTAGCCCTGTAGTGTTATTGGAATGCAGGCTTCCACCCTCACCAATTGAGCTAATTGCAGCAGAAACATTCGTGAGTCTATGTGGTCACTCTTTTTACAGTTGGACTCTTAGTTTGGTCGAAACCAACTTTTTATTTTGGAACTTTGTTACACATTCAGGCTTCTCTTCTTTGTGATGATGCTTTTTCTTTATGAAATTTCTTTCTATCTTCAAGTGGACGTTTTGTTTTAGAGTTGGAAACCATGAAAAGCTCAATTGCTTCCATTAACTTGAACACCATTATCAGCTAAATTATATCCAATTTATTTGATCTTTCTGGTGTAAAATGAATTCTAGAAGGCATACGAGAAAGGAATTCACAAGACAAATTCAGCTTTTTAGATATGTACTTGACCCTAAATTTTTACTCATACAGTGTTATTTATTATCAGGTTTTGGGAGCCAACATATAAAGAATGCCTTAATGTAATTGCACGAGTTCCAGTAGCATACATTTGTACTTATTCCCTTGGCTGCATCAGGTGACTCCTCCCTGAACTAGAATCGAAAGGTAATTAACCTCCTTGAACTCACCCTTCAATGCATCTTCAATACCTATTCACATTAGATTTTAATGAATCTGGTTTTTACAAATATTGCCTTTGTTGTGTTGTTAGACCTAGTACAGTAACTCCTCTAATTACTCTATTGATTGCCTTGTTATTATTGTCATAATTATATTAATATAATTCACTCAAATATTAAGTTGTATTGTATTTCTATTTTTTTATTTGTGATATCAAGAGCTGAATCTGTAAGTATATGTATTGATGAAGGTTTTCCAAATATGTGATTTTCATATTTTATTGCTGAATCTAAGTAATTATGCAATAGATAATTTTATAACAAAGGGTTTCTCAAGCTATTACTCCTCAATAACTCACGCATACTTTGCTTTGTTCATAAACGATGATTCTGCTCATGTTTTGAGGATTTTTGATGATGAAGCTCAAGCAATGAAGTCTGCCCGGATGATGGAAGAAACTTTACTCAACTTGAGTCATTATCCTTTCTTTCTGTTTGTGTAATACTAAGCAGAAAATATATACATGTAGATAATATGAACAAATACTAATAGATATAACATTATTTAATGCTTTGACATATTTGATTATTTGAGAAGTAGCCTATTAATGGATACAACAGGAAATGAGACATCATTTAATAGAATAAAAAGCGATTTTAAAATATATTGAAACACAACAAAACGACTAATAAAACTGACGTCTTTTGTGAAATTATACATTGTTATTCAAAAAGAAAATGATGTTGTAATCTTTTTAGACATCATTTCTTTTAAATATACTGATTTAAATATATACATATAACATTGTCTTTATAAATATTGAATGTTGTATATTATTTTTAACACAAAATAACAAAGCAAAATACAAAGGAAAAGTTAATAAACATGAAATGAATGACCTATAACTGATGTAAATAAGATATTACAACATTGTTTTTGGCAAAAAAATACCGATGTTAATGCGAATCTTTTTATTGCACTACATATCTTTAGATCACTAGAAATGCAAACTAATAATGTTTTAAAATTAGGAGAATCAATTAAAATGTAATTATATTCATGCATTTAAGTTGATATTACAAAGAAAAACGATGTTATAAATCATTATAGACATCGGTTAAAAACCGATGTGGTAAAGTTTGGATTTTTAACACCACCCACTAACACGTTGATTTTTTTTTTATTAACATCGGTTTATGCCCGATGTCTATGAACAGAATTCTAGTAGTGATACATTCGGGTTAGAATAGCACAGATTTTATGTAGTTTACACTTATTTGCCAAATTATGAAGTCTACACTAGTTTTTGTTTAAATTCGCAGAAATTGAGGAATTTGACAGCAATTCAAAGAAAGGAAAGAATCACTCGACACAACTAGTCGATATCGACCTACCTTAGTCGATATCGAGTAACCCCAGTCGAAAATGAGCAAATCGAGCGAGAGACAAGAAATGATCAACTCGACAAGGCTAGTCGATACCGAGTAACATTACTCGATATCGAGTACTCCCGAGCCCAAAATACCACACGAAGTCGAGAAGCCACTAGAGGAGTACAATTCTACTCAACGTCGAGTACTCCTAGTCGACGTTGAGTACACACATCGAGTCCACCAGTTGCCCGAGCTCGAGTACAATCCAAGAGAAGAAAGTGCTAGTCGACGTCGAGTAAGTCTACTTGAAGTCGAGTACTCCAGTCCGAGTCCAAGTCTGAGGCCGAGTGGAGACGAGAAGATAGAATGCTTACAAGAGAAGATTTGTGGAATTCTATCTATTCACATGAAGATCTATCAAGTCCAAGAGGGATTTATCCACATTAGTTCTAGTTTCCTTATAGATTTATTTTCTTTATCAATTAAACTTTATCTTATGGTTTTAGATAGAAAGTTTTAGATATAGATAGATTTGTTATTCCCTAGATTAGCTAAGGTTGAACACTATAAATAAGGCTTTAGGGGCTGGGTTTTGGAAGCATTCAATCATCCAACAATCCAAGCTACAAACCATAGGAGTTTCGAGAGTAGGAGAGAGAGAGAGAGCAAGGCCGAGTGGAGTTGGAGTTTGTCGAGAGACGTTTTGGCTTCGATCGGTTGTAAGCTCTATTTTATTTCATTAATCCAAGTAGTTATTTCTTTTATTATATTGATGTTTGTTATGATGAGAAGCGAGTAGTCATCCAACTTCGAAGTTCTGTACTTTCAATTATTCTTAGGATTGCTCGAGGCACATCAGCAACCACAGTGTTTGGGTGTAAAAATTCATCTTTTGTTAAAAGTCACCATATACACTCGTGGGATTATTTTCATGAAAACTTTCATGTGATGGTCACATATATCAAACACGAATACAAATTGGTTGACAATTATTACAAGCAAATAAAGAATGCGCAAAATATGTTACATATCAAATACATCATTTTGGCGTACTACAAGCTCGTAAACTAAAGTATACAAATTTAATACAATAGTTTTGTGGGGGTCTCTTCACAAGAATTTTGATGAAGCCAATACCAATTCAATTTGAACGGATTCAAAATAATGCTACTTACTGGATCGGGATTATAAATATTCCTATTTTCGTCGATTAAATAATATTTCATTACTCGAAAAGTTTGTTTTAAATTGTCAAGTTGCAAATAGTTAGTTATCAAGATCTGATTCTAGTTATTAAACGGTAAAATGCATAAAAATTAGCAATTTGAAGGGTTGTTCCAAAAGGGCCCGGCGAATTCCTAATTTTTATTATGGGCTCGGATTCTTTGTAAGATTTGAGCATGCAGAAAAAAGAAAAAAAGAAGAAGAAGGTATTAGTTAAATTGTCGAAAGTGCAAATCCCTTCACTTGGGCGTGGACTGGAATTTCTCCAAATCCAACATTAGCTTTGCTGGCCGATCTGATCTGCAAAAAGAGAAGTTAAGGTTGAATTATTGGGTTTTAAATATAAAGAAATCCACATGGGCTCGTTTAAATTGGGAGCAGCCCAAATCATCCTACAAAAATGGCCCAAACTAGACATGGTTGCCAAACTCGGTAGTGGCTAGGAAACTAATAATAAAACATAAACAAGCAGATAAATAAATAACTAAAAAAAAGAGCTATCTTTATCTAAAAAAGGATTTTCCCATATCTTCCATCTTCCATACCTTCTTATAAAAAAAAGAAGAAAGAACAAGCAGATCAGTGATTTTGGCAACCGTATGTTTCTGAAAAAAATAAGGGAAAGAGAATAATATTACCCACAAAAAAAATAAGGAAAGTAGGGCTTCATCTGCCTCCTAATTTCTCCCTATAAAGGTTGATGATTTTCTGGGTTGCAAGGGGAGGCTACACGGCTGCAGAAAAAAGGCAGAGGGAAAGAAAGAAAAAGCCACCCTCAAAAGCCATACAAACACACAGCACGCAACAAGCAGCAAAGAAGAAGAGGAGGCGATCGGTAGCCTTCTCTCCATGTTGGGTTCTTGGTGATTCCCGAAGCCCTGCCCTTGCAAACCCTGCGGGCTTTCGCTTGTGGCCTGGGTTTCGGAGTCATCAGATCGTCCTCAAATCAAATCAAATCGAAGGACCACGCAATCGACCCTCGAAACCCCGCCCTGGCAAACCCTGCGGGCTTTCGCTTGTGGCTTGGGTTTCGGAGTCATCAAATCGCCCCAAAACAAGTCGAAGTGCTGTCAAAATCGATTCTCCAAACCCCGCCCTTGCAAACCTTGGGAGCTTTCGCTTGTGGCCTGGGTTTCGGAATCATCAAAACGCCCTAAAAGAGGGCAAAACGCTGCTGGATTTTCCTAAGCTAACCAACTAATGCAAGCACACAAATTGCAAGCAAGTTTCAAGCAATGCAAAGAAAAAAAAATCACTGCATCCATATAATGAAACTGGAATTCTAATAAAAAAGAAGAAAGCAAACAAATTTTCTTCTCAGTTCCATTTCACACCAAACAAATCCTCAAGTCAGACTGCCTAAATTCATGTTCAAGAGCTGCTGCGGAAGACAAAACCAGCATCAAAGTCTGACCAAAAAGCTGTTAATTGGTCCTAAATCGATCAATTAATTCAAGCATACAAATTGCAAACAAGTTCAAACAAACAAAGGAAAGCAATTTCACTACAGCCAGACGGAATGGTGAAATTCAAATCAAAGAAAGAGAGCAGATCGTCTAGAGAAAGAGAACAGCAAAAAAATAGGACAAATCATATCAGTTTAGTGCCTGTAAAAACAAATTGAGCAGGAAAGTCTGTCTCTTGGTTGTCCCAAACAAAGCATATCATATGCAGCCCTAAAATTCATCAAAAGGGGCAAAATAATTGCACTAAACGGCAAAGTTAAAGCAAGCAAACCCTAAATCCTCACTGGTTGTTACCAAATTGCAACTAACACCAAATCAAAATACCTAAATCAAGATCAGCCATGTCTATCACAAACTGAGATCCTAATTCGGAAGAGACAGAAGGGAAAAGTTAAGCTTGACATACCAAGCCAGGAAGCCAAAGCGAGAGTCGTTTCACACGAAGTCCTCCTAACAGCAGTCCTGAACCCTGAGTTTGCTTCCTCTGTCAATTGTCCTAAATCCAAAAGCCTCCAAACAAAACAAAATATCAAATTACAAATCAATGATATCAGCCCTAATTTTGTTTTCCCAAACAAATCGGAGCAAAGTAAGGGCAAATCAAAGAGGAACGAGAAAGAAAAAAAGCACAAACCTGGTTTGGCCTCTTCTCCGCTTCCGGGAGGATGTGAATTCGGTTCGGATGCTTGACGAGCTTGGCTGTGCTCCCCTTTCTGTGTTCCTGCTCTTCTCTTTCTGATCGTCTAAACCGAAAAGCCCCAAATGGGACAAATTAAAACCCTAAAATCACAATTTGGGGAAAATTAGTCTAGTGTTAAAATCAAACACTAAATTGAGAGGGGATTCCTACGAGAATCTGAAATCTAAGCCAGGAGTCACTCCAAAATCGGATTCAACCTGAAATTTGGGTTGCATTTAAAAAAAAACAACAAACAAACTTGAAGGCGTACCTGGGTGTTTCGATTCGTAGCAGAAAATTGGGGTTCGCATCGCTCTACGCCGCCCTCGCTCCGCCCTTGCCTCGCCTGTGTTCTGCCCTCTTCTGCGCCGTCGCCGGATGTCGGAGTTCACCGTAGTCGAGAGAACAAAGAGGTGAAAGGAGAGAGAGACGGTGAACAAGGACAAAAGAAAATAAAACCCCGTTGAATTGGGTCAACTGAGGCTTAATCAAAGAAAAAAGAGAGAGAAAGAGATCGGATTGGGCATATAAAAAAATGGGCTCAAATTGAATCCTTCATCAAACTAAGAATTCAAACCCATTAGATTGTTATGTGGCATCAACCTACAAAATCCACCCACCAAAAATTTCTGTAGTGGGCCGTTCGAAAGTACGGGCTAAAATTAAAATCAAAATGGGTTTAACTCCATTGGCAAATGTGAAGCCTTGTCCGATGTATGAGAAAGCATGTATATGCATTCTATCAAAGCATATAAATGCATTCTATCAATGTATATACTTACATATACAAATGAGCCGTATGAAAGTTTCCAGACATATGGCTTAATTACAAAATCAGCCCATTAAAATATGGAAATATATAATTGGCACAAATCGAAATTGGGTTTAACAAAATTATAAAGTTAAACTCGTAAAATTTCGTTGCCAGTTTATTCTAGTGGGTTGATCTTAAAATTGACTTCTAAGCAAAGTGGAGTCAAAATCATAAATCAAATCTCTTCCGAATCAAATTTCCCAAATTCAAATTGTTCTTAAAAAAGAGAACTACGTAAAGACTTGACGCCTCTTATCGGCTACGTAGGTAACCCGATATTAAATCCTAAATATATATCGGGTACAGTCGTCAACCTCTGAACTCACTTTTAAATGAATATGAGGTCGAAGTCCAACCAAATTAAATCATTTGTTCTCAAAAGAACTACGCCTGATTTGATTCCGAGTTGTCGGATACGTAGGCCACCGGACATAAAGCTAAAGCTCGTCTGGTTCAATCGTCAAACAAAGAGAAAATCAAATTAGTTCTAAAAAGAACTACGTGAAGACTTGATACTCTTCTATGAGTTACGTAGGAAATCCGATGTTAAGATTCAGATATACATTGGATCCAGTCGCCCATATCAAATCAAATTAAATTTGTTCTCAAAAGAACTATATAAGATTTGATTCTTGACATGAAGCTAAAGCTCATCAGGTTCAATCGCCAAATTCAAAATAAATTGGTTCGTTTAGAACTACAAGTGAGGTGATTCTCTTTCAAGAGATAAATAAGACATTCGCTGTCAAGCTCAAGACCATCGAGTTCAATCACCACCCACAAATGATCCCATGATCAAATCCAAATACAAAATCCATTTTTGTCCCGAACTACGACGACTTGATTCCACCAGATAAGTGGATACGTAAGAAACTCAGTGTAAATCAAATCCTCACTGAGTCCAGTCACACCCAAACATTTCATCAAATCTCTTCAAATTCATTCGTCGACTCTAGTCGTCTCAAATATCAAATTTTCCTCAAAGCCAAAGTGTCTACCCTAACTCGATACAAAGCTTTTGCTCGTCGAGTTTACTCACACCCAAAAAATCAAAAACCAAATTCCACAATCCTCAAATTGACTTCTAAGTCAAAACTCAAGTCAAATTCCAAATTAAACTCCACCTCAAAGTCAAACCGTTTTCTGTGCAAATGATAGGCGGGTCACTTGAGTTACCCTTCCGAGAAGGTGGGCCCAGGTTACTCGGGTGGAGTGTTGTCCAAGCTACCCTTCCTAGAAGGTGGGTTTGAATGGCATCCTCTGATGCATACAAGAAAACAAAAACCAAATCCAAATTTATCCAAACACAAAAGTCCAAAAAATCTCTGAACTACGTAAGGCTTGATTCTCTTCCAAGAGATACGTAGGCAACCCGCTAACATTCGGGTGCATCCCAAATCACCAAAACCACTCAAATCTTGGTGTCAATACAACTTCGAATCAAGAGGATAACCAAAAGGGGTCGAACTCAAATATTAAAAAATTAAATAAAATGTGTTGTACAATTATATTGCGCATTTTTGTTCAACACAAAGGAAATTCTAAACCACGAAATGAGAAGGTTGGTCCGGCCAAGGTGAATCCCTGGCCAAAGAGAACTCACAAAGCCTAAACCACTAAAATTTATTTTTTAAGGAACTTGTTCAGTTAAAGTCTCTTTTAAGAGCTTCCTGGCAATACTCTTTTTAATCAGTAGTAGGCATTTCAAAGTACTGTTGTTATATATTTTATAAATCAACCACCAAGTGCATTGAGAGGCTTTTATTTGAATGCCCTTTTTTATTTCTTTCTTCAGCTTCATTGAACTGTGATGATTCTTATCAACTGCACTGGTGCTTCTTGTTACGGCTTTGTTTAAACCTTGGTTCTTATGCTACGGAGGGGAAGGAGTTAGTGGAAGCTGTCAAGATATTGGCTACTGACATGGTTACTGGCTTTAGAAGCTGCTACTTTTTCTGTAAGATTTCATCATAAATGCTTCTTGCAAGGCGAAAAGTAGTTGTTGTGTATGGGATGCAGCATATGCATAAATGAGCTTCCACTACTAGTAGTAAATTGTTTCTCTCATACCTGTATGAAATTTCCTATTCTATGGTGATGTTGCCTTCTATTTTAGTCTTGAGTTTCTCTTGCTATCTGTATGTCTATTGGATAAATAAGGTAAATTCCCAGAGAAGTAAGACACAAATAGACTAGGATATTTCATCAACTAACATCTTCTGTAACCTGAAGTCAACTGTTAAGTTACAGTAGATTGCCAGCTGCTCAAAATGAACTACCAAGACCTTGCAGGCAGTATTGAAACACATGGTTACCATTAAGGTCGAGATTGATAAATTTTGTTTCCAGTGCTATTATGTGGTCAGTCCTTCTATCAATTTCTGCACCTTACTTGAGAAATTTCAGTTGTGATTATGCTTTGGAAAACCTTCTAGATCTTTAACCACTGAAAAGTGCCCTTCTGTTGTTTTTATAAGAGAAATTGATTAGATTAGATAGGGCATTGTGCTTGAGCTTCACTTGCTTGCTTGGTTTTTTAGGTATCATTCTAACTTTTTGGCATCCCAACGGTTAGAAATGGAATGATGACCCTCTTTAATCCATTCCTTAATTAGATTTAACATATTTAGGACATGACTCATAACCCCCTTCATTTACCTTTGCCTACCATTAAGGCATTAACATCAATCATTCCCTTTATTACTGAAGCTTTGACTCAAACTAAATGTCCCCATAGATTGTGAAGATAGGATAATTATTATCATAAGAGTTATTAATGCAGAGATTGTTTTCGATCTGTGTGTAGAGTATACTTCTCTTTTTTGATTTTTTTGTATAGACAACTTTATTACTGAAGCTTTCTGATGGATGTACTGCACGTTTCAGTTTTCGCATATTATGTATGTATCCATCAATACTAAAAGATTTGATCTCTTTCTTCAGTTTTCGCATATAATGGTTGGCTGAATTCGCATATATTGGCTGTTCTTTTTATGCTTGATTTCTTGGTTGAATAATCGTTGATAATGGTTGGATTTAGACTCTTCCTTTAGTGCATATATTGGCTGAATTACTCTTCACATAAAAAATTACACTTACCAGAAGAAAAGCACATTCTTTGTCTAGCTTATTGGATTAATATTAGTTTTAATAGCTTTGGACTGTGGATTCCAAAATATGAGGTTGTGTCCTTAATGTTCTGGCTGCTTTTTTTTTAATAAAATATAAGAATATGAGAGGGATCAACAAAACAAAATTATTTGTGAATTTTCATCTTTATATGTATGTTTTGTTAACGCAGTTCACTGATTTTGCCTATGGTTGTGATGAAAATTTAAAAACCTAACAGTGTACCAAATATGAAAATTTAAATATGAAAATTTAAAAACCTAACAGTTCACTGATTTTGCCTATGTTTTGTTAATGCAGTTCACAGTTTTGTGAATTCTCCTTAGTACTAAGTAATGAGTGCAAAAACTCTCCATCCCAAATACAATGACTAAGGAATTTGCATAACCTCTTGAATAAAAAATAAACTTGAACTGCGATGATGTAGAAGCAAAATAAACTTGAATTGAGAGGCTTTTATTTAAATGATTTGTTGTATCTGCAATTTAAGGCCAACAGTTGATTGCAAAATGATCGGAGGAAAAAAAAAACAGTATGCCAGAAATTTGATAACTATCATAAGCCTATTAGCTCAAAAGGTAGAGCAATGTGTTTAATACACAATGGTGTAGGTTCAAATCCTACATAGGCTAATTGCAAAGTAATGAAACTTTATAATCCTACAATGGCTAAAAATTGAAGATGGCAATTCTTCTGAAAAGTATCTTCTCATGATTCAAACTATAGAATCCGACAATGGCTAAAAAATATAAATGACACTTATAAAAACAATAGAATGCTATGGATTTACTCTGAACTCTCATATTCAACATCTCCTTCATGAGTAGCATCAGATTCATACTCGCCTCCAGTAGTAGTAGTAGTTTCTGATGTCGTAAACAATTCCCCCTCCTCGTCACCACTTTCACTGGCTTCCACAATGTTATCCTCGTCAGATATATCATCCATCCTTAATGGATCATGCAAATCCGTTGGCATATTGTCAATTGGTATTTGCTCAAACAATTCAGGAGTAACAACTTCATCAGCTTGATACGCAGTTGGTGCAGTGGATGTCCACCGTTCTGCTATTCGACCTCGAGGCACTGTCTTGCATACATACCACCAATCTGCCCGTTCCCGCCTCGCTCCTGGATAGTCGGCATAGTAAACTTGCACGGCCTGTTGGGCTAATATGAATGGCTCATACTTTCGATATAGTCTCTTGTGATTGATTTCAACAAAACGGTATTGTGGATGAATTCTTGTGCCTCTTTCAGTTGGATCAAACCAGAGACACCTGAACAAGACAACCTTTTTTGGATTATCTACTGAACTAGGATATTCAAGCTCGATAATTTCTTGCAGAAGCCCATAAAAGTCTGATTCGGCATTCTCATAATTTGAGCCTCGAACACAAACCCCACTATTCGTTGTTGATTTGCCAATACCATGGTCTTGAGTGTGAAATTTGTATCCATTAACCTTGTATGTATGCCAAGTCTTAGCTTTAACACTCGGACCACAAGCACAACTCCACATAAGCTCATCCGTATCGATTCCATTTGATGTATTTAATACCTGCATACATACAGTTACAATATATATGAACATTTATGTATTTGATGAATCATCCAACTTTAGAAATAAATAAAAAAATATAACACCTACGTATGTTTTAAACCATTTTGCAAATTCTGCAGCAATTGTATCATCATCTGCGATACCCCTTTCAGATTCAAATATCCTACAAACCATAGATTAATAAGAACATTAAAACTTATAACATTGATGCAATCATGCAAGATAAGTGTAAATAAACATGAATGTACCCAATGTATGGTTGCACTTCTGGGCAGTTGATCAAAACATAAGTATGTGCAGCATTCCACTCTTTGTCTACCGTCATCCACCTTATCTTTGCTTTGCCGCCACTTTGACCAGGGTAATTAAAAATAGAAACAGAACTGTCAATATCCTAGCTAGAATGTATCATTCCTAGACAACTTTCTCAACTTAGAAGGAACATGAGATGGGAAGTAATGCACTGAAAAATTAGCGACTTCTTTCCTCAAGTAAGCCATGCATATCGACCCTTCAACTTGATTTTTCTGCAGAATTTTTCGCTTCAAATGATACAGATGTCTCTCAAATGGATACATCCATCGATATTGTACCGGTCCACCTATTTGAGCTTCATATGCCAAGTGCACAATGAGATGCTCCATAGAATCAAAGAATGAAGGTGGGAAGATACGTTCCAACTTACACAATAGTAAAGGCACCGTGGAATTGAAATACACCATTTGATCAACCGACAATGAGGATGAACAAATTGATTGAAAAAACATACTCAACTCTGTCAAAGGACCCCAAACTGTTGGAGGCAGCAATTCTTTGAAAGCAATTGGAAGAAGTCTTTCCATAAACACATAACAATCATGACTCTTCATCCCCGCGAGACTACAATCATCTTTTTGAACACATCTACCCACATTAGATGCATAACCATCAGGAAACTTCACGGACCTCAACCATTGACAAACCTTTTTCTTCTCTTCCCTTGTTAAAGTGTAAATTGCCTTCGGTTTCGCCCCTCTATGATCATCTTCTACGTGAAGCTCTGGCCGACGACAGTGTATTCGAAGATCCTTCCATGAATTCAAGTTATCCTTTGTCTTTCCAGGAATATCCATCACGGTGTTAAAAACATTATCAAACACATTTTTCTCTATGTGCATAACATCAAGGTTGTGCCGAATCAAAAGATCTTTCCAATACGGAAGCCTCTAAAAAATGCTTTGCTTCGTCCATTTATGGGAGTTCCCATAGTCAGGTGGGTTGTTCAGTGGGTCATCAATGGCCGTAGAAAAGTGACACACACGTCCCCATATTTCATCATCTGATAGCCTAGGGGCTGGGGGCGATGTTCTCACTTGGTTTTTACGAAAGTCACTCTTATTCTTTCAAAAAGGATGATCCGCTTCTAAAAATGGCCTGTGACAATCGAACCAACAAGCCTTTTTGCCGTGATGCAATCGAAAAGATTCTGTTTTCTCCATACAGATTGGACAAGCTAGCTCTCCCGCAGTACTCCATCTTGACAACATCGCATATGCCGGAAAGTCACTGATCGTCCAAAGTAGAGCTGCCCTCATAACAAAATTTTTCTTCCTTGACACATCATAAGTAGTAACACCGATGTCCCAAAGTTGCATTAACTCATCAATCAAAGGCCCCAAGCACACATAAAGTAACTTTTTGGGATTTCGCGGGCCTGGCACTATCAATGTCAGAAACATATACTCAGTTCTCATGCACATATCTGGCGGAAGATTGTATGGAGTAACAATAACTGGCCAGCAAGAATAGTTTTCTCCTGATTTAGTAAAAGGTGCAAAGCCATCAGTGCACAGACCCAAACGAACATTTCGTGGCTCAGAAGAAAAATTAGGATATACGTCATTCAACCTCTTCCATGCCTCTCCATCCGAAGGATGAGACATTATCCCCTCTTCTGCCACATGATCCGCATGCTAAGTCATATTGCCAGCTGTAACCTCAGATGCATATAATCTTTGCAGCCGAGGGGTTAGAGGCAAGTAGAATAGTTCTTTATACGGAGTGCCTTTATTCTGATTACTTCTATAATCAAACCTGGCATGCCCGCAGAACTTACAAGATTCTTCATTGCAATTATCCTTCCAGAACAACATACAACCATTAGGGCACATGTCTATTCTCTCAACCGGTAAACCTAAATTACGAACCACCTTCTCTGTTTGGTAGTAATTAGTGGGAATCTTGTGACCAGGAGGTAAAACCTCATCATATAGCTGAACAAAACCATTGAAGACACTTTGAGGCACATTATATTCGCACTTCAAACTCATAAGCCTAGCCACAAAAGACAGTTATGTGTGTGATGTACACCCTAGCCACACTGGTTAATCAGCTGCTTTTAACACATCCCAAAAACGTTGGGACAACCTATCCACGTCTCCTGGTTCTACATCTCTCATTACAGTGTCCTCATTGATAGTCTCAAGAGGTTCCATTCCCTGACTGTCTTCGTGATCATCTCCCATTCCACTATTAGAAGCAACATCAACATTATTGGCATCAAACCATGGAGGAGGAACAAAATTAGGTCCTGCCATGTCGAATACCATTCACTGTTCAGAATTTAATTGGTCGTAGAAGTCCCGTTGGCTATTCTCTGATTGAGGAAGAGATGACTCAATTGACTCACCATGTGCCGTCCACTGGTAATAATCAAGCAAGAATCCACGTTGATATAAGTGTTCCTTGACATCATCTGGTAGGTAAAATGGACGATTACGACATTTGTTACAGGGACATTTGATCATATTCCCATCCATGTGACGTTCTTGAGCCGTTGCGAATTATACAAACTTATCAACCCCATCAAAATATTCAGGCTTTAATCCTCCACGATCTGGCAAGTACATATCATACATCCAAGCACGATTGTTCATTTTCGCTGCACATGTTTGCAAGTAGATTGGTCATATTAACACGTACTGGGTTTTTTCAACAACATACACCTATTGAACTCTCTTAAGAAAGGATAGGTGAACGAATTAAGAACCTATCATATATAAAACACCAATTGCAAGAAAACACATATTTTCTACAATAATTCATCTTCTAAAGTGAAAATTTAGAAGTTGTAGATAATTAAATACTCACCTCAATTGATTGCAATGTATTGATGAAAAGGAGAGGGTTGGAGTTGATGGAAATCGGATTAGGGTTTAAGACGATATGGAACATATTTATGGTTACAAATTATAATGCTTTCCGTTTGTTATAGTTTCGCTGTCAGCCACGGATCCAGCCACGGGTTCTGCCACGGAATCAGCTATGCTAAAACCACGGATTCAATCGTGAAGTGCTAGCGACGATAATAGCCTTAAGGCATTGTGCGTCATTTTTATTTTTTTTCTCGCACTAGCTACATAATGTACTTCGTGGCTAATTTCATCACTAATTAGCCACGAATTCAGCCATGACTTTTTCTTGTGACAAGGTTCGTAACTCATTTAGCTTTGACTTTTGGTACACCACTTAATTTCTTTGGAAAATCAGTGACAACGTTAAAATTGTTGGTATTTTTGTCTCTAATTAGCCACCGATGTATGGACAATTGTTGTTCGAGTCAATATTTGTGGCTATTTTGCCACCAATTTACCTAAAGTCTAGAATTCCATTACTAATAGTGACGTAAATAGCAACGATTTATTCGGCGTCACTAATATTGCATCTATCGGTGACACTCCGCCTTTTCCTCATGAAATTTAGCAACCGATGTTGTATTCCATCACTAATACCGTGGCTATTTAGTCATTGCTATTTGTCGTGGCTAAAACAACCTTTTTTAGTAGTGTTCTAGGGTCGGGGTGAGCCCGACGGTAGCCATGTGTACTGCTAAAGGTACAATCTTTTGATGCGATTTCGTCTTCTATCCCTACGAGCATGATTCTTTTGCGAAAGTTGAAGGTGATCATTGATTGTGTTATTGAAGCGAAAGTGATCTTAATACAACTTGGATTAATTATGTGAAAAGGGTTAGTAACAATTAGGGTTTATGCGAAAGCCTCTATCTCTCTACTTGTTAATAATGAAAGTTATTTGATGAAAATGCATGATCTTTTATACCTTATGCATTATTTTATATGGTTATCGTTGTGGTGTTGAAACCTTGATCTTGAAAGTCTTTAGTTTATTGATTTATTTCCCACCAATTTCGTGTTTCTGTTCTTCGTTTGTTGCAAGAAAGTTACGTTTTTGTTCAGTTGTGTACTCGATTTCGACAACATCTAGTCAACTTCGAGTAGGTTTTAGTTGACGTCGAGTAGCTTTTACTCGACATTGCCTGTTTTTTCTTCGTTTGCGCTTCTATTTTCTCTGTTTTGAAGTTTCCATTTGACTGAGTGGTCGACGTCGAGGACCTTAGTCGACATCGAGTACTTCCTGAGTCGAGTTCGAGAGTTCTCTGGACTGAAAAGGCGGGCGCTGACGCGCTTCCTCGTGGATCGATCTTGATTGCCTTCTACTACAACGGGAGGAAGTCTTGTATTTATTTGCTGAGACAGGGAGTCGGTTTGATTTTATATTTTATATTTATTTCATACTTGACACATCCTCCTACAACAACATTTATTGCAAGAGATCTTCTCGACAAGATCAATGATGCGACCAAGGACCGTATAAATGTCTATCCCACATGTCGATACATTGAGTTGACCCTACAAGAAGCATGGGATGCATTGGATAAGCTCACCGAGTTTGATACTTCATACATGATGTGGTCGAAGTCGCCCATGAGCTCGACTCTTTTTTCCAACAATGGTTTGTCTTCGGAGCTGAACATCAACATTCATTTTGTGGAAACTGTTTGGTGACACCTCTGTATTTTGGCTCGTTATGGCTGTATAAAATTATGATTGAAGCCGATGAGCACTTGTTTGAAAGATATTTTAAGTGGCTACAACTTTATTGAAGGATGCAATCGTCAATTCAGCTTGGAATATAGCTGAAATCTAGGATCTTTGCAGCAGTCCAAAAACCGGACAGATTGTCAGAAATGCAATAAATGAAGACGGAATGCATTCAGTAAAGTCGGATTAAATGAAGAGGTTCTTTCGAAATTCCATCTCTTTGATGAAAGCCAAGACCATTTATTTTCCCCCATTATTGTTTCCCGTCTCTCCGTCATAAATCTCGGAAACCCTTTCATATTATTCATCATTAGTTTACAGATTTATTTTAATTTCTTTTATTTTTCATAACATCAACATTTTCCTATATAAAAGGATGTAAGAACTTCTTTTGAGAAAAGTTGAATTTGAGAAGAAAAGTGAGCCTTTTAGCTTCCAGTGATTTGGGTCAAGAATCTCATTATTAGGTGAAAGGCCGGGAACAAAACCATAGGTGAGAGGCTGAAGGAGATTTCCTAGTGAGAGACGAAGGAATCAAAGGGTTGGAAACACTCGGAGTATAAGGCCAAGAGAGTGGAAGATCGAATTTTGAAGAGAGCTCGGAGTACGAGGCCAAGAGTGATCTTGCATCATATATCCCTCATACCCCATCCCCCATCTTACGATCATTCTAAGGCCTTTCACAGCCCTATAATCACCATCAAATTACCCCAAAACGTCACTCCAAAACTGTAAAGACCGAAAAATTTTATAATATTATTTAATTAAAATAGCGACATAATTGATTCGATTTCTAAGATTTGGGAGATTTGAAAATTTCGACCTTGAGAAATTGGATTTATTCTAAATCTTTCGAAGTGAGTTTCGGCATATATTTTTGAAATTAAAAAATTTTAAAGCGAAATTTATTTCCGCTTTCAGGTTCCGAGGTTTGGAATATAAATAGGACTTCACCATTTAATTTGGGTTCAAAATTTTGATTTAAATTCTAATCAAGTCGGGATAGAATTGAGAGAGCGAGTTTTGTAATTTATTTTTTCAGGTAATTTTCTTGGGGACCCCACTCCTTTTTTATGAATAGTTGTACCATTACCCCCAATTTTGTCTTCATCTTCCAAATTTCAGTAGTAGCAACTTCCATTTCCTCAACCTCCATCCTTATAACAAATTGGTCCCCTCCCCCTCCTCATTTCAAATCCCAGCAAACCCTTCTTTTTTTACGCTAGCCAACTCAATCCACTGGTTGCTCAAGCCCACACACACACAAACCATCCTCTTCTTCGGTGCAATTGAACTCAGCACGCCAACACTAATTCCTTTAGCACAACAACAATTAATCCTCTTCATTCTTCCACCCCATATCCCTCCCTCACCGATTGAAAAACAATCATTAAGTCTCCATTCAAACACCTAATAGTAGCGTACCCTTCCCTGTGTCTTCCTCCTATCTTAGTAACCCCCAAGCGCAGCCAGAGCAATTTTCGGTTTTGAAAGTTTATTTTGATTGAGTCGGGATAAGGTCGAGAGAGCGGGTTTTGGGGTATATTTTTCCGGGTATTTTGAATTTGATTTTTGGGGACCACTTTGTTCTCTTCCCTCATGTTGTCTTGTTCATCCTTCCCACACCCAAATTCAGAAGCCAACCTATCTCCCCTCTCTCTTTTGCCGATCAGCAGCTGCAGCAAAAACACCCCTCTCTAGCTCTCCTTTTCCTTTTCTAGCTAAACACCCACACCCTCCTCTCCCTCCTCCACCTTCTTGGTCCCCCATTTTTGGCATAGGCCAAGCACCCCCGCCCATACCCTTGTCCGATTGTCTGTAGCACAAGTCCTATGTTACGGAGGGAAATCAAGTATGAAAAATACAAAACTATATGAAAGCAAACAACTCCTGTCCAAGCAAATAAAATACAAGAAACCCTCCCGTTGAAATGGTAGGGTATTCAGGATCGTATCCACGAGGAAGCGTGTCAGCGCTCGCCTTTCTCGTTCCAAGATGCTCTTGCAATCGACCAGAAGAGTACTCGATATCGACCAGACTTTCGAGTTAACCTGTAACTGCACAACAGAAAACCAAAAAAAGCCGATGTCGAGTAGGTGGGTACTTGACGTCGACTAACATTACTCGACGTCGACTAAGGAGTTTTTGATCTCGAGTAAATCAGTGCAGATAAAAACGTAACCTTGTTGTAGAAATAAGACAGAAGAAAACAGAATTGATGGAATTCGAATTCAATAAACTATAAGCTTTCAGAATCCGGGTTTCAATGCCACAACGATAACCATATAAGAATCATGCTATACGTATAAAAGATCATGCATTTTCATCAAATAACTTTCGACATTAACAAATAGGTGATTAGAGGCTTTCGCATAAACCCTAATTGTTACTAACCTTTTTTCACATAATTAATCCAAGTTTGCATTAAGATCACTTTCGCTTCAATAACACAAATAAGGATCACTGTTGCGGGACGAACGTCATTGGCACTTTCGTCCTTCCTCAAGTTAGTAATAATATCCAAACATAAACACAAACCAATAGATTAGACAATCAATCACTTGATAAACCAAATAACTACTAGTATAGCGATGAAGTCCGGTGTCGAACCCATAGGGAGAAGCAATTTCCTATTCAATAACTATCATCAATACCTTTGTTTGCTATCGAGAAAACAACAACGAATTAATAGCTAAGATGCAATTCCTAACATGTTGATTAGGCATAGAAAGAAACACAAATATAATAATTAAGCACAAGATGATAACTAAGAGCATGAATAATCAAATAGAATCAAATCCTCACAATTCAAACAACCATGTCTTCGAATCATAGGCAAAACTATGAGTTTAGCAACTCATAGGCCAATCCTCTCTAATTGTGTTCGTAGTCTCACAACAATAACTCTCCATCTCTCTCTCTCTCTCTCTCTCTCTCTCTCTCTCTCTCTCTCTCTCTCTCCCAATGGAACTGAAAAAAACTAATAATATGACTCTAAAGTAGGCAAAACCCTAGTAGGAAAATAGAATAAAATAATAGGGAATAATGTTTTCGGATCCAAAACCGCATATCCGGAAAACAGGTGGTGCGGGACGAACGTTGTTGGCACTTTCGCCCTTTGCCAAATAGTACTTGAAGGTTCGATAATATAAAAACAATGTAATAAGAAATACTCTAGAAGGGGGGTTGAATAGAGTATGCCCGTTTTTCGCAGAAAGTCTCAAGACTTTTGGAGCTTGTACCAAAACCTTTGAGATTAAACCTGAATCACAAAGTTAGACAATCGGACCAAGTGCGGAAAAAAGGTAAAGCAACTAAGTAAAGAACACGAGTAATTATTTACTAGGTTCAACTCAACTTGGCCTACGTCCCCGCCTAGGGTTCTTCCACAACCCTAGGATTCAAAAGGCTTTATTGATTCGCTTAGCTTAGGATCCTAATAGCTCACCGAGAAGCCTCTCTCCTATACAATTGCAATCTAGTCAACTCACATTCCCTTGGAGTCCTAGACCAATCTAGAAGAGCCCCACCTCTCTCTGCTATCTAGTACAATCCTCTTACTCTCACAAATCAATAGCCTAGTGCAACTTCCCGAGTTATAAACTCTCGAGTAACACTATAAATGAATATATCCTATTAGCTCACAGTGACTCTCAAAGGCTTTGAAATAAACAACAAACTCTAAAGCGCTTAGTAGAGAGACACTTGGAAGACAGATTTCGCTTGAATGAATGAAAGCTCGTGTAGTACTTGTGTCTCTGTCTTCTTCTTTCTTTCCTTTATATAAGAGTGGAATGGCGCCTGAGGATCTTCACCAACGGCTCTATGAATCAGGCTTGATCTTCAATCTTCTATATATGGACACTTCGAAGCTATGATCCGTTTTGAATAGGATTTCCTCATATGCACCAAAGGAAAGATATAATCTCGAAAATACTTCCTGAAAAAGGTTAGGCATGCATATATATATAATATAACGGAAGTAAATAATAAGATAAAATAATATTCGGACAAATAATATAGGTTTTGTATTTCATCAACTATTAATGCTCCAAGGCCTTTGACACAAACATCCTGTCAAAGCCCTTGAAACATTTATTCCATTTTCCATCAAGGGAGGGAGTTATCAATCTCCCCCTTGATGAAAGACAAAACCTGTTCATCCCTGCAACTTAGTCAAACATAGATAATGAAATAGAAATCAGACTAAGTACCTGCAAGGGTTAGACAAATGTTGGATCAAAAAATTTTGAAGCATGTAAAAACCATCCAACCGAAAACCATAAATCAAAAACCAAGGTCTTCGGTCTTCCAAGACCTATAAGCATAGGTTTTCAAAGTCTAAGCACCACAGATCATCTCCCTCTTTTTGTCTTTCAACAAAGGGCGGAGTTAAAACAGTCACCAAAACAGTTACCAAGAGTTTTGAAAACGTGTCCAAAAACCAGCAATGTAACAAGTTTCAGGGGTGGGATAGGGTGGGTTAGGGTTTAGGCTTAGTCATCCGGAGCATCATCAGTGAGCCTCGTCCATAGTCCTTCCAGCATCTTGGAAATCCCGCTCATCTCCGTCATAATCTCCTTCTGCAGCTCCTTAATATCCAGGCGAACCTCTTCCAAGCCCAACTCTAGGCTGTCCATGCGTTCATCGAAAGCTGGAGCAGTGGGAAAGGCTTTTGAAGGAGTGGCAAGACTCAAGGTCCCTTGGGGAGACCGAGTGATGCCAATCTTTTCAAGGCCTTTAGAGTCGAACTTACCCGTATGACGCAGCTGTTCTTCATTTTTGACATCAATTCCAGAAGCTTTGAAGATAGGGGTCAAAAGGGTAGCAAAGGGGAGGGGAGAGCCTTTTCTAGCTTTTCTGGCATGAGCCATGGTTCCAAGGATAGTGTTGGCCAGATCAAGATCAAGGCCATTTAAGATGCGATAGAGGAGGACCATAGCATTGTCGGTAAGGAGTGAGCCAGAGTTAAGACGGGGTAAGAGGCATCGAACAATGATGTTAAAAATTATTTTTGCCTCAAGGGTTAGGGATGAGTGGGTGAGTTGCTTTGAGGTGCTGTTGGATGCTTCGGGTAGGAGATACTTGGCTCGGGCAAGAATGATGCAGTTCTCTTTTGAGGGGTGGATTTCAGAGGGAGGAACTGGGGTAGGTAAGCCTAGGAAATCTGCAAAATCATTGGAGTTGAGAGTGATTCTAACCCCTTTGACAACAGACTCCAAAGACCAACCATCGGTGTCGTTTTTGGCTTTTAGGTAAAAAGTCTGGTAAGCTGGGGGTAGTAGACAGTCTCAAGGTTAAGAAGGGTCCAGGCTGGGGATTTTTTGAGGAGCTCAATGCAAGGTAACTTCAAAGCTTCAAAGAACTCAACATCTAAAAAATTAGAACAACTAATCTTACGAGTTCGAAACTCGTCTACCCACTTACCAGCAGTCTCAGCATCTTGAAACCAAGAGGAGGGCAATGATTGATTTACCTGGATATAGGCCGGGGGGTCTGCATTCTTTCTGCGCGCAACTGTTGGAGCAGCTCTTTTGACCGGCGCTACAAGACTCTTGACAGTGCCCTTCCTGGTGCACTTGGGGGATGGAGGCTTGACAGCAGTAGGGGCTTTCCGCTTCTTCGGAGACGGGGGAGGAGGAGGAGAAGGAGAGGGAGATTCTTCCTCCTCTTCCTCAGACCCCGAGTCCTCACAGGACCCCGCTTCATCTCCTTCAGGTTCCTCGTCCTCTCCAGATCCCTCTTGCTCTTCTTCTTCTTCTTCCTCAGGCTCCTCCTCGGATGGAACCTCCTCGGCTTCGGCTTCCTTCCGAATCCGCTCAGCTTCTTCCTCGGCCAGTTTCTTAGCAAGTTCGGCCTCCTCATCGGCCTTTTTCTTCCTTAAGGTCTCCTCCTTGGCTTCCTTGGCAGCATCTCTTTCTATGTATGAGGGCGTCTAGGTCATCTTCCTCCTCTTCCTCGTCAACTTCCTCAGCCAGAATCTTCGTCTTTCCTTTCTGTTTAGCACTGATCGGCTTCTTAGCAGAGCGCTTTTGAGAGCCCTTGGGAGCAATGGCCGAGCTCTCGGCGATGGTGCTCTGGACGACAGTTGGGACGATAGCTTGAGGAGCGGGTTCAGGTGTGGGAGAGGTAGCAGTGGCCTGACGTCCCTTAGGGGTGGCGCCAAGTCTTTTGGGTGTGACAGCTTTCTTGGTTTTGAGTGCCATGGAGGAAATCGGCTAGGGTTTTCTTAGAACATATGAGATGTTGAAGAGGGAGAAGGTGAAGGGGTTTGGATTAGTTTAAGAGTGTGAAGAAATCGGGTACAGTATTGGGTTTAAGTAGAGGGAGTGATGGGACGGGTTAAGGGTTCCAAGGAAAGAAATCATTACATTGCCAATTTGAAAGGATTCAAATTCAAAATTCAAATGTTCCATTAAAAACGGACTGAAAAACCGTGTGATTTAGTTCCAAAATTAAAATATCTTAACGGTTAAGGAAAACACAGAAATAGGCAATTTTGAAACTCAATAAGAAATATAATTGATTAAATATCTAAAAAGATATTAACCAAAAATATATGATCCGATATATGTACTCCAACATTTAGTTCACACACCTTGACATAGTTCTCAAGGGTCTTGATACTAAGTAGAATTTATCTTTCGTAAAGGGAAAGCTCCCCCTACGAAAGTGCATCCTTGTTAAGCATCCCAATCTCTCGTCTTATGAAGGTGAACCTGTCCTCTGCCAAAGACTTAGTAAAAATGTCAGCCCATTGATAATCAGTAGAAATAAAAGATATGGACACATCACCTTTTTCAACATGATCTCTAATGAAATGATGCCTTACATCAATATGCTTGGTCCTTGAATGCTGAACAGGATTCTTAGTGATGGAGATGGCACTTGTATTGTCACACTTAATTGGAATACCTTTGAGGTTAATGCCAAGATCTCGCATTTGTTGAGCTATCCAAAGGATTTGGGAGCAACAGGCTCCAGCTGCAATGTATTCGGCTTCTGCAGTGGATAGAGCAACTGAGTTTTGCTTCTTTGAGTGCCAACTAATCAAAGATGCTCCTAAGAATTGGCAACATCCTGATGTGCTCTTCCTATCCACCTTATAGCCTGCAAAATCTGCATCAGAATATCCAATTAAAGTGAAATCCTTTTGCTTTGGGTACCATAGTCCAAGCTCCTTAGTGCCGTTGAGATATCGAAAGATCCTCTTCACAGCCACGAGGTGAGATTCTTTTGGATTAGCTTGAAACCTAGCACACATGCAAACACTAAACATGATGTCAGGTCTACTAGCCGTGCGATATAATAAAGATCCAATCATTCCTCGATACTCCTTTTGATTGACACTTGTTCCAGTCTTGTCTTGATCTAGAGACAATGTTGAGCTCATGGGAGTCTTGGCTGCCTTGGATTGATCCATCTTGAACTTCTTTAAGAGATCCTTAGTGTACTTGCTTTGGTTGACAAAGATCCCTTTCTTGGATTGATGAACTTGTAATCCCAAAAAGAAGTTGAGTTCACCCATCAAGCTCATCTCAAATTCACTGCACATGATGTCAGAAAATTCCTTGCACAAAGATGTGTTAGTAGCACCAAATAATATATCATCAACATAAATTTGAATATCCAAAATGTCCTTTCCTTTGGTCTTAATAAAAAGAGTCTTGTCGATCAACCCCCTTTTAAAATCATTTTCTAAAAGATATTTAGACAAGCGCTCGTACCAAGCTCTTGAGGCTTGTTTCAAACCATAAAGCGCTTTGTCAAGTTTGTAAACATGATTGGGAAATTCTGTGCTTTCAAAACCTGGGGGTTGAGCCACATAAACTTCTTCCTCTAAGAAACCATTGAGAAAGCACACTTGACATCCATTTGATATAACTTTATGCTCATAAAAGATGCAAATGCTAATAAAATACGAATGGCTTCAAGCCTGGCTACGGGAGCAAAGGTCTCCTCGTAGTCAATACCTTCCTCTTGATTGTAGCCTTGAGCAACAAGCCTTGCCTTGTTCCTCACAATCTTACCATTCTCGTCTAGCTTGTTTCGAAATAACCATCGTGTGCCAATGACTGATTGATGCTTTGGCCTAGGCTTCAAGGTCCAGACTTTGTTTCTTTCAAATTCGTTAAGCTCACTTTGGATAGCAATGATCCAGTCTGGCTCCTGAAGTGCCTCATCTACCTTCTTTGGCTCAATAAGAGAAACAAACGCGTGAAAAGCACAAAGATCTTTAAGTTTAGAACGAGTTTGAACACTAGAAGTAGGGTCAGAAATGATATCCTTTAATGAGTGTGATGAGGAGTATTTGAATTTCCTTTTGCTAGTCTCAGCTCCTTGATTTGTCACACCGGTAGGATTAACTTGTGGTACATCTGACTCAGTGGTCCTGTTAGATTCAATTACAGCAGTTTCTGACGTCTCAACACTGTTGGATTGGACACCAAGGGCTTTGGACGAATCTTCAACACCTTGGGCCAATTCTTCAGTGTTGAGAATCTGTTCCTGCATGTTCCTCTTCTCTGTGTTCTTGGTAGCAGCATCATCACCTTCCTCGTTCTCTGCATGGATGTTAAGATCTATATCTGCAACACTTTCACTCAAAGAACCGTCATTGCATACATCAAAAATAACATGTATACTTTCTTCAACTACCTGGGTCCTTTTATTGAAGATTCTATAAGCTTTGCTACTCGTGGAATAGCCAAGAAATATACCTTCATTACTACGCGCATCAAATTTCCCAAGGTTATCTTTTCCATTGTTATGAACAAAACAAGTACATCCAAAGGGTTTAAAATAAGATATAAGTGGTTTGCGGCCTTTGAAAAGTTCATAAAGAGTTTTCTTTAAGATAGAACGAATAAGACAACGATTTAAAATGTAGTTAGCTGTGTTAACAGCTTCAGCCCAATAGGTTTTAGGTAATGCATTTTCTAAAAGCATAGTCCTGGCCATATCCTCTAAGGTGCGGTTCTTGTGTTCCACAACCCCGTTTTGTTGAGGTGTCCTAGGAGCAGAAAAGTTATGGGAGATGCCATATTTAGCACAAAACAAATCGAATTGAAGTTGATCAAACTCCCTACCATGATCACTCCGAATAGACACTATGGTCTCATTTATTAAAGTTTGCAACTCCTTACAAAGTTTTGAAAACTCAAATAAGGCCTCTGATTTTTCTTTCAAAAATGCAACCCAAGTATATCTAGAAAAATCATCAACGACAACTAGCATGTACTTTTTACCATTGGGAGATTTGACTCGCATAGGACCACATAAATCCATATGTAAAAGTTCAAGGGGTCTAGAAGAACTTACAACCTTTTTGGGTTTGAAAGAGCTACGTGTTTGTTTACCTCGTGTGCATGCATTGCACATGTCAATACCTTTGAAGTCTATCTCAGGTAGCCCTCTTACAAGCCCTTTGGACACAAGCTTCTGTAGTGTATGTGGACTCACATGACCAAGTCTCTTGTGCCAGAGATTTGGATCGTCCGTCAAAGCCTTTAGACAGGTTAAGCTTCCTTGTGCCACTTGATCAGCATTTACGGCGTATATATTGTTGTAACGATATGCAGTCAGAATAACTTCACCTGTATCTTCTCTGCACACTATACATCTTTTCTTGTTAAATCTGACATTGTTACCACTATCATATAATTGAGAAACACTAAGCAGATTATACTTTAAACCATTAACAAGATAGACATTTTTAATACTATGGCTGGAATCACTTCCAACACTACCAATACCAACGATGTCGCATTTTCCTTTGTCACCAAGAGTGATTGTTCCCGTGGATTGCTCTTTTAGATCATGAAAAAGAGAACTCTTCCCACTCATATGCCTCGAACATCCACTATTTATAATCCATTTGTGTTCTTTCACCTTGGTGATCTCCTGTAAGACAAACATCAACCTTTGTGGCTAGACCAATAAGCAAATTTGGATCCATTGTTGGGGTAAACCATATTTGGTAAAATAGTGCCTTTTGGGACCCAAACTTGTGTTATCCGTTCCTTTCTCAAATGAACAGGAAATGTATTACGAATAATATATGGATCCTTTCTTCTATAAGGGCAGGTCTCTTTTACATGTCCCTTTCTAGCACAATGGTGACATATAGGAGAGGTTCTGCTTCCTTTTGCCTTTACAAAAGTGGTAATGTGTTGCTTCTTTAAAAACTTTGGATTGTAACCAATACCACTTTTGTTTAGAGAGCTTTGTTGCTCACCCAACATCTTATCGAGAGTGCCTTTGGATTTGGTAAAACTTATGAGGGCTGTCTGTTGGTCTAGAATCTTATTATTCAGGGAGATCTTCTCGTTCTCTAAGTCATGATGCTCATTTCTTAGAGAGGAGAGATCTTGCTTGAGTTCAGATTTCTCCGAGTCAAGCGTCTTGACTTTAATGTCAAGACCTGAATAAGAAGCTTCAAGACCTTTGACCCTCATAGACAGATCCTCAATAGTTCTTTCCTGGTCCACAGTTCTCTTAATAAGAATGTTAGTTTGGGAAATAAGCTTTTCTTCATTGGCAATCATATTGGAAAGGAATTCCGATAATACCTCTTTTGGACTTTCCATAAGTTCTCTTACAGTAGCTTCAAGCTTTTCATCGTGGGATTCATCTTCTAAGGCCATAAGACAAATGTTGGCCTTTTCATCGTCGGAGTCAGAATCAGAATCACTCCAAGTAGCCACCATGGCTTTCTTCTTCCATTTGTCACCTTTCTTGGGCTGGCTCTTTGTCTTTTGAGGGCAGTCCTTCACAAGATGATCTATTTCACCACATTCAAAACAAGACAACGGTTTAGTCTTCTTTTCATACTTGTTGTAGTGAGGCTTACCTCGAAATTTTGAAGACTCTGATCCATCCTTGTTGTTGAATTGCTTCTTCATTTTGATAATTCTAGCAAGGCCTCTTGTGATAAGAGCAAAAGGATCATCCTCATCGTCATCCTCATCTTCAGAATCAGATCCATCCTTGGGCTCATCCTTCTTAGACTTGAGTGCCAAGTTCTTAGTGCTAGCAGGAAGTTCTCCATCGTCTTCATTAAGGATCATCTCATGCATGATCAGCTTTTCAAGAAGGTCATCAAGGGGTAGAGTCGTGAGGTCCTGGGCTTCCTCTATAGCTGTTACTTTTGGACCCCATTTCTCCTTTGGAAGGCACCTCAGTATCTTCCTTACTTTCTCCACGTTGGTAAAGCTCTTGCCGAGAGAGTCAAGGTTGTTGGTGATTTCTGTGAATCGTGTGAACATGGCCTTGATTGACTCATCAGACTTCATCTTAAAGAGCTCATACTTTCGAAGGAAGATGCTGATCTTGGTGTCTTTCACTTGGATTGTTCCTTCATAGGTGACGACCAACTTGTCCCAAATCTCTTTAGCTGACCTACAAGATGAAATACGGTTAAACTCATCAGTGCTAAGACCACAATAAAGTAAGTTAATAGCCCTGTAGTTTTTGGAGGTGGTTTCAAGATCTGCTTGGTTGTATTCAGACTCCTTCTTTGCAACTTTGGTGTCATTTGGTCCATCTTTTTCTGGAATCTTCGGACCATTCTCTATAATGTTCCAAAGCTCTAGATCTTGGTCTATGATGAACATCTTCATCAAAGATCTCCAGTGGACAAAGTTGTTTCCTATAAAGAGTGGCGGTCTGCTTGTGGACCTTCCCTATGCAAATCCTCCGCTTGCTTCACCAGACATGATCGAAAACTCACAAGATTGTTAGATCAAAAACAGTGAGTAAAGCTCTGATACCAATTGAAGGTTCGATAATATAAAAACAATGTAATAAGAAATACTCTAGAAGGGGGGGGTTGAATAGAGTATGCCCGTTTTTCGCAGAAAGTCTCAAGACTTTTGGAGCTTGTACCAAAACCTTTGATATTAAACCTGAATCACAAAGTTAGACAATCGAACCAAGTGCGGAAAAAAGGTAAAGCAACTAAGTAAAGAACACGAGTAATTGTTTACGAGGTTCAGCACAACTTGGCCTACGTCTCCGCCTAGGGTTCTTCCACAACCCTAGGATTCAAAAGACTTTATTGATTCGCTTAGCTTAGGATCCTAATAGCTCACCGAAAAGCCTCTCTCCTATACAATTGCAATCTAGTCAACTCACGTTCCCTTGGAGTCCTAGACCAATCTAGAAGAGCCCCACCTCTCTCAGCTATCTAGTACAATCCTCTTACTCTCACAAATCAATAGCCTAGTGCAACTTCCCGAGTTATAAACTCTCGAGTAACACTATAAATGAATATATCCTATAAGCTCACAGTGACTCTGAAAGGCTTTGAAATAAATAACAAACTCTAAAGCGCTTAGTAGAGAGACACTTGGAAGACAGATTTCGCTTGAATGAATGAAAGCTCGTGTAGTACTTGTGTCTCTGTCTTCTTCTTTCTTTCCTTTATATAAGAGTGGAATGGCGCCTGAGGATCTTCACCAACGGCTCTATGAATCAGGCTTGATCTTCAATCTTCTATATATGGACACTTCGAAGCCGTGATCCATTTTGAATATGATTTCCTCATATGCACCAAAGGAAAGATATAATCTCGAAAATACTTCCTGAAAAAGGTTAGGCATGCATATATATATTATATAACGGAAGTAAATAATAAGATAAAATAATATTCGGACAAATAATATAGGTTTTGTATTTCATCAACACTTAATGCTCTAAGATCTTTGACACAAACATCCTGTCAAAGCCCTTGAAACATTTATTCCATTTTCCATCAAGGGAGGGAGTTATCAGTACTAATATCCAAACTTAAACACACAACTAATAGATTATGCAACCAATCACTTGATAAACCAAATAACTACTAGTATAGCGATGAAGTCCGGTTTCGAACCCACATGGAGAAGTGATTTCCTATTCAATAACTCTAAACAAACACTCCTATAGCAAAGAAACGATTCTTGACAAATAGAATATATGTAAAAGTAACCAGATTGCAAATCACAAAGCAAATAGATATCAAAGTAGAAAAAACATTTCAGTTGTAATTCTCTGACAATAATTGGAAATCATGATCCTCGGATTGATCTATCAATTATTCATATTCTTACGTCAACTTGACTAAATTTGAGAGATCCACAGAGATTCACTCATCTTATTCAATATCACTAAAGAATAGCATTAAGAACTCAAGTAATCAAGACCCATTGGCACATTGACTCTACACAATTAAGACTAATAGGCGCATACCGAACTCAGCCCTAATCGAATATCCTCAACACAGATCAATTGAAATCATCAACTACAAAGACAAAGAGACAACAGTATCATCAATACCTTTGTTTGCTATCAAGAAAACAACAACGAATTTATAACTAAAGATGCAATTCCTAACATATTGATTAGGCATAGGAAAAAACACAAATATAAATTAAGCACAAGATGATAACTAAGAACATGAATAATCAAATAGAATCAAATCCTCACAATCCAAACAATCATGTCTTCGAATCACAAGCGAAACTATGAGTTTAGAAGCGAAACTATGTGTTTAGCAACTCATAGGCCAATTCTCTCTAATTGTGTTCATAGTCTCACAAAACCTCTCTCAATGTAAAGTAGCCATCGAGAACAAACTGAAAATAATCTAAATAGGTCTCACAAGGGTCGGCAAAAACCTTAGTAGGAGATACTAGAAAATAATATATAATATTGCTTCAAATCCAAAACCGCGTTTCCGGAATCTGACCCACGTCGGGCGCCGTGCAAGGGGCGGCGGGCGCCGTCTCTGCACTGTCCGACGTTCTTTAATTTCCTTCAACGGATTCCAATGTCATGCCTCCTTGCTCTTCCTTTGCACTTCCTTAGCCTCCATATACTCCAAAACATGCTTCTTAAGCTCTTCCCAAAGTCCATCCAAGGTCGGAATGTAATTCTGCAGAATAAATACTAAAAGCGCATAGATTCTGAACTCGAATACTTCACTACCTAATTGAAAAATCACTACATGTAATATGCATTATCAATAGGTCAACGGTAGGCGCCGTGCAAAGGTGACGTGTGTGAGGGGAGATCGATGCCTATGCTCACTCCAATCAAATAAATTTATGCTCGAATATCTCTAGAGTTCCATTTAGATATATGTTTTTGGAGGAGTCTTGAGTTAACCATGAAATTTACTTGATTTAATGACGGAATAGCATTCTGCATAACCGGCGCCCGCCGTCCCAAACACGGCTCTCGCCGCTCCTGTTCACAGACGCGTTTCAGGATTTTGGTAACATTGGAAGGGAGTATTTTCTATCTTTTATTTATTTTTCGATTTTTAGGTTATTTTATAGTTTCTATCTTATTTAGGATTAGATGTTTTCTATTTTCCTTTTTAGAAGTAGATTTTATTCTATCTATCTTTAGGATTAGATTTCTTTTTATTCTAGGTTAGTTTCCATTTATCTTCTATCTATTCTATCTATCTTAGGTTAGATTGTTCTATCTTAAGATTAGTTTCTATTTATCTTAGGACTAGATTTTATCTTTTTATTTATTTTAGTTTCTTTTGTTACTTCCTTTATTTCTAATATTTCATTTTCTTTTTGATAGATGTTCCTTTCCCTTTCCAATTAACTATATATCCCAATTCCCAAATTTGATCATTCAAGCCTTTGTGTCCAAGAAAATGCAAGAACCCTAATTTCTCCACTTGAATCTAAATTCCAAAACCTAAGCCTTGAGTTTCAATCAAAAGCCTTTCCTTTTTCCATCCATCATTCACATCCATCAAATTCGATTCTTTTCATACCATCACCATTCCTACCACAAAAGAAAGACTTTGAAACCAAGTCCTGATCTTCAAGGAGCAATTTGGAAGGAGTTTGGACGTTGGAACATCGACGTTGCAACTCAGATTCATGGTTCTGCACAGACAGCGCCCGCCGCCCCTTGATCGGTGCCCGCCGCCGCCCCAGTGCTCCAAGGATTGTTAACGATGATAGCCACCACTACCATGATCAAGTAGGTTTCCTTTTCCCCCACTTGTGCTTTTATTTTATATTTTTTTCTATTTATTTCATTTCTATTTAAAGATGATGAAAAGTTTAAGTGTGAGGGGAGAAGTGAAGTGAATTAGTTAGGTTAGGTTAGTTCATGTTTGAATTTTTGTTATTTCTTTTATGTTATAGAAAATGTCAAAAATGAAAAAAAAATTGAAAAATGTGAAAAAAAAACCCAAAAATATCATGTACTGCATAAATATGGGTTATTCAACTACCCATCTTGCAATGTTTTTCCTCTATTATGTATTTTGGCATGATCATATAAATTCCATAGCATGTTTGGATTGTTTAGTCTTGTCCTATAAATTTTGGTTTTCATGTGAAGCATGATTTGGTGATGTAATTGAGCATGCATGATTGAGCTTGAGTATGATTGAAATCCTACACAATATGACACTTGTGAGATTGTTTTTTAGCTTTATTGGAATCATTCATAATTCCTTTTGTGTGTATGTGTTATTTACTCTCGTTATGTTTCTACCTCTTGATATTGACTTCATTATCTATTGTCAAGACCGACTCACATGTTTGTTGCTTGCAAATGTTTATGTTTTATGCTTATATTTTGTAAAGACCGGAATTTAATTACCTGAAATCCGAAGGTAAGCACGGAAACCAACAAGCACCAAGTGTAAACACGAATCAAGCGCCTAATAATTGTAATTATTTCACATTAGGTTCTTCTTATTAATGCATCACATAAACCATACCGCAAGATAATCACACACATTCACATAAGGTTAATGGCTTAAGGACTTACAAGCTTGGTTAAGTATCCACACTTAACAAGTTATAATCCGGATCGTTCTCATTTTTGGAGGACAGTTAGATAACATTGCCATGAACATCACATTAAGATTTCAGCCAGATCATATCGTTGGATTGGAAAGAAAGTCCAAATTACAGAGGAACATATATCCATTTTGTTTTTTTTAAGTTTTTGTTACAAAACGCAACCAAAACAAATAGAGGCTCCACTTTCTAAGCCTTTTCCACACCAAAACACATCTATAATAGAGAGGGGAAGGCGGATGAGAGATTACCTTCGTAGAGTCCCACACAAATGACTCAAGAACACCCTCGGGAGTCCTTCGGAACATCTTCCAAACACCTTGGATTTGGATGTTTGATATATGGATTGAAATCTGATTCAAAGAAGGAGCTAAGGGCTCAAGAATCACTCCATTTGGATCAATATTGAGGGAGTTATGGCTTTTTGAATGAAAGGCAGTAAAAAAGGACTAGCAATGGAGATATGCTTCTTTTCTCTCTCTTTCCTCTCAAGTGACAGCTTGTTCTTTGTGAATGAGTGAGGTTGAGCCTTGGGGATCCGATTTAAAGAATAGGAGAGGGCTCCTTTGGTCAAAGCATGGGAGGGGTGATGGGAAATAGAGTGGGTGAGATGAATAGGATCCTGGCTTGTCATATGATCAAATCAAAAGGAGTGGGTGAGATGTGTGCAAGGAATGGATGGGGCGGCTGCCCTTATATTAGGAAGACATAAATCCAGAGTTTGTGACGCGTTAAAATCCATTACGTTTACAAGATAAGAGAAAAGTGACTCGGGTATATATTTCTTTAATAAAATCCATAGTTAAACCAATGTAAAGCCATCCATAAATTTTAAAATTTCCGGGTTTTCATAATCATAAGGGAGGATAATATTCAGATTATCCTACGGATAATTTATAAATATTAATTAAATTCTGGTCTTTACATATTTGGCTTTAGTTGCATGTGAGGATTGAGTGAAATACGGTGGCAATGGGTTGAGACACTTAGTAACCGGGTCTACGCACGACACCCATGGGTATGATTCACGTAAAACGGTGTTCAAAGCTACCCACTAAGAAATTAAGCTTGATCATTACGTAACTGGCCGGTTCATTCATGACACCCATGTTTGCAACTCGCGTCAAAAGATGTTCAAGTGGACTTTATTCAAGTAAGTTGAGGTGTTGATAGACTGGGGTCATTCATTACACCCATGATTGCGACTCACGTAAGGAATACACCAAGGATGAATGAAAGCAAAGCAAGAAAATGAAAAAAAAAGAAGGAAAAAAACCGAAAAGAAAAGAAGAAGAGAGATCTAGAGCCAAATTGCTTATTTTTATTGTTTTTCCGCAAGTAATGGCATTTTGGTGGAGATTTGGTGATATTGTTGTCAATTTCTATGAGCTTAGTTTCATTTTGGATCAAGTTGAGAGTTGAACTTCAAAGCCTAAACACATGAGAGCATTAGTGAAACACATATTCCTAGTGAGGTTGGATGATTTCTACTCTACGCTTTAATCGCTATATACATGCTAGCTAGGATGCTTTTTTTCACTTGATCTTGAGTTCATTCAAATTTGATGTTGCTTTTGATGGGGCAAATCTATGATGAATATCTTTGTGGGATGTTTTGTTATTGGTCTCTTTTTCATTGCTTGAGGACAAGCAAAGGCTTAAGTGTGGGCGAGTTGGAGTTATGACAATTTTTTTGCTTCATTCATGTTTAATTTGCGCTTGTTATGGTATAAACTTTTTTTTAGGCATGAAGAAGTCTCCATCTCTATGATATAATCTAGTTCACTAGAGAACTAGTGAAGCTTAAGTGTGTGGGAGTTTGATAATGCATATTTTATATGGTCATTTATAGGCAGTCTTAGGTGCATTAGGTATTCTTATTGCGAGTTTAATGAGCTTATTCATATTCTTAGTCATTTGGTATTCGAAGTGCGGAATTTACAGTTTCTAGTGTTTATTTTTAGGTTATAAGATTCGGGCTCGAAAGGTGGAGAAAGAATGGAGCAAATGGACAAAGAAGAGCTAAGGAACAAGAGCGGAAATGGAGAACGTTGGGAAATCCCATCATTAAGGTTCTACGAAGTTAGAATTAGCTTCTGAGACCTTCATGAGAATCGTAGTTCTTGAAAAGAGCTTTTCAACGCATATTCATATGCATCAATCGAAAGAAGGATGACTCAAGAAAGTGTGTTACAAGTTCAGTATGCCGAAGCTGTCAGCAATGTAGGGACGGCGCCCGCTGCCTCGTCAGATCCGGATTTGCGATACGCGGCCCAATCTATCATTGTGGAAATTCTTACCTATTATTCCTAAGGTTTTGGCCTACGCCATTGAGCCCTATATTAGTCATATTTCCATCATTTATTCAATCAACTAACACAACTAATATGGTATATTCCCCATAAACTCATTACAATGAGAGTATTTAAGTTTAGGGATTCAAGGTTTGTTATGCTTGCCTAAAATTCTTGTGGTTTTGCCATGATTCAAGACTTGGTTGGTTGATTGTGAGACTTGATTTATATATTATTCATGAGTTTATTTATCATCTTGTTTTTCATTGTTTATATTTGTGATTCTTTCTATGACCGCGCATCTAGATAGAATTCGCATCTATGCTATGAATCCGTTGTTGGTTTCTCGATAGCAAACGAAGTCATTGATTTAGTGATATTTCTATGCCTTTGTAATGGATGATAACAATTGATCTATGTTGTGTAGATTCGATTAGGTTTGAGTTCAGTATGCGCATATCTGTCTTAAGCATTAAATCAATGTGCCAATTGGTCTAAGTACTTGAGTTCTTAATGCTATTTTTTACTGATATTGAATAATGTGATTGTATCTCTGCGAATCCTTCAACTTTAGTCAAGTCGGCATAGGCTTAGGAATAATATTGCAACCATCTCAGGGATCAATAAATCAACCAATGTTGTGAATTGTAGGCAAACCACACTCCTACCTTTTGTCTTTTCTTTGTTTCCATCCATATCTTTATCTTAGTTTATTTTCATTGTCCTTCTTCATTCATATCCCTAGTCTATTTTTAGTTTCATAATTGGTAGATACACATTGCATTGAAATACTTGTTTCTTTGTGGGTTCGACCCCTTACTTATCTGCTATATTAGGTTGCTAGTTTAGCTTGCTAGTTTGGGTTATTTCTTTGGCGAGGTGAAATATAACAATGTTTCCCTTCCGACAGGCTTACTCATATTCGAAAGAGAAAACCTCTTGCTTATGATCATATGACATACTAGGTGTTGCATAAGCATATTAAAAGTATGTCATGTTGTATCATGCTAGGGTTGCACTCATGTATGAGCATTCAAATATTCTGTGCGTTTGAGAATAGAGCGATCGTTATCTGTGAGTCCTAGAGTCTTTGTGATAACATGCATTTAGAGAGTTATAATAGGTTGCATTTAGCTTAGTTATGATGCATATCATGCATGGTTTAAGTATAATGTGCATATTTGTTCTCTGTGTGGTTGGAGTCGGAATCTACATGCTTTTATTGATTATTTCAGGTAATAGTGGATCCGAGGAGGAGACATGAGTTGATAACGCATTGGATGAGAATGTCTAGTTGATCGAAGAAGCTTACATGAAGATCTCAAGAGGTCCTGAGAAGAAGAAGCGAACCTAAACGAAGAACAAGTCTGCAGAAGTTGTCGCCAGACATGCTGAACTTGTTTTGCACTTTCTGGAGGCCTCGGTTGTCCGATCGACTATTATGACCATGCGTTGGAAAGCTCTTTCAGAGAGCTACAACTTTCATTTTGACGTCAAGAGCTTATTCAAGACGGATTTTCCGTGAAAGACCAATGCAGCGGCCGCCGCATGGTGTGCAGCGGCCGCCGCCAGGGACGATGCAAGAGGAATGTTGATGCTGCGGCCGCGGCATCCATGCGGCGGCCGCCGCATGGGCCGTCAGCACCAGTACGCAGCGTTTTGAATATTAAAACCCTAGTTTTTATTCTAGTTGTTTTGGTGGCCGACTTGGGATCTTTTATAAGGCCACTTTTAGTTATTTTTCCAATACTTCTATTGTTTTCATTCATCAGACAATTAGAGAGAGAGCGATGTTCGCCATGTGCGACTAAACTCTCTTCGTTCTACTTGCAATTGAAGCTTTATTTGGATTGATTGTGAGTTTCTGAATCGTGTTCCTTATTTCCTATATTGAATGCTTCAACTTCTTTGTGCTTGATTGTTTATTGTTTTGTTCTATCTTGTCTGGCCAACTAGTTAGATCAATTCAATTGCTAGGGTTTTGTAGATTCCTGATTGCGAACCTTAACCCAAGTAGCAAACTTGTCCCTTTAAGGCTGATTGAACTAATTGGATGGGTAGGAAGTTGGATGTGTTGTTAAATCCTTCTTTAGGGACTGTTAGATTGATAAGGGTTTCTAGGACTGATTGGACTAGTAACTATATTAGGTCGGGACAAGGGCATTCATAGGAAACCTAAAATGACAAGAGGAAGTTACAATATCAATTCAACCAAATGAAGTGAATAGTTGTAGGTAGAGCGATCTTCTCTAAATTATTTTCTATTATTTGTTTTTATTTTATTTTGTTTTCTTTTCAATCTCAATCAACCAAAACCCCCCTTTCTACTAATTGGTAAATACACATTGCTGAGAAATACTTGATTCTCTGTGGGATCGACCTCTTACTTGCTTGCTATACTAGTTTGTAGGTTTGAGTTTTATTTTGATACGGTTTATGCGACTAAAAACCGCTCACCACTTTGCTAAGCTCATAGGGTAGCCCGACCTAATCGGGTTTGCCCTGAGTCAGTATTGTCGATATATAAGCATGATGATGATTAGATAGCCCAACACCATTGGGCATGAGCATGATATGACTTGACATGATGATGAACATGATATGAAGATGATATGATGATGATTATTATGTGCACACATATATGATGTAATGGGGTACTGTACTGACCAGGTCCGCTCATGAAATAGGGGGCTGAGTAGGAGAGGGATATGCCACTTGGCATTGTTTGGGGCCCTTTACTGTCTTTCTGCACTATATTATATCATGGTAAAAGCATGCTTGTATGTTTAATTCTCACAATGCATTAGAACATCTTTATTTTAGGATTAGCGTATGTGTATTCTTGCTTGCGGGACCCAGAGTGCAATGTGGGGGGATTCGGTCTGATCCCACACGCACAAGTCGTTTTTAGGTGTACTTGCTCTGTGTTTCCATGACGTGGGAAATCTTCCTGGGCTAATGCGAAGAAACGGACTGACCAGCTAATTTCACCAAAGTACTTTTCGGCTTGTGTTTTATTGTTTTTGTTTGACCCGGCCTTGTCGTGGCAAGTTGTACTCTACTTTCGTTTTCCACTTTTCTTCAAATGAATTTCAGTGGTTTAGGCTTTTAGGACAGGTTAAGGGTACCCAACGTCCCTTCGATTGTTTTGGGGATCGAAATCCCCGGTTGAAATACTAATCTTTTAGAGTTTTGAAACCTCGACCGGTACATGGATTGCAAGATCCGAACGAAGGTATCCAACCTTTGAAACGTAACCCGGATATTTATATCCTGGCCGTTATAATAACGGATCGTGGGGAGCTCGAAAGCGACCTTCGCCGCAGCGAAAGCCGATTTTGGGCCGATTCTCTTTATTTGTTTTGCCTTGAAAAGCTTTCAAACCTCCATAAGAAATCCTAGAAAACTCTTGCTGAAAGTAACGTGTGTTTTTTCCTGATAATGAATGATTAAATCTGACCCCAAGGGACCTATTTATACTAAATACCTAAAATCTATCTTAGAAAAGAAGAATTGTATCAAATCTATCTAAATTCTATCTAAACTGGGATAAAATCGGACTAATTCTGTTCGCTGATGGCCCGTGCTGAGCTAGGGTACCCTCGGTACCAACCCACTAGGGGGTCGTTATGGTCACTGAGATCGAATCTTCGCTTTTCTCTCTTTCTGCGGTTGGCTCAGTACCGACCCAGGTGGAGTTGGTTCATGTCCATGTTTTCAGTCATAAATAAAGCCTTGTTTTAGTCCATATTTAATGTCTTTTATGCATATTTGTGTCGGAAAAGTATGAAAATTGTGTAGTTGTTGATTATTTGAAAGATATGGAGTCTACTCAAACTTTGGTATGATTTTAAGTGATTTGGAGTTTGGAGAAGCTTGGATGCACTTTGGAGCTTAACGGAAAACCATAAAGGTAGTGGAGAAGCTAAGGAAGAGAACCGTTACACTACCGGATCGTGGGGAGCTCGAAAGCGACCTTCGCCGCAGCGAAAGCCGATTTTGGGCCGGTTCTCTTTATTTGTTTTGCCTCGAAAATCTTTCAAATTGCCTTAAGAAATCCTACAAAACTCTTACTAAAAGTAACGTGTGTTTTTTCCTGATAATGAATGATTAAATCTGAACCCAAGGGTCCTATTTATACTAAATACCTAAAATCTATCTTAGGAAAGAAGAATTATATCAAATCTATCTAAATTCTATCTAAACTGGGATAAAATTGGACTAATTCTGTTCGCTGATGGCCCGTGCTGAGCTAGGGTACCCTCGGTACCGACCCACCAGGGGGTCGTTATGGTCACTGAGATGGAATCTTCGCTTTTCTCTCTTCCGCGGTTGGCTCAGTACCGACCCAGGTGGAGTCGGTTGATGTCCATGTTTTCAGTCATAAATAAAGCCTTATTTTAGTCCATATTTAATGTCTTTTATACATATTTGTGTTGAAAAAGTATGAAAATTGTGTAGTTGTTGATTATTTGAAAGATATGGAGTCTACTCAAACTTTGGTGTGATTTTAAGTGATTTGGAGCTCATTTGGAGAAGCTTGGATGCACTTTGGAGCTTAACGGAAAACCATAAAGGTAGTGGAGAAGCTAAGGAAGAGTAAAAGTGAAAAAACCTGGAGGAAATCCCTATTTTTGTTCTTCATCATTTTGAATCAAGATGTGATGCCTTCGTGAATCTTGTAGTTCTCGGAAATAGCTTTCCGATGCATATTTATAAATGTCAATTAGACAAACGAGGGCTCAAGAATGTGTGTTTCAAGACAGAGTTGAATGTTGAAAAAGCTTAAAGGAGCTCGATATTGACCAGAGCAAAACATCGGATTAGTTTGTACAATGAAGGGTAGTCGATATTTATCCTTGAAGTCTATCACTCTAGTCGATATCGCCCCGATTTTCGGACAGAGGTGGCGTCTTTTAGCAGATAAGGATGGATTTTTGAAGACTTATCTTACCCAAGTTGTGTACATATCTGATTGAGATTTCCTTTGGGGGTAAACTCCACTTTACCCCTAGGTAATTATGATTTTTTTATTATTTTATTATTATTTTTTACTTGGGGAATAAGCATTAGTTTTAGTATAAATAAAGGTCCCACATCGAGGTTTTACTCAGACAAGATTTGACCGGAAGAAGCGTGGGTGGTGAAGGAGGAACGATTGGAGAAGTTTTGTATGTTTTGGTTTTCTTTCAATTTTAATTGATTGTTTTCCCATGTTTGCTTTCTAAAGTTCATCTTCTAGGGTTGGGGTGATCTGATGTCTCTAAAGTAGCCATGTCTTTATGCATATTTTAGTTCCATATTCTATACACTTTGCATATTTTGGGTTGGGAATATGTCGAATTTATGTAGTTTATGTTAATTTGTCAGAAATAGAGATCTACATAAGTTTCTGTTTAATATTGCAGAATATGGAGCCATTTCGGGAGAAAACCAAGAAGCAAGGACAGAGGCCCAAATCTACTCGATATCGACAAAGTTAGTCGATATCGACAACCCATGTCTAGGCACCTATCGAGGAGCCCATGTCGAGAAGCCAAGGAAGAGCCAACCCGACTCCAACACCTTCCTCGAGATCGAGTACCCAACTCGATGTCGACAAAGCCTCGGAGAAAACCCGGAGTCGAGGAGAGCTTACCCGAGGCTACCTAGGAGAAACTACCCGACCTGGCTAGGCACCCGGACACCACAAATCTAGATCGAGAACACCCCAGGAGCCAGTTCGAAGAAGACCAACCCGAGACGCCGAGCCACTGAAGTCGACGACGCCGTTTTACTCGAGATCGAGGAACCTTCCAGAAGCCGCGTAACGCGTTGTGAGCTGTCCTACTCGGATTTGGATTCCTTGGAGCCAAAGATTGCCGATTCTATCCGATTCTATCAAGTTCCATTATGAAGAAAGAGATTTATCCACTTGAAGACTTTTAGATATAATTCCCTTTTTAGATTTAATTATGTTATTGCAATTATTTATCTTTAATGTTTAAGATATAGATTTAGATATAGATAGAAATATTTTATCCTAGAATAGAAAGGAGTAGAAGGCTATAAATAAAGCCCATGGGGCTGATTTTAGGATTATTCAATTTCAGTAGGAGAAGTAAGTAGGAGAGAGAGAGAGAGTGAGTGGCCAAGAGGAGTTTGTGAAGCGAGAGCGGAATTGACTTTCTTTGGTTGTAAACTCTGTTTGATTTAATGCAAGTAGTTATTTCCTTTCAATCGATGATGTCTGATTTTGCGATGAAGCACGAGTAGTCCACCTACTTCTAAGGTTGGGGCGAGCCCGACGATAGCCCTGCATGTTTGAGGTAAAGATCCGACTTTTATCGTGTTTTGAGCATCTGCTACTTGTTATATGTTTATTACCCATCTAATGGAGGTCCATGCTAACAACTTGGATTGTAAACATAAAATCAGTAGAGACAATTAGGGTTTCTTGAAAGAGTTGTCTAATTGTTGGAAAAGGCGAAAGCTTGGTCCTTTGATGCGATTTACATGATTATCTGTTTTATTCTTGCCTTATGCATGTTTGGTTATCGTTGTTGCAAACCCCAATCTTGGAAGTCTTTTACATACAGTTTAGTTCGAAATCCCAAAGTATTTGTTTTTACTTTATTTTCTTTCGTTTTACTTTTTGCCCTTCCTCGAGATCGACTAGCACTCCTCGATCTCGAGTTACTGATTCTCGATCCAGCATCGCCGTAGCTTCTGTGTGCAGGAACTCGACCAAGTGAACTCGAACAAGTCAGCCCTACTCGATGTCGAGTAAAACTTTGTCGAGATCGACCAAAACCGCGGGAGTTACCGCTGCGCTGTTCGACTGTCCGATCTTCTGTCGAGTAACTGTACTCAAGATCTAGGACCCCTGTTGTTGACTTCTGTTCGTGAGATTACTCTGCTGCCTAGGATCCGCCGACACGCTTCCTCGTGGATCGATCCTGACTTCCCACTGTTGCATCGGGAGGAAGTCTTGTAATTATTTGCGTGGGCACGAATCTGGTTTGATTTATATTTCTATATTTTGAACTCGATTTCCTCCTACAACAAATTGGCGCCGTTGCCGGGGAGGCTATCATTCGCACCTTAGGTAGTTAAATATCACATCTACTCTGAGTTACTTTACAGGTATATGCGCCGTTCTGGTCAAACACCTGAGTTTGACGCCTTAGACGAACCAGAGCGCCTTATACACATCCAAGCTAAACTGAAAAGAGCCATGGCGGCCGCAGAAACACAAGAACAGCTGATTGAAAGGCTCACAAGGGAACTAGCCGCAAGGGATGTTACTATTGCCGCTGAGAGAGCAGGAAGGGAGCAAGAAGCTGAGAGCGCAAGGCAAGCAGAAGTTGAGCTTGCCTAATTCCCAACCACGGTAGAGGATTATATGCATCCAACTCTCGTCGTGCCTGAATCGGCGATTCTAATCCCTGAAAACTCTTTTGAAATTCGCACTCAATTTCTTATATAGCTTAAAAATAATGCTTTTTATGGGAAATTTAATGAGTGTCCTCTTGAACATATTACCAATTTTTCTGACATGTGTCGTACTCTTGCTGAAGGTACAACTCTAGAATATGTCAAGATGAAGGCTTTTCGCTGGTCTCTCGCCGGACCTGCACTGAAGTGGCTAGAAAGGCTAAAACCACGATCCCTCATGACATGGGCCCAAGTAGAGTAGAAGTTTCTCAACAAATTCTTTCCTCCTGCCAAGACAGCACTCCTCTACCAGAAGATTACAGCTTTCAAACAAAAGCCTGGGGAGCCGCTAGCAAAAGCATGAAAACGCTATAAGGAACTCATGCGATCTTGCCCTACACACGGTCAACCACCTTATGTTATTCAAGAAATCTTCTTTAATTCTATTGACTAGGTCACTAAGGACAGGATCAACCAGTATACTCGCTATGAGAATCTGACGATGCCACCAATTGACGAATGGGGTGTGCTCAACAAGCTCACTAACTATGACAACAAGTATGGGTCTACTGCAAACTATTAGGAGAACTCTTATGCCATGCCAGCACCATCTATGCCCCTCTATGAGCCTTCCAAGGAGATTGACCCAGATGTTAGGGAGCAGTACTACAGAGACCAAAACCGTAAGCTTCTCAAACAAGTTAAATATCTTTCTGCTAACCAACCCTGCATTGAATGTGGTTCACAGCGGCACACTACTATAGAGTGCCCACATACAGAGCAAGTCAGGATGGCAGAAACTCATGAAGAGGTAGCTTACGCAGGGGGTCACAATCGCTATATGGGGGACCAAAGGTTCCAACAACCACAATGGAACCAAGGTACCCTTAGTAACCCCCCACCATACAGAGCTCCAGGACATCCAGAAAGGGATCAAAAGAAGAATGACTTACAGCTCATCTTTGAGGAGATGTGTCGGAATCAAGGCACCATCAACAACCAGTTCCAGAACATCACTACAAAATTTGGAGAACTGGACATCTGGAAGAAAGGCATAGAGACCCAGATGGGTCAAATCGCTGCACAGATCCCACGACCATCCGGACAACTCCCTTGGCAAACATAACCAAATCCTAAGGGGAAGACCGGACACGTCGCAGCTATCAAATTAAGGAGTGGGCACCAATTACACGAGCCAGAGGTCGGGAAGCACCAGGATAACGCAGAGCAGCAACTCGACAACGAGCAACAGCAACTCGATATCGAGAAGCCTGTACTCGATCTCGACAAGAACCTGCTCGACACAGACCAGAAGCTGAGCTCGGACTCCACTGCACAAACAGAAAACTTGAGGTCGACAAACCAACTCGAGATCGAGGAACCTGTAGTCGAGATCGAGAAGAATCTGGCCAACGTCGACGACTCTGCAACATCTCCGACATCTGATCTGGCTCTAAAGCAGAAAAAGCCACTGCCTTTCCCTTCCAAAGCGCTGAAAGATCCCACTTCAGGTAGGTTTAACCGTTTTGTTAATATGCTGCAAGAGCTGAACTTTTCTATTCCTTTTACAGAAGCCCTGCAAGAGATGCCTGGATATGTCAAATTTTTAAAGGAAATCCTGAGCAAGAAGCGATCCATCTGAGAGATCGCAGGCGAGTGCAAAGTACTCCACTTCCCTGAAAAGAGACCTGACCCTGGTAAGTTTTCTGTTACTGTGGGTTTTGGACAATATAAATATGAGTCTCTGTGTGATTTGGGAGCAAGTGTGAGCATCATGCCTTTATCAATCTGGCAAAAAGTAAAGATAGGATGCATAGAACCTGTGGATGCCAAACTATACATGGCAAACACTAAGTGGTCATCCCTACAGGTATAGTTGAGAATGTCCCCGTCCAGGTTGGTAAATTCTTTGTTCCAGTAGATTTCCTTATTATAGACTGTGCTGAAGATCCTACTAGCCCTATTATTCTTGGTAGACCATTCTTAGCTACTGCAGATGCCAAGATTAGTGTCAAAAATCGATCGCTCACTTTCACCATAGGCGACGAAGTCTTAGATTTCTCTTTTGGCCCTGCAAAAGAGGAAATTTCATGGCTGGAGGTGAAGAGCATCAGCAACCATGGGACCAAGCAATCAACGGAGGAAAGCACCAGCACTGTACTCGAGATCGACAAGGTCTGCTCGATCTCGACTAACCCTCTACTCGATCTCAACCAAGACTCGTCGACATCGACTTCCTCTGCTGAGCCACAGACTTGCCCAGAGCCTAAGTATGGGGTCCCTGTACTCGATCTCGACCAGCCGTACTCGACATCGACTAACCCCAAGCCCGAAGATTTCTGTTTTGGGCCCGAAAAGGTAAGTTCAGGTATGAGTTCTATCCCTCCTCACTCCATTAAGAAATTTATCAATAATTCAAGGGGAGGTAGGGCCCCGTGGCGAGAGAATCTGCGAAAACTAAGAGCTGGAAAGAAGAAGAAGAAGAAAGAGAAGGAAGACTATGCAAGCAACAAGCTGTCAGCTGAGCTTGCATACTACCACCAGGACCTAGATGATCCAGGAGAAGGGCCAAGCACAAGCGGGCCCCACCTTAATGGTCCTTGAGTGCAAACGGAGAAGTCGGCCTAGCGACTCTAAAATCTAGAGCATGTATATAAGACTTTATGAATTTTGGGACTTTTGAACCTTTTTGTTTTGGTTTTTGGTTTTTGGTTTTTTAGAATGCTTCATGTGGAAAGTCTTTTTTTTGTAATCTAACACTTTTAGGTCGGCAAGCATATAAGGATCGCGAAAAGTGGAATAAGAAGTCCCTGAAAAACAGTCAGAATCGACGAAGGCCAAGTCGACATCGACGAAGAGGAGCAGCCCAGAAACTCCTCGATATCGAGTAGGCCACCTCGATATCGACAAAAGCCCAGAAGTTCCTCGACTTCAGAAGCCACTAGACGCAGAAGCTTACTCGAGATCGACAAGACAGTTACTCGACCTACACTAATCTGCCCTCCTCGATGTATTATTATGTGAGTTCCTTCCTTTACTCTTATTTTTATTTGATTTTATACAGTGGGGACACTGTATATTTTAAGTATGGGGTGGGGGAAGGGCTCTTTATCATTACTATATGTTTTAGTCTTGCTTTTGGTTTTACATGGTGAAATTTTAATTTTATGCATTCATGTTTAAAGTTCTATGCATTTTAGTCTTGTGTCATATTTTAGTCTTGTTTTTAGTAAAAATATATATATATATATATTTATATATAGAAAATGTCGAAAAAAAAAGAAAAAAAATGCATGTTTAAATTATTTTTTGCATTGTCTTATTTTATATATCCTAACTTAAATTCTTTTTATGTGGATTGTGAACTTGTGATGAAATTGAGCACATATGATCCTAAGCTAAAGGTTGAAATCCAACAAAAATTGTCCTAGTGAGAATTTTGGCCTTATAGGGAGAACATTAAAAATCCCTCTGCTTTCGTGAGTGTATTTACTCTTCCTATGCATCTCTAAATGTTGTGATAGTTATTCAAAGCCAATACATTTATATGTTTATGTGAATAGGAATTAAATGATGGAGGCACCTTTTAAGCCAATTTTATCCTCTCTTTACCTATCCTGCATTATCCCTGCTTGAAGCCAGAACATTAGCCTGAGACTTATATTATAAAGCTCCACAAAATTATCCTTAGCCAAATTGAGCCTGACCCCCATTTGGGAATTAGGACTTAGAGTTGGCTGAAATAATGGTGTGTGGAAGGAATAAGCTCGTGTTTCATTTCAAGTAAGAAGGATTTTTGAAATTTATGGAGTAATGGGTTGGTTTTATATTTTTATCTTGCTATGCATATTATGTAAAAGGATTTTTGGCTCACCCTATAAATGCACCATTATTTTATTTTATTTTCGTTCAAAAAAAAAAAGAAAGGAAAGTGTGTATATATGTTAGTGAATAAAGTGCATGAGCCAAAATTACCATATTTCTTTCATTATTCCCAAGATGCATACTTTAGAGAGGTTGAGGAAGTTTGAAAGGTTACATACTTCATTAAGATAAATTGGAGAGTTTGGTTGATGCATATGATTGAGAGTTATGGTTTGGTTATGTTGGAGATTTAGGAGTCTTGATTCCCAAATCTTATTAAGCACCACATGGCCAAATAATTCCATACCCTTATATTTCTTACCAAGCCCCATTACAACCCCGCCGAATAGAATCTTCTTTGAAGACTTCTATTGATCGAAGTCCTCCTGATAATTCTTGTTGCATTTTCATAATTGGTTGCAAAGTGGATTTATATTTAAATTGCAATGTTTATGAGATTGTATATGGAATTGAGTTGAGAGTTGATCTACATAGCCTAAACACATTTGAGAGTTGAGTGTAAACACATTATCCTTGTGAGGTTGGATTTATAATGCCTATGCCGATGGATCCCTCACATATGTGTGATGACGTTAAATTCACTTGTCTTACATTGCTACTACTTGAGATGTTGCTTTTGACAAGGGCAAAGACTTGAAGGATGTGTTGTAGGTCTTGGTTATTGTTTGGTTATTGCTTGAGGACAAGCAAGTCTAAGTATGGGGTGATTTGATGTCTCTAAAGTAGCCATGTCTTTATGCATATTTAATTCCATATTCTATACACTTTGCATATTTCGGGTTGGGAATATGTCGAATTTATGTAGTTTATGTTAATTTGTCAGAAATAGAGATCTACATAAGTTTCTGTTTAATATTGCAGAATATGGAGTCATTTCGGGAGAAAACCAAGAAGCAAGGACAGAGGCCCAAATCTACTCGATATCGACAAAGTTAGTCAATATCGACAACCCATGTCTAGGCACCTATCGAGGAGCCCATGTCGAGAAGCCAAGGACGAGCCAACCCGACTCCAACACCTTCCTCGAGATCGAGTGCCCAACTCGATGTCGACAAAGCCTCGGAGACAGCCCGGAGTCGAGGAGAGCTTACCCGAGGCTACCTAGGAGAAACTACCCGACCTGGCTAGGCACCCAGACACCACAACTCTAGATCGAGAACACCCCAGGAGCCAGTTCGAGGAAGAACAACCCGAGATGCCGAGCCACTGAAGTTGACGACGCCGTTTTACTCGAGATCGAGGAACCTTCCAGAAGCCGCATAGCGCGTTGTGAGCTGTCCTACTCGGATTTGGATTCCTTGGAGCCAAAGATTGCGGATTCTATCAAGTTCCATGATGAAGGAAGAGATTTATCCACTTGAAGACTTTTAGATATAATTCCCTTTTTAGATTTAATTATGTTATTGCAATTATTTATCTTTAATGTTTTAGATATAGATAGAAATATTTTACCCTTGAATAGCAAGGAGTAGAAGGCTATAAATAAAGCCCATGGGGCTGATTTTAGGATTATTCAATTTCAGTAGGAGAAGTAAGTAGGAGAGAGAGAGAGAGTGAGTGGCCAAGAGGAGTTTGTAAAGCGAGAGCGGAATTGACTTCCTTTGGTTGTAAGCTCTGTTTGATTTAATGCAAGTAGTTATTTCCTTTCAATCGATGATGTCTGAGTTTGCGATGAAGCGCGAGTTGTCCACCCACTTCTAAGGTTGGGGCGAGCCCGACGATAGCCCTGCATGTTTGAGGTAAAGATCCGACTTTTATCGTGTTTTTAGCATCTGCTACTTGTTATGTGTTTATTACCCATCTAATGGAGGTCCATGCTAACAACTTGGATTGTAAACATAAAATCAGTAGAGACAATTAAGGTTTCTTGAAAGTGTTGTCTAATTGTTGGAAAAGGCGAAAGCTTGGTCCTTTGATGCGATTTACATGATTATCTGTTTTATTCTTGCCTTATGCATGTTTGGTTATCGTTGTTGCAAACCCCAATCTTGGAAGTCTTTTACATACAGTTTAGTTCGAAATCCCAAAGCATTTGTTTTTACTTTATTTTCTTTCGTTTTAGTTTCTGTCCTTCCTCGAGATCGACTAGCACTCATCGATCTCGAGTTACTGATTCTCGATCCAGCATCGCCGTAGCTTCTGTGTGCAGGAACTCGACCAAGCGAACTCGACCAAGTCAGCCCTACTCGATCTCGACTAAAACTTTGCCGAGATCGACCAAAACCGCGTGATTTGCCGCTGCGCTGTTCGACTGTCCGATCTTCTGTCGAGTAACTGTACTCGAGATCTAGGACCCCTGTTGTCGACTTTTGTTCGTGAGATTACTCTGCTGCCTAGGATCCGCTGACACGCTTGCTCGTGGATCGATCCTGACTTCCCACTGCTGCATTGGGAGGAAGTCTTGTAATTATTTGCGTGGGCACGAATCTGGTGTGATTTATATTTCTATATTTTGAACTCGATTTCCTCCTACAACATGATCCCAACGATAGACATGAGTGCTTAATTTATGAATCCATGATTATGTATGTTTTCATCATCTCATATCCTATGTGTTTAGTCCTTGAACGAAAGTAAAAGAAATTCAGGTTAACAACTTGGATTATAATCACTAAAATGGTAGAGACAACTAAGGTTTATATGTGAAAGCCGATATATCTAGGTTTTGGAATTTGACCAATGTTTATTCCTTGATATGAAAGCATACTATTTTATGTGATTCTTGATTTGCACATATACTTATCGTTGTGTTGTTCCCTGATCTTGGAAGATCTTTGTTTTATTTCTTTTTCGTTGTTTTTAAGTTTACGCTAGAACCCCTTCACTCGATACCGACCACCACTTCCCCCTCCCACCATCGACGTCGACCAAGTCTTAGTCAACATTGACCTCACCACCCGATATCGACTGCCTTCCACCTCCCCTATCTCTGTCGACTGCCATCACCCTCTACCCTAGTCGACGTTGACTAAACCCAGTTGACTTAGCAACCCTTTTCCACCTCATCCCAATATTACTCGAACCCCGAAAATGGCTAAACTAGAACCGCTGACTTCTTTTCTGTGGAATGAACTTGACCTCCCTATGCTATAACAAGGTCTTGATTTATTTGATTGACTGAATTTTGAGCGATCAAAGATCCTCTCGTCATTGGTACGCGCCTCAGTTTGGGCTATGTTTTCTTCTCTTCTTTTCCGCTCGGTTCTGCTTGATTTAGCTCCTCTTTGGGATCAGTTCGGCCTATTCCTTAGGCTTGGTTTGGCCACTATTTTCCCAATATCTCCTTCATTATAGCCCCATTTGCTTCCATTGCCAAATATCTCAGATCTGGGCCGACAGCATTCGAAACGACGAGAGAAGGGTCCTCGTCTCCTCGACAACAAAATTCGGCCGACAGCAGTCACAACAACGATGGCGTTGTCTCTCGATGACGACGACGACGGCTGGTCAGAGGGACAACGACGACGAGTACTTAGGGTTGAATGGCACAGTTGAACAAAGGGTGAACGAGCCGTGAAGAGAATCGAAGTATCGAACACATAGGAGTACAGGACTCTTGCTGGCGGCTGGAAATTAGAAGAGACGAGCGAGGGCTTTACAAAATATCCGACCCGACCGGGTTGACTCGGACCCGGACCCGGTTGACCCGGAAATTTACCGGGTAATTCGGGTTCGGGTCAATAATGTAACGGCCCAGAATTATGATTTCTGGGTTACGTTTCAAGGGATAAAACCCCTTGTTCGGATCTTGCAATCCAGGTACGGCTCGAGGTTTCAAATTCATTTTGAGATTAGTAGAAAGAGGGATTTCAAACCCTAAAATCTCGAAGGGCCGTTGGGTACCCTTAACCTGTCCTAAGACTATGTCGCGGAATCCATTTCACACGTTAGTAAAGCAGAAGCAAAGTAAAGATACAAGTGTCATGACAAAGCCGGTCAAAACCAAATCATGAGTGGGTAATTACCATTCTACTAAGTTAGGATATTAGCCAGATTCTTCGATTCGCCAAAAGGGAACCCCGTCATATAGACATCGAACACTCAAAATCTGCAGAAAATACCTTAAAAAAAAGAACGGGGAAAGGAATCAGATCGAGCCACTCATGCGGGACCGGCAGTCCTCGCTGAGGCCACATAGTATGTGCTATACCTAATAAAGATGCTCTAATGCAGTACGAAAGTCAAACACACTAGCATGCTCCTAGTTATAATAATGTGTAAAAATACTGTAAAGGGCCCAAGACAATGCCAAGTGGCATATCCCTCTCCTACCTCCACCCCCTTCCGATAGGGTGGAGACTGGCCAGCTCGTGAATGCATTCCATCATCATCGGGCGGCACGCATGCCTAACCCGCTCCACAATAAAGCCCGCAGGCATCTCATAATATAAGGAAGTTCATGACTCGATTGACTCAGGGTACCCGATGAGGCTGGGCTACCCTATGACCCTAGCAAAGACTCTAGGACTATCACAGATAACGGCTGTTCTGTTTCAAACGCAATAAGTAAGTAGATGCTCATTCAATTAGTGCAACCTAAACAGGATACTACATGGCATGCTTATATGCATATGCAACACCTAACATAAAATGCAACAACAGGCATGAATGTCCAACCTGAGTAAGCCCCCTAGGGAACTTACCTGAAGATGCAGAACAGCAAGATAACACAAGCAAGGGCCCAAATGCAAGTCCAAAGGAATCCAAAAGCAATTCACACCTATCATCAAACCATTTCCATAAGCCACCGAACCAACATTCATACACACGAACCCAAGTTTTCAACATACTCAAAACCAACCGATAGTAAAATCATTTCCCAACACCTTTCCGATATGATCAACATCAACCAAGAATCATTCTTCCAATTTCCTTCTCAAAACCAACATCATCAGGTCAAGGCGAAATCCCGACATTTGAAATGACACTCTTAACATAACTTCAAGCTCAAGATCGAATAGTTCAAGTTCTGTCAAATCCCTTCTGTAATTTAGAATGTTAAAATAATATTTCAAAACTCATTTCCCAAGTTTTCCAAACTCTTAAATCTCAAGTTAGATTAAATCGTTGTCCAAAAATAATTTTCTCAAATTATACTTGACTCAAAAGTCCATTTTTCACATCACCCTTTTTAAATCAACTCGTTACTCATTTTATCAAAATGACTTCGACAGTGTTAGGGTATTTCCAAAATTCAACTATTTAAAATAATAAACCAAATTCCATCCGTTCAAAACCTTTTGCAAGCTCTTTCTCAAATCCAAGTTCAGTGAATATATATATATATATATATATATATATATATATATATATATACTTAAAACTTATTTCACATTTATATACTGTATAAACACAAAAAGTACCTTAAGTAATATTTAAACATAAAATACACTTCATCACCTTTCAATCAAAATTTAGGCCCAAGGAAATAGGCCCAGATTCCTTTTTAAACAAGGTCCGGATCAACCCCATTGAAAATAAAAGATCCAAAGCCATAAATCTGATTTTGTGTGGAATGACAAAACCGGTTTTCCCCCTTTAAACATTGAACCGGACCAAATTGAAAGAACAGAAAACCGAACCCAAAAAAAATTAACTGTTCATCATCTTCTTCACCACGGGATTCGACGGAAGAGAAGGAAGAAGAGCTGCTGCCGGCGACGGCCTGGCTCCGATCTTCCACCGGCACGACAGACACAGAATCGACAAGAAAGGAGAGAAAATAAAGGGATCCTCACCGAGGGTTTTCGATTCGCCGGGGAAGCGCTCGGGGAGGCTCGATTCGAGTGCGTCGGTGCGAGATCTTCAGCGAGACAGCCTGGGAAGGGTGTTGGGGTGTTAAAAGGGGACCTTTCATAGATCGAAGTCGAAAGGAAGGAAGGACGAACCTTATCGATTTAGGAAACGGAACCAGCGGGGGCCACATCGACTGCGCTCGGGGGATCTCCGGGGAGCTGGTGGTGCTCAGGGCCCTCGGAGATGCAGAGGCGGGGCGCCCGGGAGACGCTCGGGAGCGCTCGGGGCTGCTGCTCGGCGCCTAGAGCTGCTGCTCGACGCTGGGAGTGCTCTCGGGGTGGTGCTGGTGGCGGCAGCTCAAGCAGAGGAGTAGGAGTTTGGGAGGAAGCTTGGAAACAAGGGGGGGTTAAAGAGGGAGAATGGAGGGAGAGAGAGAGAGAGATGCATTTGGAGCTTCAAAAGTGGAGAGGGTAGAAATGAGAGTGAATGAGGGGGGGGGGGGGAGATTTATTTTCAAACATCCAAATGAAAGATGGGGGTTGGAGCTGCTGCACTCGAAAACCAGAAGGAAGCTGGACGCCTTTGGCGTTTTACCTGGAATGGGGTGGAAAGGTGTGAGGGAGGACGATAGGAGATGGGTTAGCAAGCCAAAATTGGTAATGGTTTAGCTGGAGTGAGTTGTTGCAAAAGGCTGTTGGTTTAGCTTGGTGTATCAGCTTTAATGAGGAGGAAGAGTTGTTGGTTTGACCCAGTAGAGAGATAAAAGGGAAGAAGCCAAAAGTGTGGTTCAAGTAGATCTTTAAAATACCCGAAATAAAAATCTCAAAACTCGCTCTATGGACCTTATTCCGATTCGATAAAAATAGCGTTTCAAATTTTTCAATCCGAATTTAATAATGAAATCCGAACATCATTTTCCAATTCTCGGTATATGAAGGCAGGAAAAATCTATTTTGCATAATTTCAAATTTGACCGGAATCCGCATTAAAAGTTTCGAGTTCGGTTAATTTGAGGACGAGTTTTCCTTAGAATATCCGATTTAAATTCATTTTTCTAAAAATTAAGAATTGAAAATCCGGGCCTTTACATCATCCACCTCTAAAAACAAGTCTAGTTCCCGAGACTAAAATCACTTCAAAGTAGGGGATGAAGTTTGAAATTGATGAGTCCAAGGACCATGCCCTAGGATCTTGTAATCATCTCGGTTGCGTCTTCCGGGATTCTCACAACATCCTAATCACGGTCGTTATATCTCCAATTGGCTTTGACAAGTATGCAATAAGCGCCCCTATCACATCCTCGCTTCGACTTCTCGGAAGTACCACAACTCTAAAAGTTCCACAATACCATCGCTAGGTCTTAGCAAGCACCCCACAAGCGCCCTCATAAAATGCTTGTATCCACTTCGTGAAGTATCATGGAGTTGCCCGGGTTTGAAAAGTTTTAAAGGGGATCCCGCAATTGAAAAAGATTGGCTTTGAAATCGTTGAAACTCTCGGTAATGTTTATTATTGAAAATTCCAAGTAATTCCTTTTCAAACCGCTCAAATCTTCAAATAAGACGTTTACCCAAGAACTTTGCACCAAAACAAGTCAAATCCCTTTAACTCAAGATTTCGTCAAAAATCTCCCAAAACCAAATCAGTTTCCCGCATATCAATCAATCAAATTCAGAAATCAGGAGGTGCAATCATCCACCTCTAAGGGCTAATCCCATATTCTCTTCCTAGTTTCCAAAATCACTCAATCATCATTCTCAACTCAATATGAAACATAAGCCAATCAACTCATCAACTCATAACATCATTAGCCATCTTTCACATGGCAAAACTCAACATCAACCATGATAATCTCAACCAATTGACATCTTAATAACATAACATGTTTTCTCATAACATAAATCATACCATCCTTTCAAGACACGCCAAGACCAACAACAAAACATCAACATCACATCACAAGTAGTGATGTCCGCATATTTAGTCATATTTTACATCGTGTTTCCATTCCATCTAAGTCATTTTATTAGCTTTTGTGTTGGGAAAGTAAGGAAAATGTGTAGTTATGCTTAATATTGCAAGATATGGAGTCTACACAAGCTTTGGTGTGATTTTATAGGTATTGGAGCTGATTTGGAAGAGTTTGGATACACTTTAGAGCTTAATGAAAAATCATGAATGCAATGGAGAAGCCAAGCAAAAGGGAAAAGAGGTGCAGCTGGAGAAAAGCCTTATTTTCCCCATCCATCACTTCGATTCGAGATCTGGAGCCTTCATGAGATTTGTATTCCTTGAAAAGAGCTTTCCAACGCATATTCATATGCATCAATCGGATTAACGAGGACTCAGGAAAGTGCGATTGAAGACAGAGACGAAAAGCTGGAGAAAAACAGAAGTTACTGCATTCGAACAGGTATCTCGATGCCGACACCCAGACCTCGGCGCCGATACCCTGTGCGAATCTGCGCACCAGCAGAATTTTCTGGCGGGCTGATTTAATTGATTTTTGGGCTTTTTAATTAGGGTTTCTATTTAATTCCTTTTTAGGATCTTTTAGTTAGATAGACTTGGGATAGTTTATCCTTCCTTAGATAGATTATATTATTTTCCTAAGATAAAATCTCTTTCCTTGGAGATTAAGTCTTAATTTCTATCTTTAAATAAAGCCAATTAGAGGCTAATTAGATATCTCTCTCCACATCATTGAAGACACGCTGAATTTACAGCAGCAAGGGACGGCAAGTTTGGAGTTTTTGGTTGAAAGATTTTGACATTGGTTTTGAGGTTTGATTTTATGCAATTTCAGATTATGTTTAATTCAATTTTCAGCATGTTTTCTATAGCTATGTGTGAGTAGTTCTTCATCTTCTAGGGTTGGGGTGAGCCCAACAATAGCCATGTATGAAAGCTTGAATCTATGATGTTTTTATGAGTTTATCATCATCTATCTTGTTCTTAAATCCTTTGCGAAAGTTGAGGACAATTCCATGTTTATGATTATGAAGCGAAAGTGGATTTAATTGTGAACTTGGATAGTAATTAGAGATCTTTGACGAAAGTAAAAGGGATCTAATTAAGAAAAGGTAGAACGAATAGGTTTTATGCGAAAGCCTCTATTCTCTATTTGTGAAGTATGCGAAAGCTATCTTTCGATGATAAAAACATGATCTTTGTTCTATGATTCTTGTGTGGTTTATGCATGGTTGTTGTTGTGGTTATCCCTTGACCTTGGAAGTTCTTTTTATATTGTTTACATCCCTAAAATCCCTTGCTTTTTGTTCTATTTCGCTGCTGGAAAATAAACAACCACTCGACATTCATCACTTCTCTCGACCATCCCCTTGATATCGACATCTCTATTCGATATCGACCGCCTTTGCTACTGATTTTTGTGTGTTGTTAGATCACAGGAACTATTCTAGAAAGTGCTGTCCTCTCTCCAGTGGAACGATCCCGACTTCCAGTATCTACATAGTGGGAATTGAGGTATTTTATTTGTGGTTGATTTCCCATCGTACAACAAGTAGTAGAGTATATCTATATCATACTAAGGGCATCAAAAGTGAATAATCGAATGTTCATCACTCATCACGTAATGTCTAGAAATCAACGGGTTGGGTGTTATGGAGTTAGTACGTCAGTACACATCAAGTCTCACAATCACATATCGATATCGCAACACAAGTTGAACAGATTCATCACGTTAACATTTCAACACACCAAGGTCATGCTATTAAGATTCAGAAAAGGAAGATCAAGCAGTATATAAGTCATCAAAATGTCAATATGCCCTAAAAGACATCTCCTTAACTAGTCACAATTCATATAACAACCATTTAGAAATCATGCACCATTATCTCATATATACAAGTCATGTCCATACTTCAAGTCATATTAAGCATTTACATAATCAATAATCATGCTAGTCAACCGCATGCTACAACATCATGCTTCCATATAGTAACACATCATTATCTCATAGTTCATACTCATCATTATTTCATACATCATATCACAACACGTCGTAACATGCTCCTAAAATAACATAACAAGATAGCAAAACAGTAATATATCATGGTAACACTTGTCACTACCAACTAAATTTTAATATTGCATAACAACATGTAATTTCATATCAGGTTTATCATGGTCGTTATCTAACATCATGCCAGCAAATATAAATAAATCACATAATCAAGGCAATCCTCACATCATACCAGTCAAAATAAAACACAACCACTCGCCCGTCTCCAATCTCAAGCCAAGACTAATCCTCTTCTAGACTCGCCAACGTCAACTCAGACAAAAAATTCTTCAAAGAATCCCAATTCATCTCGATGCTCAAATCTCGCCCCTCCTTCCGCCAAGCACTACCACACCATCCACCTCTAAGAACCCAACTCCTATCTCTAACTTCACACCCGAGAACCCTCTCATGCCATGTCCTCAATATTCACGAGCCCTTCCTTACACTCCTCATACTACCCGAAGCATCACAAGCATCACCTAGAAGCTCATCAGAACCACCAACATTGGCTACCATAAATCCCAAAGCTCACTCAGTCTTACCTAAGCCAACATCCCTCTCTCGCGACTCAACTCCTAATACCATCGATCATCCCAACCGTCCAAAATTCTTTTACTACCCTCCAACCACGCTACCAATGACCTCACTCACGGGTTTAAGGAAGAAGCAATCATGAAAATCATCAAACATAAGGTCTGCAGCATATCAACTAGCATTTATAAACATGACATCATGGGTTCAACAAGTCTCAATTTACCATCATGCTCAATAATCATTGCAAACATCATATATGAACATAATGAGGTCAAGCTAACATGTTGCGTTATAACCTTATCCGATACAATTCATGCTTCGCAACATATGTAGTTCACATTTTACAGGCAACGGAATCCAAATCATGCTTAGCAACTTAGAGTAGCACACGTCAAGACATCATGGTACATGAGATCTATAAGTCATCAAATCATATCATCATACACAACAAGCAACGATCATCATCAAGTCAGCACACCAACACATAAATCTCATCGATCGCTAGGTCAGTGCAATATCGTCGTCAGCAAATTCAAAAGGGTTAGCAATTCGAACAGAGAACAATTCCGCTTGCAAGTCATATCGTACACGGTAACCGTAATTCTCGATGCGTGCCCGTTCCGCCGACATCTTAGATCCTGATGCCTGTGGATTATGGGCCGACGCTTTCGCTGCACCGCTCTATCGCTATCTACTTTCCGTCCCCTTTTCCATGCGTCGCTCGTCCGATGTATCACGTATGAGTTCAAGTTAGTGGAGATAGGGGAGTGACAGGGACGGACACCCAATGTTCCATTCGGAGACAAACAAAGACCAATGCTAAAGACGACAAGACTAGTGACAAGACTCCGACCCGAGGACAGTAACGATGCCCCTATGGAAGTCTATTAGGTTATAATCGCGACAAGCAAATACGAGTTTTCCATGGAGCACATCAGTCATATTAATCCACACTAGCATGTACCTATCTCAAGGAGATCGACATACATATTCATTCTAAAAGACATAATCGAATTCTACACGGATGCATGTGAGATAAGCTAATAGTCTTTTATTCTAGGGAAGCAGATATGCCTAGCAATTTCAAGTAAGATATGCGGATCCAGTAATGGTCATACAAGGCTTAACGAGGATGACAACATCATGTATATGAAAAATGTACCAGCATGGTATACACGTCAACAAATGAGGTCAAACATAGCATGGCGAGGTACATCATAAAATCAAACTAAACGTTATTCGAGGATACATAAGAGCAGAATGACAATTATCACATCTAATAACAAGGATCAAATAATAGGTTGAGAATGACGTGTAATCATATGACGAGATACATTTAAAAGCGTAAGTAATACATGGTACTAGCGGTACATGATAAGGCATGATCATAGTCAAGAGTCATTTCAAGAAGTTCATCATAATGTCCATGAAAATAAGAGGGATCACCACAGAGTAACAATTATAACATCACGATGATAGATCATAATCATGTTAGGAATGAACTGTCGTAGGGCACATAAAACGGTACGATAGTCATCACATCATAGAACAAGTACAACATGTGATCAGTTGGCGGGTCATATTGGAAATCATAAGCCCTACATAACACTACTGGCACACATCGAACAGGAGCACAATCAAGGTAATATGACTAGATTCATCCTAACATTCATGTGTTATGCGTATGTAAAATCATGGTATAGCGTGGTGTGTGATCGTGCGACGTGCCAAGTCTTACATTCATGCAAGTGCGAGATGATAAAACAGAGTAATAGGGAAACACTACCGAGGGGTAACATGTAAGCATGCTAAGATAACCATCACGAAAGGCAAGTCGCTCATCGAATTCAACATTAGTCTAATCATGAGAAAACACCTAAGATGATATGAAAGGGGAGAATCACACTATCAGAGACCTAGCTCAAGCGAAAATCAGCAATAAGGTAGGTAAGGTATAAACTCGCACCAATCACAACCAAGGGTCTTACATGATACTAACGGCTCAATATACATACGATACATACATGTCTTTAATTGATTACATGACCATCTGCAAGAGCTCAATCAATCACATTCCAATGTTACAGACGCATGGGAGGAAATGCAGTGAGGTATAATACAAGTCTAAGTAACGGGCAATGTGACTAGGTACGTGGACATGAGTTCAAATCAAAACATACTGGGATAAAAGATGTATCTTTCAAGACTCAATTATACCAACTTATTCTCCACTCAACGCAAGTAACACACAACAACATTTATTGAAGAATAACCAACAATAGTCTACCTTATGAATACAATTAGATGAGCATGCTATAAATTTTGTCACAAAAGGTATGATAATCACCAAGGCCTTATCAATTAGCATGCTAATGATATTATTTATGCGCATTCATATAAAGAAGAGTTAATCACACTATCATGCACCAAATTCATGGGAAAACAACAACCATATAGATTCATATCATGTGTCTCATGCTTCTAATCCATCATCAACAAAGTCAGTACGATATGTCAAGTAGACATGCTATGACAACATATAATCTTGATAGAGAGTAAGGCATAATATGAGATCTAAGCAGGGTGACTAATCATAGATGCAACAACATGAGCAGCTTTTACTAACGATCATTCGCAAGGTACGTGCCAAAGATTTCAAAATTATGTCATGCAATTCAAAGGGAGTCACTGTTACAACCGGACATAGATCCCTAAGGGCAATTGTTGACTTTTCCCAACTGACTCATTACCTCTCTTTCCCTTGGGACTCTGGTACGACTCTTCATGGCAAGAAGACGTTGGTTGGTCATCATAAGAATAAGGAAAGACAGCCCCAGAAACACCTTACTTCTAACTCAAAGTGACAACAAGAACTTCCAATACTCACTCAGACAACCTTAATATACAACCATGATTCCCGACACAATGTAGGTACCAACCCAATTCCCCGTGAAAGACATTGACATCCAAGGAAATGCTAGATAGAGTTGTCTAAGGGTTAACATAGTGGAAGGAGTTGTTCCACTCAAGCTGGATTTGACCACACAGAAACAAGGGTACTCCCACTATCCCATTTGCACATATCAGTCAGTACACATTTAATTGTTAGGCATACCAAATCAGATCACTAGCATAGCAAGAATTCAACACAGAATCAGTTAATAACACTCATAATGATCTCCTTGGAGTCTCCCAATCCATCTGTAAAGAACAAACTGATATTTTGCCTACCGTTCCCAACTACACCCGATAGGGGTGGTCTAGCGCCTTTACTACCCACTCGCGTCCCCGTTTGGTCGGTTTTCTTCTTTTATAACAAGTCAAGTTCGTTACTTAGTCCGATTTGGGTTAGGCATCTTAAGTTCATTTTGCCCCTTTAAATCCTTTTCAAAAGTCCTTGAAATTTGTGGGCGATTTTCAAAACATACACTCGACCCTTGTGTACCCGAATCGCACAACCTCAGCTCTGATACCATCTTTGTAACGGCCCAGAATTATGATTTTCGGGTTACGTTTCAAGGGATAAAACCCCTTGTTCGGATCTTGCAATCCAGGTACGGGTCGAGGTTTCAAATTCATTTTCAGATTAGTAGAAAGAGGGATTTCAAACCCTAAAATCTCGAAGGGCCGTTGGGTACCCTTAACCTGTCCTAAGACTATGTCGCGGAATCCATTTCACACGGTAGTAAAGCAGAAGCAAAGTAAAGATACAAGTGTCATGGCAAAGCCGGTCAAAACCAAATCATGAGTGGGTAATTACCATTCTACTAAGTTAGGATATTAGCCAGATTCTTCGATTCGCCAAAAGGGAACCCCATCATATAGACATCGAACACTCAAAATCTGCAGAAAATACCTTAAAAAAAAGAACGGGGAAAGGAGTCAGATCGAGCCACTCATGCGGGACCGGCAGTCCTCGCTGAGGCCACATAGTATGTGCTATACCTAATAAAGATGCTCTAATGCAGTACGAAAGTCAAACACACTAGCATGCTCCTAGTTATAATAATGTGTAAAAATACTGTAAAGGCCCCAAGACAATGCCAAGTGGCATATCCCTCTCCTACCTCCACCCCCTTCCGATAGGGCGGAGACTGGCCAGCTCGTGAATGCATTCCATCATCATCGGGCGGCACACATGCCTAACCCGCTCCACAATAAAGCCCGCAGGCATCTCATAATATAAGGAAGTTCATGACTCGATTGACTCAGGGTACCCGATGAGGCTGGGCTACCCTATGACCCTAGCAAAGACTCTAGGACTATCACAGATAACGGCCGTTCTGTTTCAAACGCAATAAGTAAGCAGATGCTCATTCAATTAGTGCAACCTAAACAGGATACTACATGGCATGCTTATATGCATATGCAACACCTAACATAAAATACAACAACATGCATGAATGTCCAACCTGAGTAAGCCCCTAGGGAACTTACCTGAAGATGCAGAACAGCAAGATAACACAAGCAAGGGCCCAAATGCAAGTCCAAAGGAATCCAAAAGCAATTCACACCTATCATCAAACCATTTCCATAAGCCACCGAACCAACATTCATACACACGAACCCAAGTTTTCAACATACTCAAAACCAACCGATAGTAAAATCATTTCCCAACACCTTTCCGATATGATTAACATCAACCAAAAATCATTCTTCCAATTTCCTTCTCAAAACCAACATCATCAGGTCAAGGCGAAATCCCGACATTTGAAATGACACTCTTAACATAACTTCAAGCTCAAGATCGAATAGTTCAAGTTCCGTCAAATCCCTTCTGTAATTTAGAATGTTAAAATAATATTTCAAAACTCATTTCCCAAGTTTTCCAAACTCTTAAATCTCAAGTTAGATTAAATCGTTGTCCAAAAATAATTTTCTCAAATTATACTTGACTCAAAAGTCCATTTTTCACATCACCCTTTTTAAATCAACTCGTTACTCATTTTATCAAAATGACTTCGACAGTGTTAGGGTATTTCCAAAATTCAACTGTTTAAAATAATAAACCAAATTCCATCCGTTCAAAACCTTTTGCAAGCTCTTTCTCAAATCCAAGTTCAGTGAATATACATATATATATATATACTTAAAACTTATTTCACATTTATATACTGTATAAACACAAAAAGCACCTTAAGTAATATTTAAACATAAAATACACTTCATCACCTTTCAATCAAAATTTAGGCCCAAGGAAATAGGCCCAGATTCCTTTTTAAACAAGGTCCAGATCAACCCCATTGAAAACAAAAGACCCAAAGCCATAAATCTGATTTTGTGTGGAATGAAAAAACCGGTTTTCCCCCTTTAAACATTGAACCGGACAAAATTGAAAGAACAGAAAACCGAACCCAAAAAAAATTAACTGTTCATCATCTTCTTCACCACGGGATTCGACGGAAGAGAAGGAGGAAGAGCTGCCGTCGGCGACGGCCTGGCTCCGACCTCCCACCGGCACGACAGACACAGAATCGACAAGAAAGGAGAGAAAATAAAGGGATCCTCACCGAGGATTTTCGATTCGCCGGGGAAGCGCTCGGGGAGGCTCGATTCGAGTGCGTCGGTGCGAGATCTTCAGCGAGACAGCCTGGGAAGGGTGTTGGGGTGTTAAAAGGGGACCTTTCGCAGATCGAAGTCGAAAGGAAGGAAGGACGAACCTTATCGATTTAGGAAACGGAACCAGCGGGGGCGACATCGACTACGCTCGGGGGATCTCCGGGGAGCTGGTGGTGCTCAGGGCCCTCGGAGATGTAGAGGCGGGGCGCCCGGGAGACGCTCGGGAGCGCTCGGGGCTGCTGCTCGGCGCCTAGAGCTGCTGCTCGACGCTGGGAGTGCTCTCGGGGTGGTGCTGGTGGCGGCAGCTCAAGCAGAGGAGTAGGAGTTTGGGAGGAAGCTTGGAAACAAGGGGGGGTTAAAGAGGGAGAATGGAGGGAGAGAGAGAGAGATGCATTTGGAGCTTCAGAAGTGGAGAGGGTAGAAATGAGAGTGAATGAGGGGGGGGGGGGGGAGATTTATTTTCAAACATCCAAATGAAAGATGGGGGTCGGAGCTGCTGCACTCGAAAACCAGAAGGAAGCTGGAGGCCTTTAGCGTTTTGCCTGGAATGGGGTGGCAAGGTGTGAGGGAGGACGATGGGAGATGGGTTAGCAAGCCAAAATTGGTAATGGTTTAGCTGGAGTGAGTTGTTGCAAAAGGCTGTTGGTTTAGCTTGGTGTATCAGCTTTAATGAGGAGGAAGAGTTGTTGGTTTGACCTAGTAGAGAGATAAAAGGGAAAAAGCCAAAAGTGTGGTTCAAGTAGATCTTTAAAATACCCGAAATAAAAATCTCAAAACTCGCTCTATGGACCTTATTCCGATTCGATAAAAATAGCGTTTCAAATTTTTCAATTCGAATTTAATAATGAAATTCGAACATCATTTTCCAATTCTCGGCATATGAAGGCAGAAAAAATCTATTTTGCATAATTTCAAATTTGACCGGAATCCGCATTAAAAGTTTCGAGTTCGGTTAATTTGAGGACGAGTTTTCCTTAGAATATCCGATTTAAATTCATTTTTCTGAAAATTAAGAATTGAAAATCCGGGCCTTTACAAATAAAAAATCTCGGGTCAAAAAAACCGGGTCTTGACCCTAAATTTACCGGGCATAAAGGTCGGGTTTTCCGGGTTGGGTTGTGTTTTGACAGGCCTAATTGAATGTATGGCGTGCATTTAAAATCGATGTATCTATCAAAATATCCAAACAAACTCATACAAACCTATGAAATCAGGAAGGAAATACTACTTAATTTTTTTGGAAAACTAAAACAATATTGGAGTCAGTCTGATTGATTAAGAATATATGGAGATAAAATAGTTAAATCAATAATTGTTATCTATATCAGTATTATAATACTAAAGGAGAAGTCGCCTAAACCATGTGGCGACTTCTCCTTTAATGTAGGGTTTTTTAAGTTACGTAAATTAATTAAGTTATTTTGTATAAGCAGATTTTCTTTTAATTCTTTATAATACGAATCGGTTGAGATATTCTCGATGATGTCGGATTTTTTAGTTACATAATAATTAATTAAGTTATTTTGTATAATCGGATTTTCTTTTAATTCCTTATAATACGAGTTGGTTGGCTTATTCTCGATAATGTAGGATTTTTTAGTTACGTAATAATTAATTAAGTTATTTTGTATAATCGGATTTTCTTTTAATTCCTTATAATATGAATTGGTTGAGATATTCTCGATAATGGATCATTTTTTAGTTACGTAATAATTGATTAAGTTATTTTGTATAATCGAATTTTCTTTTAATTCCTTATAATACGAGTCGGTTGAGATATTCTCGATAATGTAGGATTTTTTAGGTACATAATAATTAATTAAGTTATTTTGTATAATCGGATTTTCTTTTAATTCCTTATAATATATGAGTCGGTTGATATATTCTCGATAATGTATGATTTTTTAGTTACGTAATAATTAATTAAGTTATTTTGTATAATCAGATTTTCTTTTAATTCCTTATAATACGAATCGGTTAAGATATTCTTGATATTATGAGAATTTCTTAGTTTAGATATTCATTAGATAAAATTTAAATAAAATTATATTTATTTTTTAATATAAATAAATAAATATAAGTTTATCTATTCGGATTTTTACCTGATACTCAACGCTCCAAAATCTAATTATTTACTTTTCTTTTATTTTTTCATAAAGTTATTCTTTTTTTTTTGTCATTTTATAGGTAGTTGATATTTTTATAATCAATAATGGTGGATTAATGGATTTAATTTCTCCATGTAATTATTTCCATATTAGTGTAATTTATGAAGAAAATCCATTCCACCACTCTTGATTACTAAGACATCATCTATGCGAAAAAAAAATGAAAAAATATTACCACCGTTACATACTTTGATCTATTTGGAAGACTCATTTTTTGTAATTAGCTCAACTGCATCTCAAACGTATTCTTTAGTTTTATTTTTTACATTGCCTTATTTATTTCGTTTCATTATTATTCTAATTAATATTTATTAGCATCATTTTGATACTAATAAAATTTACAAGCTTTACCAATATTTGGATAACGTTATGCTTATATTTGATTCTAATGCTTAAATTTTATTATTATTTAGCATATTTATTTATTTATTTTAATATTCAATTTGTTAGATAATGTTTATTTTTTATTACTCTGTTTGTGATACTTATAATATTTATGTCAAAAATAACGAATGATATTATATAAACATATATTTTAAAACAATGATCCGTGCAATGCACGGAGCACTAAGCTAGTTATAATACTAAAGGAGAAGTAGCCTACGACATGTGGCGGCTTCTCCTTTAATGTAGGTTTTTTCTAATTAGATTAATTAATTTATGTAGCTTTAAAGGAAATTAATTGGTTAACAAACCTTATCTAATTTAAAGGATAAAATCAAATCTTAACTAATTAGAAAATATTATTAATCTAATTTTGAGGATAAAATCAAATCTCAACTCCTTAGAAAATATTATTAATATTATTAATTAACTACCTTACCTAAATTATTATTTATTATCAAATCTGATATATATTGATATTGATTAGGTGGTGCCCCTCATCCGGCTGTGAACAAGACTAAATTAGATAAGGTGAGCATTGGCGTTCAATGTTTTATTTATCAATTATGGTTTTCGTGCTTTAAATGAGAAGTCGCCTACGACATGTGGCGGCTTCTCCTTTAATGTAGGTTTTTTCTAATTAGATTAATTAACTTATGTAGCTTTAAAGGAGATTAATTGGTTAACAAACCTTATCTAATTTAAAGGATAAAATCAAATCTTAACTAATTAGAAAATATTATTAATCTAATTTTGATGATAAAATCAAATCTCAACTCCTTAGAAAATATTATTAATATTATTAATTAACTACCTTACCTAAATTATTATTTATTATCAAATCTGATATATATTGATATTGATTAGGTGGTGTCCCTCATCCGGCTGTGAACAAGACTAAATTAGATAAGGTGAGCATTGGCGTTCAATGCTTTATTTATCAATTATGTTTTTCGTGCTTTAAATGAGAAGTCGCCTACGACATGTGGCGGCTTCTCCTTTAATGTAGGTTTTTTCTAATTAGATTAATTATTTTATGTAGCTTTAAAGGAGATTAATTGGTTACCAAACCTTATCTAATTTAAAGGATATCATCAAATCTTAACTAATTAGAAAATATTATTAATCTAATTTTGATGATAAAATCAAATCTCAACTCCTTAGAAAATATTATTAATATTATTAATTAACTACCTTACCTAAATTATTATTTATTATCAAATCTGATATATATATATATATATATATATATATATATATATATATTGATATTGATTAGGTGGTGTCCCTCATCCGGCTGTGAACAAGACTAAATTAGATAAGGTGAGCACTGCGTTCAATGTTTTATTTATCAATTATCCTTTTCGAGCTTTAACGAAATAAAAAAAGAGTTGAACATATGCATTTTGACATTGTATAGCTCGGCTTGATATCTGATGTGTTCGGATTTGTGGATATCAGTATGTTTGATCAGACGTCGAATTCTCATATATTGTGCAATATGATTTTTCGTCGGTTCGTAGTGTTTTTTTACAGTATGATTTTGGTGGACCGTGTGGAATTATTGAAGTTTCAGTGAAGTGGAATTAATGAATTTCTTTGTACCAAAGTATGACTTTCTGTCGATTTCTACTTTTGAGGCATTTTGTCTTTACCGCCTTAATAGAAATTGAAAAGGAGTAGAGGTTCGATGGTGAGCACTGGTGAACAGATCCGAGCTGCTTTATTTATCAATTATGCTTCCTTTCCGTGCTTCATTCTAATTGTGTATTCTTTGATCTAATTATCGCTATTTGCAGAGAATCAATTGCTATCGTGTCAAAGTTAAGATCACATTCAACACGATGTCAAAAAACAAAGGCAAGATGCCCATAGAGGACAACAGTAATGTGAAAGAGAGGCATGTTAGATATTTAGTTTATAGGGACAATTGGTTATATATATCTCTCTAATCGTATCTTGTATCGTTAAGTATTTAATGTATTAACATTGCAATCATCTTCTTCACTTCATTGATTCTTCATTATAAAACTAATTTTTTTCAGACGATGGACAATTTCATTACCTGGATGAGTTACTACCACAACGACAAAACACCTCAAGAATCCGCTACAATGATCCTGGATATGATTGCAATTTTTCAATTTGAATAAAATTATTATTATTTATTATAAATCAAATTACTTATTTAAATATATATATATATAATTAATTTTTGGGTGATTTTGGTAGATGACTTTTTTTTAATGTTCAATTGGATACTAAGACCCCAACATAATTTAATTAGTTTTATGTAGACCCCTTCCCAATAGAGTGGAATGGTCAATGGTCAACCGTTTGACCATTGACCGGTCAACATTGACTGTTGACCGGTCAACGTTGACTGTTGACCAACCCATTTGGAGTTTTTTTTTTAGTGATGCCATATTTTACCGTTTTGATGCCAAATTTTTATTATATTTTATATTCACTTTGATGCCACTTTTCTAATGAAATGATTGGATGACACTTTCTTAATGCCACATTTTTTAAACCTTGATGACATTTTTTGTTTACTGTAATGTCACGTTCACCATTGATGCCATTTTTTTTACTGTTACCGACTGATGCCACTTTTTTTATGTCAATTTTTTGATGATATTTTTTTTACCGTGATGCCATATTTTTGATGATATTTTTTTCAAAGTAGTATTTTGATAATATTTTTTCAAAGTAGTATTTTGATGACATTTTTTTCCTTTAATGTGATACAACCTTTTCAAAATGGTGTTTTGATGTCCTTTTTATAATGTAATTATTTGATGCCATTTTTTTAATCAAATCGATTGATGCCACATGTTTTTAATTTAATCAATTTTATATCGATTTATTTTCATCGATTATACTTTCATTCACTGATGACACGTTTGTTATTAAACTTCATTGATGCAATCACTTGTGGTGACATGTTCATTAAATTTTTATTCATGGATGACATTTGTTATCTAAGAGCTTAAAACGTGGGATTTTATATAATTGATGACATGTTCATTAAATTTTTGTTCATGGATGACATTTGTTAAATTTTTATTAATCACAATTGTTTATGGTGATAATTTTATATAATTGATGACATAAGAGCTTAAAACGTTGAATCAAAATATTGTCACTTTATTGCACATATAAACACCTATTATAACATGTCATCAACTCAAAAATATGTATCAATTATTGCTCAAATTGATACAACGTTAGTTGAACAAACATAGAAGTATATAGCATTCCAAGGATTATACACTATATTACCCAGCTTATTTATACATACTACATTGAATTTAATTTTGACCAAACATACAAGTATAAAGCTGAATTTCTAACTTTAGGCCATAATAGGCCGCCCATAGCAGCTTGCACGTACGCCATAGCCGAATTTCTAATTTTGCCTCATCAACCTGCGACATTGCATCACGAGATTGTGGTGGGTGAACACTTCCTCTTCGATCGATCCCAGCAGCTGCACACCATAGCGCAGTCCATCTCTAGGATTAGCTTCGACATCCTTATCTCCATTGCTAACTTCAGGCCGTAATAGACCGCCCATAGCTCTGCTTCAATGGCTTGACAACTCCCACATTTGAAGGCAAATGCTCGGATGAACTCTCCAGTAAAGCTTCGTAATAGTCCTCAGTTATAAACAAAAACAAACTCAATTCATCTAGGCATTTCATCGAACACCTTGGATGCAACTCTTACCTCACCCAATTCAAAGCTATTCAGCACCTTCAAATTTCTCAATCTTCCCCTAATTTCCCCTAAATTAGAAAATCTAAAGATACACAAAGAGTACAACGAAGAAAATGGAAGCAATTTGACAAATCAAATTCAAATTTTGATCAGCAACAAATTAATCTGCATTCTTCCCGGCATCAGAATCAAATCCAACAGAAAATTGATGGAAAAACTTGAAATTAGTTAGGTTAAAAGCTAATCTCGAACACATCCGCCTCAAAAATACTACTAGTTTCAAATTGAAGCTCGCAGAGGTGATACAGAAATCAACGAAGAGGCCAAAAAAGGAGAAAAATGGATGCAATACTCAAACCACGGGATCCATCGGCCATGGTGATGCGGAAATCAACGAAAAGTAGGAAGCAAAATTGGAATCCGATAAAGAGATTTGGTCGGAGAAGAAGACTTTCACCGGCGATAGGGGAGAGAGATCAGCCCCGATGAATTAGAATCCGATAAAGTGAGAGCTTGCAGGAACGACGAGGGGCGACGGGAAGGAGAGGCATCATCCGGCGTCACTTATACGGTGGCGGTCCCCCCAATTTTCTTCCCCGTTGTTGGCATCTTCAGATCTGAAAGAGAGGGAGAGACTTTGGGTCTCAGACCGGAATGGAGAGAGCGAGAGCGAGCAAGGCACCATGGATTCGGGTTGAAGAAGGCAATGACGGCCACAAGGACGCCGGGAAACCCGGCGTCTGTCCTGTCCTCGGCGGTGGCCGCGGACGATTCTAGAAAGCTTGAGATCTCGGCTTCCTCTAAGCCGGATGTGGCGACTGGACGAGCAGTAGGACGAACAGATCCGACGGGGACGGCGGAGACGAGGACAGATCCGAAGTTGGTGAGGAAGACGACGAACGGGGACGGCGTGTGAGAGAGCGTATAGAGGGAAAGAGAGAGGGAATGTGAGAGAGAGAGAGAGAGAGAGAGGCGACTGGGCGAGAGAGCGTGAAAGAACGGTAGGAGGGTTAGGGCTTATGCGGCTAAAAAAATATTAAAGGGGTCAGCAAACCTAATAAAAAAAAGTAAGGGGGTTATCTACTTGATCAAATATGCTTAAAGGTCCATTTCAGAAAATTCCCTCTTAATTTTTTCCCTAAATCTTACCCAATTGATTTTATTTTTAAATTTCTTTTTCTTAATTTCATTAAAATTATTTTGAATGGGATATGATTGCAATTTTGAATTTGAATAAAATTTATGATAAACTCAAATAACTTACAAAATCTATATTGGATCTCTTCAATAAGATTCTTGTACAAATTACAATACCCCTTGTGTCTTCAATTGTATAAAATTCTACCATCTCTCCATCAATGTTGTCTTCCTCGCTATAAGTTTTTTTAATTGATCATTCTAATCATCAATATTTAATATAATACTAAAACATATGTTAATGATGCAACTTGGCAAACTCTCCTTAATTATAGACCTAAAAATCCAATGTGGCGAATTTTTATGCCTCTTGGACCCACCTTAAATAATTAGTTAACTTAATTATTAATTACTCCAATATTGTAGTTTAAATAAAAATTTATTATTCAAATATATGAGATTTTATATGGGTTCTCTACCCAATTTTAAAAATGTCAATAATTGATATTTAACCGAGAATGGTTATCACTTATCAGTGTTTATCTAAATCCATTGAAGATGTTTTTATAATAGTTTATGGATATTTTCAAATTTTGGTTACCAATGCTAATACAATATTTTGATCTTATATTTTAATGCGTTTTTTAACTTTATTTACTCGAGTTTCATACTTAAATATATAATAATTTTACATTAGTATTTCAATCATTTCGTTCAATATAGTTATTAATTTCATTTGATACTTTATTTCTCTGTATCTGATTATAAATGTATTCAAAATGAAATAACTATTTTCCTGTAAAAAAAATAGTTTCTTTATTGTTGCGTAAGTTTTTAAAAGAATTTTTGTGTAACTTGCACTACATAAATGTAAATAGTATTTTGTAAATACCTAAACTGGAAAAAATCATATTAAAAACTTAATTAAATAGCAATAATTATGTTTACATAGTTTTTTTTTTTATCAAAACAACAACCCTTCAATTACCTTAAACCATTCAATGTTACATTTTCTGGTGAAACTTTTATTTTTTAGGCAATAACTTAATAATTATCTTTGTAAGTTAAATATTTAATACTTTACTGATCTACTATGACAGGCTAACAACTTCGACCCTTGATTTCATAGAACATTATCATGGTTTTTTTTAACATGGATTTTGTTAATAAATTTCCAAGTTGACTATTTCCCTATCTCTTAATTTCTCAAACACCTCCAGTTTGGATTTATAACAAAATATATTATACTAAAAGTTATAGAAAAATTAAAATTTCAAATTTACAAACAAATTCATTCTTAACTTATCTTAAAAAAGAGCATACATTTAGTTTCTTTTCTTAGTGTCAAATATTAAGTTGTACAATATATTTATTTATATTTATATAGATGTGACACTAAGCTAACTATCCATGCTTTGGCCTAATATATAATAATAAAGCTTCTATTTAGACATTGCAAATTATATAACATCCTCAAATAAAACTAATAAAAAGATAATATTCGATAGAGTTTTTAGCTTCTTAAAAAACCTATCAAAAAACAAAATGGCCTATATTTTGAGACGAAAGTATTTTTTTTACTTTTAAGTTTATTAATATGATATATCTTTTTTATGTGCTCTCCATCCCAAAGTTCTAAAAATTTTATTCACCAGCGTTTGTGGAATGTGTAGTCCAACTATCAAATTTTTGGGTTTTTACATTCCAACCCATTTCCACAACTAATGTGTGTTTAATGCTCAAAGTAGTCAATCAACTTACTAAAAACTTAGAAGGCAAAAAACACTCATTCTTAAACAACAGTGGTGACTCTAAACTTTGTACTACCTCTGTCTCAAAATATCGACCGTTTTACTTTTTAACACATTTTTTAAGGAGCTAAAAACTTTATAAAATATTAATTTTTTTTTATTAGTTTTTAAAATAATAATATACTCATTATTAATAAGCATAATATTATTTTTAAAAACCAATAAAAATATAATATCTTATAAAGTTTTTCGGTTCTTAAAAAACATGCCAAAAAAATAAAACAACCTATATTTTGAGACGGGTGAAGCATTTTTTTTACTTTTAAGTTTATTACAAGAATATTTCTTCTCTCATTTTTACGTGCTCTCCATCCAAAAGTTCTTAAAACTCTATTCACCTAAAGTTTGTGTAATATGCGGTCGAACTACCAAATTATTTGGTCTTACCTTCCAATCCATTAACACGGCAAAAAATAATAGTAGAGGGCCACATTTTTATATCCTACCTTAGGCATTTCAAATCTCAAATCTGACCCTGCTAGGAAGGTAAGACATTGACGCTTTGTCACATATATTATATATTGATATAATATAAGCATTATTTTTTTTATCCAAAATTATATTATTTTGTTATATTGTTTTCATATTATTATAATAGCATAATAAATCTATATATAATGTAAATAAATTATGATAATATCTTCTATAAAATATAATTTACTTTACAAATCCCGTGTGTTACGCACGGGTACTACGCTAGTTATAATACTAAAGCAGAAGTCGCATACGACATGTGGCGGCTTCTCCTTTAATTTAGTTTTTTTAAAGGAGATTAATTGATTAATTGATTTATCTTAAAATTGATTTATCATTGTTAAAATCTAAACAAAATTATTTTTTAAATGTTAATTGATTTATCTTAAAATAGGATTTGTTTTAAACAAGCTTATCTTCAATTCACTCAGAGGATCGACCGAGACTAGGATTTGCAAATCTAAATAAAATTGATTTATCTTAATTTCACGTATCCTAATTCTCGCTCTCTTCTCACAGATCCTCTCTCGCACTCCTCTCGCTAGAACATTTCGGCAGTTCTCTGTTACCGAGTCATGTCGCCGATGACTTACCGTCCTCCCGCAGGGTTCAAAGTAGATGGTCGAATTGTAACGGCCCAGAATTATCATTTCCGGGTTACATTTCAAGGGATAAAACCCCTTGTTCGGATCTTGCAATCCAGGTACGGGTCGAGGTTTCAAACTCATTTTAAGAATAGTAGAAAGAGGGATTTCAAACCCTAAAAACCTCGAAGGGCCGTTGGGTACCCTTAACCTGTCCTAAGACTATGTCGCAGAATCCATTTCAAACGAAAGTAAAGCGGAAGCAAAGTAAAGATACAAGTGTCACGGCAGAGCCGGGTCAAAATATGATCAATCCTTCAAATTCGAGCCGTAATCAAATTGGTGAAGTTGGAATCTCAACTCTCTCTTTCCGTCATGTTAGACCCAGCGGTCATGGACTCAAATCAGCATCAATAGTAGTAAGCATAACGGATACCTAAAAAAAATTGATATGGGGCGGGATCAGATCGATGCCCACTTTAGCTCTGCATCCCAACCCTAAGCACACATATACGCTATACCTAATAAAGATGCTTCTAGATGCATTGCGGAATATTAACACACAAACATGCTCCTAAGATCAAGTGCATAATTATAAGGCCTTAGCACAGAATACCAAGTGGTATATCCCTCTCCTACCTCCACCCCCTTCCGATAGGGCGGAGACTGGCCAGCTCGTGAATGCATTCCATCATAATCGGGCGGCACGCATGCCTAACCCGCTCCACAATAAAGCCCGCAGGCATCTCATAATATAAGGAAGTTCATGACTCGATTGACTCAGGACGGGACCCGATGAGACTAGGTCGTCCTATAACCCTAGCAATGACTCTAGTTACTTCACAGATAACGGCCGTTCTGTTTACATACACATAGAGAAATAGAATGCTCAACGATCGATGCAACCTAGCATGGTACTACATGGCATGCTGATCATGAATGCAAACACCTAGTATATCATGCACCTAAAGCAGGGAATAACTCTATTCAATCTGAGTAAGCTCCGAAGAGACTTACCTGGAGATGCAGAACAGCAAGATAACACAAGCAAGGGCCCAAATGCAAGTCCAAAGCAATCCAAAAGCAATACACACCTATCATCAAGTCATTTCCATAAGCTACTAGACCAACATTCATACACACGAATCCAAGTTCTCAACATACTCAAAACCAACCGATAGTAAAACCGTTTTCCAAAACCTTTCCGATACGATCAACATCAACCAAAATCATTCTTCCCAAAACCTTCCAACTCTTAAATCTCAAGTTAAATCAACTCAGAAAATCAACAATTCCCTTAAAGTCATACTTAACCAAATCATGACATTAAACATTTAACTTTAAAGTCAATCTCTCAAAATCATATTATAGAAATAATTCCGGCATTTTGGTTTTCTAAACATAAATCCTTTAAGAATCATTTCCCGACGACTTAAAACATTTTCTAAATAATTTAGCAACAATGTTTATCTAAAATGAACATTAAAATAAATCCATCTTTATAATCCCCATTTATAAAACATATTAAATAAATTACTTTGTCAATTAACCTCAATAAATCACTTTAAAATTCCTAATCACATATTAAAACATCATAAAAACACATATTCTAAACAATATCACTTTTAACCCATTTTATAATATAATAATAATTTCAGAAGTAATTTATACAATATATAACATATAGACCGAATTTAAACCAATTGAATAGCACATGACAAATATATAACCATAACATTTAACATTTTAACAAATGACAAAACCCAATTAACCCATCAGCCCAATAGCCCAAAAGCCCACATCTGAAGACAACCCTTAACTAAACCCGGATCCAAAATCCACAACCCGAAAACCTGGAGAAGGAAGGGAACCCGAAAGAATACAGGCTTTCGGATCCTGGGAGCCCAAGCCCACACCCGTAGCCCAAGCGAAAGGAAAGAAAGGAGGAACCCGCCTCCCTCACGTCTGCAGAATGGAGCTCATGCTGCCGACCGGAAACGAATGGAGAATAAGGAAGACCCAGGTTCCGGCGGCTTCCCGCTCTCCCCGACCACTCCCGCTCTCCCAAACACTGCTACCCAGGAAGACCCCACAACCCAAGGAATAAGAAAGGAGGAAGGAGGCTCACCGAAATTGTTCGAACTCGCCGGAAAATGCGCTCGGGAAGGCGTCGTCGGTGCTCTTCTGGACTCGACTAGGCTCGCCGGAGGCGGAATCGGAGATTTCGTGGCCTAGGACGGAGGGGGAGGGTCAAAAGGTGAAACCTTGCGACATTGGAGAGCGAAAGGAAAGAGGAGTAACCTTACCGGCCTCGGATCAGAAAACAGAGGAAACGAGGGGTTGGCGGCGGCGCTGGGCTTCCCCTGGGCAGTCGCTGGGCATCTTCGGTCGCCGGAGAAGTGGCGGAGTTGCTACTGGGCTCGACGGAGAGGAGGAATGGGGCTGCAGGGGCTCGACTTCCCTTCAATGGCGGACAGGGGAGGCGCGGCTTGTGATGGAGACGACGGCGGTGCTGCGTCCTGTGCGGCCTCGGCTTCGGATAGAACAGGGCTAGGCCCTTCCGACGGGAAACAGAGGCGAGAGGAGAGGTTGTGGTGGTGCTGGGCTGAGGCCGACAGGTGAAGGGCGGTGGTGGAGAGGTGATGGTGAGGGGTGGCTGATTGAAGAAGGAGGAGCTGTAGCTCTCGGCAACAAATGGGAGGAAGAGGAGGTTGAGTTTGGTTTCTTTGAAACTGAAAAGTGAATGTGGGGAATGGATCCCAGATCTACCATCCATTGGTCTTTAGTCAAAATTGCCAAGTAGGTTGTTTGTTTGCCAAATTAAGTAAATCAATTAGAGGAGGGGGATTGTTGTTTGAAATCAGAAGAAATCAGAGGGGGGAAAGTGGGTTCTTTGTTGAACCTTTGGTTAATAGAGTGAGGCAGAGAGAGAGAGGATGAAAAGTGGTCAAATTTTCTCCAATTTGTCCAAACACCAAAATGATCCTTATCCAAATCATACCACAATTGATAATAACTTTAAAATTGAAATAGGGATAAAAGACCGAGACATTTGAGGTGGAAGACATAAGGAATATGATCCCAAGGAAAATACACGGAAAAGAAATAGAATATAATAAAATAAATCCTGAAACCCGCTCACTCGACTTTAACCCGACTCAAAAGATATAAAGCTTACAACTTCAAATTTAAATTGAATTCTCGACTGAATCAAATAATAAAATTATATTATACTTTCCAAATTTAGCAAGCGAAAGCGAAAATAAATCTGAATGAATGTCCATTTAAAATAATCATATGCCGGAATTCATTTTAAGAGATTTTAAATAACCCGATTTAAATTCATTTTTAATTTCTTTTTCCGAGAATTAGGATTTAAAAATCCGGGCCTTTACATCATCCACCTCTAAAAACAAGTCTCGTCCCCGAGACTAAAACTAAGACAAAGTAGGGGATGAAGTTTGAAATTGCTGAGTCTAGGGACCATGTCCAAGGATCTTGTAATCACCTCAGTTGCGTCTTCCGAGATTCTCACAACATCCTTGTCACGGTCGTGACATCTCCAATTGGCCTTGACAAGTATGCAATAAGCGCCCCTATCACATCCTCCGACTTTTCGGAGGTACCACAACTCTAAAAGTTCTACAATATCGTCACTAGGTCTTAGCAAGCACCCTACAGGCGCCCTCATAAAATGCTTGTATCCACTTCGTGAAGTATCATAGAGTTTCCCGGGTTTGAAAAGTTTCAAAGGGGGTTCTGCAATTGAAAAAGATTAGTCTCAAAATCGTTGAAACCCTCGATAGCGTTTATTCTTTAAAAACCAGTTATTTCCTTTCTATATCGTTCAAAATCTTCAAATCCGACGTTTACCCAAGAACTTTGCACCAAAACAAGTCAAATCCCTTTAACTCAAGATTTCGTCAAAAATCTCCCAAAACCAAATCAGTCTCCTGCATATCAATCAATCAAATTCAGAAATCAAGAGGTGGAATCATCCACCTCTAAGGGCTAATCCCATATTCTCTTCCTAGTTTCCAAAATCACTCAATCATCATTCTCAACTCAATATGAAACATAAGCCAATCAACTCATCAACTCATAACATCATTAGCCATCTTTCACATGGCAAAACTCAACATCAACCATGATAATCTCAACCAATTGACATCTTAATAACATAACATGTTTTCTCATAACATAAATCATACCATCCTTTCAAGACACGCCAAGACCAACAACAAAACATCAACATCACATCACAAGTAGTAGAGTATATCTATATCATACTAAGGGCATCAAAAGTGAATAATCGAATGTTCATCACTCATCACGTAATGTCTAGAAATCAACGGGTTAGGTGTTATGGAGTTAGTACCTCGGTACACGTCAAATCTCACCATCGCATATCGATATCGCAACACAAGTAGAACAGATTCATCACGTTAACATATCAACACAACAAGTCATGCTATTAAGATTCAGATAAAGGAAGATCAAACAGTATATAAATCATCAAAATGTCAATATGCCCTAAAAGACATCACCTTAACTCGTCGCAAAACCATATAACGATCATTTAGAAATCATGCGACATTATCTCATATATATATACGAATCATGTCTATACTTCAAGTCATTTTCATCATTTACATAATCAATAGTCATGCTAGTCAACCATATAATACATTATCATGCTTACTACAACATAATGAAACATCATGCTTCCACATAATATATATCACATCATTATCTCATAGTTCATACTCATCATTACTTCATATATCATACCACAACAGATATAAATAAATCACAAAATCGAGAAAATTCCTCACATCATACCAGCCAAAATAAAACACAATCCCCACTCACCCATCTCCACTCTCAAGCCAAGATTAGTCATCTTCTAGACTCAACAACACTAACTCCGACAAAATCCCCTGAAGAACTCCCAATTCATTTCGATACTCCAATCTCACCCCTCGTTCCATCAAGCACTCCCACACACCATCCACCTCTAAGAACCCAACTCCTATCTCTAACTTCACACCCGAGAACCCTCTCATGCCATGTCCTCAATATTCACGAGCCCTTCCTTACACTCCTCATACTACCCGAAGCATCACCTAGAAGCTCATTAGAACCACCAAACATTGCCTCCCATAAATCCCAAAGCTCACTCAGTCTTACCTAAGCCAACACTCCTCTCTCGCGACTTACCCCATAATATCATCGATCATCCTAACCGTCCAAAATTCTTTCACCACTCTTCAACCACTCTACAAGAGAACCCTCACCCACATGATCAAGGAAAAGTAGTTATGAAAATCATCGCACATAAGGTCTACAACATATCAACTAGCATTCATAGCATCATGGGTTCATCATCAATTATTGCAACTATGTCAACAAGTCTCAATTTACCGGCATGCTTAATAATTATTGCAAAACATCATATACGAGCATAGTCAACTCAATCTAGCAAGTTTCATCATAACCTTATCACATAACAATTTAGGTTTCTTAGCATATGTAGTTCATATTTTGCAGGCAAAAGAATTCAAATCATGCTTAGCAGCTTAAAGTAGCAACACGTCAAGACATCATGTTACATGAGATCTATAAGTCATCAAATCATATCATCATAGACGACAGGCAATCAGGCAACAGTCATCATCAAGTCAACACATCAACACGTAAATCTCATCGCTAGGTCAGTGCAATATCATCAACAAATTCAGAAGGGTTAGTAATTCGAACGGAGAACAATCCCGCTTGCAAGTCGTATCGTACACAGTAACCGTAATTCTCGATGTGCGCCCGTTCCGCCGACATCATAGATCCTGAGGCCCGTGGGTTATGGGCCCACACTTCAGCTGCACTGCTCTATCGCTATGCAACTTTTCGTTCCCTCTTCCATGCGGTCGCTCACCGAAATGTAACGCGCAAGAGTCCAAGTTAGTGGGGATAGGGAAGTGACAGGGACGGACAACCCAATGTTCCTCCCGAAGACAAACACAGACCAAATGCTAAAGACGACAAGACCAGAGACAAGACCTCGACCCGAGAATAACAACGATGCCCTTATGGAAGTCTATTAGGTTACAACCGCGAAAAGTAACACGAATTCATCATGGAGCATATCAATTATACTAACCCACACTAACATGTACCTCTCTCAAGGAAAACAATGTGCGTATTCATCCCAAAAGACACAATGAAGTCCTACATTGATGCATGTGAGACGGGCTAGTAGTTTATTATTCCATGAAAGCAGATATGCCTAGTAATTTCAAGCAAATCACGTGGAGCAAGTAATGGTCATGCGAGGTTTAACGAGGATGGCAAGTATCATGTATATGAACAATGAACGAGCATGGTATACACATCAACAAATGAGATCAAATATAGCATGGTGAGGTACAACATGTAATCATTTAGCGAGTAATATTGGAAATCATAAGCCCTACGGGATACTACTAGCACATATCGAATCATGACCACAATCAAGGTAACTCGACTAAATTCATTCTAACATTCATGCGTCATGCATATGCGAAATCATAATATAACGTGGTGTGTGATCATGCGAGGTGTCAAACCATACGTTCATGCAAGTACGAGAAGATGTCACATAGTAATAGAGGAATACCACTGAGTGAGAATGTGTAAGCATGCTAGGATTACCCATTACGGAAAGCAAGTCAATCATCGAATTCGACCGTAACTAATCAGGATAAGTACAACAATTTAATATGATAGCAAGGGGAAGAACCACACTATCAGGGACCTAGCTCAAGAGGAGATCAACAATACGGTAGGCAAGATATAAATTCCCACAAGTCACAACCAAGGACCCTACATGATGCTAAAGGCTCAACTTAACATATGATACATGCATGCAACTAATCATGACGATACATAAGAAATCAATTCAATCACATTCCGACGATATAGAAGCATGAGGAAAGTTTAACAACGTACAATACGAGTCTGAGTATTGGCAAGACGGCTATAATTCAAGGATATGAGCTCGAATCAACACATACTAGGATAAACATGCATTCATCAAGACTCAATTATACCACATATTCTCCATACAACGCAAGTATTTACACAACAATCTTAATGGCAAAACAACCAACATGGGTTAATCTGACGAATACAGAATAGGATGGCATGCTGTAGATTCGTGTCACAGACGAGTAATAAGCATCAAGGCATCATCAGCTAGTATACTAAAGAGATCATTTACAAGCATTCATACGAAGAAGAGTTTATCACACTATCATGGACCTAACCCAGGAGAAAACAACTATCATGTAGGTTCATATCATGTGGTTTATGCTTTCAATCGATCATTAGCATAATTAATATGATAAGTCAAGTAGGCATGCTATTACAACATATCATCATGATAGAAAGCAAGGCACAACATGAGACTTGAGCAATGTAACTAATCACAGATGTATTAACACAACAACTTGATACTAATGGTTATTCACAAGGGACATGTCAGAGACTACAAATCATGTAATGTACTTCAGAGATAGTCACTATTACAACCGGACAGAAATCCCTAAGGGTAACCATTGACTTTTCCCAACTCACTCATCACCCTTCTTTCCCGTGGGACTCTGGCACGACTCTTTGTGGTAAGAAAACACTGGTTGATCGTCATAAGAATCAAGAAAGACAACCCCAGAAACACCTCACTTTTGACTCAAAATGACACCAAGAACTACCTTCCAATACTCGCTTACACAACCTTCACATCCATACATGATTCCCGGCACAATGTGTTTACCAACCCAATTCCCCGTGGAAGACACTGACATCCGGGAGAAAGGCTCGATAGACCAGACATGGGTTAACAACATAGTGGAAGGGGTTGTTTCACACAAGCTGGGCTTGACCATAGGGAAATAAGGGTACTCCCGCTATCCCGTTTATACAGATCAGTCAATACACAACTCATTGTTAGGCATACCAAATCAGATCTCTAGCATAGCAAGGACTGAGCACAGAATCAGTTAATAACACTCAATAGTTAAGGCATCCAAATCAGATCCCAACCCATCTGTAAAGAACAAGCTGATATTTTGCCTACCGTTCCCAACTACACCCTATAGGGGTGGTCTAGCGCCTTTACTACCCACTCGCGTACCCGTTTGGTCGGTTTCCTCTTTTATTACAAGTCAATTTCATTACTTAGTCCAATTTCGGTTAGGCATCTTAAGTTCATTTTGCCCTTCTTAAAATCCTTTTAAATCCTTTGAAATTCATGGGCGATTTTCCAAAACATACACTCGACCCTTGCGTACCCGAATTGCACAACCTCAGCTCTGATACCATCTTTGTAACGGCCCAGAATTATGATTTCCGGGTTACGTTTCAAGGGATAAAACCCCTTGTTCGGATCTTGCAATCCAGGTACGGGTCGAGGTTTCAAACTCATTTTAAGAATAGTAGAAAGAGGGATTTCAAACCCTAAAAACCTCGAAGGGCCGTTGGGTACCCTTAACCTGTCCTAAGACTATGTCGCAGAATCCATTTCAAACGAAAGTAAAGCGGAAGCAAAGTAAAGATACAAGTGTCACGGCAGAGCCGAGTCAAAATATGATCAATCCTTCAAATTCGAGCCGTAATCAAATTGGTGAAGTTGGAATCTCAACTCTCTCTTTCCGTCATGTTAGACCCAGCGGTCATGGACTCAAATCAGCATCAATAGTAGTAAGCATAACGGATACCTAAAAAAAATTGATATGGGGCGGGATCAGATCGATGCCCACTTTAGCTCTGCATCCCAACCCTAAGCACACATATACGCTATACCTAATAAAGATGCTTCTAGATGCATTGCGGAATATTAACACACTAACATGCTCCTAAGATCAAGTGCATAATTATAAGGCCTTAGCACAGAATACCAAGTGGTATATCCCTCTCCTACCTCCACCCCCTTCCGATAGGGCGGAGACTGGCCAGCTCGTGAATGCATTCCATCATAATCGGGCGGCACGCATGCCTAACCCGCTCCACAATAAAGCCCGCAGGCATCTCATAATATAAGGAAGTTCATGACTCGATTGACTCAGGACGGGACCCGATGAGACTAGGTCGTCCTATAACCCTAGCAATGACTCTAGTTACTTCACAGATAACGGCCGTTCTGTTTACATACACATAGAGAAATAGAATGCTCAACGATCGATGCAACCTAGCATGGTACTACATGGCATGCTGATCATGAATGCAAACACCTAGTATATCATGCACCTAAAGCAGGGAATAACTCTATTCAATCTGAGTAAGCTCCGAAGAGACTTACCTGGAGATGCAGAACAGCAAGATAACACAAGCAAGGGCCCAAATGCAAGTCCAAAGCAATCCAAAAGCAATACACACCTATCATCAAGTCATTTCCATAAGCTACTAGACCAACATTCATACACACGAATCCAAGTTCTCAACATACTCAAAACCAACCGATAGTAAAACCGTTTTCCAAAACCTTTCCGATACGATCAACATCAACCAAAATCATTCTTCCCAAAACCTTCCAACTCTTAAATCTCAAGTTAAATCAACTCAGAAAATCAACAATTCCCTTAAAGTCATACTTAACCAAATCATGACATTAAACATTTAACTTTAAAGTCAATCTCTCAAAATCATATTATAGAAATAATTCCGGCATTTTGGTTTTCTAAACATAAATCCTTTAAGAATCATTTCCCGACGACTTAAAACATTTTCTAAATAATTTAGCAACAATGTTTATCTAAAATGAACATTAAAATAAATCCATCTTTATAATCCCCATTTATAAAACATATTAAATAAATTACTTTGTCAATTAACCTCAATAAATCACTTTAAAATTCCTAATCACATATTAAAACATCATAAAAACACATATTCTAAACAATATCACTTTTAACCCATTTTATAATATAATAATAATTTCAGAAGTAATTTATACAATATATAACATATAGACCGAATTTAAACCAATTGAATAGCACATGACAAATATATAACCATAACATTTAACATTTTAACAAATGACAAAACCCAATTAACCCATCAGCCCAATAGCCCAAAAGCCCACATCTGAAGACAACCCTTAACTAAACCCGGATCCAAAATCCACAACCCGAAAACCTGGAGAAGGAAGGGAACCCGAAAGAATACAGGCTTTCGGATCCTGGGAGCCCAAGCCCACACCCGTAGCCCAAGCGAAAGGAAAGAAAGGAGGAACCCGCCTCCCTCACGTCTGCAGAATGGAGCTCATGCTGCCGACCGAAAACGAATGGAGAATAAGGAAGACCCAGGTTCCGGCGGCTTCCCGCTCTCCCCGACCACTCCCGCTCTCCCAAACACTGCTACCCAGGAAGACCCCACAACCCAAGGAATAAGAAAGGAGGAAGGAGGCTCACCGAAATTGTTCGAACTCGCCGGAAAATGCGCTCGGGAAGGCGTCGTCGGTGCTCTTCTGGACTCGACTAGGCTCGCCGGAGGCGGAATCGGAGATTTCGTGGCCTAGGACGGAGGTGGAGGGTCAAAAGGTGAAACCTTGCGACATTGGAGAGCGAAAGGAAAGAGGAGTAACCTTACCGGCCTCGGATCAGAAAACAGAGGAAACGAGGGGTTGGCGGCGGCGCTGGGCTTCCCCTGGGCAGTCGCTGGGCATCTTCGGTCGCCGGAGAAGTGGCGGAGTCGCTACTGGGCTCGACGGAGAGGAGGAATGGGGCTGCAGGGGCTCGATTTCCCTTCAATGGCGGACAGGGGAGGCGCGGCTTGTGATGGAGACGACGGCGGTGCTGCGTCCTGTGCGGCCTCGGCTTCGGATAGAACAGGGCTAGGCCCTTCCGACGGGAAACAGAGGCGAGAGGAGAGGTTGTGGTGGTGCTGGGCTGAGGCCGACAGGTGAAGGGCGGTGGTGGAAAGGTGATGGTGAGGGGTGGCTGATTGAAGAAGGAGGAGTTGTAGCTCTTGGCAACAAATGGGAGGAAGAGGAGGTTGAGTTTGGTTTCTTTGAAACTGAAAAGTGAATGTGGGGAATGGATCCCAGATCTACCATCCATTGGTCTTTAGTCAAAATTGCCAAGTAGGTTGTTTGTTTGCCAAATTAAGTAAATCAATTAGAGGAGGGGGATTGTTGTTTGAAATCAGAAGAAATCAGAGGGGGGAAAGTGGGTTCTTTGTTGAACCTTTGGTTAATAGAGTGAGGCAGAGAGAGAGAGGATGAAAAGTGGTCAAATTTTCTCCAATTTGTCCAAACACCAAAATGATCCTTATCCAAATCATACCACAATTGATAATAACTTTAAAATTGAAATAGGGATAAAAGACCGAGACATTTGAGGTGGAAGACATAAGGAATATGATCCCAAGTAAAATACACGGAAAAGAAATAGAATATAATAAAATAAATCCTGAAACCCGCTCACTCGACTTTAACCCGACTCAAAAGATATAAAGCTTACAACTTCAAATTTAAATTGAATTCTCGACTGAATCAAATAATAAAATTATATTATACTTTCCAAATTTAGCAAGCGAAAGCGAAAATAAATCTGAATGAATGTCCATTTAAAATAATCATATGCCGGAATTCATTTTAAGAGATTTTAAATAACCCGATTTAAATTCATTTTTAATTTCTTTTTCCGAGAATTAGGATTTAAAAATCCGGGCCTTTACACGAATCACAATGCAAATGTCCCTTGTACTGGTTCTCTCATGCTCCATAGTGCTTCCTCTCTACGTAATGAAACATAGCGATGTCCTCCATTGTCGTCAGTCGTCGTCCTTTGCTATTATCATCCCCCGTATTGATCGCCTGTTTTTATGTATTTCAAGGTTTATTCATCATCAGTACACTAATTATGGGTAAGGTAGGATTTAGGATTTGGAAATTAGGTTTAGTATAGTTCCAGAATTAAAATGTGCGACTTACGGCTAAATTAAGTTCCATTCTAATCATTAGATACTTTATTAGCTTTTTCATGGACAATGGACATTAATTAAGCCAACCCTATCAATTGAAATTCATCCTCATTTTCCTCTGATGATATTTCCCTTTCTTTATGCTAATGCATTAAGCAATCCGGTTTACTATCAAATTGATGCTTGTGTATAAATTATATAGTTACGTGTTTATCAGTCTCCTTATATTAGACAGCCTAAAAACAAAATGAGCATGGATACTCTCTTTTATTTTGTATAATAAATTAATGATGACTGTTCTTAACATCAGTCTGATAAAATATTCTTAGGACAATACACAAATCCATTGATTGGGAAAGACAGAGTCAAGTCAAATGGAGGAGACGGTCTGGTTGAGGAACCGAGATGTGAGAACGGTGATGATGTTTTTTTTTAATTATGTGAGATATAATCTTATCCGTTAATTTATTTCAATGGCTGAGATTTAATTATAAGGCAAATATAAGGCACTTTGACTAAGGAGAGAATCTGTATCTATCTATCCTTTAATGTAGGGATTTTTAGTTAGAGTTTAATTAAATTATTTAGCATAATCTAATTAGAAATTAAGTCAATATCTATCTATCTATTAATAAATGTTTATTAGAAATTAAGTCAATATCTATCTATCAATTAATAAATTTTTATTAATATTATAATAATTAATAATACTAATTGATTTTGATCTATGATATTATGGTTAGTTCGTTTAGATATTCAAAGGATCCTATCCTTAATAATTATCGATCTTTACCAATAATTTTAATTATCTTATTTAGTTTAAAACATTTTCCATTTCTATTTAATCCAATCCATACCCTTGACCATCATTATACGTTTGACGATAATCGGTGAGTCACCTTTTCATTTGTTAGAAACCTCTACTCTGATTCTATTGCCTTTCTATCAAATTCTAACCATATTTTTGTAATTTTCAAATTTTGTAAGTATTCAAATCCATTGATAAAATGTTACTAACAATTTGAATTTTAAACTTTTACATTTTTTATTGCGTTATAATCGATTTTGACAATGTTTTTTCCTCAGGTCGAATATGAAGAAGTACGACTTAGCTTTATTGCATATATAAACACCTATTTTAACATGTCATCAACTCAAAAACATGCATCAATTATTGCTCAAATTGATACAACGTTAGTTGACCAAACATAGAAGTATATAGCATTCCAAGGATTATACACTATATTACCCAGCTTATTTATACATACTACATTGAATTTAATTTTGACCAAACATATAAGTATAAAGCTGAATTTCTAACTTCAGGCCATAATAGGCCGCCCATAGCAGCTTGCACGTACGCCATAGCCGAATTTCTAATTTTGCCTCACCAACCTGCGACATTGCATCATGAGATTGTGGTGGGTAAACACTTCCTCTTCGATCGATCCCAACAGCTTGCGCACCATAGCGCAGTCCATCTATAGGATCAGCTTCGACATCCTCATCTCCATTGCTAACTTCAGGCCGTAATAGACGGCCCATAGCTCTGCTTCAATGGCTTGACAGCTCCCACTTTTGATGGCAAATGCTCGGATTAACTCTCCAGTCAAGCTTCGTAATAGTCCTCAGTTATAAAAAAAACAAACTCAATTCATCTAGGCATTTGATCGAACACCTTGGATGCAACTATTACCTCACCCAATTCAAAGCTATTCAACGCCTTCAAATTTCTCAATCTTCCCCTAATTTCCCCTAAATTTGAAAACCTAAAGATACACAAAGAGTACAACGAAGAAAATGGAAGCAATTTCACAAATCAAATTCAAATTTTGATCAGCAACAAATTAATCTGCATTCTTCCAGGCATCAGAATCAAATCCAACAGAAAATTGATGGCAAAACTTGAAATTAGTTAGGTTAAAAGCTAATCTCGAACACATCCGCTTCAGAATACTACTAGTTTCAAATTGAAGCTCGCAGAGGTGATACAGAAATCAACGAAGAAGCCAAAAAAGGAGAAAAATGGATGCAATACTCAAACCACGGGATCCATCGGCCATGGTGATGCAGAAATCAACGAAAAGCAGGAAGCAAAATTGGAATCCGATAAAGAGATTTGGCCTGAGAAGAAAACTTACACCGGCGATAGGGGAGAGAGATCAGCCCCGATGAATTAGAGTCCGATAAAGTGAGAGCTTGCAGGAACGACGAGGGGCGACGGGAAGGAGAGGCATCATCCGACGTCACTTATACGGTGGCGGTCCCCCCAATTTTCTTCCCCGTTGTTGGCATCTTCAGATTTGAAAGAGAGGGAGCGACTTTGGGTCTCAGGCCGGAATGGAGAGAGCGAGAGCGAGCAAGGCACCATGGATTCGGGTTGACGAAGGCGGTGACGGCCAGACGGACGCCGAGAAACCCGGTGTCTGTCCTGTCCTCGGTGGTGGCCGTGGACGATTCTAGAAATCTTGAGATCTCGGCTTCCTCTAAGCCGGATGTGGCGACTGGACGAGCAGTAGGATGAACAGATCCGACGGGGACGGCGGAGACGAGGACAGATCCAAAGCTGGTGAGGAAGACGACGAACGGGGACGGCGTGTGTGAGAGCGTACAGAGAGAGAGAGAGAGAGAGAGAGAGAGAGAGAGAGAGAGAGAGAGAGAGCGAAAGAACGGTAGGAGGGTTAGGGTTTATGCGGCTAAAAAAATATTAAAGGGGTCAGCAAACCTAATAAAAAAAAGTAAGGGGGTTATCTATTTAATCAAATATGCTTAAAGGTCCATTTCAGCAAATTCCCTCTTAATTTTTTCCCTAAATCTTACCCAATTGATTTTATTTTTAAATTTCTTTTTCTTAATTTCATTAAAATTATTTTGAATGGGATATGATTGCAATTTTGAATTTGAATAAAATTTATGATAAACTCAAATAACTAACAAAATCTATATTGGATCTCTTCAATAAGATTCTTATACAAATTACAATACCCCTTGTGTCTTCAATTGTATAAATTCTACCATCTCTCCATCAATGTTGTCTTCCTCGCTGTAAGTTTTTTTAATTGATCATTGTAATCATCAATATTATAATACTAAAGCAGAAGTCGCCTACGACATGTGGCGGCTTCTCCTTTAATTTAGTTTTTTTTAAAGGAGATTAATTGATCGATTAATTGATTTATCTTAAAATTGATTTATCATTGTTAAAATCTAAACAAAATTATTTTTTAAATGTTAATTGATTTATCTTAAAATAGGGTTTGTTTTAAACAAGCTTATCTTCAATTCAGTCAGAGGACCGAGACTAGGATTTGCAAATCTAAATAAAATTGATTTATCTTAATTTCACGTATCCTATTTCTCGCTCTCTTCTCTCAGATCCTCTCTCACACTCCTCTTGCTAGAACATTTCGGCAGTTCTCCGTTACCGAGTCATATCGCCGATGACTTACCGTCCTCCCGCAGGGTTCAAAGTAGGTGGTCGAATCACAATGCATTTGTCCCTTGTGCTGGTTCTCTCATGCTCCATAGTGCTTCCTCTCTGATAACTCCACTCCCTTGATGAAAATCGGATTAAGTTTCAAAGGCCTTGACAGTCTGTTTGTGTCAAAGGTCCCTTGTGCTGGTTCTCTCATGCTCCATAGCAGTGTTGATGAAACACAAAACCTGTTCTCTATATTATTATGCTCGAATATTATTATATGTTATTATATGCTTCCAATATATTATTATATATTCACTAACCTTTCAGGAAGCTATTTAAATTTTATATCCTTCCTTAAGCGTTCAAAGCTGAGAAAGATCAAATCGTGATTATGGCTTCCGAAGTTTCTAAAGATAGAAGATTGCGCTCAAGCCATGATCCTCTCTTAGATGTTGGTGAAGATCCATGACGCCGATCTGTTCTCTATAAAGAAAAGGAAGAGAAGAAGACAAACATATTCGTTGAACATAAGCTTTCATACAGTCAAGCCTTCAAGCGAGATCTGTCTTCTTCGTGTGCTCTCTGCTAGTCCTTAAAGAGTCTGTTATTTCATTTCAAAGCATTTGAGAGTTACACAGTGAGCTTATAGGATATATTTTGTTATAGTGTTATACTCGAGAGTTTGTAACTCAGGAAGTGAACACTAGGCGATTGATTCACTAAGTGTAAGAGGATTGTACTAGATAGCATAGAGAGGTGGGGCTCTTCTAGATTTGTATAGGACTCCAAGGGAACGTGAGTTGACTAGATTGCAATTGTATAGGAGAGAGGCTTCTCGGTGAGCTACTAGGATCCTAAGTCTTGTGAATCAATAAAAGTCGGTTGAATCCTAGGGTTGTGGAAGAACCCTAGGCGGGGACGTAGGCCAAGTTCGTGCCGAACCTCATAAACAATTCATCGAGTCCTTTATTTACTGCTTTAACTTATTTCCGCACTTGGTTCGAATTGTTTAACTCTGTGATTCAGGTTTTCAGAGAAAAGACTAAGTCTAATCTCAAAGGGTTTTGGCACGAGCTTCAAAAGTCTTGAGGCTATATCAAGGTTTGTGAACTAACTGGTGGAATACGCATATCGGATCATATATTTAGTTAATATTTCTTTAGATATTTGATCAAGTATATTTTCATCGGATTTCAAAATTCTCTATGTTACATTTTATTTCCATCCGCTGAGATATTTTTTTCTTTGAACAAAATACTTCGGATTATTTCCCTCCTTTTTAATGGGTTGATTTGAATTTTGAATTGAGATCTTTTAAAATTGGCAATGTTATCATTACCTACATTGGAACCCCAAACCCGTCCCATCACTCAAATCTCTTCTCTTTTTAAACCCAAATCCCACCAGCTTATCCCATAACTTCAGAAAACCTAAAAACCCTTTCAACTCTCCTTCTTCAACCTCTCAAACCGACCTAAAACCTTAAGCCAATTACCTCCATGGCCCCCAAAGCGAAGAAAACCTCCACTCCCAAAAGACTTGTCGCCACCCCCAAGGGACGCCAGGCTACTGCTACTTCCCCTACACCTGAACCCACTCCTCAAGCTATCGTCCCTGCTGTTGTCCAGAGCACCATCGCTGAGAGCACGACTACAGTAACTAAGAGCTCTCAAAAACGCTCAGCGAAGAAGCCTCTCAGTGCAAAGCAGAAATGGAAAAAGAAGGTCATCGCCGAGGAGGTGGATGAGGAGGAAGGAGAGGAGGATCTCGACGCTATTCTGGAAAGGGATGCCGCCAAGGAAGCTGAAGAAGAAGCCTTAAGGAGGAAAAAGGCTGAGGAGGAGGCCGAACTTGCAAGGAAATGTGCCGAGGAGGAGGCCGAGAGAATTCGGAAAGAGGCTGAGAAGGAGGTTCCCAATGAGGAGGAACCACAGGAAGAAGAAGAGGAGGATGATGAGACCGGTGATGACGAGGATGCTAAAGGAGACAACGATGATGGATCCGCTGAGGACTCAGGGTCTGAGGACGAAGAGGATGAGGAGCCCGAACCTGTTCCCTCTCCTTCTCCTCCTCCTCCTCCCCCGTCTCCAAAGAAGCGGAAAGGCGCTACTTGGGAGGCAACCCAAGGTAAGTTTTATATTTTCCTCTGTGTCTTTTGTTTTATCGGACTAGTTTTGGTTCTGTTCGGTTGTAGGAAGCTAACACCGATGGAGAAAATGTGTTGAAGAGCTAAATTTCCCAGGCCACCCCGCAGCTAGGTTGTGCCGCGGCCTCTGACAGGACTGAAATGTTCCATTTCCTCACTTTCCATCACCGTAGTGAACAAGTTAGTTTTTCTTTCTCTCCTTTATATTTTTTTCTTTTGTTGTCTTTTTTGTCATTGAGGACAATGCCTGATTTAATTGTGGGGGGAAGAATCGCATGGTATGATAGGATTGCATGTTTATTTTTAGTTTGCACTTTTATTTTTGTTTTTAGTTTATATTGCATATCAGCATGTTAGTATTTAAAAAAATCCCAAAAAAAAAATCAGTTATTGATAAATTGCATTGTTAGGATTAGGTCTTATTTCCCCATATGGATACCGTTTGTCCTCTATTCTATCTATTGAGATTTATGCCCCATGATGTGCTTGGATTGTGGAAACTTTCGATATATGTTTTCTATACTATTTGGTGAGCATGATTGATTAATGATTGAGCACATAAGATCTTGGAATTTTGGGTGATCTTGAAGTTCTAGACATGACCTGGTGAGCTTATTTTGGCCTATTTAGGACTGCACCTTATTTAGTCCTCTTGCTTGTTGAGTGTACTCTCTTCAATTGCTTCCTCGTTGACTTGCATTTAGATATCTTTTTCAAGGTTGCATATTATGATTTCTGCACATGACTTAAACATGATTGAGGCACCTTTATTAGCCCTATTTGACTCTTTTCCCACCTTGCATATTATCCTCTGCTTGAAGCCAGTTTGAGCCTAATTGCCTATTCTTTTGTAGCTCCACAAGAGTTTTCCATAGCAAATGATAGCCTGACCCCATCCGGGAATTTAGGAATAGTTGGTGAATATCTATATTGTGGATGATGGTTTTGAGTGGGGGATTGTGTATGTTTGAGGTGCATTTATGAGATTTGATTCTTGCTAGTACATTCATTACTTGGGACCTAAGGAGGATAAAATTCACTTAGGGGCAAAAGTCAAGGAAAATCATTTGATATAGCATGAAAAGGAAAAAAAAGAAAAAAAAAATAAAGGAATGAGTTGAGTATGGTTTGTAAAGTTTTATGCTTGAGATTGGTGTTGTAGACATTATAGAGATATGGTATGAGGAGTTTATGAGTGGTTTTATGATTTGGTTGCTTCCTTAGTTCCCGGATTATGAGCACCACATGACATAAATTGTTCCATACCTTTTATGTTCTACCTTGGCCCCATTACAACCCAATTAAAAGATCTCATGATTTTTGTTGTGTGTAGAGTCACCAGCGGTGGAGAATTAAAACACTGGTGCAAAACTATTGTAGCTAAGTTTTTGAAGATGGAGTTTTGAGCGTAAACATTTAACCTTAAACACTTGGGCGAGAGTGAAACACATATTCCCTGTGAGGTCTAGAATGAATATGGTTGCCTGATTTCATTAATTATTGCAATTATGTGCTATGTTGTTGTTAATCTATTGTGTTTGCTAGTTTTTCATGCACTTAAAAGAGTATTGAGGTGTTGATACATGAATTGCTATTATGTGGGGCTGCAGAGTTGAGTTTTCTATTGCTTGAGGACAAGCAAAGGTTCAAGTGTGGGGGAATTTGATAGAGCATAATTAGTATTGCATAATAGGTTACATTTAGCATAGTTTAGTTGTGAATATTGCATATTTTCGTTATAGACCCTTGAAAACGCTCGTAAAATTCCTTTTCCAAATTATTATCTTAAATGTTTTTCCAACTTTAAAATTCTTTTCCAAATTCCTTTTTAAATCTTCAAGTCCAAATAATATTATATGATATTTTAAATATCATTTATTAACCCCTTTATAAAATATTTTCAGATCCTCTAAATCCAAACCCTTTTTATTTAATAAACAAACCCTTATAAATTTCCCAAAATAATATTTTATCTTCTAAATCCGCAAATAATATTATAATATATTTTATATACCGTTAAATAGTTAAATGAATTAACGGATATACCCGACCGAACCGAACACATTTAAATCCAAACGAACCCAATCAAACCCGCTAATTGGTATAACTCCCAACCGGTTAAATAAATAAAATAAACTTAAGGAGATGGGGCCCACGGGAGCCACATCAGTCTTCTCCTTCCCTGGATTCAAGCTTCCCGCCCCGCCATGGCTCCTCTGACCGTTCGGAAGAGACTCACAGGCGACTGGATCGACTCCCTCCTCGCACCTGCTGGCTCGTCGTCGAGACACATCGGCTCCACCTCGGCCTTGGCTCGTCCAGCCCCGCCTCGACCTCCTACTCACCCGGATCGTCCCAGCTCGAATCTCGCACCCGCTCGATGCTCGCTCGCGCACTCGCTCGCCTGCTCGGGAGCTCGCCGGAGCTCTTTAGCCCACCCGATCTTCCCGCGCTCAACTCACGCACACTCACACTCGCCCACAACCCGACCCAAAACACAATCGAATTAAAACAAAGGAAGGAAAAGGCGAAACTCACCGAGGAGGTTCGCGACTTCGGAGCTCTCGATCGGAGGTCTGGGCGCCGTCGGTGGCTCACGATGGCTCGTCGGACCTGCTTCGGACATGGGTGAGTGTGATGGAGGTGCTCGGGGGTGATTTGGATCGGAAACGAAGGAGAACGACTTACCGGAACTTTAATCGCGCTCAACAGGGCAGGTGATGCTTCGGTGGCTCATCGGCGGCTCCGGTGGTCCCTGGACGGACCTGGGTGCTCGTGGACATCGCAGGGGGTGGCTCTGCCTGCTGCTCGTCAAGGGAAAGTGTGGAGGTGAAGGCTGGTGGTGTCGGTTCTGGACTTGGCAAAACAGAGGCGCGGTGGAGGGGACGGTGAAGAACATCGGTATGATGGTGGTGCTGAAATGGTGATGGAGGCGCAGAGAATGGGGAAGGAGGAAGGAGATGCAGGGGATGGCGCAAGAGGAGGTAATGTAGGAGACGTTGGTGATGGCTCGGGAGTTGGTGGAAGTGATGGTGACGATGGTGAATGACGGGGAGAGGGGTGAGGGATGGGTTTCATTGGAAGGGTAAGGTGAGTGATGGGAGTGGGTGAGGAATTGTGTGTTGAATTGGTAAAACCAATACCCGAAAATAAATCTCGAATACGTGAATTTTGAATCCCGAAATTAGTTCTCAAGTGTTAGTTTCCCCGACTCTCGCTCTCTCGGTCAATTAAACTTTAAAAAATCGACAAGGATATCGCGATCCGATAATTATTTCGAATTTTCGAGGTAAAAAGATGGAAATTATTCGTCAAATTTTATATTCCGGTCGCAATCCGCTAAACGAGTTTTACAACCGATTTAATTTCATTTTTAATTCTATCTTTTTTTTCTTCTTCCGTAAAAATTAGGATTTAAAAATCCGAGCCTTTACATCATCCACCTCTAAAAACAAGTCTCGTCCTCGAGACTAAAATCAATTTAAAACAGGGGAGGAAGTTCGAAAGCGGTGAGTTCAAGGATCATGTCATTGATCTCGTAAACACCTCATAAGTGCCCCTATGAGGTCCTCACAGTACCGTTGCCGTGATCATAATATCCCCAAATAGACCGTAGTAAGAATGTAATATGGGCCCCTACCACATCCTTATTCCGACTCATTGGCCATATCATAACTCAAATACTTGTATCCACTTCGTGGGGCGTTAAAATGAAAACTATGGTCGCATTAGTTTCTTAAAATCCAAGTTAGTCTCTTTTGAACACCATTCAAAATTTCAAGTTCGACGTTAGTCAAAGTCATTTCCAACTTCTCAGTTCATTCTATCATCCACCTCTAAGGGCTTATCCCATATTCTCTTCCTAGGTTCCAAGTCAAAATCAAATTTCAATAATTCAGCTTCTAACATTTCTATCATTATGCATCGTATATAGAGTAGCAATCACATCTCACGTTTATAGTAGAACATAACACATCAAGGATGGTCGCATACCATAACATATCTAGCACATCATCACATCAACGAGACAACGAGGCTCATCACATCATATCACCAAAGATCTGCACACAACTACCAAGCATAAGCACGAAATCAAAGAGATACCACTAACCAATCTCACTAACCATCCATTTCTAAAAATCCAACTCATACTAGTCATCTCACACATGCCACTCTCGACCAACTCTTACGCAGAAATCTATCTCGTGCTACTCCAAATCACGAATTTCCAAGACCCTCATCACCAGCGCCTATCCTCAAAGACCAACCACTGATTTTACCTACTCATCCCCTGGGCATACTAACTAGCCTCACCACATTTCCCCTCAACAATCCTCCCGATCCACTCCTAGCTCTCTCTCATCCACCTCTAGAACTACGGCCACTGCCTATACTCACACCCACTCTTAAGGTCACCCTCATGGAACTAGTCTAGACCTCAACCGCTACCCTCCTATCCTAAACGCTCACATCGCGCACCCACTACCTACCGACACTTCTAGCTAGGACATCTCCCTCAAAATCTCAACATACTAGCCTCACTCCCCACCTAAGACCTACTTGGAAGCTCATCTATACTCACGGACCACTATCTTCAACACATCCCAACTCACTCGACTCTACTCAAACTAATGCATCATTCCTGCACCCCATCTCACACAACCAAAGACCCAATCCGAAGACTTCAATCCACCTACCACTTTTCGACCCGTCTCACTGAAGAATCTCACGACTCAAGCTCAAGAAGAAAGCACTACCATATATATATATAACCACAATATATTTACTAGGCCCACCTGTAAATAAAAGCTAGTATTTTGCCTACCGTTCCCCGAGTTCTAAATCCATAAGGGATGTCTATCGCTTTGGTCTCTACCCCCGAGATTGTTTCCCTTTTATTCATTTTAGGTTTAATTCCAATTAAATTCATTTTGCCCTTTTAAATCATTTTTCAAAACCAATTGAAAACATTGGGCGATTTTCAAAACCTCCTCAACCTATTGTACTCGGATTGCACAACCTTAGCTCTGATACCACCTTTGTAACGGCCCGGGATTATGATTCCCGAGTTACGTTTCGAGGGATAAAACCCCTCGTTAGGATCTTGCGCTCCGAGTACAGGTTGAAGGTCTGAAACCGAAGATTTGTAGTTTAAAGCGGGATTTCTCACCCAAATCCGTAAGGTCCGTTGGAGACCCCGGGGTAAACCCATGTGCCTGTCCTAAGTCTACAACGCGGAAAATCCATTTAGGCATGCAACTAGCATAAGTGAAGTTAAAGCAAAATACAATCCCAAAGGTGCCACGGTAGAGTCGGGACAAAACAACGTAAAAGAGAGGAAGTCTAGTGGTCTCTCGAGCTCTCAATCTAACGCCAAAAGTCTAAACCCGCCAAGCGTCTATATAAGCAAAGATAGCGGCTCGCGGTTACCTGAATCTAAACAAAATGAGGGGGATCTGGGTCAATCATCAGGCCACTCATGCGCGTGTGTAAACACACTTTGAGAGGCATATAATAAGCATCCTATTCCTAAAATGAAATGCGTAATGCAAAGCGGAACTTAAACAGATAAGCATACGAACAATTAAGTACGGACATAAATAAAGAGACGCGCAATTACAAGAAATGCCAAAATAGCATGTCCCTCTAGGCTCATAAGGAATCCTCTAGCAACTCCCTTCAAAGGGAACTACCTCACCCATGGTGCAGGCCGTCCCTACGTAAGGAGCCTACTAACTATGAAGGGAAGACAAACAACGACACCCATATAAGGCCTAATGCTCTAAGAGTTCTATGGCGACTTATTACCAAAAAGCCTACCTCACCCATCAAGTGCAAGCAACTTTCTATAATAAGCCCCACTAAGATGACAAGAATAGAGAAAAAGGTCACATCCAATAAACACCTATAACGGCCGTTTTCTAGCAAAGACATATAACAAGTCATATGGTTTCCATTTTAGATCCTAAGCGTGATTCTAAGTCGTATGGTGCATGAACACTAGCCAACTATATAACACCCAGTGCATAGAGCGCCCATCATGAGTAAGTTCAAAGAACTTACCTGGAGAAGCGCAGAATCCAAGCAATATAGAAATCAAGCAAATCCAGGCAGATTAGAGCTCACCTAGAAGATAAGCAACATAATAAGTCTAAGTCTACTTACACAAAGCATATCAAATAACACACATAAGATTCACATAAAACATATATAAGTTAACCATCCCATCATCAACAACATTAATGTCTCAATTTAATTTCTCATCCCGTTTCACCATCTCATGCCGTATTCAACATATATAATCCGCCATCTCATCAGCTTAAGATAGCCTCCATATCATACTTAGCCAAATTCGCATACTATCATTTTATACTCATACTTTGCATATCATCACCGGTAACCAACATTTATCTCCTTATAATAAATAACCACAAGTCATGCTATTAGTCACACATATCATGCCGTTAGTCAAACGTTCATATTATCATGCTAGTTAGTCATGGAACAAGTCAGATTCTTAAGTTATATCCAAATCCATTTCAAAATCCAAATTAAACATTTAAGAATTCCGACCCTTGAAAACGCTCGTAAAATTCCTTTTCCAAATTATTATCTTAAATGTTTTTCCAACTTTAAAATTCTTTTCCAAATTCCTTTTTAAATCTTCAAGTCCAAATAATATTATATGATATTTTAAATACCATTTATTAACCCCTTTATAAAATATTTTCAGATCCTCTAAATCCAAACCCTTTTTATTTAATAAACAAACCCTTATAAATTTCCCAAAATAATATTTTATCTTCTAAATCCGCAAATAATATTATAATATATTTTATATACCGTTAAATAGTTAAATGAATTAACGGATATACCCGACCGAACCGAACACATTTAAATCCAAACGAACCCAATCAAACCCGCTAATTGGTATAACTCCCAACCGGTTAAATAAATAAAATAAACTTAAGGAGATGGGGCCCACGGGAGCCACATCAGTCTTCTCCTTCCCTGGATTCAAGCTTCCCGCCCCGCCATGGCTCCTCTGACCGTTCGGAAGAGACTCACAGGCGACTGGATCGACTCCCTCCTCGCACCTGCTGGCTCGTCGTCGAGACACATCGGCTCCACCTCGGCCTTGGCTCGTCCAGCCCCGCCTCGACCTCCTACTCACCCGGATCGTCCCAGCTCGAATCTCGCACCCGCTCGATGCTCGCTCGCGCACTCGCTCGCCTGCTCGGGAGCTCGCCGGAGCTCTTTAGCCCACCCGATCGTCCCGCGCTCAACTCACGCACACTCACACTCGCCCACAACCCGACCCAAAACACAATCGAATTAAAACAAAGGAAGGAAAAGGCGAAACTCACCGAGGAGGTTCGCGACTTCGGAGCTCTCGATCGGAGGTCTGGGCGCCGTCGGTGGCTCACGATGGCTCGTCGGACCTGCTTCGGACATGGGTGAGTGTGATGGAGGAGCTCGGGGGTGATTTGGATCGGAAACGAAGGAGAACGACTTACCGGAACTTTAATCGCGCTCAACAGGGCAGGTGATGCTTCGGTGGCTCATCGGCGACTCCGGTGGTCCCCGGACGGACCTGGGTACTCGTGGACATCGCAGGGGGTGGCTCTGCCTGCTGCTCATCAAGGGAAAGTGTGGAGGTGAAGGCTGGTGGTGTCGGTTCTGGACTTGGCAAAACAGAGGCGCGGTGGAGGGGACGGTGAAGAACATCGGTATGATGGTGGTGCTGAAATGGTGATGGAGGCGCAGAGAATGGGGAAGGAGGAAGGAGATGCAGGGGATGGCGCAAGAGGAGGTAATGTAGGAGACGTTGGTGATGGCTCGGGAGTTGGTGGAAGTGATGGTGACGATGGTGAATGACGGGGAGAGGGGTGAGGGATGGGTTTCATTGGAAGGGTAAGGTGAGTGATGGGAGTGGGTGAGGAATTGTGTGTTGAATTGGTAAAACCAATACCCGAAAATAAATCTCGAATACGTGAATTTTGAATCCCTAAATTAGTTCTCAAGTGTTAGTTTCCCCGACTCTCGCTCTCTCGGTCAATTAAACTTTAAAAAATCGACAAGGATATCGCGATCCGATAATTATTTCGAATTTTCGAGGTAAAAAGATGGAAATTATTCGTCAAATTTTATATTCCGGTCGCAATCCGCTAAACGAGTTTTACAACCGATTTAATTTCATTTTTAATTCTATCTTTTTTTTCTTCTTCCGTAAAAATTAGGATTTAAAAATCCGAGCCTTTACATCATCCACCTCTAAAAACAAGTCTCGTCCTCGAGACTAAAATCATTTTAAAACAGGGGAGGAAGTTTGAAAGCGGTGAGTTCAAGGATCATGTCATTGATCTCGTAAACACCTCATAAGTGCCCCTATGAGGTCCTCACAGTACCGTTGCCGTGATCATAATATCCCCAAATAGACCGTAGTAAGAATGTAATATGGGCCCCTACCACATCCTTATTCCGACTCATTGGCCATATCATAACTCAAATACTTGTATCCAATTCGTGGGGCGTTAAAATGAAAACTATGGTCGCATTAGTTTCTTAAAATCCAAGTTAGTCTCTTTTGAACACCATTCAAAATTTCAAGTTCGACGTTAGTCAAAGTCATTTCCAACTTCTCAGTTCATTCTATCATCCACCTCTAAGGGCTTATCCCATATTCTCTTCCTAGGTTCCAAGTCAAAATCAAATTTCAATAATTCAGCTTCTAACATTTCTATCATTATGCATCGTATATAGAGTAGCAATCACATCTCACGTTTATAGTAGAACATAACACATCAAGGATGGTCACATACCATAACATATCTAGCACATCATCACATCAACGAGACAACGAGGCTCATCACATCATATCACCAAAGATCTGCACACAACTACCAAGCATAAGCACGAAATCAAAGAGATACCACTAACCAATCTCACTAACCATCCATTTCTAAAAATCCAACTCATACTAGTCATCTCACACATGCCACTCTCGACCAACTCTTACGCAGAAATCTATCTCGTGCTACTCCAAATCACGAATTTCCAAGACCCTCATCACCAGCGCCTATCCTCAAAGACCAACCACTGATTTTACCTACTCATCCCCTGGGCATACTAACTAGCCTCACCACATTTCCCCTCAACAATCCTCCCGATCCACTCCTAGCTCTCTCTCATCCACCTCTAGAACTACGGCCACTGCCTATACTCACACCCACTCTTAAGGTCACCCTCATGGAACTAGTCTAGACCTCAACCGCTACCCTCCTATCCTAAACACTCACATCGCGCACCCACTACCTACCGACACTTCTAGCTAGGACATCTCCCTCAAAATCTCAACATACTAGCCTCACTCCCCACCTAAGACCTACTTGGAAGCTCATCTATACTCACGGACCACTATCTTCAACACATCCCAACTCACTCGACTCTACTCAAACTAATGCATCATTCCTGCACCCCATCTCACACAACCAAAGACCCAATCCGAAGACTTCAATCCACCTACCACTTTTCGACCCGTCTCACCGAAGAATCTCACGACTCAAGCTCAAGAAGAAAGCACTAGCATATATATATATAACCACAATATATTTACTAGGCCCACCTGTAAATAAAAGCTAGTATTTTGCCTACCGTTCCCCGAGTTCTAAATCTATAAGGGATGTCTATCGCTTTGGTCTCTACCCCCGAGATTGTTTCCCTTTTATTCATTTTAGGTTTAATTCCAATTAAATTCATTTTGCCCTTTTAAATCATTTTTCAAAACCAATTGAAAACATTGGGCGATTTTCAAAACCTCCTCAACCTATTGTACTCGGATTGCACAACCTTAGCTCTGATACCACCTTTGTAACGGCCCGGGATTATGATTCCCGAGTTACGTTTCGAGGGATAAAACCCCTCGTTAGGATCTTGCGCTCCGAGTACAGGTTGAAGGTCTGAAACCGAAGATTTGTAGTTTAAAGCGGGATTTCTCACCCAAATCCGTAAGGTCCGTTGGAGACCCCGGGGTAAACCCATGTGCCTGTCCTAAGTCTACAACGCGGAAAATCCATTTAGGCATGCAACTAGCATAAGTGAAGTTAAAGCAAAATACAATCCCAAAGGTGCCACGGTAGAGTCGGGACAAAACAACGTAAAAGAGAGGAAGTCTAGTGGTCTCTCGAGCTCTCAATCTAACGCCAAAAGTCTGAACCCGCCAAGCGTCCATATAAGCAAAGATAGCGGCTAGCGGTTACCTGAATCTAAAAAAAATGAGGGGGATCTGGGTCAATCATCAGGCCACTCATGCGCGTGTGTAAACACACTTTGAGAGGCATATAATAAGCATCCTATTCCTAAAATGAAATGCGTAATGCAAAGCGGAACTTAAACAGATAAGCATACGAACAATTAAGTGCGGACATAAATAAAGAGACGCGCAATTACAAGAAATGCCAAAATAGCATGTCCCTCTAGGCTCATAAGGAATCCTCTAGCAACTCCCTTCAAAGGGAACTACCTCACCCATGGTGCAGGCCGTCCCTACGTAAGGAGCCTACTAACTACGAAGGGAAGACAAACAACGACACCCATATAAGGCCTAATGCTCTAAGAGTTCTATGGCGACTTATTACCAAAAAGCCTACCTCACCCATCAAGTGCAAGCAACTTTCTATAATAAGCCCCACTAAGATGACAAGAATAGAGAAAAAGGTCACATCCAATAAACACCTATAACGGCCGTTTTCTAGCAAAGACATATAACAAGTCATATGGTTTCCATTTTAGATCCTAAGCGTGATTCTAAGTCGTATGGTGCATGAACACTAGCCAACTATATAACACCCAGTGCATAGAGCGCCCATCATGAGTAAGTTCAAAGAACTTACCTGGAGAAGCGCAGAATCCAAGCAATATAGAAATCAAGCAAATCCAGGCAGATTAGAGCTCACCTAGAAGATAAGCAACATAATAAGTCTAAGTCTACTTACACAAAGCATATCAAATAACACACATAAGATTCACATAAAACATATATAAGTTAACCATCCCATCATCAACAACATTAATGTCTCAATTTAATTTCTCATCCCGTTTCACCATCTCATGCCGTATTCAACATATATAATCCGCCATCTCATCAGCTTAAGATAGCCTCCATATCATACTTAGCCAAATTCGCATACTATCATTTTATACTCATACTTTGCATATCATCACCGGTAACCAACATTTATCTCCTTATAATAAATAACCACAAGTCATGCTATTAGTCACACATATCATGCCGTTAGTCAAACGTTCATATTATCATGCTAGTTAGTCATGGAACAAGTCAGATTCTTAAGTTATATCCAAATCCATTTCAAAATCCAAATTAAACATTTAAGAATTCCGACCCTTGAAAACGCTCGTAAAATTCCTTTTCCAAATTATTATCTTAAATGTTTTTCCAACTTTGAAATTCTTTTCCAAATTCCTTTTTAAATCTTCAAGTCCAAATAATATTATACGATATTTTAAATACCATTTATTAACCCCTTTATAAAATATTTTCAGATCCTCTAAATCCAAACCATTTTTATTTAATAAACCAACCCTTATAAATTTCCCAAAATAATATTTTATCTTCTAAATCCGCAAATAATATGATAATATATTTTATATACCGTTAAATAGTTAAATGAATTAACGGATATACCCGACCGAACCGAACACATTTAAATCCAACCGAACCGAATCAAACCCGCTAATTGGTATAACTCCCAACCGGTTAAATAAATAAAATAAACTTAAGGAGATGGGGCCCACGGGAGCCACATCAGCCTTCTCCTTCCGTGGATTCAAGCTTCCCGCCCCGCCATGGCTCCTCCGACCGTTCGGAAGAGACTCACAGGCGACTGGATCGACTCCCTCCTCGCACCTGCGGGCTCGTCGTCGAGACACATCGGCTCCGCCTCGGCCTTGGCTCGTCCAGCCCCGCCTCGACCTCCTACTCACCCGGATCGTCCCAGCTCGAATCTCGCACCCGCTCGATGCTCGCTCGCGCACTCGCTCGCCTGCTCGGGAGCTCGCCGGAGCTCTTGAGCCCACCCGATCGTCCCGCGCTCAACTCACGCACACTCACACTCGCCCACAACCCGACCCAAAACACAATCGAATTAAAACAAAGGAAGGAAAAGGCGAAACTCACCGAGGAGGTTCGCGACTTCGGAGGTCAGGGCGCCGTCGGTGGCTCACGATGGCTCGTCGGACCTGCTTCGGACATGGGTGAGTGTGATGGAGGAGCTCGGGGGTGATTTGGATCGGAAACGAAGGAGAACGACTTACCGGAACTTTAATCGCGCTCAACAGGGCAGGTGATGCTTCGGTGGCTCATCGGCGGCTCCGGTGGTCCCTGGACGGACCTGGGTGCTCGTGGACATCGCAGGGGGTGGCTCTGCCTGCTGCTCGTCAAGGGAAAGTGTGGAGGTGAAGGCTGGTGGTGTCGGTTCTGGACTTGGCAAAACAGAGGCGCGGTGGAGGGGACGGTGAAGAACATCGGTATGATGGTGGTGCTGAAATGGTGATGGAGGCGCAGAGAATGGGGAAGGAGGAAGGAGATGCAGGGGATGGCGCAAGAGGAGGTAATGTAGGAGACGTTGGTGATGGCTCGGGAGTTGGTGGAAGTGATGGTGACGATGGTGAATGACGGGGAGAGGGGTGAGGGATGGGTTTCATTGGAAGGGTAAGGTGAGTGATGGGAGTGGGTGAGGAATTGTGTGTTGAATTGGTAAAACCAATACCCGAAAATAAATCTCGAATACGTGAATTTTGAATCCCGAAATTAGTTCTCAAGTGTTAGTTTCCCCGACTCTCGCTCTCTCGGTCAATTAAACTTTAAAAAATCGACAAGGATATCGCGATCCGATAATTATTTCGAATTTTCGAGGTAAAAAGATGGAAATTATTCGTCAAATTTTATATTCCGGTCGCAATCCGCTAAACGAGTTTTACAACCGATTTAATTTCATTTTTAATTCTATCTTTTTTTTCTTCTTCCGTAAAAATTAGGATTTAAAAATCCGAGCCTTTACATCATCCACCTCTAAAAACAAGTCTCGTCCTCGAGACTAAAATCAATTTAAAACAGGGGAGGAAGTTCGAAAGCGGTGAGTTCAAGGATCATGTCATTGATCTCGTAAACACCTCATAAGTGCCCCTATGAGGTCCTCACAGTACCGTTGCCGTGATCATAATATCCCCAAATAGACCGTAGTAAGAATGTAATATGGGCCCCTACCACATCCTTATTCCGACTCATTGGCCATATCATAACTCAAATACTTGTATCCACTTCGTGGGGCGTTAAAATGAAAACTATGGTCGCATTAGTTTCTTAAAATCCAAGTTAGTCTCTTTTGAACACCATTCAAAATTTCAAGTTCGACGTTAGTCAAAGTCATTTCCAACTTCTCAGTTCATTCTATCATCCACCTCTAAGGGCTTATCCCATATTCTCTTCCTAGGTTCCAAGTCAAAATCAAATTTCAATAATTCAGCTTCTAACATTTCTATCATTATGCATCGTATATAGAGTAGCAATCACATCTCACGTTTATAGTAGAACATAACACATCAAGGATGGTCGCATACCATAACATATCTAGCACATCATCACATCAACGAGACAACGAGGCTCATCACATCATATCACCAAAGATCTGCACACAACTACCAAGCATAAGCACGAAATCAAAGAGATACCACTAACCAATCTCACTAACCATCCATTTCTAAAAATCCAACTCATACTAGTCATCTCACACATGCCACTCTCGACCAACTCTTACGCAGAAATCTATCTCGTGCTACTCCAAATCACGAATTTCCAAGACCCTCATCACCAGCGCCTATCCTCAAAGACCAACCACTGATTTTACCTACTCATCCCCTGGGCATACTAACTAGCCTCACCACATTTCCCCTCAACAATCCTCCCGATCCACTCCTAGCTCTCTCTCATCCACCTCTAGAACTACGGCCACTGCCTATACTCACACCCACTCTTAAGGTCACCCTCATGGAACTAGTCTAGACCTCAACCGCTACCCTCCTATCCTAAATATGTATAATGTATTATAAAGATTGAAGATTGAAAATATAATATTAATTTCGTATCTATAAATGTAAAAGAACAAAATGTATGAACCGCCACTGTAGGTCTTGTTTACAGAAGTTGAAAACCGCCACAGAAGCAAAAAACCGCTGCAATAAGGAATTAAAAACCGCCACGAAAGTGTATTTCCCATTGCTACAATATTTAGAGAAAACCGCCACATTATATTGTTAGGTAGCGGTTTTAAAGTTTTATGTGGCGGTTTATCTGGCTTTCCTAAAACCGCCACATTAGCCTTTAAGGAGCGGTTTTTCATCTTTAAGTAGCGGTTTTTGGCCGCTACTATATATCATTTATGTAGTAGTGTAGAGGAAAATAAATGAAGAAATATTTAAAATTCTTAAGAGTTCAAAATAAAGAACTCTTAAGCAACAACGTAAAATAACGTTTTCTACCCCACTTATTTTTGTCATTCATAAGAGAAATGTATTTATAAACTCCATTAGAGCTCAATCATTTCTTGTTGGTTAGTATAATTCGACCGTTGAGGCGCTGAACAGCCCTTGCGTTAGCCCGATTAGACTTGCTCTGCAATTTGTTGATTAACATTTCTTGGTTGGCCGACATTGTTTGTGGCTGATACAAACATTAATATATTCGATTAAGAAATTTTGATTGATAAATAGGGTCTAAAAATCTCCCCAACACACAAATGCACACACAAATATATATATATATATATATATATATAGTGGTTCGGGTGCACTCACACCTTATGGTGTTAAATGTTAACAAAACAGAATCGTTGGATAGAAATGAATAATTCTTGATACTCAAACGAATAATGACTTCCAAATTACCGAATACTAACTCTGAACTTGCCAAATAATCGATAATCCATTTAGTTCTTATTTCAAATGAGGAATATATCAACGAATACTAACTCTAAACTTACTAAATAATCAAAACTTGAAAGACAAAATTTGCAACTCTTCAAAACTTGCAAAGTTGTGAGTCAATTTCGAAACTATTCGATAAGTTGATAGTAATTATTAGCTAAGTTGATAGTAATTATTTGTTAAGTCGAAGACCAGCGAGGCCGCCCATAAGACGTGTGAATTTTGTCTGTTAATGCTCGCCAGCTACCGGCTATGGGTCGACTCGCTGGTCTTCGACTTAACGAATAATTACTATCAACTTAGCGAATACTTACTTCAAGTTATCGAATAGTTACAAACTTGACTAACACTTTTGCAACTTTTATATAGTTGCAAATTTTGTCTCTCAAGTTTCGATTATTTGGCACGTTCAGAGTTAGTATTCGTTGATAAATTGGTCATTTGAAATGAAAGTAAATGGATTGTCAATTTTTTGGAAAGTTTAGAGTTAGTATTCGGTAATTTGGGAGTTATTATTTGTGTGAGTATCAAGAATTATTCGTTTCTATCCAACACTTCTGATTTGTTAACATTTAACACAATAAGAGGCGTTAACATTTGTTCCATTATATATATATATATATATATATATATATATATATATATATATATATATATATATATATATATATAGAGAGAGAGAGAGAGAGAGAGAGAGAGAGAGAGAGAGAGAGAGAGAGAGAGAGAGAGAGAGAGAGAGAGAGAGAGAAGTTGTACGTTGTAGATTGAGTATAACTTACATCTGTTAGGAACCACTTTACACCCTCCACACAAGGAGGATAGGTGATTGAGCCTTTGTATGTTATGTAATTTGTGGTTGGTATTTTGTTAAACAAATCTCCGGTGAATTTATCCACGGGTACTCTTTCCTCCAAATGTTCGCCTTCGTCAATAGGACTCATTTGCTTTGCTAGTTTAGCCATCTCGGATTCAACCTATATATATATATATATATATATATATATATATATATATATATATATATATATATATATATATATATATATATATATATATTCACAAACATCACAAACAACACGTAAATGCGCATAAATGTATGTAATAAACCATTGAGCGTTTCTTTGCCAATTTAGTTGATCCTTGAATGAATGTTCACGTATATAAAAATTACATACTGCACCAACAATAGGATCAGGTGCCCCAATATTGTAGACGGTAGCTATGATTGCCACAGGATGCCATCCTACTTTTGTTGCATCATTATGAGTGTTATTAGTTTTTGAAGCGAAGCGTTGTTGCAACTCTGCAACAAATCTAGTTACAACAAATTCCAATATTACAAATATGATCAATTCATTATGTAACCAAAATATTTTTTTATAAAAGAATACAAAGTAAAAAATGATAAAAAAAATAATTGGATCGTAATTAATATACTTTTTCCCGTTAAAAGTGTGCTCTGACGGTGTGTGCCAACTCAAGCTTTGTAGATTGTAGGTCTCGCCAAATAATGTCAATTCATTCGTCCCATTTACCAACAACTATATTCCCATGAATTAGTAAAAGTGTTTAAGGAAAACATTATGTGTGCATATAATAATATTTATAGATAAATAAATAATTGATTTGGAGAGGGAAAATATAAAATAAACCTTCGCAACTAAGCCATTAGTCGTAAGTTTAGCATCGGTGAATTGACCATAGACAACCTTTAAAGGCGGTAGCTCTTCTTTGATGCGGACCGTTTTGGTGTCAATGTTAATTGGAGATTGTTTGGTTCCATTTACGCAATACTCGTAACCTGGCCAATGTTTTGGATCTCGGTAGTTGTATGGTTGCTCTCGCATTTCTATTCATGTTAGTAACATATATTAAAATCAACATCAATTTTACAACGTTTTGTTAAAATAACCAAAACCACGTTTAATGGTTTTATGTGAGATGTTATTTAATTTCTTCCAAAAGAGTTTATTCATATTTGTAACAATCTATCTAATAAACATATTACATTTTAAATTTGTGTTTTAGAATTAAACTCATATTAATAGAGGTAAGCTATTCGAATAAATTAAATGAAAAAAATATTAGATAGGGAAAGCTAGAAAGAGGAGCATCTTAATGATACCGCGCTTAGGTTCTTCAGCAGATGTGTTTTGGAGGATAAAAGTATGGCCAATGAAGAATAAGCTTATTATTAAAAATAAAGAACTTGACATCTTAAACATTTTTTCAATGTTTTTTTTTCTCTAATTGATTCAATATTTTTAGGTGATATATAGGTAATGAAGCTGCCTTTTATATATAGTGAATATCTCCTTTATTGGATTCTTATAACTAATTTTCTCAGCCATTTATTTTAAGGTGGCTTTTTTTAGATACTATATTTAACACTTTGATAAAGTAGTATAAAGATAGTCCCGATCTTCAACAATTATGGAGTATTTTTTCTTTTTAGGTATTTTTAGATGTATATATCTTCATTTTAGATATTTTTCCTTTTAAGGTATTTTTAGATGTTCACCTTAGAATCTTTAAGATCATTCTAAAAAAATATAAAGATAAAAATTCATACATGGTTTGAGATTACGCTACTTTAGTTTAAAAAAACACGAATACTTACAAATGCTAAATGATTTTGAAATATTTTGGTCCAAAATCCATTTACCCCTTATTTGAATTTTAACCCTCCCTCCCTCTCTTTGTCCGCCATTGGAGCCCTCCAATTTAAGTGGTGATTCAGACTGATTGGATAAATGGGAATGCCAGAGCTTCCGATTAGGACTTCCGAAAGCAATGACAGAGCTGATGGAGATGCTTCAATTGCCGCCACGAGTCAGAGGAGAACAATTTCAAAGGTGGAATAGTGTGGTGCTTCATCATCTTCTCCTAGATCTGATAGGGTTCCATCTCGTCAATATATCCGGCGGCAGGAGGTCGAACTGCAGTGACTAATGAGCGTAGAATGTCATTTTTCTAACTACCAAATAGTAATATCCACCTTCAACTAATAGATTAGTATTAGCAACAAGTAAAGATCGATCCCGCATAGAGTGTGTGCGGCTTAGCTAAGTGTGGTGTGCAAGCAAGAGAGTAAGAACAACAACAAACAGTAGTAGTGATGCAAGTAAACGAAGTAAAAGCAACAATATATGGTTGTAGATAAGAACAATATGATGATGAGGTATATAGCTTCACTTACAATCGCAACATTGATAACTTCATGATCATAGAGCTATTTGGTTATGCTTGATTAACCTAGTGTCGGTTTGTGCACAGAGTTGTAAAGCTTCCTATTCGATCACTATTCAACTCCCTAAACTCTTGCATGGAGTTTGAGAAGCAATAATTCCCTAAGACTTTAGCATGTAATTCATGTATCTCTCACATATTCGATATGTCACCTGGTTGTAAACCCATTTATCGCTTCCGCTAAGAGAAACATTTATTACATGTCAAAACTCTTACATATGCATGATTTCCAACCTGTGCCTCAAGATATGTTGGCTACTATATAGGAATAAGGCCCGCAATTGCGGAAATAGCATTGTGTTGTGTTGTGTTGTGTGAGATTGGGGTGTGAGGTGTGTAGATGATATCCGCTTTTTAGTCATTTTTTATCGAGTCTTTTTTGTCTAATTTGACTTTTTTTGTTTAGTTTTTGAGTAGGGATTATTGTTTTTTGCATAGATTTTCATATTATTTGCAATATGATTATATACACAAGCTTTGGTGGTGTTTTTGTAGGATTTGAAGCCATTTTGGAGGAGATTGGATGCATTTTGGAGAAGCTAAAGAAGAGCAAAAGTGTAGAAGCAAGGACAAACGCCCTATTTTCTCCATTTCCACTTCAAATCAGGTCTTGACATCTTCATGAGAGTTTTATTCCTCAAAAAGAGTTTTCCAAGTCATATTCATATGCGTCAATCCAACAATTGATGACCCCGAAAAGTGCATTTTAAGCTAGATTTGGAAAAGCTAAAAACAGGTCATACCGACCCCATACCGGCCCTATGTGGCTCGGTACCGACCCTGTTCCAGAGAAGAAGCACGAGATGCTGAATCATCATCATACGGACCCCATACCGACCCATGATGGAGAGACGAATTAAAGAAGAAAGATTCCAGTGAGTATACAGTGCGTCATACCGACATGGAGATGCTCAGTACTAACCCTGGGAGATATAGAACATAGAATGTTGAGAAGGTCATACCAATGAACAGAGGGTTGGTAACGACCCAAGTTTGGCTTGGTAAGAGCTAGTGGATTCCGAATTTAAGCGATTTTTATCCTATGAAATTATATAGATTTAGATAAATATTTTGAGATCTTATTGTCCTAAGATATAATATTGGCTTTCACTGTAAATAAGCTAGGCATTTAGTTCAGATCTATGGGACATTCAATTTGACACACAATTTGAGAGAGAGAGAGTTTTTAGGATGTGTTTAGGGCGAAAGTTTGGGCATGTTTCCCAAATTTATTGAGATGTTGTACGTGGCTGAGTTTGAGACGATGTTTTCCGAAATTATTTAGTTCCATTTCAGTTTTCTTTCCCCAAATTCTATGTCCTTTTCTATGTTCATCATGACAATGTGTGAGTAATTTTCCTTTTTCTAAGGTTGGAGTGATCCCAACAATAGTCTTGTGTGTTGAATGCGATGAATCTATAAATTGAGTGCATAATTGAAAGAGATAATTGTGAATTTGATAGTAATTAGGGTTTTGATTGAGAGTTTGAATAACCTAATTAAGAAAAGGTATGAAATTTGGTTAATTTAATGAAAGTTGATTGATTGATTTCCTTCGTTGATGGAAGATTGACTCTTTTATAGATAAAAGTGCAATCTTTGTGTGATTCATTGTGTTTGCATGCATGACTATCGTTATAGTAATTCCTAAACTTTTGAAGCTTTTTATTATTGATTTGAATTCCTAAATTTGCAAACTTTAACCCTGTTAGGAGGGATTTTGAGTCTAAAATAAATATGAAATATGAATCTCAAACCGATTTCCGATGTCCATGCAAATAAATTACAAGAAACCCTCCCGCTGTAGTGGTAGGGAATCAGGATCGAATCCATGAGGAAGTGTGTCAGCGCTCGCCTAATGAGTTCTTTAAACCAGCCGTTGAAATTGAACCGGATGACTCGATATCGACTAGTCAGTCGACGTCCTGTAAAAACATGCACAACTGAAGACAAAGCACTCGACGTCGAGTGTTGGCACTCGATGTCAACTTAGATGTGACTCGATGTCGAGTCAAGCACTCAATATCGAGTGATCTTGTGCAGTAAAAATGTAACCTTGTAGAAAATAAATGTTGTGTCGGAAAAGGACGTCCGAAGAATAAAGAATGGATGAGGGAAATATATGAACAGAAATAAACGCAGGTCGATTGTTCTGAATTCAATTAAATGAAAAACTTCCAAAGTCGGGGATTCATGCCACAACGATAACCATATAAGACTTATGCCAAATTCATGAAAGAATATGCCTTCTCATCAAATAACCTTCGTTATTAACAAATAGGTGGATAGAGGCTCTTGCATAAACCCTAATTGTTACTACCCTTTTTGATAATTAATCCAAATTCATATTAAGATCACTTTGGCTTCAATAATACAAATGAGGATTTACCTACTACTGTCGTAGAAGAATCATTCAAATAGGGATAGAAGATGAAATCGCAATAAAGATCATACCTTTGAAGTATAAACTTACATGGATACCGTCGGGCTCACCCTTACCCTAAAAGTAGAGTGACTACTCGCGCCTCATCACAATAGCAAACATCATATTCATAAAGGAAATAACTACTTGAATTAAAATAAAAGAGAACTTACAATCGAATAAATTCACGTCTTTCCTCGCTCCAACTCTGCTCAGCCTTAAGCTCTCTCTCTACTTTCTATTGCCTAGACTAACCGTGTCTTGAAGAATGAATAAAACTCAACCTCTAGGGCTTTATTTATAGGCTCCAACCCTAGCTATTCTAGGAAGGAACAACTCTATATTCTATCTAATTTCTATCTATCTAAATCTAAGGATAAAACATTGTTTAACAAAATAAATGGAAACAAATAAAACATCCTTGGTAAATTAAGAATTCACCGGAAAGGATAGATGGTCAACTATTTTAGATAGAAGATCATTTGCTTAGTGTGGAAGCAATCTTCTTGAACTCGGATTCGTTTAGCGTCGGACAGGTACTGTGGGCCACTCGACATCGAGTCAAGGACTCGACGTTGAGTCATGTCTTGTGTCTCAATTTGGCTTGCACTCGACATCGGCTCTCAATGTGTGTGTCTCGAGTAGTCTTCACTCGACGTCGAGTGGTGGACTCGACGTCGACTTCTCATGTCGAGTCGAGCACTTCTTCTCTTCACGGCTCGGTGTGGCTCCAGTTATCACTCGGCGTCGAGTCACAGGGTCGATTTTGAGTGACTCTCAAGTAGACGTCGAGTGGTTTTCCATCTTGAATTCCATTTCTCCGAATTGCTCCGAAAATGTCTCGATTTCTGAAATATTAAACAAGAACTAGTGTAGATTTCCATAATTGACAAATAAGCATAAACTACACAGATTCTATACTATTCTAACCCAGAAATATAAATTGTAGACAGAAATCGATAGAGATGTAAGAAAAAAAACATGGCAAATTGAGTGCACATCAACACCCCACACTTAAGCTTGTTTGTCCTCAAGCAATACTTTTAATGGTCATACATGAGAAGAAAACAAACTCTCAACATAATAAATTCATTCTTATATGTCCCTGCAATCAATTACCATCCTCGAAAAGGTACTTATGTCACCAAATCCACGCTTGTGAATAAAAGCAACATCTACACACAAAAGGAGGGTTATGCAAAAACAATTTCATATGCGACAAAGCAACAATAATCAAGAGGACTTTATTTAAGCTCAAAAAGGAGTACATTGGTAAAAGGCTAAAGGTGGGATATATTTGGTCATGTGGTTCTAATGATCCGGGAAAATGGAGTAATTCCCAAACTTTTCATACCACATTCCTTCTTCATTTGATTTCTCACCCTTCGGTCTTCGCTCATTTCTTTTTTCACTACAATGCTTTTACCTCTCTAACCTCGGCACTACCTTCTCGCGAGTCGCAAACATGGGTGTCATGTATGGCCTCGAACTCTTAGTGCTTCAGACTCCATACCTTGGTGTCCCATCCTGCGGAACTAACATCTCCATGCAGGCATGGTCGATCTACCTTTATCTCCTGAGGTGACCGGATTTTCTTCCAGACATTAAATTTTCCATAACCTTTCATTCATCCTGCCAAGCTCCAATAATAATAATAACGACACAATTCATCATATAATATCTCCAAAAGTAACTTCCATTCTCAACATAATCCCTGGATAAGAAATAAGGGAGAAAATGGGCAATATTTATAGCATGTAGAGCAAATATGATATAAGGCACAATATGGCTTGTGATGCATATAAGCATAGGTAAAGGTTAGGAATCCAGTACGAATGTATGGAAAATAATGTCTTCCGTCCTCTTACCATGCATATGTCAAAAGCAACTTCAATTTTTACCTCCTTTCATGGTTTTCAAGAAAATATGCACTTCATTGTGGCTTCCCTTTACTACTCAATTTCATGTTATATCTCTAATGAATCCAATTTTGCATCGTCGAGTTTCAATAAAACTTCCATGACACTAATAAAAAAATTTCAATGGGGGTGATAAAAATAGACTTTGGATAAAAACATGAAGCATATAGATGAATAATAAATCCAAAGTAACCATGCATGAACATTTCGAGAAATATGCATAAATATGACAAGGTAAGACCTTCCCCCACCTCGTACTTAGATATTACAGTGTCCTCATTGTATAAAAACAAGGGTAAAGGAAGAAACTTACTAGACAGACGTGATGATGCTTGAAATAGGTGTTGAAGATGGTCACCAGGAGTCGACTTCAAGTACCCAGGAGTTGATATTGACTGTGACCTTCTAGTCCAAGGAATGTCGAGTGAAAGAGTGTTGATGTCTCGATGGGCTCAGCCGATATTGACCAGATGAGTTGATATCGAGTCACTCTCCTGGTTCCTTATTCCTTTGTTTGTTGATCTGAGCACCTACATGTATTAGTAAATAGGCAAAAACAAAAACAATCCAAAATAAAGTTTAAAACAAATCCAAAATAGTGAAAACCCTAAAAACTAAATAGTCTTGTTACAAGCTCTATATTTTATAGTCACTAGGCCGACTTTTTCTTTGTCGCTCAGGGTGGCATCTGTAGGGCCCACATGGCTCGGGCCTCAAAAAGGACACAATTCTTGGTTCAGACCCATCTTCTTTTCTTTGAATATATTTAGAAACCAATGATTCTTGGATTTAGAGACGTACACTTCTACTTCGTAGTCCTTCGGATCGTCATTAGAAATCCTGCATAAGCGCACATATCAAGGGAAACCTCTTCCATGTATAGATAAATCATGAATTGAAATCGGGGAAGAGAGATCCATACCTCGGCTTACTTTTGCGGCTTCTTCGTTCGCCTTCTAAGTGTTGACTCGACATCGAGTCCTCTGTTGTAGTTTCTGGTGGATCACTCGTTGTAAGGGGAGGTGACTCGGCGGGGAGGAGTCGACATCGAGCCATAGGAATCAACGTCAAGTCGTTGTTGGCTCCTGGAGGTGAGTCGATTGATGTAGGAGGAGGTGATGGCTCGATGGAGGTGACTCGACATTGAGTCACATGACTCGACGTTGAGTGGCTCTCTTCTCCTGACTTACTTGATGGAGGTGCTGACGGTTTTGGGTCGATTTTGAATGACCCACTCGATGTCGAGTGGGTTGACTCGATGTCAACTCCATACTTAGTTCCTGCAACAGATTCTGGAAAAAGATCAATCGGTATCAACTTACTTGACTCGACGTCGACTGGACTTTCTGTGTGCTCATTCTATATTCCTACGATCTCCTTCATTTGGGCGTCCATAGACCTCTTCTCTAATTCTTTAAAGGTCGCAGTTCTTACCTTCGGCTCCCTACATGTGATGTAGCCTCCTTTAATAGATTTGACCTTCATAGGGTCGTCGTGCTTCTCAGTTTTGTTAAAAGAGAACTCAATGACTTCATCGTTGATGGTGAATGTAGGCACTCCCTTCCTTACGCTTATGTTGGCATATATCGACAATTGCTAAGAATGGCCTACCTAAAATAATGGGACAAGCAGGGTCCTCTGTCATATCAATAACAAGAAAATCAGTAGGGACAAAGAAGTTACCTACTTGAACGGGTACATCGTCAACCATGCCTGTAGGGATGACCACCGTGTTTTTTGCCATGTAGAGTCTGGCATCCACGGGCTCTAGAGCTCTTATCTTCACTTTGGACTAGATGGATAAAGGCATGATGCTCACGCTTGCTTTTAAGTCGCAAAGTTCATTAAAACGATGTTGACCAAAACCAATAGTTATAGCAAACTTACTTGGGTTTGTCCTCTTCTTTGGAAGCTCCATTTTGCTGCATTCCTCTGCGATCTCAGTCATCGTCCGCTTCTTGATCAAGATGGCTTTGAGGAACTTGACATAGGATGGCATTTCATAAAGAGCTTCGGTGAAGGGAATGGTGACATTGAGCCCTTGAAGCATCTTCACAAAACAATGTAACTTCTTCTCTGCAGGGTCCTTCAAAGATCTAGTGGGGAATGGCAGCGTTCTCTTCTCTTTCGATGCAGCTGGTGTCGAATGAGTTGACTCAACGTTGACTGGTGCAGAGTCAACATCGAGTGAAGTTGGAGGTTGCTGGTGATGTTGAGATGGTGACTCGACGTCAAAGTACTACGAATTATATACGGGTCATTTCTACGATAAGGGCAGGTGGTTTTAACATGACCTTTCTTACAACAAGTGGCATGTGGGTGTGCGCCAATTCCCTTTGGCTTTCACAAAAGTGGTAGGGGCTTTCTTTGGAAAAAAAAATTATTGTATCCAATACCACTTTTGTTGAGGGATGATCTTGCTTCAAGACATAATTTTCTGTCTTTAAGGCCTTGACTTTAATGTCAAGGGCTGACTGAGAGGCCTTGAGATTTTTCATTTCCATCGACATTTCACTCAAGTCTTTTTCTTGTTCCAAGCGCTTTTCTTTCAAGGTATTAGTTTCATTGATAAAATGTTCTTCATTTAAAATTAGATTTTGAAGAAATTCGGATAGGACTGCAGTAGGACTCGAGATTAGGTCTCTTACGATAGTTCCAAGATGCTTTTTAGGAGTTTCTTCATGATCGGCCATTAGGCATAGTTTGCATGTTTGTTTTCGGACTCGGAGTCACTTGAGGAGTCGGAATCACTCCATGCAGCCATCATAGCTTTCTTCTTTCGGTTGTCCTTTTGAAACTGGTACCTTTTCTTTTGTGAACAATCCTTGACTAGGTGTTATATATCACCACATTAAAAACAAGCCATTGATTTAGTCTTCTTATTGGAATTCTATGGCTTACCTTTGGACTTCGATGCGCCATTGTATTCTCGATTTGCGAATTGCTTCTTCATCTTGAGTATTTGTGCTAGCCCTCTTGTAATGAGTGCGAATGGATCCTCTTCATCTTCATTCTCGTCATCATCCGAGGTAGCTTCTTCTTTTTTAGCTTTTAAGGAGAAGTTCTTCACGCTAGAGGCTACATCTACATCTTCTTCACCAAGGATCATCTCGTGGGTAATCAATTTACCAAGGACATCATCCAGAGGTAAAGTTGACAAATTTTGAGCTTCCTCTATTGCGGTTACTTTTGGTCCCCACTTAGCTTTAGGCAAGCTCCCCAAGATCTTCCTCACCTTTTCTTCATTGGTGAATGTTTTGCCAAGAGAATCCAGGTTGTTCACAATCTGCGAGAATCTCGTGAACATCTCTTCCACTGTTTCCGTGGGCGGCATTTTGAACAACTCATATTGGGGCAGGTAGATGCTTATCTTTGTTTCCTTTACTTGGCTTGTTCTTTCATAAGTTACTACTAACTTATCCAAAATTTCCTTAACACTGCTACAAGATGAGATACGGTTAAATTCATCAGCATTTAAACCACAATGTAATATGTTCATCACCCGGAAACTTTTGGCCACATTCTCTAAGTTGGCCTGATTGTATTTGTCCTCCTCCTTAGGTACTTCTCCTCCTACAGCGCCGGGTTTCTTTGGCACATGTAGTCCTTTCTTGATGCACTCCCAAAGTTCCATATCTTGATCAATGATAAACATTTGCATCAAGGACCTCCAATGCACAAAGTTGTCTCCACAAAATAGAAGTAGGCGATTGGACGACCTTCCTTGAGTGAAACCTCCTTCACCTACATTACTCATGATCGATCTCAAATATTGTTAAATCAAATAAGTGTAAGTCAAGCTCTGATACCAATTGAATAATCGAGTACTCAATATAAATAATAATAAGACAAATACTCTAGAAATGGGGGGTTGAATAGAGTATGGTTAATTTTCGCAAAGTCTCTTGCAGTAGCAACTTCAAAGGCTCTAAATTGGATCCAAAGGCCTTGAACCGGCCTTCAAGGGTCTTGAAACAGAACTGAGTTTTACTGAAGCTACAACAAATCAAACAAACGTAAGTGCAGAAATTAAATACGATGAACACGGAAATTGTTAACGAAGTTTGGCTCTTAATCAGCCTACGTCTCCGCCTAGGGTTATCCAACTCGTAGGATTCAAACAACTTTTATTCCTCTCTTCCTTATGAATCCTAGATACAACCTAGAAGAACTTTCTCTCTTCTAAGACTTGAAGCCTAACCCACTTCTATCTAGTCACCCCAAATTTCAGAGAAATAAAAGTCCCCTTATCCACACATAAGTGTGATACGTTTGATTATATGATACTCTTAGTGTAACAGGGATTAACTTATACTATGATGCTCAAATATTTTTCTAACTCTCAAAGATTAAAGCAATTACCCCAAGAGTAAGAAAAAGAGATCAGCAGACAACAGTGAAAATTGGAGGTAAATGTTTTTTGATCGTTGAGGAGAGCTGGTGAAGATGTGTGTCGATGAGTATGCTATTCGTCTGTTTTTATAGTACCCCTCCTCTTCTCTTGTTACTGATCTTATTCCCGGATTTTCTCAACAGTCCAATGCCAATTCGAATTTGAATATCTGGGAGCGTTTGAGATTTTGTTTCGGAGGATCCTTCCTTTCAAATCTTCATCCCGGATTTCCGGACCTGCTTGCTAAGATTTGTTTTTTAATCTTCTGCTAGAATCTCAGCCTGCTTGTGCTATTTGAATTCAAATCTCCATGCACATGTATTAGCTCTAGAACCAAGAAAAGATATATTTGATCCCGAAATATTTTTATCTAAATCTAATTAGATAACAACCGAATATCTTCAATTGGAAAAAATGAAAACCATAGCCTAACCGAATAACTTAGATTTAAGACAAACTTCAAATCTAAGCACAATATATAATCTGCATTATTAAATAACCAATTTGTCTAAGCTATAATACCTTATCCCTTGTCTTTCATCAACCTGCAAAAATGAAACTATTGGATATGAATTTCATCAAGGAAGCAAGGGAGCTATCATACTCATATCCATCCAAGGAACTATAATAAAATCTTTTTGTCCCAAACACATGCTAAAATCTTCTTCCAAGGGTAATGTACCTCACTTAAAGAGTCTATGCTTATCTACCATGGATGTTGCTTTGCATGTGTTTGTTGCGAAATCCCCTTAGAACGCTCTGTTCTGAAGAGCATCGCACCTCCTCCTCCGGGAGCCTCCACTTCGCCTCCTCTGACACACCCATGGTGTGTTCTTGTGAGTGGGAATCCTATTCCCGCTTCGGCTGCCTCCAACCTCGTCTCCGGGCACCGAAGCTATTTTCATTGAATAACCAACAACCACCAAGTGTCCAACACAACACAATAGTGTAGATACCTCTCTGTGGAAAGAGAATGTGTCTGGGTTTCCCACACGCCCCCAACTTTTACCTCATACCCGTTGCTAGTTTCATCTTCCTTGGCGATCCCAGCCGGCCCAACTGCCTTTAACCAATCTCAACCTCAATCTGGTTGCCTCCTTATATGCCCATGGTCTGGTCGCCCCATTCACAATCAAGTCCTCGGTTGGCGTCTCCTCTCCTTTCTTTTTCGAAACCCTAGGTTCTTTCCTTGCTAATTTCAGGCTTTGGGGGCTTTAAATCTACAATTGCAGCTTCGATTTTGTTTGCATCTATGAAAAATCTCCTTAGAAGCGCAAAAACATCCCCTTGGGGTTCAAAACTTTCGATCTCGGTCCTCTTCGGCTGAGATTTTGGGGAAAATCTGTTGTCTCCTTGGCCTCGGTTGGGTCCTATCGGTTCAACGATTCTTCCGCCTAGTCTATTGGGTTGTGCCACCTTCACCCCATCGCCTCAAGTTGTGCTGTCGTCGGCGCTCCTCCTCTACGATGTCTTTCCTAGGCTGATCGATGTTCCAGCATTTTCTCCTGTTTCTCTCACATCCTTTGGGCCCATGTTGGTGTCCTTCGGGCCCATGTTGTTGTCCTTCGGGCTCAAGTTGGATGGGTCTTTAGGTCCATGTGCTAACATCACATAATTATATATATAATAAAATAAAAAGTAACTGTCTTACTAGATTCTACTTATATGTATTTTTATAAGTAGTAATCTTTGGTAGCGGGTGAAGACTCCAAGTCCATAAAGGGCTAAAGACCCATATATATATATATATATAGATAGATAGAGAGAGAGAGAGAGAGGGGGGGGGGGTTAGTTCCGGTGCACTCAACCCTTAACGTGTATCATGTAAACAAATTCTATCCATTGATTTAGATGAATCGGATGGCTGAGATTTTTTTCGCAATATTGATTAATTGGAAAATAAAATGGGGAAAAACCCACCATCATCACACTACCCCGCGTGTGTCATCCCACTCCATATCTCTACACCACAATCGGGCTTTTCAAAACATAAAGGAGAAAGAAAGAGGTGCGACGATCTGGCGATCAGTGAAAGGGAAGTGTTTCGATCCAACAATGGTGGCGATTGAGCGAACCCTTGTGGCTCCGCGAAGGCGTTTGCGATCGATTGTTAGGACGGCGGGTTAACGACGGTTTACCAGCACAAGCACCCATCTGCACCCATCGGAAGCGATCCTCGCCGGCGATTGTGATCGATTGAAGGTTGGGGACGCGATCCGGCATACCAGGTCAACCGAAGCATTTGAGTGCATTAATGAGTAAGTTTGTTGATTGTAATGAACGAATTTGAGGTATGTTGTTGTATGTGACATTTTTAGGGTAGAAATATTTGTTTTCGGTTGATATTTGGGGTTTCTAGGTTTTTTTGAGTTCATTAATGGGTAAGATAGTTCATCAATGGGTCGAAATCTAGAATATTGTAGGGGCGAATTTGGGTTTTTGTTGTTGGGCAGTGATTCTGTGAGTAGATGAAGGGTACATCGTACATGGTTTGTGTTGCATTTTATTGAAGGGTATGCGGTATAAATCGAAATTATTCAAACGTATGGGTGGATTTTATAACAATTAAGTGTAAAGATTTGCGAAATTTGCATAACTTAGAGGTATATATTTTAGGGTTAAATGGGACACGAGCGTTATTCATATGAGAAGCCAGAATATACAGACGTATGGGTTGATTTTTTTATAACTTTCGTATTTGAGAAAAAAGGATTATAAATTGGTCAGATGAGTAAAACATTTGCAAAGTGTATGTACTTGGTCAATACTCATGACAAATACCATTCATTATTCAACTATTGATACCATCGTATAATCCATCTATACCATCGAATAATCTATCGATATCATCACATATTAATATTTAATATTATATATTTATATAATCCTATATATATATATTATATATACTCCGTATTATCTAGGCATGTAGCCTATATATACTCCGTATTATGTAAAATCATGGGCAATTAAAATTTTTTTTTTTGTCAACAGAGGGACATTTTTATTTGGTGGTGCAATCTCTCTCTCTCCTTTTTCACTTTCACTTGCAGTGTGTGAAGTGAGAACTCTAGCCGCTCGCAGAGGCCAAAGGCACATCCCAAAAGTGTTCTTCCTTGTCTCCAAATCCTCCAATGTCCAATCTTAATTTGGCCTTGATTCGTCCCCAATCTCCCTCAAAAATTTCAATCTATTCTCCACTCTCCATAGCCGAAGGGCGAAGGCGCTAAGCCCGGCCCGCCAACAAGAGCGGACTAGGGCAAGGTAATAGGCCCAAAAACCGAGCCTGGCCCAAACCCGGACCGTTACACTGGGCCGCTAAATTGTTGAAGGCCCGCCTCAAGCCCGTCCAGCCCGGCCCATACTCAGGTCTATATATATTGGCTAAATTCCTGCAAGGGTATCAAATTTTTCCTGTTAGGATTTGATTTATTCCCGAAAGGATTTGATAAAATCTTTTATCACCTTGGAGATTGTTATCCCGAAAGGGTGTGATAAAATCTTTTTCTCGTTAGAGATTCAGTTAAAAAATTTCTTTTATCTCTTCGTTTCTCCGAATTTCATCATGATTAAGCCACACAAACCTGAATCTTCTCTCGCTCTTCGCCCTCCTCACGGTCGTGCTTCATTTCCTCGTGTTGAATCGGTGTCCGTGTGTTGGTTCGTGGTTAGTTTCGGTTGAGGAGCAATTATGCGGCCCTGCTTGATCGAAGTGATCGTGTTGGTGGTGTTTGTGGTCTCCGAAGATCCCTCGTCTAGGTAGGGGGAACGTCGTGTGATCCACACTTCCCCAGGAGTCGTCTTTGCCTTGCGAGGATTTCTGCTTTCTGTCTTTTCGGCGACGAGACATCGTGTCAGCAGGAGTTGTCCCATGCACTCGCTATCTACTTCACCACGCCCGACTTCATTCTTCTCAATGTTGTGTTCGCTTGTTTGCTTTTGGGGTTTTTCTGTGTTTGCTTTGAGTGGTTCGTTTGATGTATTCTGTGATTCTATTTCTTTTAGATCTTCGTGATCCCATTCTTCGGGATGCTCTCGGGTAGGCTAACCACCACCCGAATATTTGTCATATAAAAAAAAGTTATGAAATCCCCTTGGTATATTTTAAAAGAAATGAGAAGGGCTCATACTTGGCTCGTTCGAATTAAACTCGAATTGGACTCATACTTGTTGAATAAAAACTCAACTCGAGCTCGTTCATTTTCTAAACGAGCCAAGTATGAGCACATTTTATAAGCTCGGTCTACAACTTGGCTCGTTCGAATTAAACTCGAATAGCTCGAATTTTATGGAATTTCTAAAATTGGAAATTCCCTTCTTGTATAATAAGAAAGTAGAATTGGCTAGAGCTTGAAAAAGCTATGCTCAAGCTCATTCACTTCCTAAACGAACTGAGTATGAACATATTTTTAACTTCAAGTCAAAATTTAGGCTCGCCTTGAACTCGTTCATATTCTAAATGAATTGAAACAATATTCGACTAGTTCGCCTCGAATAACAACACTAACAATTTGTGAAAATGATGTTGTTAATAGCAATTTTGACACATTGCCAATACCATCTGAGGCCATGTTTATAAAGTGATACTATGGATACTAGGAATACTATTATTTTATTCTTCTCTCTCCGCCACATCATCCTAGCATCCCATCCTCATTTTTTCCACTTTATCAATATCATCTCTAGCATCCCAAAACTCATATTTTCATAACAATTCAATTTACATATATACCCCTCTCCAACAATTATTTTCATTATCGATTACATTATTTTATACATTTTATTATTATTAATTATTATTATTAAATTAATATAATATAGAAACTAAATATTCCGAACTACATATATAACCCCCAAAAAGAGCGACATTAATTGGACATTATTCAAATAAAATATTTTTTTTAAATGTGGTCAAACATATTCAAAATTTATGTCTATATGTAGATAAAAATGATTCTAGTATTGTGGTAATTTTTATTTTTTATTTTTTACAATTTTAATACCAAAATATGTATTTTAAATATGGAAAACATATATACACAGAACATTATCCTAACCGTCCGTTATAGGACGCGTGTCGCACCGGCCATCCTCTTCTCTGCGCATGAATTGAACTAGTTCTTTTCCCGAACCTTGTTCAGGTTTTTTCATAATATTTTCGGTCGAGTTTGACGTATTAAACAAAATATTTAACATGTTAATTTTCTACTAACATATTGTCCATGCTTCTTGTCATATGTTCTACTAAATTTTCTTTTCTTCAAATGATCGATGTTTCAAATTTGACAAAGAATGGTAAATCAATCGCTTTCACTTTTCTCCTAATATCCGTCCTAATTGAATGCAAAGAAAACAAACCTTATAGTTTTATAAGTATTAAGGATGGATAGGGGTGGATACGGTTCTAATTTTTGGCCAAAATTTCAATCAACCAGCAAAATCGAAATCTACTTTATGCAATCTGAAATCGGAATGAATTTGCAATTAGCAATACAACCAGCAAAATCGAACATCAATTGATCAATCTAGAACTAAATTACAATTAGGTGAAGGAGAGATAGTGATCGCCCACGAACTTGCAATCAAATCTCCAGTTTCAACCTTTCACGAGACATCCACCACCAAGAAATCGCTCCGTCGAAATCATCAAATTCAACCCCCCCACCACCCCCCCACCACCCCCCCCCCCCCCGCACCAAAAAAATAAAGACGAAGCACTGGAGTGAATCGGAATGCAGGGCTCACCTTCCTCTTCAATGGCGTCGACTGTCGAGTGCCGATATCGCCACCATCGCACTGCTCGAACTCGCCTTCACCGCCGCCTTCAATTCACCGTTGCTTGGACACTGAAATCAGGAGAAAGACCAGGCATTGAGGGAGTTTGAAGAGAGCGAAACCCGACTACCGTCCCTAGCTCGGAAATCCAACCCTAGCGCCAAAGGGGAGGAGAAGCCGACCCTAGTGCCGCCCGGATCTGAGAGAGAGGGGAGGAGGAGCACCAGTGGGGAGGTTGGACTTCCGTCCACCACGAAAGACGGCGCAATCCTCCATTCACCGCCAAAGACGGACATGATCTGAAGCGGAACTCGTCGGATCTAGCATGAAAGAGGCGGGGGAGAGTCGACGACCATGTCCGACTCCTGCACATCTGAGAAACGGAGAATGAGAATGGTAGGGTTTTATTCAATTTCTCTTTTCGGTGTTCAATTCCATCGTTAGGGTTAGGGTTCTAGCGACGATCGAGACCGACGATGCAGTGAATGAGCCGGAATTAGTACGGAGAAAGCGTACACCGACGAAAGCGTACCGGAGTAAGGTTAGGGTTTTGTAAGCCGTTGGGAGGAGAAGCGTACCAGGGTTAATTGACGAATGTGAATCGACGGCGAGCGGTTGGGAGGAACCGCTCCGGAGGTGACCGAGGTAGACGACGGTGAACCAGGGTATCGTCTGCGATTTGGAGGAGAATCGCCGACCGATTGTGCCCGCCTCCAGCAATAGCAACCTTGTAAGGAAGAAGATAATTGGGAGGCAGTTGAAAAGAACGTGGAGGAGAAAGGGTGAAAGATTTTGGTTTTTAATTTTGCTCAGTGTTGGACACGTGACGCAAATTTTAACAAAGAGGCTGCTTCTAAAATAATAAGTATAAGGGGTGGATGATGACACGTGGGCTTGAAGTGGCAGGCTGCAAAAGTGCTCCACAATGTTGAAACACAGTGCTTTCCACATATTTCCCCTTACACGACGTCGTTTTGCTCCCTTTATGCCCAAAAAAAATAATGCGCGCCAGCTCACCCCGTAAATTAACTCCCTAGCATCGATACTAGTTAAGTATCATTGTAGTATCGGTGTGGGCACTGTTACAATATTATAACAATATAACCCTTAGACCATCCGCAACCATGAGGCAACCTCTTTCCATTTTTTTCCCATCTTCCTATCACAACTTTACAACTCATTTATTTTTTTGTTTAAAATATTTTTCACTTTTTCTACCCCTTTCTAAAAGTTTTCCTATACAACCATGGGAAATCCCTTTTACCTCTTTCCAAATTTATTTTCACTTTTTCTTTTCTTTTATATATTTCCCTTTATTATATGTGTATCATCATATATTATTGTGAAATATTTTTATTTATAATTTTATAAATAAATAAAAATAGCAAGTAATTAATATAAATATATTTTATTACATCTAGATTAAAATAAAAAAAGTTAAAAACATTATAAAATACGTAAATACTAATAGAACTACCTATAAATATATTTTATATGTGTAGCATTTTCGGTTGGACTTCGAGTGGCACTCCCTTGAACACCCGGAGAATGCTCAAAATGTTATTGGTTTGGGAAAAAAAAGGATTGTACACATTGGTAGGATTATGTGGAGTATAATTTGGATATTTGGGTGTTCGAGAATTGTTAAACATTTGCAACATCACTTGAAATTGAGGATTTTTGAGAAGATTTGGATCAAAAGGCATATTTGGAATGGGTGGAGTATTTGGATTATTGTGATCCATGGTTAAGAAAATATGTGCAACTACAATAGATCAAGATGAGGTTATATATAGGATAAAATTGGGCTCAAATTATAGAAAAAAAAATTTAAACCAATGAGATATTTTATTTTAAAAAATAATGAAATATAAATATAGTTTTATTTCATTTTAATTCCTATTACAACTAATAAATCTAAATGTAAAATATATCAACCTACTTTATTATTAAAAAAAAATTAGAAAAGGGAAGAGGTTACCTCTCTCTACCAAGGTAATCCCTTCCCACCTCTTACCTTAAGGTAAGACCACAACCATAGGCTTACCTTTTAGCAACCTTAAGGTTGTTAAAACCCATGGTTGCTCATGCTCTTAGTATCGATGAGCAGTACACAGCCGATAAAAGTGCCCTGATACAATCCGAACCGGATAAAAAAATGGCAGTATAAAAACGCGTTTTTAGGGTAGTAGGAGGAGAATCTCATTAGTTTACGAATGAAGCGCCACTCAGAGGCACGATGGGGGTTTCCGCCGATGGTTTTGTCGTCTCTGAAATGTCCGGTCGCCGGAGATCAGTGCCCGCGACATAGACGCCGGTGATTTCTAACTTTTCTCCTAAAACCGCCGGTTCCATGCCAACCAATCCCGCTCTGTCTCTCTGTCTGTGTCTGTGACGGTGTGTGTACATTTGAAATGAAAGAATGAAATCAATCCAACATATATCATGAAGAGGCAGTGATGGATTTCGTTCATTATGCCTTGCGAAAATCAGGCGTGGTCGGAGGAGCAACCAAGTTCTATGGCTTCTGGACGGCTCCTCCTCCGCTCCCGATCGAAGACATATGAATCTGAGCCTTCCTTCAAATGGCCCTAACCTAACCCGACCCTAAAAATGCTTTCTCGGTTTGTGAAGATTTGTTTGGATCCAAAATTGGACAGTGCAATTTGTATGTTGTAATTTCATAAACACGATTTGTTGTAAGCATTGTGTCATCTTTGGTACTTATTGAATTGCGGCAATTGCTTGCCTATGAATTGCAGAGACTGTACAACTTGCAAACTGTCTTACCATTTCACCCTATTTTCATCCTTCAGGAAATAAGAACATGTCCCATTAATAAAGACACTTGCCCTATCGAATGAATGGTAAAATTATATGGTTTTGGACACTGTAAATCCTCTACCCCAATTCTCTGCCCCATGTAATTATTTTGTCATTAAATTAATATTAAAAAAATTAAAAAAAGAATATTCTGTTTGGTGCCCCTAAATTTTAGTCATTTCCGGATGGTGCCCACACATTTTTAGAATTCCGGATGGTACCTCTCCCATTTTGCAAAAGTCCGTACCATGCCCAAACTATTCCTACCTACCCGTTTAATCGTTTATCCCCAATCCCCATGTTAACCACGACTCTGCCCAAAACAGATACAGTGCCTTTTTTACCCACTTTAGAAAACAAAGGGAGAAGAAGGCAATAAGGAAGAGGGTGTTGACTAAATCCCCAGCGGTGAGATACCACAAATATTGTTAATGGCGGAAGCGTCGATTGGCGACGAAGAACACAACTTGAGAGTGAGGGTTGTGCTCCGTGGGAGAAGAGAAAGGAGGCCTAGGACATTGATTTTGCATTTTTGCAGAGTCTATTAGCAAAAATGATGACTCTTGCAATTGAACAAGAGTTCCCTTCTCTTATGCTCTAAGACGATGCTTACAATTAGGCAATTACCAGCTTTTTTCGGATCAAAACACCAACCCTAAAGCACATTGTTACGCCAATTTTTTCACTTTTTTTTATTCAATTTCAAAATGATTTGAACAATAATCTTGTTTGATGCACTTTTACAAGATGGAATGGTCGCCTTCTCCGGCTCTCCCTTTACAATTGTCGACAACCCTCGAGCAGCTAGAAGGATCGCAGAGGAGGAACATGTTGGGGCTAGAAACCACTTTCCAGCAGCACCCGGAAGCGAATTCGGGTAATAAGAGAATCAACAACAATCAACCAGCAAACCACGACCAACCGATAATATCCAATCCGGAAACCAAACAACCAAGCAACCATAAACACAGATAAAAGCACAAATATTGACACAAGATTTACGTGGGAAAAACCCTCTCTAACTAGAGGATCAAAAAACCCACCTTCCGCCCACCAGAGCAACTAATCCACTAATCAACAAACCAGTACAAGTGTTTAACAATCCAGTCTCAGCCCGAGACAAATAAACATGGAGATCTCAAATACCAATCTAAATACAACCTGGATCTAAAATGGATTTCTCTCCAAAAACCTAGCTAAACACTTGTAATCAGATTAGATTTCCAGGAGGAGAAAATACATGTCAACAAACTCCCGTTGTTGACTTGCCGGACGAAGGAGACGGATCACCAGATCAAGAGACGAAACACCCGCTCGAATCTCCTATCTTTCCTCTCCTTTCTCCCTCCTCTCTCCCCTTTCTTTCTTTGCTACTGGCGGCTGAATCCCTTGGAGCCCTTGCTCTTGCTCGTGCTCTCCAAGACAAAAAGGCATAATTGCCTTACTTTAATTCTTCCAATAGAAGCCATGAAATGACATTCACTTGGGCTGGACCAAATGGGCCCTAGGCCCAACAATCTCCCCCTCCAGCCCAAGGGGAAGACGTTCCTGCTCGTCCTGGCCTCATCCGCATCCCAGTCCCATCTCACTCCCGAGACGCGGAACTGATGCTTGTCAGATGTCACCATCACCCACTAGCCCCCCTTCTCCGTAACTCTCTGGTACTCCGAGGTAGAACATCCGGTGAATGCATGACGTCCTCTCTCTGACTCTCTGATAGTTTCTTCTATCTGTGCTGGCTCGACGTGCTCAGATCTGCCACCAGTCATAGCACCTGATGAACTCCCCTCTGACACGACTATCTCATCAGCACAATCCTCTGAAGCAAACTCCACACTTGTGCTATCTTCTTCTGACGTCTCAGAAGTTCCGCTAAATCTTGTCTGCAATCCAGACAAATCACAAGTGCTGAAGGTCTCCTTATCAGCAAAAGAAATGAGAGACTTTCTCTTCTGATTCTGCAGCCTCTTTCCACTCAAGCATCCTGTAAGCCCTTGCACCAAATCAAGCAAAGCATCACCATGAACCTCTGTCACAGCTTCCCTGATTTCTTCCATCTGAGTCCTGTACAATGTGCCGCTCAAAACACCTCTAGCGATCACCATTGACCCTTTCTTGAGTTTCCACTTCCTACTTCCAAAGAAGTTATCATAGCCCTTTTTATCCAAGACTTGAAGAGATATCAGATTCTTCTGCAAATCTGGTACGTGTCGCACATCTGTCAATGTCATCCTGCAACCTGTGTTTGTTAGCACACAAACATCTCCCATACCAACAATATCAGACAAGCTTCCGTTCCCCATCTTTGCTTTGCCAAAGCGTCCCACTCGGTACGAAGTAAACGCTTTCCTTCTTGATGTAGCATGGAAGGATGCAGCTCCATCAGCAATCCACTCTACACAAGAATCAGGCTCCTCCAAGCATGTGAGAACAACCTGCTCATCATCACTGTCCTGCAGAACTGACGTTGTACCCTTCTGATTTTCCTCTTCATCCCTTTTCTTCTTCCACACATTGCAATTCCTCTTCATGTGCCCTTCCTTGCCACAATGATAGCAAACAAAGCTCCCCCTAGTCTGAGATCTCCCTCTAGACCTGCTCCCTGAAACTGTCACGAGAGCATGTGACGAATACGTGCCCATATCCTTCCTCCTAGTCTCCTCGTTGTAGAGACTATCCTTCACTACAAACAAGGACACAACCCCACCAATGGCAGAGTTGTTAATCGACACCACTAGAGTCTCCCAACTATCAAGCAAAGAGCTCAAGAGCAACAACGCTTGCAACTCATCATCAAGGACTAACTTCATGGTGTTCAACTAATTCACCAATTCCTGAAACTCCCTCAGATGCTCTGCAATAGGCTTTCCATCTCTGTACTTGAGATTCACCAACTTTCTTATCACAAAAGCTTTACTCTGGGCTGACTTCCTTTCATACATATCCTCCAATTTTTTCCACAATACCTGTACATCTGTCTCGCTGCTTATGTGGTGATAAACACTATTATCCACCCACATTCTGATGGTTCCAACCGCCTTCCTGTGCAGTTTCTTCCAATCATTATCGGATGTCCCAGCTAGCTTCCTCGATGCCAACTCAACCGGATCAAACAGGTCTTTGCAATACAAAACATCCTCCATCTTCGTCTTCCAGATAGAGAAATTCGAAGCCGTTAGCTTTATCATTGTACCCACAAATTCCTCGATCTTTGTCGTCATCTCTACTCCTATTACCCAAAAACAATACAGCCAAAGATCAACCAAAGACTCTGATACCACTTGTTGGGGCTAGAAACCACTTTCCAGCCGCACCCGGAAGCGAATTCGGGTAATAAGAGAATCAACAACAATCAACCAGCAAACCACGACCAACCGATAATATCCAATCCAGAAACCAAACAACCAAGCAACCACAAACACAGATAAAAGCACAAATATTGACACAAGATTTACGTGGGAAAAACCCTCTCTAACTAGAGGATCAAAAAACCCACCTTCCGCCCACCAGAGCAACTAATCCACTAATCAACAAACCAGTACAAGTGTTTAACAATCCAGTCTCAGCCCGAGACAAATAAACATGGAGATCTCAAATACCAATCTAAATACAACCTGGATCTAAAATGGATTTCTCTCCAAAAATCTAGCTAAACACTTGTAATCAGATTAGATTTCCAGGAGGAGAAAATACCTGTCAACAAACTCCCGTTGTTGACTTGCCGGACGAAGGAGACGGATCACCAGATCAAGAGACGAAACACCCGCTCGAATCTCCTATCTTTCCTCTCCTTTCTCCCTCCTCTCTCCCCTTTCTTTCTTTGCTACTGGCGGCTGAATCCCTTGGAGCCCTTGCTCTTGCTCGTGCTCTCCAAGACAAAAAGGCATAATTGCCTTACTTTAATTCTTCCAATAGAAGCCATGAAATGACATTCACTTGGGCTGGACCAAATGGGCCCTAGGCCCAACAATCTCCCCCTCCAGCCCAAGGGGAAGACGTTCCTGCTCGTCCTGGCCTCATCCGCATCCCAGTCCCATCTCACTCCCGAGACGCGGAACTGATGCTTGTCAGATGTCACCATCACCCACTAGCCCCCCTTCTCCGTAACTCTCTGGTACTCCGAGGTAGAACTCCCGGTGAATGCATGACGTCCTCTCTCTGACTCTCTGATAGTTTCTTCTATCTGTGCTGGCTCGACGTGCTCAGATCTGCCACCAGTCATAGCACCTGATGAACTCCCCTCTGACACGACTATCTCATCTGCCAACTTTTAATTATTTGCACTCCCATTCGTGAGCCCAGACCTAGACTCTTAAGTTACTTTTTACTATTTACCATTTATAATTACTCAATTATTATTATTATTATTATTATTATTATTATTATTATTATTATTATTATTATTATTATTATTATTAATATTTATTATTGTTGTTATTATTATTGTTATTATTGTTATCGTTATCGTTATTATTATTATTATTAAATATTAAATTGTGAAATGGAGAAAAAATAAACAAAACATAACATTGAACTTGAAACAAACGTTACACGATACAACGATAACAAGAACGAAACGGAAAATAATTATTTTTTATATGGTAAAAATAATAGTATATGGGTTGTATTGATATAAATTAATTTTTTGAAAAAAGTATATGAAAAATAGGTGTCTAAAGGTAGATAAAATTATTTGACACTTGAATAAAAAAATTTTATTTTTTTATTTTTAGAAAAAATGACTACAAAACGGTTTAAATGAAACATATTAAACTCACTTTACAAATGAAATGTACTGGGAAGCTTGACCAAATGCAGCGTCGAAGGCCTTTTTCTGCCCGGACGACGTCGTTTTCACCTTCATTCGTTGGAAAACATCACGTGAACCTCACCTGCCCTCTTTTCTCACGCTATGGGACCCGGAAAATGAAACACTTATTTGCGGGACTCAATCCCGGGCTCATACCAAAAATTACCTTTCCTTTTTATTTTTTGTCAGACGTGGCTCTCGTAAGGGCTCTGAGGCCCACTATTGTGGATGCCCTTATATTTGGTAGATTTGGGAGTTTCAACGTAGGTTAGGGAGATTTTGCCAAACCACCCCCCCCCCCCCCCTAAAGCAAGAGCCACCATGCATTTTCAACTTTTTACCATAAAAAATCTTCCAAATCTTATAACTACCAAACATCATTTAGTATTTTTTTTACAGATTATTTGCGGAAAAAAAATATCCATCTTCAACATCTCCATAATTTAAAAAAGTCTCCAACTCCAAAAAAAAAAAACTCAACTCCCAAAAAACCTTTCATTTTCTATAAACCTCTATTTTATAGAAAAATGGAAAATTTAGAAAAAAAAAAAAAAAGGTTTTTTCTACTCAACAATTCTTCTATTCAATGACATCCTGGTAGTAGAGAAAATTAATGGACATTAAAACAGAATTTCGTAAGGAACTGATATGACAAGTAGAAAATGGAAAAACGTTCAAATTTTGGAAGGACGAATGGTTAGAAGGTGAGATCCTTTTAGGGCAAAACTTTTCAACAAGTCAATTAGGAAAAAAAAAGAAAGAGTATGTAGACCAATATATAGGAATGGAAAAAAATTAAAAAAATAGAAGAACTGCAAAATAAATTATCCCAATGGATTATCAATAAAATCATAGATGTCAAAATCGCGTTGAATGAAATTGAAGATAGGTTATGCTGGAAAGCTTAGTCAACATGGGTGGTTTTCCACCTTCACAATGATGAATATGATTATAGAACATCACAAAATACTAGGAAATGAGACTGCATGGATCTGGAAAATAGAATGTTTTCCTAACGCAAAAAAATTTATTTGAAAATTAGTGGAAAATAGACTCTCAATGAATACACGTCTCTCCGAAAAATGGGTGGATATCCCCCTCCCTTTCATTTTCTACAGCCATGGGATCGAGGATAGTGAACATCTATAAGATGTTTTCGAGAGACATTCCATTACTCAACTGACCCTACTTGGATAGGTTAGGTGATAGAATGTCTCTCGACAACATCTTTCTCGGTTTTGGTCAACAATGTCCCAGGATATGTTTTCAATTCAGCTAGGGCTATCAAATATGGTGACCCGTTGACACTTGACACCATATATCTTCGTAATTGTCATGGACCTCCTTGCGAGAACCCTTCAACAAGAAGCAGACACACTAAAACCGCTAGTGGGGGTGAAAATTACCCCGACTGGGAGCCCAATCCCCGTTTCTCACATTTGTAGACGACAAACTAGTCTTTGCCAAAGCTTTCATTGAAAGCTTGCACACAATTCAAAACATACTTAACAACTTCTCCAATCTCTCAGGATTATCAATAAACTATTCCAAAAAGCTCCCTTCATGTATCGTAAAATATTATTCAGACAACTACTCGCACAACAAATGAATATCCCTGTATCAAGCGCTATGGAAAAGTATCTAGGTATTCTTATCATAAGGGGCATATTTAAATAATAAAGTATTTGAAGATGATATCAATAGTCTCAAAAAACAGTTATTTAAATGGAAAGCATCAATGTTATCCCAAATGCTCATTAAAGGTAACCAGAAATAAAAAAAAAAAAAACAAATTACTTAATGCAATTTACTCCTAAAAGGAATATTGCAACAAATATATCAAATCAACAAAAAAATTCTTTTGAAGCAAGCTTCAATCGGAAAAATATACTACTTTGATAAGTTGGGACAAACTTTGCACTCCCAAGCAGTTTGGGTGGCTAGGATTTAAAAAACTAGAAGATATAAACACAAGTCTCCAAATGAAACTTCTCTGGAAGATTATCACAGACGAAGACAACATCTGGGTAAAGATCATAAAGCAAAAATATCTCCATACAGAATCATTCATGGAAAAAATGAAATATAACACATCCTAGCAGCTTGGAAGACTGCTCAATCTTAGAGATCAATTCTACAAAGGACTTCATTGGATTATAGGAAATGGAAAATCAATTAACGTTTGGAATGACCCTTGATTGGAAGATATCCCTTTACAATGTTACCAAGTTGTGCATGATCAAAATTTATGTGTTTCAGATCTAGTGAATACTCATTAACAAATGGAATCAAAATCTCATAAAATAACTATTTCCACCTAACACATCGGATAAAATCTTATCCATCCCAATTCCAACCTGGGATACACCAGATAGATTAATATGGAAACCTAATAAAGATGGAACATTCGCTACAAAATCATCTTACAAATTACTAAACAAATATCAAGTAAATGACAAAAACTTCGAATGGATTTGGATGTTGAACCTTCCACCGAGGATCAGGAACTTCATCTGGAAGGCAACTGTGGATGCGCTACCAACCAAAGAAAGGTTAAATCGATACTATCCAAGAGTACCTTCCCATTGTTGTCTTTGTGACCATGTGGAAGAGGAGTCCTCCCACCTCTTCTTCAAATGCCCAATAACCACTGACCTTATCACTCGCTACATGATGGAGACAAATAAGAGGATCTTATTCCCAATATCAATCTAAAACTTCCTACACAACCTAAAAGGACACAATGGACATTAACAAACACTGCAATGACATATGCTTTCTTTGGAATGCAATATTGGAAATCAGAAGTAGAAATATCTTTGATTAGCTGTAACGACCCGAATATAAATATTCGGGTTACGTTTCGAAGGTTGGATACCTTCGTTCGGATCTTGCAATCCAGGTACGGGTAGACATGGCCACGGGTTACGGGTCGGGCGGGTCGACCCGTGACCCACCAGGTCAGGGTCAAAGGTTCGAAGGGTTGGCTCGGGTTGAGGGTCAGGGTTAGGGTCGGGGAGAATATAACCCGTGAGCCAGCGGGTCCGACCCGATAGGTCGACCCGGCGGTCAACCCAATGGGTCATAATTTTTTTTTAAAAAAAAACTAGAATTTATATTTATATTACAATTATTATGAATTTAATTTATTCATAATATATAAGTTCTCATGCATTGCATGTTGTGGAAATGTTACCTAACCTTTGCTTTCTTTTATAAGCGCTTAGCACCCTTCTCCCTTTCCTCTAGTTTTCAATGTGGGATGGGATGTGGGACAAGAACAAGTAGAAACTACACCATGTCTTCAATCTCTACCATTCGTTTTTTTTCATATCAATCCATACTCATAAATTTTTATCATATACAAACACTAGTACAACACTTTATATAAATATTATTTAAAAAAAATATTTTACCTATCAATTATAAAAGATTAAAATAATGAACGGGTAACAAGAAAGTGTGAAGTTCAACACAATACCTTAAACATTTGTGTTATTTGGTGGATCCACTATTAAATCATTGTATATCATTCTATATGATACTAAGTTAGGAGTCTTTATGATATAATTTTAAATAATACAAATATTATTGTTGATAAAGCCGTTACACTTGTATGGTATCCTTAATGTCGAGTTTTCGTTTATTTTGAAAATGATATAGAACTTCGGGTTTTCTAACACAAGAATAAAATATAATATTGGGTGATACTTTTTCAATGTGTCTTTTCATGTCATAACAAGCAACCCAAGTATGTAATTCCAATAACATCATCATTATGTGTATACATAACATGTGGCTAATTCAACTTTAAACGAGAAAGTTTAACATATCTATATGAAGATGAACCTATATTTGAAATCATTGATCAAGAAATTAACATAATAATGCAAGTAAAATAAAACACTTATGATTGATTAATGGATCAACACAACTATCAATTAAATTAAATAGAAAGATTAATCCAACATAACTTCATATATTGTATCATGATGTTTCATCACCATGTGTTATTCGTTTCATTAAATCCTAAGAGGTAAACACTTTAATTATATTATATGTTACATCATATAATCCAAAGACATAAATTACATTATATTCCACCATATAATCCAAAGACTTTAATTACATTACATTTTACATCATATAATTTGATTCGTCGAAACATCAATTTCTCACAATTTCTTCCATATCCCATATTTCTGTCCCACATCAAAAGTGTGTTATCTACCTCTATTTTTTCTATATACAGATCCTCATACCCCTACTTGTCATTCCCACAATCCAACCTTTTCTTTCCCACATCTAAAGTGTGATGAAATGATAGAGTGGAATGAAGATATATATCTATATTTTCCCACATACCATGTTTTGTCAACCTTAAATCTTTCCATTTCGAAAAAGCGGTGAAAGACTTGATGGGTTGAGTTTTATTTTGGAGTTAAAACCATTTTTTTTTTTAAAAATGGTTGACCCGGCGGATCGACCCATCGGGTCAGCCACTTTCCACCCTTTAGTGCCACGTGGCCAACCCGCCACTCCGACCCGTCGACCCACCGAGTGACCCGAACCCTTCGAAATCCCGAGTCAGGGTTAGGGTCATACCCCCTGGGTTGCCGACCCGGCGAGTCCGACCCGTCGACCCAGCGAGTCGGACCCGTGGCCACGTCTACGTACGGGTTAAGGTTTCAAACCTCAAAAGACCATCCTTTTAAAGGGGGGATTCCGAACCCCAAAGCAATCGGAGGGCCGTTGGGTACCCTCAGACTGTCCTATAGACTAAGTCGCGGAATTTCATTTAAGAGTAACTGTGAAAACGAAAAGAAGGTACAGCTTGCCACGGTGAAGCCGGGTCAAAACCAAAACATGGTAAATACAAGTATCCAAATTACCCAAGTTTAAGTTTGAAGTCAGTCTTTCAGTCCATTAATTTCCAAAAGGGAACCTCGCCATATAGACACCGAGTACTCAAAATCTATAGAAAGTACCTTCAAAAGAAGAACGGGGAAAGGAGTCGGATCGAGCCACGCATGCGGGACCGAAAGTCCTCACTGAGGCCACATAGTATGTGCTATACCTAATAAAGATGTTCTAATGCAGTACGAAAGTTAAACACTAGCATGCTCATAGTTCATAATAATGTACGGAAAGACAATTAAAGGCGCACACAGAATGTCAACCGGCATGTCCATCTCCTACCTCTGCACCCTTTCCCGTTAGTGCAGAGACTGGCCAGTTCGGGCTATAGCATAGCAATTTCCTCGTGGTAGTGCACAAACCACATCATCATCATATCATATCATCTCATCGCTTGCCCGATGGTGCTGGGCTATCATATCATGCTCATATCGACTCGATTGACTCAGGGCAACCCGCTGGGGACTGGGCTACCCCATGACCCTAGCAAAGACTCTAGGACTTCACAGATAACAGTCGTTCTCTTTTCAAACGCATAAAGTAAGCAGATGCTCATTCGATTAGTGCAACCTACACAGGATACTACATGATCATGTTTTTATGCATATGCAACACCTAACATAAAATGCAACAACAGGCATGAGAGTCCAACCTGAGTAAGCCCCCTAGGGAACTTACCTGAAATGCCGAATAGCAAAAGATAACGCAAGCGGAGTCCAACAAGCAACAATCACCTAACAAATATACATATATGCATAAGTCTATCTAAATCACACAAGGCGCCCCTAACTATCACACATAACTTCACATATCTCATTTCCGATCATTCCGTCTTATCTCATCATATATCATTCCATGTTCATATCATCTCAATATCTCATCCATCATCTCATCTTTCCTCATCATACCTCATTTCATATCTTATTTAAAATCCACAAAATTCTCAAGCATGATTCAACAATAAATTCACCGAGTTGAAACAAGTAAATCATTTTCTCAAAGTTTTTCAAAATCTTAAATCTCAAGTTAAGTCAACTCATATTCAAAATAATTTCTCAAATCATACTTGGCCAAATCTAGAGGAAGAATAAAATTTCAAAGTCCACCCAAAATCTTGTTTTTTCAAATATTCCGACATTTTAGTTTGCAACAATAAATCGTTAAAAGACATTTCCGAACTTGAAAAATCTCCTTTTAAAAATAATCTATCATCGATATATATATATATATATATATATATATATATATATATATATATATATATATATATATATATATATATATATATATATATATATATATATATATATATATATATATATATATATAATTATCATAAACATAAACTATTTTTATTAAATGTTTCCAACATCTCAAAACCACTTATTTAAGTCATAACACCATACTTATCTCAAAATGACACTTTGAAAATATCTTTATAACATAAAATAATTTTAGAATTTGTTTTCACAAAATCAAATTCATCATACTAGATATTAATAATCATAATAAGTAAATGTCATCATATATTATAACACATATATATAATGGGTTATGATAAATTCACCATTAATTTTTACTATTCCCACCGCTAATCACCGCATACCTATGCGGCGGGTTTAATGACAGTCAACGAACCCACCGCATACCTATGCGGTGAGCCACCGCATACCTATGCGGTGGGTCGAGGTGTATACAGACCCACCGCAATACTTTGCGGTGGGTATGTCCGTTCCGTTTGAACCCCACCGCATACCTATGTGGTGGGTTTCGGGTAACCCGATTTGGAGGTGTCAGGTTCCAGGAACGGACCGGACCGGAGGGATCACAAATCTCACCGCATACATATGCGTTGGGTTGCGATTTTACAGTATCGATTATTATAATTTAGAATTTAAAATATTTATGTTATATGTATTTGACAATATCCAAAAAGGCGCAAGGAAATAAAAATTGCAGTATCGATTCAGAATGTGGACGCTTCATCTCAAAAAAATCAAAAATTGCAGAAGAAAAAAAGAAAACCAAAGTGTGATAAATGTCAAGCATAAAAAAAGTGCGGGTCGAAAAATGTCATATAACGCAGTTCGGGAAATGGCACAGACAAAGATACAACGCAATTCAACATATGGAGTTCAGAAAATTTCAACCGATAATATGAAAAGTGCTAATAGGGCAAGTGGCGACCACCATCACGACGACGGTAGGCTTTGTATCATGCAATCCTCGCCGCAAACTGCTCTTCTCAACCGTTTACCGTGCGATCGTGATGTCGTGTCCATGTAATGTAGACTGAAGGAAGAGGCGAACTAGGCAACAACCAAATCTATGAATAACAGGTGACTATTGACATTAGAAGAGAGAAATGAAACATTAACAAAATAATGAATATGAAAATTAAAACATACCGGAATGAAGTGGTTGCTGTTTCCGACTAAAGATATCCCATCTAACTCCTCATAGGTTGTTACTGACGGGCCCCCGGTGGTGTACAGAGTTAGGCACAATATCGGCATCATTTGTGACAAAATCACCAAAGGACGCTGGTGAAGCGTGGCAAACACCTCGCCCGTGATCGGAATCTCCATCCAATACGTAGCATCATGACACGTGCCAAAATAGTTGACCCTCACGATGAGCTCATCCAAGGCAGGATAGTAATGGTACCGATTACGGGGATTCAGGTGGTCACAGTCGTCCGACATCGGATCAGCCTGCTTCTCCAATGGTAGCCGTGGCCATGCAGACATTACATATATATTACGGTACCTATATTCTAGTTTCCATTCGCTCTAATTCTAAACATAAGTTATTCCACTACATATATATTACGGGAGCTATAATCGCATTGTGTACGATAAAGATGCAGTACGTACCGGAACACGAGCGGGTGGAGAGTTGTCGGCCATTGTAGTAGGTGTATGCGCTTCATCCGCTGCACATGAAGTCGATCGATTGGCGTCGTCGTTTTCCATATTAGAGAAGGAAGTTGTGAGAGGATGGTCTACCGACGGAGATTGGATGGCTTCTTACACCGCATATGTATGTGGTGGCTGCTTAGGACCGTTGAAGCGGACGGTTTGAATTTCGGGGGCCCACGTCCACCGTATACCAATGCGGTGGGTGGCACCGCATAGGTATGCGGTGGGTAGCACTGCATACGCATGCGATTAGATTGCCTATATATATATATACTCGGTGCAACGATGATATGTGTATTTGTCGTGGCGGAAAAGCGATGATAACCTAGGAAACTTGCGGATGACTGTTGCTGGCATGTTGCCCGAGTTATCACGTCAAGTATCTGTGGAAAAAAAAACATAAATGACAACCGAGAAACAGCACCAAAAGAATGGGACAGCCCATTCAAGCCACCGCATACATATGCGGTGTTTGCCGTGGATCCCGAGAAAGCCTCCGATCGAGCGTCATACCCACCTTGAACACGAGGAAAGACATCCATATCAACACCTACAATCAAACAATACTATGAGCGGCATATTCATTGTAACTTAATTATAAAACTGGGAACATTATATCATCAGAGAATGAATGAATTACCAGCAACAGGCGTGTACAACCGTCCATATATTTGGCCAACTCCCTGGTCGCCTCGCCCAATCTGCGGTACAAGCAAGCCAAGACCCCTGCCGCTATAGACAGCTGTGGAACCTGCGCTGCATCCTTAAAGCCGAGAAGCACCTCCGGACGCACTCTTCCGCCCGACTTGTCAATGAACAGCGTCGTAGACGCAATCATCCCCATCGCAACAGCCACGATGCACTCCATATCATGCTCAAGTGGGACGCCATCCCGCACCCTATGTCTCATCGGTTCTATCTTCCGAAGGAGGGTCGCAACAGTCGGGCCTCCATGGCCGAAGGCCCTCTCCCGCTCCGATGGGGTCAAGCCGTACAAATCCCCAACCCGCTCCCTCCCGCCGATCACGTCATCCAGATGCAGACACTCCTCCCCGTCCAACCCATACCAAAGTATATATGAAAAAGACATCGTGCAGTGTGATAGTGATCTCTCCCCATGCAAAGTGGAAGTTGTTCGTCTCCAGATGCTAGTGCTCAACGAATGCACGGTTGAGACTGTGATCCACATGATCCCACTCGAAATCTCGCAACTCCCATAGGCCATTGTCACACACTGCAAGAAACCATGACTCCCGTCCATCTACCTCCAACATCGCCTCAACCCGGCCCAGCCATTGTCCCCGTCTCTGCACACGCACAACCCTCCGCAAGGCTTCCTCCTCCCATCTCCATACGACTTGTGCGATGTGTGCCTCGTAATCTCTCAGCAGTGACACGGTATGAGGCCCCCCTGGCCATTGGGGCTCAGCTACCCTAGAGCCGCTCGTCTCACCATCCCCCCTAGCACCCCGTGCACTACTACCCTCACCACGCTCTCGCCGCCACTGCTGCGCACCATGGACCGGGGCATGTGCTATCTAATATCCTCCCATGCCCTGACCATCATCGTCACATGGCCCATAATGCTGATCGTGGAAGGGACCCCTAAGTGGCACACGACCGTCAGGCTCAACTCGCTGTACCTTTGCCGCAAGCGTCGAATCGTCTAGAGGACCCAGAACCTCAGTCTGCGGCGCAGACTCGCTCATCTGTCCTCGTACATCCCCTTGCTGACTTTCAGGTGCCGGCGCCACCTGGGAACTCCCAAGCGTCGACGTTGGTGCCGCATGCTGACTCCCAGGCGTCAACGCCCCATCATGCTTAACTAATGGCGTGAACGACGTAAAATCTGTCTGCCTCACGACCAATGGATCCTTATCTCCCTCTCGATCTTGACTTGTCCCAACAACACGGCTCGTCCCAACACCCACATCTCCGACCAGAGGTGCCGAGTCGTCATATGAGTTCAACCAGTCGCTATCAAAATCAGTCCCAAAGTACTCCTGATTTGCACCGTGCTGAGTCTGTGACAGGTCATGCACTCCCTCCGCTCTTGCCTACAATATTGTGTCCTCACGTAGATACTCCTGCATCATCTCCAAAGCCGCCGCTTGGTTAGACTCATCCGCCGGCTGCACCACTGGATCATCGGTGCGGTCAGTCATCATATTCAGCTCTATCTGCACCAAACTCTGAAATGTCTCTATAGAAGACTGTGACGTGTGGCCCAACCCGTCACTGTGGTCCACAGCTGGCTGACTCGATGACTCAACCCCAATATCCGCACCTACCGGCACACTATCCCTATCCATAGGATCCTCTACATCCTGCAACGCCTGCCTCTCCCTGGCGGCAGCCCTCCTAGCAGATTGCATAACCACCCTATCTCCTAACCTCCTCGATAATGTGCTCTGTGTACCATAAAAAATATTTGTCGAAATCCTATCGCTCATATATGCTACTTTCTACTTGTTACACACACTACTATATCGTATGACTTCTCAAATGTTGAACGATTTCCCTACACCTAATTAATGATTTCAACCTAATACTATCGTTTACTACCAAAACAGAAAACCATATTTAAGCAATTTCAATTTCCCTACAACTAATGAGTGATTTCAACCTAATACTATCGTTTACTAACAAAAAACAGAAAACCATATTTACGCGATTTCAATTTACCTACACCCAATGAATGATTTCAACCTAATACTATCGTTTACTAACAAAACAGAAAACCATATTTACGCGATTTCAATTTCCCTATACATAATGAATGATTTCAACCTAATACTATCATTTACTAACAAAACAGAAAACCATATTTAAGCGATTTCAACATACCTCCTCCTCCTAAGTGTCGCCAAACGACCAGTCTCACATCTCTGAATAGTCGGATCCGGCTACATTATATATAACAATAATATGCTAACACTATCTCATTTCGCTTAAAAATAATTAGATTCGATTTTAATATAGTTTCATTGTTACCCGTAAATGATGTCTCTGAAAACGACCCGCACCACGAGACGTATCTCTCCCACGGCCGCTATCTCTCACCATCTCAACACTCCGGTGGAAAGTGTGAATAGATAGAAACACACTCGGAAAGACACGGGGGATTGAAAGACGGGAGGAGGGTCAAAATACGGGGGATTGAAAGAGGGGAGGAGAGAAACGACGGAAAAAAAAAAGGTCGGGCTTGAAAGGCAAGAGAAGGATGGGAATCGGAGATGAGTTGGAAATTGTGCCAGATAAGGGAGCCCGCAAGGCTATTTATAATGGGCCCCATCAACGGTAAAAAAACACACCGCACACATCCCGCCGCATATGTATGCGGTGGGTTTTTACAAATTCCAAAATGCATTTTTTTTATATTCAACAAAGCCACCGCATATGTTTGCGGTGGGTTTCGGATATCTTCCAAAAAATCAGGTTTTGGTATAACGGGGTCCGTTATACCTTGACCCACCGCATGTATATGCGGTGGGTCGGCATACGCACCCACCGCATAGGTATGCGGTGGGTTAGCGAAAAAACGGATTAAGCCACCGCATACCTATGCGGTGGTTTTGCGGTGTAAATAGTAAAAATTAGGAGTGGAAATATCAGCCCAGATATATAACATCACTAACCATTTTTATAAAGCATGACAAAGCAAATGAAGAATAAAAATCAGGCCAACCCCGACTTTATGGCCCCAACCCGAGCCCAACATTAAGAAAGAAAAGAAGGTCCGGGTTCTATACCCTTCCCAAAACAATTGCCTGCAAGGAAGAAATGTGACCTGGTTTTAAAGTGATATAACCTGGCAAGGTTTGGATTCGGCCCAACCCAATTGGATGCTGAGGTGGACACGATGGGACAAGTGGGAGTGGCCCACAAGCCTTCTTCTTCCTCTTCTATTCGAATGAAAGGAGGAGCAGAGCTCCATTTTTGCCCAGAAACCGAATGGAAGGAAGAGGAAAAGGGAGGTCTCCGGCGAGGATTCCGGACCCGGACTCCGACTCCGACTACCCGACACTGACTACCTAACACTCATGGATTCAAAACGACAAGGAAGGGAGAGAGAGAGAGAGAGAGAGAGAGAGAGAGAGAGAGAGAGAGAGAGAGGAAATGCTCACCGAGGGGAGTGTCGTTAAGCTGTGTTCGGCTTCACCGGAGCTGTTCGAGCTCGACGAGGACATGGGAAGCTTCAGGAGTCCTGGTTTGAATACAATGGTTTATAAAGGGAGGACCTTTACAGACTTATCGAGTGAAAGGAGGAGGAGTGGCTTATCGGGTTTGCCACGCGAAGATAGGGGAGGAGGCTCGGCGGCGGTGCTGCGTCCTGTGCGGCCTCGGCTTCGGACAGAACAGGGCTAGGCCCTTTCAAATATTGGTACTCACATATCTTGGTTTCCGTTTTTATTTTTTGAAAATCTCTCTATTTTGTGCAAGTGGATGTGACACTTTGGGTTTAGAATTTTCAGAACATCATTACTTACTATTCACTTGAGTAAATGAATCTGTACTTGCCTTTTGAACAAAGAGACAAACGATTCAGTTTCCAGTTTTTTAGCTTTTTAATCCCCTCTCTCTCTCTCTCTCTCTCATCCACTCCATTTTCACTCTCTGAATCTCTCTCTCTCTCTCTCGTCAAAATTCCAAAAACTCTCTCTGTTTCTGTAACCAAATGGCGGGATCAAAGTGCTCCTCAGCATCTCCATCTCCAGCACCTTCTGCTAAGAGATATAAGATGCCAGCCAACAAGGGGAAGCAAGTCATGGAGGAATCTGAAGAACACTCCGAGGATTCAAGCGAGAGATCACCATCACCACCACCTCTGATCAGAAAATCCAAAGGCAAAGCTCCAGCATCTACAGCTATTGCTCGTCCTCCTCAGGTACCCTCTAGCATTTCCCCCAATTGGTTTTGCAACAAAGAGGTTGAGGAGTCCTGGAAACAGGACTTTTGCAACCGTCGCTTATGCTTCTGTGATGCTGTCGATTTCAACCTCCTCCAATCCATGCCCTTGCCTTGCATTTCCCTCCTAAAATCTACCTGCTTCTGGACTTTGCTCAACCCTGGCAATTTCGCCTATCCCCGACTCACCAGACTCTTTTATGCCAACCTTACTGTTCATCGAGTGAACGGAACCCTAACCCTAGTATCCAAGGTCAAGAACAACCGAATCCGCCTCTCTCCTGAAAGCCTTGCTCTCATCCTTGACCTTCCAACTGAGATTCCCACAAAAGAATTCCCAAGCCGATTTGAATGTCTCTCACGAGCACGAGATGAATTCTTCCTAAAATCTCAAGGCCCTGGATCTTCATCAACCCTCAAACCCACTCACACTGCCCTAAACCTTCAAGCCAAGCTCATCTTCACTATTTTGGCTCGCTGTATCTTCCCACGCATCCATTCCAGGGAATTGGTGACCGAGAATCTTCTCGAGATCCTTTTCCTAATCATGAACGGATACGAGCCTGATTTACCCAAACTCATCCTCGACTACATGACCCATGTCTCCACCTCCTCTCGGCCTATGCCTCTACCCTATGCAAACCTTTTGCCCAAAATCTTTGAAGCCTTTGACATCGACACATCAGGAGAAGAAAAGCAAACCTACAGTGGGATTGTTGATGAGGGTTGCCTAGATAGATTGGGCATTGCCAAAAATCTGAGGGGGCAATGGTTTCTGAGGAAGGACTCAAAGGGAAAACAGGTTGCTGAACCTAATTTGAGTGAGGATAGATTGGCTGCTGTAGAGACTGAAATTCAAGACCTTAGGTTTGATCTGAGTAGGATGTGGTCGGATGTGGTGATTCGCCAGGACCAGACACATGAGCTCCTCTCCATGGTCAACTGCAAGTTTGACCAAATGATGCTCCTCAATGCTCTCACCTACGCTGCTACAGGTTCTATCATGCCTCTGGAGCAAGAAACCTACGATAATGTGCGTGAGAAGACTAGGAATGTCATCCTCAACTGTGAAAATCAAGTGAAGAAACGTCCTATCCTGCGCCCCACACATAGTGAACCCACCATTCTCACAGTCGAGCAATATGGTGTGGTTAAGAAATACAGGGATGTGGAGCGTCAGAAACAACTTGCACAGATGGAAAGAGACAAGGTCACCAGAGACGCTCTTGCAAGGTGGAGGAAGAAGTGCAGAGATGAGGTTAGAAGGAAATACCTTCCACCCAACAAGCAGTACCCCACCTTTGGCGAATGGGTTGAAGAAGGAGCTGGAATTTTGCCCTCCTGAAGATCCTAATGCTCCTGGCGCCCCTGGTACATCCTCTGATACTGGGCCCTCCTCTGCTAAGAAAGGCAAGAAGGCTCTAAAGAGCAAGAAGAAGAAGGCTGCAGATGGGGATTCTGACTCAAGGCCTTGATCTCCCACTCTCTTTTCTCTACTATCTGAAAACTCATCTTTTGCTACTCGTCTTTTAAAACTCCTGGTGCTTTGGTTGTGTTTTTTGGTTGGTGTTTCAAACATTTTCACCTCTCTGCCCTTTTGTTGGAAGACAAAAAGGGGGAGAATGTTTTGGTTGCCCTGCGTTTTGGCACTAGTTGGTTAAGTGCTTGTCGTTTTTAAAACTTAGATGATCCAAACATTTTATGCCTATATTATAATATGCTTATTTCCTCTTAGGATTGCTGGAAATATGTTATGAATATTGACACAGGTTTTGTCTTCCATCAAGGGGGAGATTGAAGACTCCACCTTGATTGTAAGATCTTGAGAACTAACGTGCAGGTGATCTAAAGGATGATGAAAGACAAAAAGGCTGGGTTTCAAGGTCTTGAAACCCAGACTAAAATATTTTGATCACTCATACATTTATCTAGTTCAACTTGTTCTTTTACAGGAAAGCATTCGAGGCCAATCTTTTTGGGCCTAAATTATAATGGGCTCTATATTGGGCTATGTGTTGAGACTTGGGCTTTATCGATTTATATATGAGTTTCTCATCTAACCCATTTTATGTACTAGATACATTATGCATATTCTTTCATGTTTTCACTTTTCATACAAGGAAAGAATCGATCTCAAATTGATCATACTTGATCATGAAGAAAGTTGGAAGAACTCTTGGAAGGCACACAAAGGATCTTCTTTTGGAAAGAATTCAAATACTTTGGAGAGGATTTGAATTTCAAACGGTCTCCCTCCAAGAAGCCCTAGAAGTGTTCTAACTATAAAAGGACGAAAGCTAAGAAGGATGAAGACACCAAGCAACCACGCAAGCATTCATAGCATCCTAAAGCATTCGTCAAAGTTTCTCTTACATTCTCCTAAATCCTAGTTGGTGATCATTGCTTAAGAGTTGAGAGAAACACTAGCACTTATTGTACAAGTCATTCATTTTACACTTAGAGTTTTCATACTCGATGAAAACACACTTGGTGTGTGGTGTGAGCTTTTATTTCACTTGTAAGGTTGAGAGCTAGAATAGAAGCGGTGAGGCTTTGTATAGAGAAAGGAAAGTTTCTCTAGGAAGTTCTAGGCTCAAAAGAAGTGAAATAAGAAGTGTTTGAATCCTACGGATTGGACAATCCTAGGCGGGGACGTAGGCAAGTTGATGCCGAACCTCGTTAACAATTCGTGTGTTCATCTTTTATATTCCGCATTTACTTTATCACATTCGATTTTACTTTGTCAAGTTTAGATAGCCTATATCAAGGTCTTGACAAGTTGCACTAAATTGCTATTGTTGCGAAAATCGTCCATACTCTATTCATCCCCCCCTTCTAGAGTATTATTCATCGCCTTATAAACTCTTAAATTGGTATCAGAGCTTGGCTCACTGTTTTGATTTAACAATCTTGTGAGTTTTCAGCATGTCTACCATAGGTGATGGAGGTTTTGCTCAAGGAAGGTCAACCAATAGACCTCCACTGTTTTGTGGCAATAACTTTGTCCACTGGAGATCACTGATGCAAATGTTCATCATTGATCAAGACCTTGAGCTATGAGGCCTGGTCAAAAATGGACCACACGTTCCTAAAAAGACTGTCGATGGAAAGCAAGTGGATAAAACTGAGTCTGATTACGATCAGACTGATCTTGAGAACATTGCTAAGAACTACAAAGCTATGAATCTATTATATTGCGCTCTCGATGCTAATGAGTTTAATCGTGTCTCAGCTTGCAAAAGTGCCAAGGAAATTTGGGATAAACTTATAGTTACTTATGAGGGCACAAGTCAAGTTAAAGAGAGTAAGATTAATATCTTTCTCAGGCAATACGAACTTTTCAAGATGAATCCTGATGAGACAGTAAAGGAGATGTTCACGAGATTCACTCAAATTGTTAACAACCTCGACTCACTTGGTTTAATATTGCAGAATTTGGAGCCATTTCGAGATGAAACCAAAAGGACGGGATTCTACTCGACTTCGACCAGGTCTTACTCGAAGTCGACTACAGCTGAAGCAAAACCAACTCAAGGAAAAAGGACGAAGGCAACTCGAGCAGGACTTTACTCGATGTCGAATAAGGTTACTCGACATCGACCAAGACCAGAGGCACACCCGAGCTCGAGGAAGAGAAGCCACTCGAGAAGACAAGGACAAGACAACTTTACTCGACGTCGACCAAACTTTGGTCGAAGTTGACCAAGCCTGAAAATTGAGTCAAGACCCAGCATCGACCAAGGGAGCTGAGCAGGAAGATTCAAGTCGATATCGACCAGCACAAGTCGATATCGAGTAAAAGTTGGTCGATTTTCCCTCCTGGAGCCGAGATCGAGTTGCTGAGCTGAGAGGTTAGAAATGCTGGTCGATATCGAGTAAGCCTACTCGATATCGAGTTGACCCCAGTGGTCGATTTCGAGCTAGTCCGAGTCTTGTTAAGGTTCTATCCCGAATCCGATGGAGATATTTTTGAGAGAAGATTTCTAACACATGAAGATTTAGATATTTTTCCTTTTTATCTTTTTATTTATCCTAAGGGTTGAATAATTAATTACCCTAATATTTATATAGTTTTACTTATTTAGATTTATTTATTTCCCAAGTAGAGTTTTATATTTAATAATAGATAGATATTTTCTTCCTTGATTAGCAAGGATTGGAAGCCTATAAATAAAGCTCATAGGGCTAGTTTTTGTTCATTCCAAGCTAGAGAGGAGAAGAGAGAGAGAGAGAGAGAGAGAGAGAGAGAGAGAGAGAGAGAGAGAGAGAGAGAGAGAGAGAGAGAGAGAGAGAGAGAGAGTGGAGGCCGAGTGAAGTTGTGAAGCGAGAGCGGAATTGGCTTTGTTTGGTTGTAAGCTCTACATTATTTTATTAATGCAAGTTTATTTCCTTTTATTATTGATGTCTTTCCTTGCGATGAAGAGCGAGTAGTCCACCCACTTCTAGGGTCGGGGCGAGCCCGACGTTAGTCATGCATCTTTGAGGTAAAGATCCGACCTTTATCATGTTTTGAGCATTTACTACCTTTTATGTGTTTATTACCTACATTAACAACTTGGATTATAAACATAAAATCGGTAGATACAATTAGGGTTTCTTTACAGAGTTGTCTAATTGTTGGAAAAGACGAAAGCTTAATCCTTTGATGCGATTTGCATGATTATCGTTATTTATCTTACCTTATGCATGTTTGGTTATCGTTGATGCAAACCCCGATCTTGGAAGTTTTCTTTCAGATAGTTTATTCCGAATCCGAAAAGCGTTGTTCTTTATTTTATTTTACTGTTTCTGCTCGACTTCGACCACCTCTTGGTCGACATTGACTACTTATCCTCGATCAAGAAAAGATCGCTGTTGTTTCTGTCTCTGAAGATTACTCGACATCGACGAGCTTACTCGACTACGACTAGTTCCTCGACATCGAGTTGGTTACTCGAGATTGACCAAAACCTCAGTGATTGCTGCTTGCTCGGATTCGACTTGCCTGACCCCTGTCGACCACCCTTGGTCGAGGTCGAGTACACTGAGGTCGACAACCACTCGTGAGATTCTTCTGCTGGCTAGGATCCGCTGACTCGCTTCCTCGAGGATTGATACTGACTTCCCACTGCTACATCAGGAGGAGGTCTTGTAATTATTTGCGTGGGCACAAATCTGGTTTTATCTATTTTATTATATTTTGAACTCGATTTCCTTCTACAATAAAATTGGCGCTGTTACCGGGGAAGCAATCATTCGCGCCATAGGTAGTTAGATCTCACGTTTTCCTTGAGTTTTCTTCTACAGGTATATGCAGGACACCTTCGAGTGTTTTGGAACATGGGCCGAAAGGGAAAGAGAGAGACGGTATGCAAAAGAATTGGAATATATGAGATGGCTATACATGGTTGATGAGGAGGCATGGCTTGAGGGTGTACGCGCATTTAGGAAGCTACAAGAATTTTCAAAATCACCACGTGAAGCCTCAATCTGGCTAGAAGAAGGATCCCAACCTGAGGTCAACCTCGACCGACACCTAGTCGATGTCCACCCATCTCCAGTCGATATCGACCTATCTACAGTCGATACCCAGGTATGTCCTTCCATGATTTCAATTCCAACTTTGCTATCTGTCTTTGAAAAACCACTTGAAGGACCCCAAGAAGAAGAAGAGCTACTAAAGAAGATGTTGATTGTATCTACAGTTGTGTAGATTCGATTAGGTTTGAGTTCAGTATGCACCTATCTGTCTTAAGCATTAAATCAATGTGCCAATTGGTCTAAGCACTTGAGTTCTTAATGCTATTTTTAGTGATATTGAATAATTTGATTGTATCTCTGTGGATCCTTCAACTTTAGTCAAGTCGGCATAGGCTTAGGAATAATATTGCAACCATCCCAGGGATCAATAAGTCAACCAATGTTGCGAATTGTAGGCAAACCACACTCTTACCTTTTGTCTTTTCTTTGTTTCCATCCATATCTTTATCTTAGTTTATTTGCATTATCTTTCTTCATTCATATCCCTTGTCCATTTTTAGTGTCATAATTGGTAGATACACATTGCATTGAAATACTTACCTTGTTAGTTTGGGTTATTTCTTTGGCGAGGTGAAATATAACAATGTTTCCCTTCCGTCAGGCTTACTCAGATTCGAAAGAGAAAACCTCTTGCTTATGATCATATGACATACTAGGTGTTGCATAAGCATATTAAAAGTATGCCATGTAGTATCATGCTAGGGTTGCACTCATGTATGAGCATTCAAATATTCTGTGCGTTTGAGAATAGAACGACCGTTATATGTGAGTCATATTCTTTGCAAAGCTCATAGGGTTCCGACCTCATCGGGTTTGCCCTGAGTCAGTATTGTCGATATATAAGCATGATGATGATTAGATAGCCCAACACCATTGGGCATGAGCATGATCTGACTTGATATGATGATGAAAAAGATATGAAGATGATATGATGATGATTATTATGTGCATATATATATGATGTAATGGGGTACTGTACTGACCAGGTCCGCTAATGAAATAGGGGGCGGAGTAGGAGAGGGATATGCCACTTGGCATTGTTTGGGGCCCTTTACTGTCTTTCTGCACTATATTATATCATGGTAAAAGCATGCTTGTATGTTTAATTCTCGCAATGCATTATACCATCTTTATTTTAGGATTAGCGTTTGTGTATTCTTGCTTGCGGGACCCAGAGTGCAATATGGGGGGGATTCGGTCTGATCCCACCCGCACAAGTCGTTTTTAGGTATGCTTGCTATGTGTTTCCATGACGTGGGAAATCTTCCTGGGCGAATGCAAAGAACCGGACTGACCAGCTAATTTGGCTAAAGTACTTTTAAGCTTGTATTTTATTGTTTTGGTTTGACCCGACCTTGCCGTGACAAGTTGTACTCTACTTTCGTTTTTCACTTTTCTTCAAATGAATTTCAGTGGTTTAGGCTTTTAGGACAGGTTAAGGGTACCCAACTTTCCTTCGATTGTTTTGGGGATCCAAATCCCCACTTGAAATACTAATCTTTTAGATTTTTGAAACCTCGACCCGTACGTGGATTGCAAGATCCGAACGAAGGTATCCAACCTTTGAAACGTAACCCGGATATTTATATCTGGGCCGTTATACTACCGGATCGTGGGGAGCTTGAAAGCGACCTTCGCCGCAGTGAAAGCCGATTTTGGGCCGGTTCTCTTTATTTGTTTTGCCTCGAAAAGCTTTCAAATTGCCTTAGGAAAACCTAGAAAACTCTTGCTGAAAGTAACGTGTGTTTTTTCCTGATAATGAATGATTAAATCTGACCCCAAGGGTCCTATTTATACTAAATACCTAAAATCTATCTTAGGAAAGAAGAATTATATCAAATCTATCTAAATTCTATCTAAACTGGGATAAAATCGGACTAATTCTGTTCGCCGATGGCCCGTGCTGAGCTAGGGTACCCTGGGTACCGACCCACCAGGGGGTCGTTATGGTCACTGAGATCGAATCTTCGCTTTTCTCTCTTTCTGCGGTTGGCTCAGTACCAACCCAGGTGGAGTTGGTTCAATTCCATGTTTTCAGTCATAAATAAAGCCTTGTTTTAGTCCATATTTAATGTCTTTAATGCATATTTGTGTCGGAAAAGTATGAAAATTGTGTAGTTGTTGATTATTTGAAAGATATGGAGTCTACTCAAACTTTGGTGTGATTTTAAGTAATTTGGAGCTCATTTGGAGAAGCTTGGATGCACTTTGGAGCTTAACGGAAAACCATAAAGGTAATGGAGAAGCTAAGGAAGAGTAAAAGTGAAAAAACCTGGAGGAAATCCCTATTTTTGTTCTTTATCATTTTGAATCAAGATCTGATGCCTTTGTGAATCTTGTAGTTCTCACAAATAGCTTTCCGATGCATATTTATATATGTCAATCAGACAAACGAGGGCTCAAGAATGTGTGTTTCAAGATAGAGTTGAATGTTGAAAAAGCTTAAAGGAGCTCAATATTGACCAGAGCAAAACATCGGATTAGTTTCTACAATGAAGGGTAGTCAATATTTATCCTTGCAGTCTATCACTCTAGTCGATATTGCCCCGATTTTCGGACAAAGGTGGCGTCTTTTAGCAGATAAGGATGGATTTTTGAAGACTTATCTTACCCGAGTTGTGTACATATCTGATTGAGATTTCCTTTGGGGGTAAACTCCACTTTACCCCTAGGTAATTAGGTTTTTTTATTATTTTATTATTATTTTTTACTTGGGGAATAAGCATTAGTTTTAGTATAAATAAAGGTCCCACACCGAGGTTTTACTCAGACAAGATTTGCCCGGAAGAAGCGTAGGTGGTGAAGGAGGAACGATTGGAGAAGTTTTGTATGTTTTGGTTTTCTTTCAATTTTAATTGATTGTTTTCCCATGTTTTCTTTCTAAAGTTCATCTTCTGGGGTTGGGGTGATCCCAACGATAGGCATGAGTGCTTAATTTATGAATCCATGATTATGTATGTTTTCATCATCTCATATCCTATGTGTTTAGTCCTTGAACGAAAGTAAAAGAAATTCAGGTTAACAACTTGGATTATAATCACTAAAATGGTAGAGACAACTTAGGTTTATATGTGAAAGCCGATATATCTAGTTGTTGGAATTTGACCAAAGTTTATTCCTTGATATGAAAGCATACTATTTTATGTGATTCTTGATTTGCACATATACTTATCGTTGTGGTGTTCCCTGATCTTGTAAGATCTTTGTTTTATTTTTTTTTCGTTGTTTTTAATTTTACGCTAGAACCCCTTCACTCGATACCGACCACCACTTCCCCCTCCCACCATCGACGTCGACCAAGTCTTAGTCAACATTGACCTCACCACCCGATATCGACTGCCTTCCACCTCCCCTATCCCTGTCGACTGCCATCACCCTCTACCCTAGTCGACGTTGACTAAACCCAGTTGACTTAGCAACCCTTTTCCATCTCATCCCAATATTACTTGAACCCTGAAAATGGCTAACCTAGAACCGCTGACTTCTTTCCTGTGGAATGAACCTGACCTCCCTATGCTATAACAGGGTCTTCATTTATTTGATTGACGCGCCTCGGTTTGGGCTATGTTTTCTTCTCTTCTTTTCCGCTCGGTTCTGCACGATTTAGCTCCTCTTTAGGATCAGTTTGGCCTACTCCTTAGGCTTGGTTTGGCCACTATTTTCCCAATATCTCCTTCATTATAGCCCCATTTGTTTCTCCTACACTCTTCTAATTTCCTTCCACTCCTTTTCATGCTTTTTCAAAACAACCTCAAAAATCCTGTAAAACACAACAAATGCTTATGTAGACATTATATCCGAAGAAATATGAAAACCCACTAAAACAACACTAAACCCAACACTAAATCTAAGAAAAATACTTAATTTGACACTAAAACACATAGAAAAATATGAATAAAAACATGCATATAATGGATCGACTCCGGACTTACCGAGTACACTAATTAATAGGTTTGGATTATTTTTTATAGGGAAACAACAATTTTATACCCCCAATAGTGTATCTATATTGTAAGAATTTTGTTGAAGAGACAAGTTAAATTTGATAATGAAAAGTGATCGTTTTAGCTTCTAGTGATTCGGGTTAAGAATATCATTCTTTGGTGAAAGGTCAATCTAATTCATGTTTCGGCATCATTGAGTAGACCTGTCAAACGGGTCATTCAGGTCGGGTTCGGGTCACTTCGGGTTCCGGGTCAAACGGGTTCCGGGTAAAACGGGTCTCAGGTATATTCGAGTTGACTCAATGTCGGGTTTGACCGGGTTTCGAGTCGTTTCGGGTCGATTTCGGGTTCGTCAATTTTATTTTAATTTTTGCAACCAAATTTTGCGAGAAGCGCAATGAAATAAAAAATAGGCTACAATATCTTCAGGGGTGGGAAGGAAGAATTGAAAACAATTGAGCTCATAAGATTGAGCGTAAGCAATCGTGCTGATTGGATCTTGTATTTCCCAACCCCAAAGTTTTAAGAGGACAAAAATACAGCTTTGAATGTTAGATCAATCATTGCTAGTCCTCGATCTTTGTGGCAGATGAGTCAAATGCGTTAGGAGAGAGGCTTCTCGGTGAGCTATTAGGATCCTAAGTCTTGTGAATCAATAAAAGCCGGTTGAATCCTAGGGTTGTGGAAGAACCCTAGACGGGGACGTAGGCCAAGTTCGTGCCGAACATCGTAAACAATTCATCGAGTCATTTATGTATTGCTTTACCTTATTTCCGCACTTGGTTCGATTGTTTAACTTTGTGATTTAGGTTTTCAGAGAAAAGACTAAGTCTAATCTCAAAGGGTTTTGCACGAGCTTCAAAAGTCTTGAGACTATCTGCGAAAAACCGGCATACTCTATTCAACCCCCCTTCTAGAGTATCTTTATATTAGTTTGTTTTACATTATCCAACCTTCAATTGGTATCAGAGCTTTAATCACTGCTTTTGATCTAACAATCTTGTGAGTTTTCGATCATGTCTAGTGAAGCAAGCGGAGGATTTGCACAAGGACGATCTACCAGCAGACCACCACTCTTTGTAGGAAACAACTTTGTCCACTAGAGATCATTAATGAAGATGTTCATCATAGATCAAGATCTGGAACTTTGGAACATTATAGAGAATGGTCCGAAGATTCCAGAGAAAGACGGACCAAATGGAACCAAAATTGCGAAGAAGGAGTCTGAATACATCCAAGCGGATCTTGAACTTGTCTCCAAAAACTACAGGGCTATTAACTTACTATATTGTGGTCTTAGCACTGATGAGTTTAACCGTATTTCATCTTGTAGGTCAGCCAAAGAGATTTGGGATAAGCTGGTCGTCACCTATGTGGGAACCAGCCAAGTGAAGGACACCAAGATCAGTATTTTCCTTCGAAAGTATGAGCTTTTCAAAATAAAGTCTGATGAGTCAATCAAGCCCATGTTCACACGATTCACAGAAATCACCAACAACCTTGACTCTCTCGGCAAGAGCTTTACAAACGTTGAGAAAGTAAGAAAGATATTGAGGTGTCTCCCAAAGGAAAAGTGGGGTCCTAAAGTAACAGCTATAGAGGAAGCCCAAGACCTCACCACTCTACCCCTTGATGACCTGCTTGGGAAACTGATCACGCATGAGGTGATCCTTAATGAAGACGATGGAGAACTTCCAGCAAGCACTAAGAACTTGGCGCTCGAGTCTAAGAAGGATGAGCCCAAAGATGGATCTGATTCCGAAGATGAGGATGACAATGAGGATGATCCTTTTGCTCTTATCACAAGAGGCCTTGCTCGAATCCTCAAAATGAAGAAACAATTCAACAACAAGGATGGATCAGAGTCTTCTAAATTTCGAGGTAAGTGTCAATACAACAAATATGATAAGAAGACTAAACCTTCGTCTTGTTTTCAATGTGGTGAAACAGATCATCTTGTGAAGGATTTTCCTCAAAAGACGAAGAGCCAGTCCAAGAAGGGTGATAAATGGAAAAAGAAAGCCATGGTGGCAACTTGGAGCGATTTTGACTCTGACTCCGATGATGAGAAGGCCAATGTTTGTCTTATGGCCTCAGGAGATGAATCCTACGATAAGAAGCTTGAGGTAACTGTAAGAGAACTTATGGCAAGCCCAAAAGAGGTATTATCGGAATTCCTTTCTAATATGATTGCCAATGAAGAGAAACTTATTGCCCAGACTAACACTCTTATTAAGAGAACTGTGGACCAGGAAAGAAATATTGAGAATCTGTATATGAGGTTCAAAAGTCTTGAAGCTTCTTATTCAGGTCTTGACATTAAAGTCAAGACCCTTGACTCAGAGAAATCTGAACTCAAGCAAGATCTCTCATCTTTGAGAAGTGAACATCATGACTTAGAGAACGAGAAGATCTCCCTGAATAATAAGATTCAAGACCAACAGACATCCCTCATAAGTTTTACCAAATCCAAAGGCACTCTTGATAGGATGTTGGGTGGGCAACAAAGTTCTCTAAACAAAAGTGGTATTGGTTACAATCCAAGGTTTTTAAAGAAGCAACACATTACCACTTTTGTAAAAGGTAGCAGAACCTCTCCTATATGTCACCACTATGCTAGAAAGGGACATGTAAAAGAGACCTGCCCCTATAGAAGAAAGGATCCATACATTATTCGTAATACATTTCCTGTTCATTTAAGAAAAGAACGGATAACACAAGTTTGGGTCCCCAAAGGCACTATTTTACTAAATATGGTTTATCCCAATAATGGATCCAAATTTGCTTATTGGTCTAGCCACAAAGGTTGATGTTTGTTTTGCAGGAGATCACCAAGGTGAAGGAGCAAAAATGGATTATTGATAGTGGATGCTCGAGGCATATGAGTGGGAAGAGTTCTCTCTTTCACGACCTAAAGGAGCAATCCACAAGAACAATCACTCTTGGTGACAAAGGAAAGTGTGACATAATTTGTATTGGTAGTGTAGTAGTGATTCCAACCATAGTATTAAAAATGTTTATCTTGTTAACGGTTTAAAGTATAATTTGCTTAGTGTTTCTCAATTATGTGATAGTGGCAATGATGTCAGATTTAACAAGAAAAGATGTCTAGTATGCAGAGAAGATACATGTGAAGTTATACTAACTGTATATCGTTACAACAATATATATGCTGTGAATGCTGATCAAGTGGCACAAGGAAGCTTAACCTATCTAAAGGCTTTGACGGATGATCCAAAGCTCTGGAACAGGAGACTCGGTCATGTGAGTCCACATACACTACAGAAGCTTGTGTCCAAAGGGCTTGTAAGACGGCTACCTGAGATGGACTTCAAAGGTATTGATATGTGCAATGCATGCACACGAGGTAAACAAACACGTAGCTCTTTCAAACCCAAAAAGGTTGTAAGTTCTTCTAGACCCCTTGAACTTTTACATATGGATTTATGTGGTCTTATGCGAGTCAAATCTCCCAATGGTAAAAAGTACATGCTTGTTGTTGTTGATGATTTTTCTAGATATACTTGGGTTGCATTTTTAAAAGAAAAATCAGAGGCCTTATTTGAGTTTTCAAAACGTTGTAAGGAGTTGCAAACTTTAAGAAACGAGCCCATAGTGTCAATTCGGAGTGATCATGGTAGGGAGTTTGATCAACTTCAGTTTGATTTATTTTGTGCTAAATATGGCATCTCCCATAACTTTTCTGCTCCTAGGACACCTCAACAAAACGGGGTCGTGGAACGAAAGAACCGCACCTTAGAGGATATGGCCAGGACTATGCTTTTAGAAAATGCATTACCTAAAACCTATTGGGCTGAAGCTGTTAACACAGCTAACTATATTTTGAATCGTTGTCTTATTCGTTCCATCTTATCGAAAACTCCTTATGAACTTTTCAAAGGTCGCAAACCACTTATATCTTATTTTAAACCCTTTGGCTGTACTTGTTTTGTTCATAATAATGGAAAAGATAACCTTGGGAAATTTGATGCGCGTAGTGATGAAGGTATATTTGTTGGCTACTCCACAAGTAGCAAAGCTTATAGAATCTTCAATAAAAGGACCCACTTAGTTGAAGAAAGTATACATGTTATATTTGATGAATGCAATGACGGTTCTTTGAGTGAAAGTGTTGCAGATATAGATCTTAACATTCATACAGAGAACGAGGAAGGTGATGATGATGCTACCAAGAACTCAGAGAAGGGGAACATGCAGGAACAGATTCTCAACACTGAAGAATTGGCCCAAGGTGTTGAAGATTCGTCCAAAGCCCTTGGTGTCCAATCCAACAGTGTTGAAACGTCAGAAACTGCTGAAACTGACCCTAACAGGACCACAAAGTCAGATGTACCACTAATCAATCCTGCTGGTGTGACGAATCAAGGAGTTGAGACTACCAAAAGGAAATTCAAATACTCCTCATCACACTCATTAAAGGATATCATTTCTGACCCTACATCTAGTGTTCAAACTCGTTCTAAACTTAAAGATCTTTGTGCTTTTCACGCGTTTGTTTCTCTTATTGAACCAAAGAAGGTAGATGAGGCCCTTCAAGAGCCAGACTGGATCATTGCTATGCAAAGTGATCTTAACGAATTTGAAAGGAACAAAGTCTGGACCTTGAAGCCTAGGCCAAAGCATTAATCAGTCATTGGCACACGATGGGTATTTCGAAACAAGCTAGATGAGAATGGTAAGATCGTGAGGAATAAGGCAAGGCTAGTTGCTCAAGGCTACAATTAAGAGGAAGGTATTGACTACGAGGACACCTTTGCTCCCGTAGCCAGGCTTGAAGTCATTCGCATTTTATTAGCATTTTCATCTTTTATGAGCATAAAGTTATACCAAATGGATGTCAAGTGTGCTTTTCTTAATGGTTTCTTAGAAGAAGAAGTTTATGTGGCTCAACCCCCAGGTTTTGAAAGTTCAGAATTTCCCAATCATGTTTATAAACTTGACAAAGCACTTTATGGTTTGAAACAAGCTCCAAGAGCTTGGTATGAGCGCTTGTCAAAATATCTCTTAGAAAATGATTTTAAAAGGGGGTTGATCGACAAGACTCTTTTTATCAAGACCAAAGGAAAGGACATTTTGGTTATTCAAATATATGTTGATGATATATTGTTTGGTGCTACTAACACATCTTTGTGCAAGGAATTTTCTGACATTATGTGCAGTGAATTTGAGATGAGCTTGATGGGTGAACTCAACTTCTTTTTGGGACTACAAGTTCATCAATCCAAGAAAGGGATCTTTGTCAACCAAAGCAAATACACTAAGGATCTCTTGAAGAAGTTCAAGATGGATCAATCCAAAGCACCCAAGACACCAATGAGCTCAACATTATCTCTAGATCAAGACAAGACTGGGAAGAGTGTCAATCAAAAGGAGTATCGAGGAATGATTGGATCTTTATTATATCTTACAGCTAGTAGATCGACCTGACATCATGTTTAGTGTTTGCATGTGTGCTAGGTTTCAAGCTGATCCTAAAGAATCTCACCTCGTAGCTGTGAAGAGGATCTTTCGATATCTCAATGGCACCCAGGAGCTTGGACTATGGTACCCAAAGCAAAAGGATTTCACATTAATCGGGTATTCTAATGCAGATTTTGCAGGCTATAAGGTGGATAGGAAGAGCACATCAGGATGTTGCCAATTCTTAGGAGCATCTTTGATCAGCTGGCATTCAAAGAAGGAAAACTCAGTTGCTCTATCCACTGCAAAAGCCGAATACATAGCAGCTGGAGCATGCTGCTCCCAAATCCTTTGGATAGCTCAACAAATGCGAGATCTTGGCATCAACCTCAAAGGCATTCCCATTAAGTGTGACAATACAAGTGCCATCTCCATTACAAAGAATCCTGTTCAGCACTCAAGGACCAAACATATTGATGTAAGACATCACATCATTAGAGACCATGTGGAAAAAGGTGATGTGTCCATTTCTTTTATTTCAACTGATTATCAATGGGCTGACATTTTTACTAAGCCATTGGTAGAGGACAGGTTCACCTTCATTAGACGAGAGATTGGGATGCTTAACAAGGATGCACTTTCGTAGGGGGAGCTTTCCCTTTACGAAAGTTAAATTCTACTCAGTGTCAAGACCCTTGAGTTTTATGTCAAGGTTTGTAAACTGAATGGTAGAAAACAGATATCGAATCGTATATATTTGGTTAATATCTTTTTAGATATTTGATCAAGTATTATTTTTTATCCGATTTCAAAATTAATATATTTATGTCACATATTTTATCCGTTGAGATATTTTTGGAACAAAATATTTTCGGTTATTTCCCTCCTATTTTAAATTGGTTAAGAGAATATTTGAATTTTGAATTGGAATATTTTTTTCAAATTGGCAATGTTATTATTACATACATTAGAACCCTAAACCCATCCCATCACTCAAATCTCTCCTATTTAAAACCCAAACCTCACTCGATTACCTCATAACCTCATAATTACCCAAAACTCTTCAAATTCCCTTTCTTCAACCTCTCAAACTTTCTGAAACCCTAGCCGAAATTCTCCATGGCCCCCAAATCAAAGAAAGCCTCCACTCCCAAAAGACTTGGCGCTACCCCCAAGGGACGCCAGGCTACTGCTACTTCCCCTACACCTGAACCCACTCCTCAAGCCATCGTCCCTGCTGTTGTCCAGAGCACCATCGCCAAGAGCACCACTACCGTCACCAAGGGCTCTAAAAAACGCTCTGCTCAGAAACCTCTCAGTGCGAAACAGAAAGGGAAAAAGAAGGTCATCACTGAGGAGGTGGATGAAGAGGAAGAAGAGGAGGATCTTGATGCTATTCTGGAAAGGGATGCAGCCAAGAAAGCCGAAGAAGAAGCTTTAAGGAAGAAAAAGGCCGAGGAGGAGGCCGAGCTTGCAAGGAAGCTGGTCGAGGAAGAAGCTGAGAGAATCTGGAAGAAAGCCGAGGCGGAGGCTCTCAAGGAGGTTCCTTCTGAAGAGGAGCCTGAGGAAGAGGACGAGGAGCAAGACGAATCCGGTGAGGACGAGGAAGCTGGTGGAGACGACGAAGGGTCCGCTGAGGACTCGGGGTCTGAGGACGAGGAGGAAGAGGAGCCAGAACCTGTTGCCTCTCCTTCTCCTTCTCCTCCTCCCCTGTCTCCAAAGAAGCGGAAAGCCCCAACAGCTGTCAAGACTCCCTCTCCCAAGCGTACCAGGAAGGGTACCCTCAGAGGTCTTGAGGAGCCTGCCAAGAGGACTGCTCCAACACAGGCTCGAAGGAAGAATGCTGATCCACCCGCCTACATCCAGGTAAACCAATCCTTACCCTTTTCATGGTTTGAAAATGCTGAAACGGCTGGAAAGTGGGTAGATGTGTTTTGAACTCGTAGGATCTGTTGTTCTGATTTTTTGGATATTGAGTTCTTTGAAGCTTTGAAGTTACCTTGCATTTCTTTTCTCAAAAAATCCTCAGCCTGGACCCTTCTCAATCTTGAAACCGTCTTTTATCCCCAACTCACCCACCTGTTCTACATAAATCTTAAAGCCAAACACAATGCCGACGGTTGGTTTTTGGAATCTGTTGTCAATGGAGTTAGAATCTCTTTCAACTCCATTGACTTCGCAGATTTCCTTGGCTTACCTAGCCCTTGTCCACCCTCTGAAGTAAACCCTTCTAAAGAAAACTGCATTATCCTTGCCCGATCCAAATATCTCTTACCCGAAGCATCCACCAACACCGCAAAGCAGCTAACCCACTCATCCCTTACCCTAGAGGCAAAAATTATCTTTAAGATCATTGTGCGTTGCCTCTTACCCCGTCTTAACTCCGGCTCGCTCCTTACTGATAATGCCATGGTCCTACTTTACCGTATCCTCAATGGCCTTGATCTTGATCTGGCCAACACCATTTTAGGATCCATGGCTCACACCAGAAAAGCCAGGAAAGGAACTCCCCTCCCCTTTGCCACCCTTTTGACCCAAATTTTCAAAGCTTCTGGAATCGATTTCAAAAATGAAGAACATCAGCGTCATATGGGTAAGTTCGACTCCAACAGCCTTGAAAAGATAGGCATTACTCGGTCCTCCCAAGGGACTTTTAGTCTTGCCTCTCCTTCAAAAGCTCTTCCCACTGCCTCAGCTGTTGATGAGCGCATGGACAACCTGGAGTTGGGCTTGGAGGAAGTTCGCCTGGATATCAAGGAGCTGCACAAGGAGTTCATGACGGAGATGAGCGGGGTAACCAAGCTGTTGCAAGGTCTGTGGACGAGGCTCACTGATGATGCTCCGGACGATGAAGCCTAACCCTAACCTTACCCTGCCCTATCCCTGAATCTGAAACATTGCTGGTTTTTGGAAACTGTTTCAAAACTTTTGGTGACTGTTTTACCTCCTCCCTTTGTTGAAAGACAAAAAGGGGGAGATGATCTGCTGCTGTGGTTTATGATCTGCTGTGGTTTAGACCTTGAAAACTTTTTATGCTGTGAAGGTCTTGGAAGACCTTGGTTTTGTTTTCAGTTGGATATTTTTCATGCTTTAAAATTTTGATCCAACATTTGTCTAACCCATGCAGGTACTTAGTCCGATTTTACTTATATTATATATGCTTGACTAAGTTGCAGGGATGCACATGTTTTGTCTTTCATCAAGGGGGAGATTGATAACTGCACTCCCTTGATGAAAATCGGAATAAGTTTCAAAGGCCTTGACAGTCTGTTTGTGTCAAAGGTCTTGAAGCTTTAGCAATGTTGATGAAACACAAAACCTGTTCTATATGATATTATGTTCGATTATTATTTTATGTTATTATATGCTTCCATTATATTATTATATGTACACTAACCTTTCAGGAAGTATTTTCGAATATTATTTCCTTCCTTATGTTGAAAATTGAAGAGATTCAAATCGGATGAACATGGCTTCAGAAGTTTCCAAAGATAGAAGATTGCGCTCAAGCCATGATCCTCTCTAAGCCGTTGTTGAAGATCCTTAGGCGCCGATTTGTTTCAATATAAAGAAAAGGAAGAAGAAGACAGCAACATATACATTGAACACGAGCTTTCATACACTCAAGCCTTCAAGAGAAATCTGTCTTCGTGTGCTCTCTGCTTGTCCTAAGAGTCTTTATTTCAATTCAAAGCATTTAAGAGTTACACAGTGAGCTTATAGGATATATTTTGTTATAGTTTTATACTCGAGAGTTTGTAACTCAGGAAGTAAACACTAGGCGATTGATTCACTAAGTGTAAGAGGATTGTACTAGATAGCATAGAGAGGTGGGGCTCTTCTAGATTGGTCTAGGACTCCAAGGGAACGTGAGTTGACTAGATTGCAATTGTATAGGAGAGAGGCTTCTCGGTGAGCTATTAGGATCCTAAGTCTTGTGAATCAATAAAAGCCGGTTGAATCCTAGGGTTGTGGAAGAACCCTAGGCGGGGACGTAGGCCAAGTTCGTGCCGAACCTCGTAAACAATTCATCGAGTCCTTTATTTATTGCTTTACCTTATTTCCGCACTTGGTTCGATTGTTTAACTTTGTGATTCAGGTTTTCAGAGAAAAGACTAAGTCTAATCTCAAAGGGTTTTGCACGAGCTTCAAAAGTCTTGAGACTATCTGCGAAAAACCGGCATACTCTATTCAACCCCCCTTCTAGAGTATCTTTATATTACTTTGTTTTACATTATCGAATCTTCACTTTGTACCAAAGTGTGACTTTCTGTTGATTTCTACTTTTGAGGCATTTTGTCTTTACCGCCTTAATAGAAATTGAAAAGGAGTAGGGGTTCGATGGTGAGCACTGGTGAACAGATCCGAGCTGCTTTATTTATCAATTATGCTTCATTTCCGTCCTTTATTCTGATTGTGTATTCTTTGATCTAATTGTCGCTATTTATAGAGAATCAATGGTTATCGTGTCAAAGTTAAGATCACATTCAACACGATGTCAAAAAACAAAGGCAAGATGCCCATAGAGAACAACAGTAATGTGAAAGAGAGGCATGCTAGATATTTAGTTTATAGGGACAATTGGTTATATATATCTCTCTAATCTTATCTTGTATCGTTAAGTATTTAATGTATTAACATTGCAATCATCTTCTTCACTTCATTGATTCTTCATTATAAAACTGATTTTTTCAGACGATGGACAATTTCATTACCTGGATGAGTTACTACCAACACGACAAAACACCTCAAGAATCCGCTACAATGATCCTGGATATGATTGCAATTTTGAATTTGAATAAAATTATTACTATTTATTATAAATCAAATTACTTATATATATATATATATATATATATATATATATATAGGATAGATCCTATGTGAGCATAGCTTATAATGTAATTTGTGAGCAATTTCTGGTCATTGGATGATAGAAAATAAACGGTTAAGATTACATCAAAATTTAAATGAATTAATAATTAATCGGAATGGGCCCGACCATAAATACACCTCTAATCTTACTTAATGGTGCGTGTGATACAATTGTTGCATTTGAACCCTCGTTTAAACCTAGTCGTTCCCACACATCGCCGCTCTTGTCTATATATTTCACCATCAAAGTCTTCCTCGTCTCATTGCCCTCTTTATCAATATTGCGTCGCCGTTCCTCCGCCTCCTGGTTGTCGTCGCCGTTCGAAAGGACGAGCACTGGAAGTGAGAAGCAGCAACCGACATAGCCGAGGAAGGATATGAAAATGGATGCAAAGATCGCAAATCTGAGACCTCGATGCCAAATCCGAGATCTCAATTAGCTTTCATGGTGGATTTTGTGGATCTTTGCATCTTGGCTTCCAACTTAGCCTATGAAAATGCTTTACTTGTAAAGGACATCGTCTTTGGTCACCGAAACGTAAGAGTTAATACCTTCTTGATTCCTTGTTTACTTCTACTTTTTTTTTATTCGATCATTGTATGTTTACTCCCTTATCTAAATATGCTTCAATTATAATTTTTTATTAGTCTTCAACAGATGCATTATGTGAACTTCTCCAATTGTTGCACTGTCGAAGGAAGATGATGTTGACGTCCATGCCATTTAGAACGTTTCTTTGAGTAAATTGTGGATTATTCACATATATATGGTTTATTATTCGTATGTATTAGGATGATTTTCGGGGTTTTCTTCATGGGTATATTATTCATATATATTATTCATATATATGATCTATTATTCGTATGTATTAGGATGATTTTCGGGTTTTGTTCATTGGTGAATTGAGAGATTATTCATGTGAATGTTGTAAAATTATTTGCTTGTATATGAATGTTACCAACGGTGAAATATTCATTTCATTGCACTATATTATAAGTATTTTTGGTTTATTTGATTGTAAGAATGATTTTATTCGTATGAAAATGAAATATTATTTGTCATAAAAATGTCAAATTGTTAGTAATAACCTTAAATAAATAATTAAATATGATATTATCTACGAATAATCTTGTTATTGTCTATGAATAAAAATCAAGTTCCCTACGAATAATTATTTACAATGATATATCACAGTAGAAGTTAACGTAGAGAGTGATAGTCACTCTCTCCATAAAGAGAGTGGACCAGAAATTGGGGGTGGGCCCATTGTAATTAATTTATATTTAATTTTAATTTTGAATTAATCGCATCCATCAATTCTTCCTCAATCAATGGTTTAGATGTGCTCACAAATTACATAGTAAGCCTTGCTTACATAGGAGCCTACCTCTCTCTATCTATCTATCTATCTATCTATCTATCTATCTATCTATCTATCTATATATATATATATATATATATATATATATAGTTAATTAATTAATTTTTTCCCTAAATCTTACCCAATTGATTTTATTTTTAAATTTCTTTTTCTTAATTTCATTAAAATTATTTTGAATGGGATATGATTGCAATTTTGAATTTGAATAAAATTTATGATAAACTCAAATAACTAACAAAATCTATATTGGATCTCTTCAATAAGATTCTTATACAAATTACAATACCCCTTGTGTCTTCAATTGTATAAATTCTACCATCTCTCCATCAATGTTGTCTTCCTCGCTGTAAGTTTTTTTAATTGACCATTCTAATCATCAATATTATAATACTAAAGCAGAAGTCGCGTACGACATGTGGCGGATTCTCCTTTAATTTAGTTTTTTTTAAAAGTAGATTAATTGATTTATCTTAAAATTGATTTATCATTGTTAAAATCTAAACAAAATTATTTTTTAAATGTTAATTGATTTATCTTAAAATAGGATTTGTTTTAAACAAGCTTATCTTCAATTCACTCAGAGGATCGAGACTAGGATTTGCAAATCTAAATAAAATTGATTTATCTTAATTTCACGTATCCTAATTCTCGCTCTCTTCTCTCAGATCCTCTCTCGCACTCCTCTCGCTAGAACATTTCGGCAGTTCTCCATTACCGAGTCATGTCGCCGATGACTTACCGTCCTCCCGCAGGGTTCAAAGTAGGTGGTCGAATCACAATGCAGTTGTCCCTTGTGCTGGTTCTCTCGTGCTCCATAGTGCTTCCTCTCTACGTAATGAAACATAGCGATGTCCTCCATTGTCGTAAGTCGTCGTCCTTTGCTATTGTCATCCCCCGTATTGATCGCCTGTTTTTATCTATCTTCAAGGTTTGTTCATCATCAGTACACTAATTATGGGTAAGGTAGGATTTAGGATTTGAGAATTAGGTTTAGTATAGTTCCAGAATTGAAATGTGCGACTTACGGCTAAATTAAGTTCCATTCTAATCATTAGATACTTTATTAGCTTTTTCATGGACAATGGACATTAATTAAGCCAACCCTGTCGATTGAAATTCATCCTCATTTTCCTCTGATGTTATTTCCCTTTCTTTATGCTAATGCATTAAGCAATCCGGTTTACTATCAAATTCATGCTTGTGTATAAATTATATAGTTATGTGTTTATCAGTCTCCTTATATTAGACAGTCTAAAAACAAAATGAGCATGGATACTCTCTTTTATTTTGTATAATAAATTAATGATGACTGCTCTTAACATCAGTCTGATAAAATATTCTTAGGACAATACACAAATTCATTGATTTGGGAAGACAGAGTCAAGTCAAACGGAGTAGACGATCTGGTTGAGGAACCGAGACGTGAGAACGGAGAGGATGTTTTTTTTTTAATTATGTGAGATATAATCTTATCCGTTAATTTATTTCAATGGCTGAGATTTAATTATAAGGCAAATATAAGGCACTTTGACTAAGGAGAGAATCTGTATCTATCTATCCTTTAATGTAGGGATTTTTAGTTAGAGTTTAATTAAATTATTTAGCATAATCTAATTAAAATTAAGTAAATATCTATCTATCTATTAATTAATCTTTATTAATATTATAATAATTAATAATACTAATTGATTTTGATCTATGATATTATGGTTAGTTTGTTTAGATATTCAAAGGATCCTATCCTTAATAATTATCAATCTTTACCAATAATTTTAATTATCTTATTTAGTTTAAAACATTTTCCATTTCTATTTAATCAATTTCATACCCTTGACCATCATTATACGTTTGACGATAATCGGTGAGTCACCTTTTCATTTGTTAAAAACCTCTACTCTGATCATTCTATTTCCTTTCTATCAAATTCTAACCATATTTTTGTAATTTTCAATTTTTGTAAGTATTTGAATCCATTGATAAAATGTTACTAACGATTTCAATTTTAAACTTTTACATTTTTTATTGCTTTATAATCGATTTTGACAATGTTTTTTCCTCAGGTCGAATATGAAGAAGTACGGTTTAACTTTATTGGATGATCTAAAGGCAAAAGGAAACTACAAAATTTGAGTTCGTGTTATTCACATTTGGAAAAGAAAAAGATCAAAGAGTGGATAAGAAGTTGAGTTCATGTTTTTATTAGTCCCGTGTTATATATTTTCCCTGCTAATTTCAGTTCTACGTGGTGCCATATTATTTCACCAATCCTTTATGTTAAATTGTGGTATTTTCGGACTTTGTTTTCTTTAAATAAATAAATAATTACTCCATAATATTTAAGTGGTATGTTATGTAATCCTATCTGGTTGTTACAACAAATATTTACCATAATCTGGTACAAATTGAAATCCTTATCTTCAACTAGCATCAGTTTAATAGGTATTTTTTTTATTGGATTGTTTTGAAATTTAAATAGCAATATATTTCTTGGATTGTTTTACAATTTAGGATAAGAATTAAATCAAGAGGCAGACAAATTTTCCAATTCTATAAATAATTTATTTTACCCACGTATTTATGCCGTTTATTAATAAATTATGTTATATTACTACTCCATATATATTATTTATATTTAAATTATTTTTATTAAAATGTGAATATTTTTTATTTTAGTTTTTATTTGTTAAAAATAAATCAAGGAATAATCAACTAAATGTGTAAGACATGCTAATGAATTATAAATTTAGTTCACAATTTTAATTTTATTGATACTATCTCATTGTCATCATAAAATGTATATAATATAAAGAGAGTCCATTTTTAAAAGACTTATATTTGATTAGTCACATTCTTTCTTTAATACAATGGAATTGAAGATCGATAAAAAAAAAGAGTCAAATAATTCAAACAGTTTCATACAGTGTGTCATTGCATCTCTAAAATGAAAAGTTATGTGAAAATTAATGTATAATATTGTACATAATTAGATTTTAAAAAAAGACCATGCCTGGGCACGGTAACTAAACTAGTTACAAACTAGAGGAAAATAAATGAAGAAATATTTAAAATTCTTAGAGTTCAAAATAAAGAACTCTTAACCAACACCGTCAAATAACGTTTTCTACCCCACTTATTTTTGTCATTCATAAGAGAAATGTATTTATAAACTCCATTAGAGCTCAATCATTTCTTGTTGGTTAGTATAATTCGACCGTTGAGGCCTTGAACAGCCCTTGCGTTAGCCCGATTAGACTTGCTCTGCAATTTGTTGATTAGCATTTCCTGGTTGGCCGACATTGTTTGTGGCTGATACAAACATTAATATATTCGATTAAGAAATTTTGATTGATAAATAGGGTCTAAAAATCTCCCCAACACACAAATGCACACACAAATATATATATATATATATATATATATATATATATATATATATATATATATATATATATATAATATATACATATACATATGTATATTATAATGTAAAATGTGAGCACATTCTAACCATTAGATGAAAGTAAATGAATGGACTAGATTAAATCAAAATTAAAATCAAATTTTTATTAAATACAATGGGACCCACCTATTAAACTTTCCTACCCGCATCCAAGAAGTGCGTGAGGTGCAATTGTGGGCAAATCCCACTATATTAACCCATATCCCACAAATCTTTCTACCAAAAAAAAAATCCCACTAATCTCTCTCTAATTATCTCTCTCTAATTATCTCTCTCGGATCTGAAGAAGACCTATCCCCTTCTCCATTTTAACAGGTGAGCAAAATTATCGATCGTCAGATTCGTCACTTCCTCCACCTTCGATTTCTATCGATTGTCGCTTTCACCCTCTTCGATCTCTCCAACATCTCCATATGTCGTCCCATCGACTGATTCCTTCAATTAGGTATGATTTTCTTTCAATTCTAATTTTTTTTAGATTATATAAACTCCAAAACTTAAATAGTAAGGGGAAGTTGAGATTTGAAGGTAAAAAAACAGCGACTTGTGTTTTCAAAAAAAACGGTTGTATTAGTCTCAAAGGATGAATGTGGATGATGATCTTGAATCGGTTAAAGTTTTTATTTCCATGGTGAATCTGTGTTTTTTTTATATATTCTTGGTATGCATGGTTGATTTTTTAAATATTATTTGCAAGATGCACCAAATATATCTAAATGGTAAGAATCTTTCAACGTATAAAGAAAGAAAGTTATGTGGGATTGAAATCATAAAAGAGAATGCTTTATTAATATTATTTTGGTTTGTGTTTTAAAAGTTTGTACTTTGGGACAATGGGACTAGAGTTTTTGAGCTTTTAATTATTTTTTTTCCTACGCAGGTGTTGATCAAGAGAATAGAGTCGCCGCCCATGTTCATATGTTGACCATCGGATTGAAAACGTGAATGCAATTTCGCCACCAAACCCCAGTGAAAAAATCTGTGGCTCGGACATTAATCTTTTAGGATTTTATCATTTTATTTCATATGGCAAGTTGTAGATTTATTCGTATGTATTTAGGATAATTTTGAGAGTTTTTTATATGGGTAACTATAATTCGGAGATTATTCGTATGTATGTATTTAATTATTTGTTTGGTATATGTGTATATAAATAATATTGTAATTTTGATTTATTCGTTGTATGATCGATTTTATTCATAGGTACATGAGATATTATTCGTCTAAATAGTGAAAAATGGTTAGTAATAAATTTGAATAAATGTCACGTTATGTACGAATAATTTTGGGATTGTCTAGGAATAAATGCAGGTTATATATGAATATTTATTTACATTGATTTTCTGACAATAAATATGGTAAAATGTTGGTATGAACTTTGAATAATTATGGTATTATATACGAATAATCTCATGGTTGTCTATGAATAATGTTGTGGAGAGTGAAAGTCACTCTCTTTAGGAGGAGAGTAACGTATAATTTAGTGTGGGTCCCATTATAATTAATATAAATTTGATTTAAAATTTAAATTAATCACATCCATCCATTCTCTATTAATGGAAGGCCAGGATTTGCTCACATTTTACATGATAAGGCTTGCTCACATAGGAGTCAACCTCTATATATATATTGGTTCGGCTGCACTCACGCCTTATGGTGTTAAATGTTAACAAATCAGAATCGTTAGATAGAAATGAATAATTCTTGATACTCAAACGAATAATGACTTCCAAATTACCAAATACTAACTCTGAACTTGCCAAATAATCGATAATCCATTTAGTTCTTATTTCGAATGAGGAATATATCAACGAATACTAACTCTAAACTTACTAAATAATCAAAACTTGAAAGACAAAATTTGCAACTCTTCAAAACTTGCAAAGTTGTGAGTCAATTTCGAAACTATTCGATAAGTTGATAGTAATTATTAGCTAAGTTGATAGTAATTATTCGTTAAGTCGAAGACCAGCGAGGCCGCCCATAAGACGTGTGAATTTTGTCTGTTAATGCTCACCAGCTACCGGCTTATGGGTCGACTCGCTGGTCTTCGACTTAACGAATAATTACTATCAACTTAGAGAATACTTACTTCAAGTTATCGAACAGTTACAAACTTGACTCACACTTTTGCAACTTTTATATAGTTGCAAATTTTGTCTCTCAAGTTTCGATTATTTGGCACGTTCAGAGTTAGTATTCGTTGATAAATTGCTCATTTGAAATGAAAGTAAATGGATTGTCAATTATTTGGAAAGTTTAGAGTTAGTATTCGGTAATTTGGGAGTTATTATTTGTTTGAGTATCAAGAATTATTCGTTTCTATCCAACACCTCTGATTTGTTAACATTTAACACAATAAGAGGCGTTAACATTTGTTCCATCCTATATATATATATATATATATATATATATATATATATATATATATATAGAGAGAGAGAGAGAGAGAGAGAGAGAGAGAGAGAGAAGTTGTACGTTGTAGAGTGAGTATAACTTACATCTGTTAGGAACCACTTTACACCCTCCACACAAGGTGGGTAGGTGATAGAGCCTTTGTATGTTATGTAATTTGTGGTTGGTATTTTGTTAAGCAAATCTCCGGTGAATTTATCCACGGGTACTCTTTCCTCCAAATGTTTGCCTTCGTCAATAGGACTCATTTGCTTTGCTAGTTTAGCCATCTCGGGTTCAACCTATGTATATATATATATATATATATATATATATATATATATATATATATATATATATATATATATATATATATATATATATATATATATATATATATATTCACAAACATCACAAACAACACGTAAATGCGCATAAATGTATGTAATTAATAAACCATTGAGCTTTTCTTTGCCAATTTAGTTGATCCTTGAATGAATGTTCACGTATATAAAAATTACATACTGCACCAATAATAGGATCAGGTGCCCCAATATTGTAGACGGTAGCTATGATTGCCAGAGGATGCCAGCCAACTTTTGTTGCCTCATTATGAGTGTTAATAGTTTGTGAAACGAAGCGTTGTTGCAACTCTGCAACAAATCTAGATACAACAAATTCCAATATTACAAATAGAATCAATTCATTATGTAACCAAAATATTTTTTTATAAAAGAATAAAAATTAAAAAATGATAAAAAAATAATTGGATCGTAATTAATATACTTTTTCCCGTTAAAAGTGTGCTCTGACGGTGTGTGCCAACTCAAGCTTTGTAGATTGTAGGCCTCGCCAAATAATGTCACTTCATTCTTCCCCCTTACCATCAACTATATTCCCATGAATTAGTAAAAGTGTTAAAGGAAAACATTATGTGTGCATATAATAATATTTATAGATAAATAAATAATTGATTTAGAGAGGGAAAATATAAAATAAACCTTCGCGCCTAAGCCATTAGTCATAAGTCTAGCATCGGTGAATTGACCATAGACAACCTTTAAAGGCGGTAGATCTTCCTTGACGCGGACCGTTTTGGTGTCAATGTTAATTGGAGATTGTTTGGTTCCATTTACGCAATACTGGTAAATAAATTCATGCGGCCAATGTTTTGGATCTCGGTAGTTGTATGGTTGCTCTTGAATTTCTATTCATGTTAGTAACATATATTAAAATCACCATCAATTTTACAACGTTTTGTTAAAATAACCAACAAGATCATTCCCCCCAAAACCACGTTTGATGGTTTTATGTGAGATGTTATTTAATTTCTTCCAAAAGACTTTATTCATATTTGTAACAATCTATCTAATAAACATATTACATTTTAAATTTGTGTTTTAGAATTAAACTCGTATTAATAGAGGTAAGCTATTCTAATAAAATAAATTTAAAAAAAATATTAGATAGGGAGAGCTAGAAAGAGGAGCATCTTAATTAATGATACCACGCTTAGGTTCTTCAGCAGATGTGTTTTGGAGGATAAAAGCATGGCCAATGAAGAATAAGCTTATTATTAAAAATAAAGAATTTGACATCTTAAACATTTTTTCAATGTTTTTTTTTCTCTAATTGATTCAATTTTAGGTGATATATAGGTAATGAAGGTGCCTTTTATATATAGTGAATATCTCCTTTATTGGATTCTTATAACTAATTTTCTCAGCCATTTATTTTAAGGTGGCTTTTTTTAGATACTATATTTAACACTTTGATAAAGTAGTTTAAATATAGTCCTGATCTTCACTAATTATGGAGTATTTTTTCTTTGTAGGTATCCATGATTTTGAAATATTTTGGTCCAAAATCCATTTACCCCTTATTTTAATTTTAACCCTCTCTCTCTCTCTTTGTCCGCCATTGGAGCCCTCCAATTAAAGTGGTGATTCAGACTGATTGGATAAATGGGAATGCCAGAGCTTTCGATTAGGACTTCTTAAAGCAATGACCTAGCAGATGGAGGTGCTTCAATTGCCGCCATGAGTCAGAGGAGAACAATTTCAAAGGTGGAATAGTGTGGTGCTTCATCATCTTCTCCTAGATCTGATAGGGTTCTATCTCATCAATATATCCGGCAGCGGGAGGTCGAACTGCAGTGACTCATGAGCGTAGAATGTCATTTTTCTAACTACCAAATAGTAATATCTACCTTCAACTAACAGATTAGTATTAGCAACAAGTAAAGGTCGGTCTCACATAGAGTGCGTGTGACTTAGCTAAGTGTGGTGTGCAAGCAAGAGAGTAACAACAGAAGGAAACAGTAATAGTGATGCAAGTAAACGAAGTAAAAGCAACAATATATGGTTGTAGATAAGAACAATATGATTATGAGGTATATAGCTTCACTTACAATCGCAACATTGATAACTTCATGATCATAGAGCTATTTGGTTATGCTTGATTAACCTAGTGTCGGTTTGTGCACAGAGTTGTAAAGCTTCCTATTCGATCACTATTCAACTCCATAAACTCTTGCATGGAGTTCGAGAAGCAATAATTCCCTAAGACTTTAGCATGTAATTCATGTATCTCTCACATATTCGATGTGTCACCTGGTTGTAAACCCATCTATCGCTTCCGCTAAGAGAAACATTTATTACACGTCAAAACTCTACATATGCATGATTTCCAACCTGTGCCTATAGATATGTTGGCTACTATATAGAAATAAGGCCCGCAATTGCGGAAATAGCATTGTGTTGTGTGAGATTGGGGTGTGAGGTGTGTAGATGTTATCCGATTTTTAGTCATTTTTTTATTGAGTCTTTTTTGTATAATTTGACTTTTTTTTGTTTAGTTTTTTAGTAGGGATTACTGTTTTTTGCATAGATTTTCATATTATTTGCAATATGAATATATACACAAGCTTTGGTGGTGTTTTTGTAGGATTTGAAGCCATTTTGGAGGAGATTGGATGCATTTTGGAGAAGCTAAAGAAGAGCAAAAGTGTAGAAGCAAGGACAAACACCCTATTTTTTCCATTTCCACTTCAAATCAGGTCTTGACATCTTCATGAGAGTTTTATTCCTCAAAAAGAGTTTTCCAACGCATATTCATATGCGTCAATCCAACAATCGATGACCCCGAAAAGTGCATTTTAAGATAGATTTGGCAAAGCTGAAAACAGGTCATACCGACCCCATACCGGCCCTATGTGTCTCGGTATCGACCCTGTTCCAGAGAAGAAGTACGAGATATTGAATCATCATCATAGGGACCCCATACCGACCCATGATGGAGAAACGAATTAAAGAAGAAAGATTGCAGTGAGTATACAGAGCGTCATACCGACATGGAGATGCTCAGTACCAACCCTAGGAGATATAACATAGAATGCTGAGAAGGTCATACCATTGAAGAGAGGGTTGGTAACAACCCAAGTTTGGCGTGGTAAGGGCTAGTGGATTCCGAATTAATGCGATTTTTATCCTGTGAAATTAGATAGATTTAGATAAATATTTTGAGATCTTATTTTCCTAAGATATAATATTGGTTTTCACTGTAAATAAGGCATTTAGTTCAGATCTATGGGACATTCAATTTGACACACAATTTGAGAGAGAGAGAGAGAGAGAGAGTTTTTAAGGTGTGTTTGGGGCGAAAGTTTGGGCATGTTTCCCGAGTTTATTGAGATGTTGTATGTGGCTGAGTTTGAGACGTTGTTTTCCGAAATTATTTAGTTCTATTTCAGTTTTCTTTCCCCAAATTCTATGTCTTTTTCTATGTTCATCGTGACAATGTGTGAGTATTTTTCCTTTTCTAAGGTTGGAGTGATCCCAACAATAGTCTTGTGTGTTGAATGCGATGAATCTATGAATTGAGGGCTTTTATCCATTCTTATACCTTTGTGCTTAATCCTTGGCAAAAGTTACAGAAATTCCTTGTTTGCAATATAATTGAAAGAGATAATTGTGAATTTGATAGTAATTAGGGTTTTGATCGAGAGTTTGAATGACCTAATTAAGAAAAGGTAGGAAAGTTGGTTAATTTAATGAAAGTTGATTGATTGATTTGCTTCCTTGATGGAAGATTGACTCTTTTATAGATAAAAGTGCAATCTTTGTGTGATTCATTGTGTTTGCATGCATGACTATCGTTGTGGTAATTCCTAAACTTTCGAAGCTTTTTATTATTGATTTGAATTCCTCAATTTCACTACTAGAATTGTGTTAATAGACATCGGACTTTTGACATCGGTCAGAAAAGCGCACGATTTTAAAAATAACTATAACATCTGTTTGAAATTTTTCGATGTTACTAAGACTAGATACATCGGTCTTATTTTGTAGACAATGTTAAAATGTCATTTTAAAAAAAATTGAAAACGAGCCTATAATTTTTAGATGGAATTTGAAGAGGTAAAGTAGCTAGTTCAGAACACTTTGCCAAAAAAAAAAAAATTAACACCAGCCCCGCCCGCCCATACTTGGAAAAAATATTTGAACACCCGCCCATAATTCCTAAATCCTAATTTCCTATACCCACCCTGTACTCTCTCTCTCTCTCTCTCTCTCTAGTCTCACCAGATCTCTCAAGAGTCAAGACAACACTCAACTCCTCTCCTCCAGTCATCCCCGTCGCTGCCACTGCTATCATCGTCGCCACCATCACCGCCACCACAGCCGCTGCCACCACCCCTTTTTCTCAATCCCAACTTTCATCCTCAACAGCTCCTCCTTCTCTCCCTCCAGATTTGAGGTCTCCTCTTTCTTTCGATGTTCTCCGAAACCCCCAAACCTTACCACTCTTTCCCACCAGATCTGAGATCTTTCCCATTCTTCTGCTCAACTCCTCTCCCTTATGAGATATCCTCTTCCTTCGAAGTTCTACCAAAACCCCAAACCTTACCACTCTCTCCCACCAGATCTGAGATCTTTCCCATTCTTCTGCTCAACTGCTCTCCGTGGATATTCTCTCTCGTCGTCGTCCTATTTTTCTCTCCGTCTCATTCCTTCTACCTCCTCGGCGTAGCCTCGCGATTTTGATAGGGTTCGTTTTTTGTACTTCTCTCTTTTATGATGCTAAGTTAGGGTTCAATTTCGATAGGGTTAATTCATTCATCTTTTTCCTATTTTGTAATTGTAATTGAATGTTCTATTGTTAATTTGCTAATTTCTTTAGATCATGTGTTGTATTTTTTATGCTTTTCCAGCTGATCTATAGTTTAAGGTCTCCAGTTGGTCTCATCGATTTGCACAATGTAAGCTTCTTTCCTCTTTCTCTTCTCTCTCGTTGTTTTTTAGAAGTCTTTGATTGCTATTTGATCTTATTCATGAAATTTTTTATTTTAAGGATCAGCTAGACTTGCTACTTTTGCTTTGTTACTCTATTGCTTCTTAGTACATAATGTGCACAAGGTGTGAATACTTCATGAAAAATTGTCTAAATCTTTATCGATCTGTTTTTTGTGAAGATGTTCTGTAAAGCTAACTTATGAGTTGCGCGATTGAAAAGACCTTTTGAGTTGAAGATAGAAAAATGGCAGAACGAAACAAAGAAAATGGTCATTAAAGCATAAAGATCCAACAAGAATGTAATGAAAAAAAGCTTGGCGAAACCCAACAAAATTTCAACTTCAACCTTTAACCCTTCACACACAATACAATGATAACAAAACATGATCACACTACGCACAAATTTTGACTTCTACGACTATGGGGTGAGTGCAGGAGACTGATATACTCGGTCCTATACTTCTGCTACTGACGCATAAGGTATCCAAAGGTCAGACTGAACATACTAACCATACATACATAGAGGAAAGGATAACCCTTATGTAGCTGTTTCACTGCTTTCTTCCTCCTTGCTAACGCCTACAGAAACTAAAAGAAGTGTTAGTCAGTAAATCTTTAGGAAAAAATAAAGAATGCCCTCACGTGCTTCTTGTTTATTCAGTCTTACTAAGGCCACTGGAATATATAACAAAACCAATTTATCCTAAGAACAGGACATAAACTGAAGGTTGCTGGTTTTGTTTCTTTGGTCTATTAGCAAAGATTAGAATTATTTTCTCAATATGATTCTTGCTACTGATCTGATTTCATGCTCTATTTAGTCTTGCAAAGGTGTCCTTTTTGGATTGACTATCAAGTTTATATATGCCCACACTTAAAGTTTACAGGGTTACCAATTGTCTAATATTTTTACAATGGCCATCAATTATTACTGATCAGGAATCGGAACTCCATGCAACTAATTTGTACTTTTAGGGAGTGGGAAGAGAAAGTTGACCAGTTCTTGCTCAATCATTTCCTCCTCGTGCAAGATTTTGTTTCTCTCTTCTTCTGTTAGCTGTGTAGCATTTTGTTTGGCCTGCAGAAACATAAGCATATATTTTGTCAAAATGTTCCTACTTTAAAATGGGAAACAGGCTTAAAGCAAGGCTTTTATGTGAATCTTAAGTATAAATCGTTAGAGAATGGGGAAAAAAATTGCCTTATGGTTAACATCTACATTCAATTCCTGTCATGTGTGAATAACCATGTATACTGTTGGGGCCTTTAATTCAGCCATTTGCTGAATTTTCAAGATGGAAAAAAATTGCCTTATGGTGCAGGCAAATTAAGGAGTTTTAAAAAGTACATTGTGCAAGTAGTTATTTGTCCTTAGTTGATCCTAATATATGTTATCCAACTAACGAATAATTATTTTCTATAAAAGCGAGTGGTTTTTATCTTTCTTGCTTGTAGTGAAGGGAATATTTGTGTGCTTGAGTAATTTGTCATTAGTTTAATTGCTTGTACTACTATATTAAGGTTTCGCTAAAGTGATTGTTTTACCTGACTTCATTTATTTTTCTATTTATGATAGGTTTCACCAAGGTCTTCAAGCGTCTGCTAAAGCTTTGTGCTTCTACTCGAGCTCTAGTTCTTTTTTAATATCCTCTTCCTTTGGTTTGTTTACTTGGTTGTTCTTCAGCAAGGTTTCCTTCTCACTCCATTGTTTGTCTTTCAATTTGTCTGTCATAAAGGTTATATATTTTGTGAAGTTGAAGATAATTCGGCTTCGTATGGAATTCGGGTTAGCAGCAAGGCTTAGTTTGACATGTTGAACTTGTTTAGTTTGATACTTTGATATTTGATTTTGACCATTAATTTTTGGGACTGAATGGCTTCTAAAAAATAATACCTTAAATGGCTGTTTTCCAATTGAATTTATCCTTACAACCTTAGCCATCTTTGAGTCAAAGTTTATATCCTTCTTCCTTTGTAATATATGGATAATCTGATGCTGTAGCAGACTTGAGGTTGTTTCCTTGAATATGACACCCTAGTTTTCTTGAATATGACACCCCAATTTACTGTAGGTTCATGCCCTCCCTTGTTGTTCGGGCTGCTGTCATTTTCCCCTTTTTTGTGTGCCTGTTCAGGGCTTGTGCAGCTTGTGTGACGTCTTCTAGTGTGGTGGTGTGCCCATCTCATCCTATTCCTGGGTCTCGAGGTAATTGCTCTTCCCGTTCTGTTTGGTCTCTCCCTGCTCTTCCTAGTGCCTCAGAGGAGCTTAGTTTTTTATTTGAATGAGAGTTGAATGTGTGCTTCCTCACTGGAGTCCTATGAGTTTTGGGGTTCCTTGAGGTGATGGTTGGGGCTGCTTTGTTTGGGTTTGGTCAGACTTGGTGCTGGTAATACATTTGTACTGCCAACGGTTGTGTAAAGGTGTTGCGGGTGGTTGTTTCTTGGGTGGTGTCTCCCTCTCGCTCACACTTCCTTGACTCTTGCATATTTAGAAAATGGGCTGAACTCACTGCAGTGTTTCGTGTGTGCTGGTGAATGGTGAGAGCTGCCTTTGTTCTGGGCTGCTGCTGGTGTACCATGGCTGCTACTTGAGGACTTGTGGGTTGGTGTTTGGGTGATGCTTGTCTTTCCTCATCGTGAGAACATTTCTATATGTTGTATTATGCAAAAGACTCGAAACTTAGAATTCGATTATTGATGTATTTCACCTTATTGTAATAAGCATTAGATTTGAATCTACTTTCTGTATTTCATCATGTATGACTATTTTGGATAATGCATCATGGATTTGATCCAATTTTGATAATTTGAGAAATAGCATATTAATGGATACAAACATAAAATAAGATGTCATTTAATAACATAAAACGATTTTAAAATGTATTGAAACACAACAAAACAACTAATAAAATTGATGTCTTTAGGGAAATTATACATTGTTACACATAAAGAAATTGATGTTGTAATCATTTTGGACATCATTTTTTTCAAATATATTGATTTAAATATATACATATAACATCGTCTTTATAAATATTGAATGCTGTATACTATTTTTTAAACGAAATCACAAGATAAAATACAAAGGGAAAGTTAATAAACACGAAATGAATCGCATATACCTTATGTAAATAAGTTATTACAAAATTGTTTTTGAAGAAAATATCGATGTTAATGTGAACTTTTGTATTGCTCTTCATACATTCAGGTAGCTAGAAATGCAAATTGATAATGGTGTAACACGGTGAACCAATCAAAATGTAACAATATTCATGCATTTAAGTCGATATTATAAAGAGAAACGATGTTATATATCATTATAGACATCAGTTATAAACCGATGTGGTAAAGTTTAGATTTTTAACACCACCCACTAACACGTTGAATTCTTTTTTTGATTAACATTGGTTTATACCCGATGTCTATGAACAAAATTCTAGTAGTGTTTGCAAACTTTAACCCTGTTAGGAGGGATTTTGAGTCTAAAATAAATATGAAATATGAATCTCAAACCGATTTCCGATGTCCACGCAAATAAATTACAAGAAATCCTCCCGCTGTAGTGGTAGGCAATCAGGATCGAATCCATGGGAAAGTGTGTCAGCGCTCGCCTAATGAGTTGCTTTAAAACAGCCGTTGAAATCGACTTCAAGAGACAACTCGATATCAGCTCGGATGACTCGATATCGACTAGTTAGTCGACGTACTGTAAAAACCTGCACAACATAAGACAAAGCACTCGGCGTCGAGTGTTGGCACTCGATGTCGACTTAGATGTGACTCGATGTCGAGTCAAGCACTCAATGTCGAGTGATCTTGTGTAGTAAAAATGTAACCTTGTTGAAAATAAATGTTGTGTCGGAAAAGGACGTCCGTAGAATAAAGAATGGATGAGGGAAATATATGAACAGAAATAAACGTAGGTCGATTGTTCTGAATTCAATTAAATGAAAAACTTCCAAAGTCGTGGATTCATGCCACAATGATAACCATATAAGACTTATGCCAAATTCATGAAAGAATATGCATTTTCATCAAATAACCTTCGTTATTAACAAATAGGTGGATAGAGGCTCTTGCATAAACCCTAATTGTTACTACCCTTTTTGATAATTAATCCAAATTCATATTAAGATCAATTTGGCTTCAATAATACAAATGAGGATTTACCTACTACTGTCATAGAAGAATCATTCAAAAGATGAAATCGCAATAAAGATCATACCTTTGAAGTATAAACTTACATGGATACCGCCGGGCTCACCCCTACCCTAAAAGTAGGGTGACTACTCGCGCCTCATCACAATAGCAAACATCATATTCATAAAGGAAATAACTACTTGAATTAAAATAAACAAGAACTTACAATCGAATAAATTCACAACGTCTCTCCTCTCTCCAACTCTACTCAGCCTTAAGCTCTCTCTCTACTTTCTATTGCCTAGACTAACCGTGTCTTGAAGAATGAATAAAACTCAACCTCCAGGGCTTTATTTATAGGCTCCAACCCTAGCTATTCGAGGAAGGAACAACTTTATATTTTATCTAATTTCTATCTATCTAAATCTAAGGATAAAACATTGTTTAACAAAATAAATGAAAACAAATAAAACGTCCTTGGTAAAATAGGAATTCACAAGAAAGGATAGATGGTCAACTATTGTAGATAGAAGATCCTTTGCTTAGTGTGGAAGCAATCTTCTTGAACTCGGATTCGTTCAGCGTCGGACAGGTACTGTGGGCCACTCGACATCGAGTCAAGGAATCGACGTCGAGTAATGTCTTGTGTCTCAATTTGGCTTGCACTCGACCTCGGCTATCAATGTGTGTGTCTCGAGTAGTCTTCACTCGACGTCGAGTGGTGGACTCGACACCGACTTCTCATGTTGAGTCGAGTGCTTCTTCTCTTCACGGCTCGGTGTGGCTCCAGTTATCACTCGACGTCGAGTCATAGGGTCGATTTCGAGTGACTCTCCAGTAGACGTCGAGTGGTTTCCATCTTGAATTCCATTTCTCCGAATTGCTCCAAAAATGTCTCGATTTCAGAAATATTAAACAAGAACTAGTGTAGATGTCCATAATTGACAAATAAGCATAAACTACACAGATTCTATACTATTCTAACCCAGAAATATAAAATGTAGATAGAAATCGATATAGATGTAAGCAAAAAACATGGCAAATTGAGTGCACATCAACACCCCACACTTAAGCTTGCTTGTCCTCAAGCAATACTTTTAATGGTCATACCGGAGAAGAAAACAAACTCTCAACATAATAAATTCATTCTTATATGTCCCTGCAATCAATTACCATCCTCGAAAAGGTACTTATGTCACCAAATCCACGCCTGTGAATAAAAGCAACATCTACACACAAAAGGAGGGTTATGCAAAAACAATTTCATAAGCAACAATAATCAAGAGGACTTTATTTAAGCTAAAAAAGGAGTAGATTGGCAAAAGGCTAAAGGTGGGATATATTTGGTCATGTGGTGCTAATGATTCGAGAAAATGGAGTAATTCCCAAACTTTTCATACCACATTCCTTCTTCATTTGATTTCTCACCCTTCGGTCTTCGCTCATTGCTTTTTTCACTACAATGCTTTTACCTCTCTAACCTCGGCACTGCCTTTTCGCGAGTCACAAACATGGGTGTCATGTATGGCCTCGAATTCTTAGTGCTTCAGACTCCTTACCTTGGTGTCCCATCCTGCGGAACTAACATCTCAATGCAGGCATGGTCGATCTACCTTTATCTCCTGAGGTGACCGAATTTTCTTTCAATCATTAAATTTTCCATAACCTTTCACCATATAATATCTCCAAAAGCAACTTCCATTCTCAACATAATCCCTGGATAGGAAATAAGGTAGAAAATGGGCAATATTTATATCATGTAGAGCAAATATGATATAAGGCACAATATGGCTTGTGATGCATATAAGCATAGGTAAAGGTTAGGAATCCGGTAAGAATGTATGGAAAATAAAGTCTTCCGTCCTCTTATCATGCATATGTCAAAAGCAACTTCAAATTTTACCTCCTTTCATGGCTTTCAAGAAAATATGCACTTCATTGTGACTTCCCTTTACTACTCCATTTCATGTTATATATCTAATGAATCCAATTTCGCATCGTCGAGTTTCAATAAAACTTCCATGACACTAATAAAAAAAATTCAATGGGTGTGATAAAAATAGACTTTGGATAAAAACATGAAGCATATAGATGAATAATAAATCCAAAGTAACCATGCATGAACAATTCGAGAAATATGCATAAATATGACAAAGTAAGCATTTCCCCCACCCCGTACTTAGATATTACAGTGTCCTCACTGTATAAAAACAAGGGTAAATGAAGAAACTTACTAGACAGACGTGATGATGCTTGAAATAAGTGTTGAAGTTGGTCACCAGGAGTCGAATTCAAGTACCCAGGTGTCGATATTGAATGTGACCTTCTAGTCCAAGGAATGTCGAGTGAAAGAGTGTTGATGTCTCGATGGGCTCAGCCGATATCGACTAGATGAGTTAATATTGAGTCACTGTCCAGGTTCCTTATTCCTTTGTTTGTTGAACTGAGCACCTACATGTATTAGTAAATAGGCAAAAACAAAAACAATCCAAAATAAAGTTTAGAACAAACCCAAAATAGTGAAAACCCTAAAAACTAAATAGTCTTGTTACAAGCTCTATATTTTATAGTCGCTAGGCCGACTTCTTCTTTGTCGCTCAAGGTGGCATCTGCAGGGCCCACGTGGCTCGGGCCTCAAAAAGGACACAATTCTTGTCTATCAGCTGCATTCCGTCTGAGTGGATCTTCTGTACCTCGAACGGACCCATCTTCTTTTCTTTGAATATATTTAGAAACCAATGATTCTTGGATTTAGAGACATACACTCCTACTTCGTAGTCCTTCAGATCGTCATTAGAAATCCTGCATATGCGCACATATCAAGGGAAACCTCTTCCATGTATAGATAAATCATGAATTGAAATTGGGGGAGAGAGATCCATACCTCGGCTTACCTTTGCGGCTTCTTCGTTCGGCTTCTAAGTGTTGACTCGACATCGAGTCCTCTGTTGTAGTTTCTGGTGGATCACTCGTTGTAAGGAGAGGTGACTCGACGGGGATGAGTCGACATCGAGCCATAGGACTCGACGTCAAGTCGCTGCTAGCTCCTAGAAGTGAGTCGGTTGATGCAGAAGAAGGTGATGGCTCGATGGAGGTGACTCGACATTGAGTCACTTGACTCGACGTTGAGTGGCTCTCTTCTCCTGGCTTACTTGATGGAGGTGCTGACGGTTTTGGGTTGATGTTGAGTGGCCCACTCGATGTCGAGTGGGTTGACTCGATGTCAACCCCATACTTAGTTCCTGCAACAGATTCTGGAAAAAGATCAGTCGGTACCGACTTACTTGACTCGACGTCGACTGGACTTTCTGTGTGCTCATTCTATATTGCTACGATCTCCTTCGTTTAGGGTTCCATAGCCCTCTTCTCTAATTATTCAAAGGTCATAGTTCTTACCTTCGGCTCCCTGCAAGTGATGTAGCCTCCTTTAATAGATTTGACCTTCATAGGGCCGTCGTGCTTCTCAGTTTTGTTAAAAGAGAACTCAATGACTTCATCGTTGATGGTGAATGTAAGCACTCCCTTCCTTACGCTTATGTTGGCATCAACAATTGCTAAGAATGGCCTACCTAAAATAATGGGACAAGCAGGGTCCTCTGCCATATCAATAACAAGAAAATCAGTAGGGACAAAGAAGTTACCTACTTGAACGGGTACATCGTCAACCATTCCTGCAGGGATGACCACCGTGTTGTTTGCCATGTAGAGTCTGACATCCATGGGCTCTAGAGCTCTTATCTTCACTTTGGACTAGATGGATAAAGGCATGATGCTCACGCTTGCTTCTAAGTCACAAAGTTCATTGAAACGATGTTGACCAAAACCAATAGTTATAGCAAACTTACCTGGGTTTGTCCTCTTCTTTGGAAGCTCCATTTTGCGGCATTCCTTTGCAATCTCAGCCATCGACCGCTTCTTGCTCAAGATAGCTTTGAGGAACTTGACATAGGATGGCATTTCATGAAGAGCTTTGGTGAAGGGAATGGTGACGTTGAGCCCTTGAAGCATCTTCACGAAATGTTGTAACTTCTTCTCTATTGGGTCCTTCAAAGATCTAGTGGGGAATGGCAGCGTTCTCTTCTCTTTCGATGCAGCTGGTGTCGAATGAGTTGACTCAACGTTGACTGGTGAAGAGTCAACATCGAGTGAAGTTGGAGGTTGCTGGTGATGTTGAGATGGTGACTCGACGTCAAAGTATTACGAATTATATACGGGTCATTTCTACGATAAGGGCAGGTGGTTTTAACATGACCTTTCTTACAATAAGTGGCATGTGGGTGTGCACCAATTCCCTTTGGCTTTCACAAAAGTGGTAGGGCTTTCTTTGGAAAAAAAATTATTGTATCCAATACCACTTTTGTTGAGGGATGATCTTGCTTCAAGACATAATTTTCTGTCTTTAAGACCTTGACTTTAATGTCAAGTGCTGACTGAGAGGCCTTGAGATTTTTCATTTTCATCGACATTTTGCTCAAGCCTTTTTCTTGTTCCAAGAGCTTTTCTTTCAAGGTGTTAGTTTCATTGATAAAATGTTCTTCATTTAAAATCAGATTTTGAAGAAATTCGGATAGTACTGCAGTAGGACTCGAGATTAGGTCTCTTACGATAGTTCCGATATGCTTTTTAGGAGTTTCTTCATGATCGGCCATTAGGCATAGTTTGCCTGTTCGTTCTCTGACTCGGAGTCACTTGAGGAGTCGGAATCACTCCATGCAGCCATCATAGCTTTCTTCTATCGGTTGTCCTTTCAAAACATGTTCCTTTTCTTTTGTGGACAATCCTTGACTAGGTGTTATGTATCACCACATTAAAAACAAGCGATTGATTTAGTCTTCTTATTTGAATTCTATGGCTTACCTTTGGACTTCGATGCGCCATTGTATTCTTGGTTTGCGAATTGCTTCTTCATCTTGAGTATTTGTGCTAGCCCTCTGGTGATGAGTGCGAATGGATCCTCTTCATCTTCATTCTCGTCATCATCTGAGGTAGCTTCTTCTTTTTTAGCTTTTAAGGAGAAGTTCTTCACACTAGAGGCTACATCTACATCTTCTTCACCAAGGATCATCTCGTGGGTAATCAATTTACCAAGGACATCATCCAGAGGTAAAGTTGACAGATTTTGAGCTTACTCTATTGCGGTTACTTTTGGTCCCCACTTAGCTTTAGGCAAGATCCTCAAGATCTTCCTCACCTTTTCTTCATTGGTGAATGTTTTGCCAAGAGAATCCAAGTTGTTCATAATCTGCAAGAATCTCGTGAACGTCTCTTTCACTGTTTCTGTGGGCAGCATTTTGAACAGCTCATATTGGCGCAGGTAGATGCTTATCTTTGTTTCCTTTACTTGGCTTGTTCTTTCATAAGTTATTACTAACTTATCCAAAATTTCCTTACCACTGCTACAAGATGAGATACGGTTAAATTCATCAGCATTTAAACCACAATACAATATGTTCATAACCCGGAAACTTTTGGCCACATTCTCCAAGTCGGCCTGATTGTATTTGTCCTCCTCCTTATGTACTTCTCCTCCTGCAGCGCCGAGTTTCTTTGGCACATGTAGTCCTTTGTTGATGCGCTCCCAAAGTCCTATATGAAGGTTCGATAATGTAAAAACAATGTAGTAAGAAATACTCTAGAAGGGGGGGTTGAATAGAGTATGCCCGTTTTTCGCAGAAAGTCTCAAGACTTTTGGAGCTTGTACCAAAACCTTTGAGATAACCTGAATCACAAAGTTAAACAATTCGAACCAAGTGCGGAAATAAGGTAAAGCAAATAAGTAAAGGACACGAGTAATTGTTTACGAGGTTCAGCACAACTTGGCCTACGTCCCCGCCTAGGGTTCTTCCACAACCCTAGGATTCAAAGGCTTTATTGATTGCTTAGCTTAGGATCCTAATAGCTCACCGAGAAGCCTCTCTCCTATACAATTGCAATCTAGTCAACTCACGTTCCCTTGGAGTCCTAGACCAATCTAGAAGAGCCCCACCTCTCTCAGCTATCTAGTACAATCCTCTAACTCTCGCAAATCAATAGCCTAGTGCAACTTCCCGAGTTATAAACTCTCGAGTAACACTTGAAATGAATATATCCTATAAGCTCACAGTGACTCTCAAAGGCTTTGAAATAAATAACAAACTATTTGAGCGCTTAGCAGAGAGACACTTGGAAGACAGATCGCTTGAATGAATGAAACTCGTGTGTAGCACTTGTGTGTTCTTGTTTTCTCTGTCTTCTTCTTTCTTTCCTTTATATAAGAGTGGAATGGCGCCTGAGGATCTTCACCAACGGCTCCATGAATCAGGCTTGATTCTTCAATCTTCTATATATGGACATTTTGAATCGCCATGATCTATTTGAACTGATCTCCTCAACGTGTATAAGGAAGGATATAATCTCCACTATACTTCCTAAAAGGTTAGTTCAACACATATATATAATATAACGGAAGTATATAATAATATAAAATAATATTCGGACAAATAATATAGGTTTTGTATTTCATCAACTGTTAATGCGTCAAGGCCTTTGACACAAACATCCTGTCAAAGCCCTTGAAACATTTATACCATTTTCCATCAAGGGAGGGAGTTATCAATCTCCCCCTTGATGAAAGACAAAACCTGTGCATCCCTGCAACTTAGTCAAACAGATATATCATAAGTAAAATCGGACTAAGTACCTGCAAGGGTTAGACAAATGTTGGATCAAAAAATTTTAAAGTAAGAAAACATCCAACCGAAAACCATAAATCAAAAAACCAAGGTCTTCCAAGACCTTTCAGCAGAGGTTTTCAAAGTCTAACGATCATCTCCCCCTTTTTGTCTTTCAACAAAGGGCGGAGGTAAAACAGTCACCAAAAGTTACCAAAAGTTTTGAAAACGTTTCCAAAAACCAGCAAAGTAACAAGTTTTAGGGGTGGGATAGGGTGGGTTAAGGTTTAGGCTTAGTCATCTGGAGCATCATCAGTGAGCCTCGTCCACAGTCCTTCCAGCATCTTTGAAATCCCGCTCATCTCCGTCATCAACTCCTTCTGCAGCTCCTTAATATCCAGGCGAACCTCCTCCAAGCCCAACTCTAGGTTGTCCATGCGTTCATCGAAAGCTGGAGCAGTGGGAAAGGCTTTTGAAGGAGTGGCAAGACTCAAGGTCCCTTGGGGAGACCGAGTGATGCCAATCTTTTCAAGGCCTTTAGAGTCGAACATACCCGTATGACGCAGCTGCTCTTCATTTTTGACATCAATTCCAGAAGCTTTGAAGATAGGGGTCAAAAGGGTAGCAAAGGGGAGGGGAGAGCCTTTTCTGGCTTTTCTAGCATGAGCCATGGTTCCAAGGATAGTGTTGGCCAGATCAGGATCAAGGCCATTTAGAATGCGGTAGAGCAGGACCATGGCATTGTCGGTTAGGAGTGAGCCAGAGTTAAGACGGGGTAAGAGGCATCTAACAATGATGTTAAAGATAATTTTTGCCTCAAGGGTTAGGGATGAGTGGGTGAGTTGCTTTGAGGTGCTGTTGGATGCTTCGGGTAGGAGATATTTGGCTCGGGCTAGGATGATGCAATTTTCTTTTGAGGGGTGGATTTCAGCGGGTGGAATTGGTGTAGGTAAGCCTAGGGAATCTGCAAAGTCATTGGAGTTGAGAGAGATTCTAACCCCTTTGACGACAGACTCCAAAGACCAACCATCAGTGTCGTTCTTGGCTTTTAGGTTAATGTAGAAGAGTCGGGTAAGCTCGGGGTAGTAAACAGTCTCAAGGTTAAGAAGGGTCCAGGCTGGGGATTTTTTGAGGAGCTCAATGCAAGGTAACTTCAAAGCTTCAAAGAACTCAACATCTAAAAAATCTGAACAGCTAACCTTACGAGTTCTAAACTCGTCTACCCACTTACCAGCAGTCTCAGCATCTTGAAACCAAGAGGAGGGCAAGGATTGATTTACCTGGATATAGGCCGAGGGGTCTGCGTTCTTTCTCTGCGCAACTGTTGGAGCAGCTCTCTTGACAGGCGCTACAAGACTCTTGACAGGGCCCTTCCTGGTACGCTTGGGGGATGGAGGCTTGACTGGAGCAGGGGCTTTCCGCTTCTTCGGAGACGGGGGAGGAGGAGGAGAAGGAGAGGGAGATTCTTCCTCCTCTTCCTCAGACCCCGAGTCCTCACCGGACCCCGCTTCATCTCCTTCAGGTTCCTCGTCCTCTCCAGATCCCTCTTGCTCTTCCTCTTCTTCTTCCTCAGGCTCCTCCTCGGACTGAGCCTCCTCTGCTTCAGCTTCCTTCCGTATTCTCTCAGCTTCTTCCTCGGCCAGTTTCTTAGCAAGCTCGGCCTCTTCATCGGCCTTTTTCTTCCTTAGGGCCTCCTCCTCGGCTTCCCTTGCAGCGTCTCTTTCCAGGGCGGTATCAAGGTCGTCTTCCTCCTCTTCCTCGTCTGGTTCCTCAGCCAAGATCTTCCTCTTCCCTTTCTGTTTAGCACTGATCGGCTTCTTCGCAGAGCGCTTTTGAGAGCCTTTGGGAACAATGGCCGAGCTCTCAGCAATGGTGCTCTGGACAACGGTTGGGATAATAGCTTGAGGAGCGGGTTCAGGTGTGGGAGAGGTAGCAGTGGCCTGACGTCCCTTGGGGGTGGCGCCAAGTCTTTTGGGTGTGACAGTTTTCTTGCTTTTGGGTGCCATGGAGAAAATCGGTAAGGGTTTCTTGAGAGGCGATTGAGAGGTTGAAGATGAAGAAGTGAAAGGGGTTTGGGTAATTTCTGAGGTGAGGAGAAATCGGGTACAGGATTTGGTTTAAGTAGAGAGAGATGGTGACGGATTGATGGGATGGGTTTAGGGTTCCAAGGAAAGAAATCATTACATTGCTAAGATTTGAAAGGTTTTCAAATTCAAATTCAAATTCAAATATCCATTAAAATCGGACAAGGTAACTAAAAAATCTATTTCCAAAAATAAAATATCTTTAGCGGTTTAAGGCAATTTTTTGAAATCCGATTAAAACAAATATAATTGATTAAATATCTAAAAAGATATTAACCAAATATATATGATCCGATATATGTACTCCACCATTTAGTTCACACACCTTGACATAGTTTTCAAGGGTCTTGACACTAAGTAGAATTTATCTTTCGTAAAGGGAAACTCCCCCTACGAAAGTGCATCCTTGTTAAGCATCCCAATCTCTCGTCTTATGAAGGTGAACCTGTCCTCTGCCAAAGGCTTAGTAAAAATGTCAGCCCATTGATAATCAGTAGAAATAAAAGATATGGACACATCACCTTTTTCAACATGATCTCTAATGAAATGATGCCTTACATCAATATGCTTGGTCCTTGAATGCTGAACAGGATTCTTAGTGATGGAGATGGCACTTGTATTGTCACACTTAATTGGAATACCTTTGAGGTTGATGCCAAGATCTCGCATTTGTTGAGCTATCCAAAGGATTTGGGAGCAACAGGCTCCAGCTGCAATGTATTCGGCTTCTACAGTGGATAGAGCAACTGAGTTTTGCTTCTTTGAGTGCCAACTGATCAAAGATGCTCCTAAGAATTGGCAACATCCTGATGTGCTCTTCCTATCCACCTTATAGCCTGCAAAGTCTGCATCAGAATATCCAATTAAAGTGAAATCCTTTTGCTTTGGGTACCATAGTCCAAGCTCCTTAGTGCCATTGAGATATCGAAAGATCCTCTTCACAGCCACGAGGTGAGATTCTTTAGGATCAGCTTGAAACCTAGCACACATGCAAACACTAAACATGATGTCAGGTCTACTAGCCGTGAGATATAATAAAGATCCAATCATTCCTCGATACTCCTTTTGATTGACACTTGTTCCAGTCTTGTCTTGATCTAGAGACAATGTTGAGCTCATGGGAGTCTTTGCTGCTTTGGATTGATCCATCTTGAATTTCTTCAAGAGATCATTAGTGTACTTGCTTTGGTTGACAAAGATCCCTTTCTTGGATTGATGAACTTGTAATCCCAAAAAGAAGTTGAGTTCACCCATCAAGCTCATCTCAAATTCACTGCACATGATGTCAGAAAATTCCTTGCACAAAGATGTGTTAGTAGCACCAAATAATATATCATCAACATAAATTTGAATAACCAAAATGTCCTTTCCTTTGGTCTTGATAAAAAGAGTCTTGTCGATCAACCCCCTTTTAAAATCATTTTCTAAAAGATATTTAGACAAGCGCTCGTACCAAGCTCTTGGGGCTTGTTTCAAACCATAAAGCGCTTTGTCAAGTTTATAAACATGATTGGGAAATTCTGAGCTTTCAAAACTTGGGGGTTGAGCCACATAAACTTCTTCCTCTAAGAAACCATTGAGAAAAGCACACTTGACATCCATTTGATATAACTTTATGCTCATAAAAGATGCAAATGCTAATAAAATGCGAATGGCTTCAAGCCTGGCTACGGGAGCAAAGGTCTCCTCGTAGTCAATACCTTCCTCTTGATTGTAGCCTTGAGCAACAAGTCGTGCTTTGTTCCTCACAACCTTGCCATTCTCATCTAGCTTGTTTCGAAACACCCATCGAGTGCCAATGACTGATTGATGCTTTGGCCTAGGCTTCAAGGTCCAGACTTTGTTCCTTTCAAATTCGTTAAGCTCACTTTGCATAGCAATGATCCAGTCTGGCTCCTGAAGTGCCTCATCTACCTTCTTTGGCTCAATAAGAGAAACAAACGCGTGAAAAGCACAAAGATCTTTAAGTTTAGAACGAGTTTGAACACTAGAGGTAGGGTCAGAAATGATATCCTTTAATGAGTGTGATGAGGAGTATTTGAATTTCCTTTTGCTAGTCTCAGCTCCTTGATTCGTCACACTTGTAGGATTGACTTGTAGTGCATCTGACTCCTTGGTCCTGTTAGGTTCAGTTACAGCAGTTTCTGACGTCTCAACACTGTTGGATTGGACACCAAAGGCTTTGGACGAATCTTCAACACCTTGGGCCAATTCTTCAGTGTTAAGAATCGGTTCCTGCATGTTCCTCTTCTCTGTGTTCTTGGTAGCAGCAACATCACCTTCCTCGTTCTCTTCATGGATGTTAAGATCTATATCTGCAACACTTTCACTCAAAGCACCGTCATTGCATTCATCAAAAATAACATGTATACTTTCTTCAACAACCTGGGTCCTTTTATTGAAGATTCTATAAGCTTTGCTACTCGTGGAATAGCCAAGAAATATACCTTCATCACTACGCGCATCAAATTTCCCAAGGTTATCTTTTCCATTGTTATGAACAAAACAAGTACAGCCAAAGGGTTTAAAATAAGATATAAGTGGTTTGCGGCCTTTGAAAAGTTCATAAGGAGTTTTCTTTAAGATAGAACGAATAAGACAACGATTCAAAATATAGTTAGCTGTGTTAACAGCTTCAGCCCAATAGGTTTTAGGTAATGCATTTTCTAAAAGCATAGTCCTGGCCATATCCTCTAAGGTGCGGTTCTTGCGTTCCACAACCCCGTTTTGTTGAGGTGTCCTAGGAGCAGAAAAGTCATGGGAGATGCCATATTTAGCACAAAACAAATCAAATTGAAGTTGATCAAACTCCCTACCATGATCACTCCGAATAGACACTATGGGCTCATTTCTTAAAGTTTGCAACTCCTTACAAAGTTTTGAAAACTCAAATAAGGCCTCTGATTTTTCTTTCAAAAATGCAACCCAAGTATATCTTGAAAAATCATCGACAACAACTAGCATGTACTTTTTACCATTGGGAGATTTGACTCGCATAGGACCGCATAAATCCATATGTAAAAGTTCAAGGGGTCTAGAAGAACTTACAACCTTTTTGGGTTTGAAGGAGCTACGTGTTTGTTTACCTCGTGTGCATGCATTGCACATATCAATACCTTTGAAGTCCATTTCAGGTAGCCCTCTTACAAGTCCTTTGGACACAAGCTTCTATAGCGTATGTGGACTCACATGACCGAGTCTCCTGTGCCAAAGCTTTGGATCGTCCGTCAAAGCCTTTAGACAAGTTAAGCTTCCTTGTGCCACGTGATCAGCATTTACAGCGTATATGTTGTTGTAACGATATGCAGTCAAAATAACTTCACCTGTATCTTCTCTGCACACTATACATCTTTTCTTGTTAAATCTGACATTGTTACCACTATCACATAATTGAGAAACACTAAGCAGATTATACTTTAAACCATTAACAAGATAGACATTTTTAATACTATGGCTGGAATCACTTCCAACACTACCAATACCAACGATGTCGCATTTTCCTTTGTCACCAAGAGTGATTGTTCCTGTGGATTGCTCCTTTAGATCATGAAAGAGAGAACTCTTCCCACTCATATGCCTCGAGCATCCACTATCAATAATCCATTTGTGTTCTTTCACCTTGGTGATCTCCTGCAAAACAAACATCAACCTTTGTGGCTAGACCAATAAGCAAATTTGGATCCATTGTTGGGGTAAACCATATTTGGTAAAATAGTGCCTTTTGGGACCCAAACTTGTGTTATCCGTTCTTTTCTCAAATGAACAGGAAATGTATTACGAATAATGTATGGATCCTTTCTCCTATAAGGGCAGGTCTCTTTTACATGTCCCTTTCTAGCACAATGGTGACATATAGGAGAGGTTCTGCTTCCTTTTGCCTTTACAAAAGTGGTAATGTGTTGCTTCTTTAAAAACTTTGGATTGTAACCAATACCACTTTTGTTTAGAGAGCTTTGTTGCTCACCCAACATCTTATCGAGAGTGCCTTTGGATTTGGTAAAACTTATGAGGGCTGTCTGTTGGTCTAGAATCTTATTATTCATGGAGATCTTCTCGTTCTCTAAGTCATGATGCTCATTTCTTAGAGAGGAGAGATCTTGCTTGAGTTCAGATTTCTCTGAGTCAAGCGTCTTGACTTTAATGTCAAGACCTGAATAAGAAGCTTCAAGACCTTTGACCCTCATAGACAGATCCTCAATAGTTCTTTCTTGGTCCACAGTTCTCTTAATAAGAATGTTAGTTTGGGCAATGAGCTTTTCTTCATTGGCAATCATATTGGAAAGGAATTCCAATAATACCTCTTTTGGACTTTTCATAAGTTCTCTTACAGTAGCTTCAAGCTTTTCATCGTGGGATTCATCTCCAGAAGCAATAAGACAAATGTTGGCCTTCTCATCGTCGGAGTCAGAGTCGGAATCACTCCAAGTAGCCACCATGGCTTTCTTCTTCCATTTGTCACCTTTCTTGGGCTGGCTCTTTGTCTTCTGAGGGCAGTCCTTCACAAGATGATCTGTTTCACCACATTCAAAACAAGACAACGGTTTAGTCTTCTTTTCATACTTGTTGTATTGAGGCTTACCTCGAAATTTTGAAGACTCTGATCCATCCTTGTTGTTGAATTGCTTCTTCATTTTGAGAATTCTAGCAAGGCCTCTTGTGATAAGAGCAAAAGGATCATCCTCATCGTCATCTTCATCTTCGGAATCAGATCCATCCTTGGGCTCATCCTTCTTAGACTTGAGTGCCAAGTTCTTAGTGCTGGTTGGAAGTTCTCCATCGTCTTCATTAAGGATCATCTCATGCGTGATCAGCTTTCCAAGAAGGTCATCAAGAGGTAGAGTGGTGAGGTCCTGGGCTTCCTCTATAGCTGTTACTTTTGGACCCCATTTCTCCTTTGGAAGGCACCTCAGTATCTTCCTTACTTTCTCAACGTTGGTAAAGCTCTTGCCGAGAGAGTCAAGGTTGTTGGTGATTTCTGTGAATCGTGTGAACATGGCCTTGATTGACTCATCAGACTTCATCTTAAAGAGCTCGTACTTTCGAAGGAAGATGCTGATCTTGGTGTCTTTTACTTGGCTTGTTCCTTCATAGGTGATGACCAACTTGTCCCAAATCACTTTAGCTGACCTACAAGAAGATATACGGTTAAACTCATCAGTGCTAAGACCACAATAAAGTAAGTTAATAGCCCTGTAGTTTTTGGAGATGGTTTCAAGATCTGCTTGGTTGTATTCAGACTCCTTCTTTGCAATTTTGGTGTTATTTGGTCCATCCTTCTCTGGAATCTTCGAACCATTCTCTATAATGTTCCAAAGCTCTAGATCTTGGTCTATGATGAACATCTTCATCAAAGATCTCCAGTGGACAAAGTTGTTTCCTACAAAGAGTGGCGGTCTGCTTGTGGACCTTCCCTGTGCAAATCCTCCGCTTGCTTCACCAGACATGATCGAAAACTCACAAGATTGTTAGATCAAAAACAGTGAGTAAAGCTCTGATACCAATTGAAGGTTCGATAATGTAAAAACAATGTAGTAAGAAATACTCTAGAAGGGGGGGTTGAATAGAGTATGCCCGTTTTTCGCAGAAAGTCTCAAGACTTTTGGAGCTTGTACCAAAACCTTTGAGATAACCTGAATCGCAAAGTTAAACAATTCGAACCAAGTGCGGAAATAAGGTAAAGCAAATAAGTAAAGGACACGAGTAATTGTTTACGAGGTTCAGCACAACTTGGCCTACGTCCCCGCCTAGGGTTCTTCCACAACCCTAGGATTCAAAGGCTTTATTGATTGCTTAGCTTAGGATCCTAATAGCTCACCGAGAAGCCTCTCTCCTATACAATTGCAATCTAGTCAACTCACGTTCCCTTGGAGTCCTAGACCAATCTAGAAGAGCCCCACCTCTCTCAGCTATCTAGTACAATCCTCTAACTCTCGCAAATCAATAGCCTAGTGCAACTTCCCGAGTTATAAACTCTCGAGTAACACTTGAAATGAATATATCCTATAAGCTCACAGTGACTCTCAAAGGCTTTGAAATAAACAACAAACTATTTGAGCGCTTAGCAGAGAGACACTTGGAAGACAGATCGCTTGAATGAATGAAACTCGTGTGTAGCACTTGTGTGTTCTTGTTTTCTCTGTCTTCTTCTTTCTTTCCTTTATATAAGAGTGGAATGGCGCCTGAGGATCTTCACCAACGGCTCCATGAATCAGGCTTGATTCTTCAATCTTCTATATATGGACATTTTGAATCGCCATGATCTATTTGAACTGATCTCCTCAACGTGTATAAGGAAGGATATAATCTCCACTATACTTCCTGAAAGGTTAGTTCAACACATATATATAATATAACGGAAGTATATAATAATATAAAATAATATTCGGACAAATAATATAGGTTTTGTATTTCATCAACTGTTAATGCGTCAAGGCCTTTGACACAAACATCCTGTCAAAGCCCTTGAAACATTTATACCATTTTCCATCAAGGGAGGGAGTTATCACTATATCTTGATCAATGATAAACATTTGCATCAAGGACCTCCAATGCACAAAGTTGTCTCCACAAAATAGAAGTAGGCGATTGGACGACCTTCCTTGAGTGAAACCTCCTTCACCTACGGTACTCATGATCGATCTCAAATATTGTTAAATCAAATAAGTGTGAGCCAAGCTCTGATACCAATTGAATAATTGAGTACTCAATATAAATAATAATAAGACAAATACTCTAGAAGGGGGGGTGAATAGAATATGGTTAATTTTCGCAAAGTCTCCTGCAGTAGCAACTTCAAAGGCTCTAAATTGGATCACAAGGACTTGAACCGGCCTTCAAGGGTCTTGAAACAGAACTGAGTTTTACTGAAGCTACAACAAATCAAACAAACGTAAGTGCAGAAATTAAATACGATGAACACGGAAATTGTTAACGAAGTTTGGCTCTTAATCAGCCTACGTCTCCGCCTAGGGTTATCCAACTCGTAGGATTCAAACAACTTTTATTCCTCTCTTCCTTATGAATCCTAGATACAACCTAGAAGAACTTTCTCTCTTCTAACACTTGAAGCCTAACCCACTTCTATCTAGTTACCCCAAATTTCAGAGAAATAAAAGTCCCCTTGTCCACACCTAAGTGTGATACATTTGAGTATATGATACTCTTAGTATAACAGGGATTAACTTATACTATGATGCTCAAATATTTTTCTAACTCTCAAAGATTAAAGCAATTACCCCAAGAGTAAGAAAAAGAGATCAGCAGACAACAGTGAAAATTGGAGGTGAAAGTTTTTTTATCGCAGAGGAGAGCTGGTGAAGATGTGTGTCGATGAGTATGCATGTTCTTCATCTGTTTTTATAGTACCACTCCTCTTCTCTTGTTGCTGATCTTATTCCCAGAATTTCTCAACAGTCCATTGCCAATTCGAATTTGAATATCTGGGAGCGTTTGAGATTTTGATTCGGAGGATCCTTCCCTTCAAATCTTCATATCCCAGATTTTCGGACCTGCTTGCTAAGATTTGTTTTTTAGTCTTCTGCTAGAATCTCGGCCTGCTTATGCTATTTGAATTCAAATCGTCATGCACATGTATTAGCTCTAGAACCAAGAAAAGATATTTTTGATCCCGAAATATTTTTATCGAAATCTAATTAGATAACAACCGAATATCTTCAATTGGAAAAAATGAAAACCATAGCCTAACCGAATAACTTAGATTTAAGACAAACTTTAAATCTAAGCAAAATATATAATCTGCATTATTAAATATCCAATTTGTCTAAGCTATAATACCTTATACCTTGTCTTTCATCAACCTGCAAAAATGAAACTATAGGATATGAAGTTCATCAACGAAGCAAGGGAGCTATCATACTCATATCCATCCAAGGAACTATAATAAAATCTTTTTGTCCCAAACACATGCTAAAATCTTCTTCCAAGGGTAATGTACCTCACTTAAAGAGTCTATGCTTGTCTACCATGGATGTCGCTTTGCATGTGTTTGTTGTGAAATCCCCTTAGAACGCTCTCTTCTGAAGAGCATTGCACCTCCTCCTCCGGGAGCCTCCACATCGCCTCCTCTGACACACCCATGGTGTGTTCTTGTGAGTGGGAATCCTATTCCTGCTTCGGTTGCTTCCAACTCGTCTCCGGGCATCGAAGCTATTCTCGTTGAATAACCAACAACCACCAAGTGTCCAACACAACACAATAGTGTAGATACCCCTCTGTGGAAAGAGAACGCGTCTGGGTTTCCCACACACCCCCAACTTTTACCTCATACTCGTCGCATGTTTCATCTTCCTCGGCGATCCCAATCGGCCCGACTGCCTTTAACCAATCTCAACCTCAATCTGGTTGCCTCCTTATGTGCCCATGGTCTGGTCGCCCCATTCACAATCGAGTCCTCGGTTAGCAACTCCTCCCCTTTCTTTTTCAAAACCCTAGGTTCTTTCCGTGCTCGTTTCAGGCTTTTGGGGCCTTAAATCTACAATTGCAGCTTCGATTTTGTTTGAATCTATGAAAAATCTCCTTAGAAGCGCAAAAACATTCCCTTCGGGTTCAAAACTTTCGATCTCGGTCCTCTCCGGCTAAGATTTTGGGGGAAATCTGTTGTCTCCTTGGCCTTGGTTGAGTTCGATCGGTTCAACATTTCTTTCGCCTAGTCTATTGGGTTGTGCCACCTTCACCCCATCGCCTCAGGTTGTGCTGCCGTCGGCGCTCCTCCTCTCCGATGTCTTTCCTTGGCTTATCGATGTTCCAGCGTTTGATCCTGTTTCTTTCACATCCTTTGGGCCCATGTTGGTGTCCTTCGGGCCCATGTTGTTGTCCTTCGGGCCCAAGTAGGATGGGTCTTTAGGGCCCATGTGCTAACATCAGATAATTATATATATAATAAAATAAAAAGTAACTGTCTTACTAGATTCTACTTATATGTATTTTTATAAGTAGTAATCTTTTGTAGCAGGTGAAGACTCCGAGTCCATAAAGGGGCTAAAGACCCATTTATATATATATATATATAGAGAGAGAGAGAGAGATCTATATATATATATATATATATATATAGACAGAGAGAGAGAGGGGTTAGTTCCGGTGTACTCAACTCTTAACGTGTATCATGTGAACAAATCCTATCCATTGATTTAGATGAATCGGATGGCTGAGATTTTTTGCGCAATATTGATTAATTGGAAAATAAAATGGGGAAAACCCCACCATCATCACACTACCCCGCGTGTGTCATCCCACTCCATATCTCTACACCACAATCAGGCTTTTCAAAACATAGAGGAGAGAGAAAAAGGTGCGACGATCTAGCGATCGGCGAAAGGGAAGTGTTTCGATCCAACAAGGGCGGCGATTGAGCGAACCCTTGTGGCTCCGCGAAGGCGTTTACGATCGATTGTTAGGTCGGCAGTTTAACGACGGTTTACGAGCACAAGCACCCATCTGCACCCATCTGAAGCGATCCTCGCCGGCGATTGTGATCGATTGAAGGTTGGGGACGCGATCCGGCATACCAGGTCAACCGAAGCATTTGAGTGCATCAATGGGTAAGTTTGTTGATTGTAATGAACAAATTTTAGGTATGTTGTTTTATGTGACATTTTTAGGGTAGAAATCTTTGTTTTCGGTTGATATTTGGGGTTTCCAGGTTCTTTGAGTTCATCAATGGGTAAGATAGTTCATCAATGGGTCGAAATCTAGAATATTGTAGGGGCGAATTTGGGGTTTTTGTTGTTGGGCAGTGATTTTGTGAGTAGATGAGGGGTACATCGTACATGGTTTCTGTTGCATTTTATTGAAGGGTATGCGGTATAAATCGAAATTATTCAAACGTATGGGTGGATTTTATAACAAGTAAGTGTAAAGATTTGTGAAATTTGCTTAACTTAGAGGTATATATTTTAGGGTTAAATGGGACATGAGCGTTATTCATATGAGAAGCCAGATTATGCAGACGTATGGGTTGATTTTTTTATAGTTTTCATATTAAAGGAAAAAGGATTATAAATTGGTCAGTTGAGTAAAACATTTGCAAAGTGTATGTACTTGGTCAATACTAATGACAAATACCATTCATTATTCAACTATTGATACCATCGAATAATCCATCTATACTATCGAATAATCTATCGATACCATCGCATATTAATATTTAATATTATATATTTATAAAATCATATATATTATATATACTATGTATTATCTAGGCATGTAGCCTATATATACTCCGTATTATGTAAAATCACGGGCAATTAAATTATTATTTTTGTCAACAGAGGGACATTTTAATTTGGTGGTGCAATCTCTCTCTCTCTCCTTTTTCACTTTCACTCACTCTCACTTGCAGTGTGTGAAGTGAGAACTCTAGCCACTCGCAGAGGCCAAAGGCACATCCCAAAAGCATTCTTCCTTGTCTCCAAATCCTCCAATGTCCAATCTTTGGCCTTGATTCATCCCCAATCTCCCTCAACAATCTCAATCTATTCTCCACTCTCCATAGTCGAAGGGCGAAGGTGCTAAGCCCGGTCCGTCAAAAAGGGCGGACTTGGGCAAGATAATAGGCCAAAAAATCAGGTATGGCCCAAACCTGGCCCGGTACACTAGGCCGCTAAATTGTCGAAGGCCCGCCTCAAGCCCGCCCAGCTCGGCCCATGCTCAAGTATATATATATATTGGTTAAATTCCCTCAAGGGTATCAAATTTTTCCTGTTAGGATTTGATAAATTCCCGAAAGGATTTGATAAAATCTTTTATCCCCTTGGAGATTGTTATCCCAAAAGGGTGTGATAAAATCTTTTTCTCGTTAGAGATTCAGTTAAAAAATTTATGTTATCTCTTCATTTCTCAGAGAATTTCATCATGATTAAGCCACACAAACCTGAATTTTCTCTCACTCTTCGCCCTCCTCGCGGTCGTGCTTCATTTCCTCATGTTGACTGGGCGTCCGTGTGTTGGTTCGTGGTTAGTTTCGGTTGAGGAGCAATTATGCGGCCCTGATTGATCGATCGAAGTGATCGTGTTGGTGGTGTTTGTGGTCTCCGAAGATCCCTCGTCTTGGTGGGGGGAACGTCGTGTGATCCACACTTCCCTAGGAGTCGTCTTTGCCTTGCGAGGATTTCTGCTTTCCATCTTTCCGGCGACGAGACATCGTGTCAGCAGGAGCTGTCCCATGCACTCGCAATCCAATTCACCACGCCCGGCTTCATTCTTCTCCATGTTGTGTCCGCTTGTTTGCTTTTTGGGTTTTTCTGGGTTTGTTTTGAGTGGTTCTTTTGATGTATTCTGTGATTCTATTTCTTTTAGATCTTTGTGATTCCATTCTTCGGGATGCTCTCGGGTAAACTAACACCACCACCCGAATTTTTATCATATAAAAAAAAAAGTTATGAAATCCCCTTGGTATATTTGTAACTTTTTTAAAAGAAATGAGAAGGGCTTATGTGCAATTTGCAGGGGTGTTATGTGAATAGAAGTAGCCCGAATTGGACTCATACTTGTTGAATAAAAACTCAACTCGAGCTCGTTCATTTTCTAAACGAGTCAAGTATGGGTACATTTTATAAGCTCGGTCTACAACTTGGCTCGTTCGAATTAAACTCGAATAGCTCGAATTTTATGGAATTTCTAAAATTTGAAATTCTCTTATTGTATAATAAGTAAGTAAAACTGGCTAGAGCTTGAAAAAACTAGGCTCAAGCTCATTCACTTCCTAAACGAGATGAGTACGAACATATTTTTAACTTCAAGTCAAAATTTAGGCTCGCCTTGAACTCGTTCATATTCTAAATGAATTGAAACAATATTCGAATCGTTCGCCTCGAATAACAGCACTAACAATTTGTGAAAATGATGTTGTTAATAGCAATTTGTGAAAATGTCGTGTCGGAAACACGGACACGACACGAAACACCTCGGAAACGCCTAGACACGGTCAAGAAACGGTCAAACTTCGGACACGTATGGAAACGTGATGGAAACGCCTTGGACACGGTTCACAAATAATGGACACGGTTTCGAATTAAAAAAAAAACCGGTTCATAATTACAATTAAAAAGAAAAAACAAATCCGGCTATCAACCTTTGCTCTTTTCTTCTTGAGCGTCCTTTTGCACTAGCCACCGCCGAGCGTTGTTCTACACTAGCCACCGCCGTTCTTCGATCTGCACCAGCCACCGTCGATCGCCGAGCTTTCTAAACACAAACGAGTGTCGTTCCTATCAATCTTCCTTCAACTCTTCTCTCCTTATCTCACTCCCTCTCTATACCTTGATTTATTTTCAGATTTAGGGTTACTTTGATTGAGTGATGTTTGATTTCAATTTATATGAGATTTAGGTGTAGGATCTAGAAATTGATGATGGTTCAGGCTCACAAACTAATGAAGGTAGCAGAGGGGGTGTTTCTTCGAAACAGAACGTGGAGGTGGAGTGGACCACTTTGGGATTAAGTTGATAACTTGATATAGTTGGGAGAACAGCGGGAGGAGGATAACAAGACATGATGGTGGACCACCTCTTCTCTATACTTTGATTTATTTTTAGACTTAGCAATGTTTATTTGTATATATATATATATTTTGATTTGAAATGTTATATAATTATTTATTTATATCTCATTGGTCTTAACATCTAGGTGACTCTTATTAGTATAAATGTATACATCTTTGCAAGACCTTTAAAATGATATATATATCATATATATCTTTGTCGTGTCCGTGTCCTATGTTTTTTGAAATTGTCGTTTCCCCGTGTCTTCCCGTGTCCATGTCCTATGTCCGTTTCCGTTTCCGTGCTACATGCCTTCACCCATTACACCCTTTTACTTATTTTGTTTTTTAAATAAAAATTTATTTTATCAATAGTTGTTCCGTTGTCTTACCAATAACCTATGTGGATATATGGAAAACTTTGTGCAGAGAAAACCCCTTAGGGGTCTGGAAACGGCGAGTCCGGGAGCTTGTTTCTCCTTGGCTCCTTGCACCACCCTTCATCGGAAAATCCCCCGATCGGGGCCCCAAATCCCGCTATGCGGGTCCTAACTACCACCCTTCTTCCACCCCTGGTGTTCTCTTCGGAGCCGCCACGCTCACCCACCTTCCCATCCCACGTCCTCCCTCATGGGTTTCCGCCTCAATTGTGCTCCGTTCGAGGCGCATGGTACCTCTGGCGTCCTCCGTGGGCTGCCGTTGTCAATCTCCATTCCTTCCCACCTCCGGTGTGAGGTTGTTGTTGAGAAATCAAAATCCCCAAATCCCTTTTTGATTTGGTATTAAATCGATCGGTCTTATTCGATTTTAATCAATCTTCGATTCCAAACTCGGGTCTACCACCGGATCTCTCTGATTCACCCCTTCTTGGCTTTGCGCCTTTGCCCTATCCTCCCTTGTCTCCGCCGCTGCTCGGCCCTGGTTGTCGGCCTGCGTGGTGTTCTCGGCGTGGGTTGCTGCTCTAGCTTCCCTGCTCCTCAATCTCGCCGCCTTCGTCGACGTCCTAGCAAAGTCTGGTGTCGCTTTCGATCCCTGTGGTGGTCGGCGGCCTCCGGTGTAGCTACTTGCCCTTCCAATCGTTTGGGTTTTCGCATCCTTGGCCCGAAGGGTGGCCTTGGGCCCGGGTGACCCGAAATTGGGACCTGGTTTTTTTTCTTTGGGCCCAAGGTTTTGCCTTGGGCCCAAAGTTGCCAATGAATGGAAAAAAAAAGAGACAACACATAAAATTGCCGTACTCATATAAGTATATTTTTACATATATATTATATATATTTATATGGAGTACTGGTATACAACCAGTCAACCCTTTAAGGGTTCGAATCAAATCCCGAAAGGGCTTGAGAAATCCTGTGAGGGCTCGTATCAAACCCCACTCGTATGGGCGTATTTAAATCCCATTAGGGTCGATTAAATCCCAATTGGGTTTTTGGGTGCTCTTTTCTCAAGCGGTTTACAGCTCTGCGATTACGTGATTTGGCGCGCTTCTCCATGGATTTGGTTCTGACTGTCGGAGTCGGGATAGGTTGGGGTCGTGGTAGTGTGTTTTATGGCGTCTCCACTACTCGGGTTGACTGCTTCCCTGGAGTCTTGTCCTCACTGCCCACAGGATGATCGGGTCCTGATGTACCGCCGGCCTACGGTTCTGCTTCAGTGTGGGGCTTGGCTTCGTCCGTCGTCTTCGACCTCATCCAGTTTGGTTTAGGTGTGCTAGGTTTCGTCTTTTGTTGAGTGTATTTGCCTGAGGTTGCACCGTATTGTCTTATGTTTTGGTTTGTTTGGTTGTATGTTTGACGGTTCGCCGTCTGCCAACTTTGTCGGCCTCTCGATGAGTCAGGCTTGTCTGACCTTCGAATTATTACCTTATCAAAAAAAAAAAAAAAAAATATTTTGTTTTTTAAATTGAGAAAATTTGCCTTTTTGACCATCTAGAATATTCTAATTAGGTTATTAGCTAATTAAAACATTTTTTTAGTAATTATGATCGGGCTTGAACTTTTATCCCGCTAGTTAGGCTTTTCCCTTCCCGTGCCTCATTCCAGACGTTTCTCTTCATCTCCTTCTCGCTTCCTGCCGGCGGTATGTGATCCGTGCTCAACCTCTGCCGGCGATCTTATTTCTCCTCCGCCTCGTTTCTTCGTCCTCCTTCCAGCCTCTCAGTTTATCTCGTTTCCTCACCCTTCCTTCTGTTGCTTCATCCTCCTCAGTTACCAAAATTTCTACCTGTTCTTCGCGGTTTCGTACTAATCGTCTCAAATGGCTGCGCCTTCAGGTAGTTATTTCGTGTTTGAAGTTTATTTTCGTTATAATCTGTTACCTCTTTTTCTTGTGTAGCTTCAGATTATGTTGTTGATTTTGTTGTTTTGGAATCTGTGGTTACTTTGTGATTCTGGCTAGGGTTTCGAAATCAGGGGTCCTATGTTGCTAAATCTATGGTTAGAGGTTGGAATCTGTTTGAATTTGGTGTTGATGACATTCTCGCTTCAAGTTTTTTTTTTTTTTTGTGATTATTGTTAGGGTTTCGAAATTAGGGGTTTTTTTGCGGCTAAGCTGATGGTTAGGGGTTGGACTCTGTTTCGAAAAGTAGCTGGAGGTTTGCGAATCTCAGGTTGATCGGGTGTATCTCAGCTCATCAGATGTAGTTGTTGTTTTCGATCATGGGAGGAAAAGGACGTTCCAGATCAGGAAACAAGGACTTCCTGATGTTGGTAAGACTCACAGACTTGTGTGGTCTTGTGTTGCTTGCAGAGATTGAGATGTATTGATTACCTTATGAGATATTTAGGCCCTCCCTTTCATGGTTTTGGCTATTACAGTTGGGCTCTCTTGGCATATGGGTCTTAAGTTTCAGCTCGAAAGTTATAAGATCATTTAACTCTTGTTGCCCTGATATGTTGCAATTGATCATGGATCATTTGATCATTTGCTACTGCATAAACACAGTACCAAAAATAAAAAATAGCATATTGAAGATTGTTTTTGGCCCAATTTGTCAGAGTAAATTGGAAGTGTAGAAAGTGTTGTTTGGCCTGTATAATGAGCTGAAATGTAATGTTATTCATTGTTTGGACAGCGGTATGGAATCCGTGGGAGAAGAAGGCCAAAGCCCTGACAGATCTAGGTGATGATGAGTACAAGCAAATGCTGTGCGTAGACGGGGCCTCGATGGAGAAGCCAATCACCCTAAAGCCTGGGGAGGAGTGGACGGGTCAGCTGGAGCTCTCGGTTCTTTCTTCTTGATGATCAAGGGAGCTCTTTGTTTCTCCTTTGCAGCTCTTCCTTTCGGAAAAAAAAAAATGATGAAAATTTTGAATGCTGCTCATATTTTAGAGGCATCCTTCAACAATGGTAATATACTGATTTGATCTAATTTGTTTGTTGTCCTTGTAAAATTTTGATGATAATAAGGGTTTCTAGAAGAAGCATATGTTAATTGTGTATGCAGTGGTCATGGCAGCTAAATGCCTGTTGTTGAGAGATTATTGCCTGCTATTTGTTTCTACTGTGTATCTTGGTGACCCTTGTAAGATTTTTCATAGATGGGTGATGGGTCTCAAGAAAATATTCTACAATTTTTTTCTTAATGATGAATGTGATTGATTTTTGATACATGGTTCCATAATTTTGATACAAAGATACTGAGATAAAAGTGGGTGAACTCTTATTCTATTTATATATATGAAAAATAATTCAAGATTATACGAAATATCAACGGAAAAAAATACAAACTTTAGTTTTAACTAATCTATATGCGAACTATGCCTATATTAATCCAAAACAATATGGTGGTCAATTCTAGCTAGTTTTCTGACAAAATTGATTTGTTTATTCTTTCATCAAATGTTCACTTAAATTTCAGATTAATGGAACTAATGTTATTTCATCAAATATTCAATTAATTTGTAATCAATATGTTTTGCTAACTTGGTGATAACATGTTTTTAACTCCACTTATGTTTTGGTACATAACTGGTCCCTAGTCCGGAAAAAAAGGGGAGGGACGACCTACTACATGGTATTTCATGTTATTAGGTTCTTAAATGTCATCACAAATGTGTCACCAATAAAAATGTCACCAATGAAGTGTAATCAAATTTTAAGCTCATATGTTATCAATTGTATAAAAATGTTATCAATAAAAATGTCATCAACAAACAATGTCATCACAAATGATTGAGATTAATGAGTTGTCATCACAATCAATGAATAAAAGTAATCGATAAAAGATGTCATCAATCAAGTTTAATCACATTTTATCCTATTGTGTCATCAATGAATAAAAAATGTAATAAACATGTTACCACAAGTGATTGCATCAATGGTCAACCGTAAAATGTAATAAACATGTCATCAGTGAATAAAAGTAGAATCGATATACAATCGATGAAAAAATTTGACATAAAAAGTGTCATCAATAGTCAACCGTAAAAAAAAATGGCATCAATGGTCAACCTGACATCATAGTAAACAAAAATATGTCATCAAGGTTTGGAAAAAGTGGCATTCAAAAGGTGTCATCAAACCATTTCATTAGAAAAGTGGCATCAAAGTGAAAATAAAATGTCATAAAAAATGTCATCAAAACGGTGGCATCACAAAAATGTCATCCCTAAAAAAAAAATAAAAATAAAAATAAAAATAAAAAAAAAAATAAAAAAAAAATTCACATGAGTTGGTCAACGTTGACCGGTCAATGGTCAACGTTGACCGGTCAATGGTCAAACAGTTGACCATTGACCAATTAATACCCAATTTGGAGAATGGACTACCTAATCTAATTTAACAAGTTTTTTAGTTAGTTAGCTAATTGAACTTTCTAAATAGCTTACTTACCTAAATCACCCTTTTAAATTTTAATTATTTTTTTTTCTTTAAGGCAAAATCGGGTATAGACCCTTGAAAACTTTATTAATTGGATATATACCCATCAAAACTTCAAAATTGTTTATATACCCATTAAATCATTTAAATTTTGTTTAATTGTCCATCATATATTTAATTTATACTATTGAATGTAAAAATGATTTAAATATCAAAATTAGTTAACTTTCAAATAATTATTAAAATGAGACATTAATTTGAATTTCTCTCAAACTAAGTAATTTTTTTTTAATTTGATGTGATTTTACATTAAAAAAATATGTATTTTATTTCTCTACTATGGTTTATGATCATTTTTATAACTTAATTATTTTGAACTTATACATGAAACTTGATATTCAAAATAAAATCATTGGATAAAAATATAACTATAATTACGTTGATGTTTAACTTTTATATTAAAATTTTAATTATATTTTCTATCCAATAATTGTAAAGTGATAATTTTTTTTAATTATTTAAGTTTAGTATTTAATTAAATTTTAATCTAATTTTCACTAGATAATATTAGATCAAATATATTATGGACAATCAAACAAAATATAAATGATTTAATGGGTATATAAACAATTTTGAAGTTTTGATGGGTATATACCCAATTAATAAAGTTTCCATGGGTATATACCCGATTTCGCCTTTCTTTAATTAGGGTAGTGGGAGGAGAATCTCATTAGTTTACGAATGAGGCGCCGCTCAGAGGCACGATGGGGGTTTCCGCCGGTGGTTTTGCCATCTCTGAAATGTCCGATCGCCGGAGATCAGCGCCCGCGACATTGACGCCGGTGATTTCTAACTTTTCTCCTAAAACCGCCGGTTCCATGCCAACCAATCCCTCTCTCTCTGTCTGTGTCTGTGACGGTGTGTACATGTGAAATGAAAGTATGAAATCAATCCAACATAGATCGAAGAGGCAGTGATGGATTCCGTTCATTATGCCTTGCGAAAATCAGGCATGGTTGGAGGAGCAACCAAGTTCTATGGCTTCTGGACGGCTCCTCCTCCGCTCCCGATCGAAGGCATATGAATCTGAGCCTCCCTTCAAACGGCCCTAACCTAACCCTAAAAATGCTTTCTCGGTTTGTGAAGATTTGTTTGGATCCAAAATTGGACAGTGCAATTTGTATGTTGTAATTTCAAAAACACGATTTGTTGTAAGCATTGTGTCATCTTTGGTACTTATTGAACTGCGGCAATTGCTTGCCTATGAATTGCAGAGACTGTACAACTTGCAAACTGTCTTACCATTTCACCCTATTTTCATCCTTCAAGAAATAAGAACATGTCCCATTAATAAAGACACCTTCCCTGTCGAATGAATGGTCAAATTATATGGTTTTGGCTACTTTGTGTTGTGTGTAGAATGAATGATGATCACTTGGGGTATTGATTAACCGGTGAAATCAAATCGAAAAGTTGATTAAGCGACTATGATCACTTGGGGTATTGATTAACCGGTGAAATCAAATCGAAAAGTTGATTAAGCGACTATTGGTATTGGTTAACCGGAGTTAGTAAGGCTTCCGTACACCAATGAGCGAATCCATGGTTAATCAACAAAGGACAACCACTCAACCAGCAATGTATTTTGTTTTTGAAAGAAAATCAAACTGTTCTCAGTATTTTTTGGGTTCCAACTCTTGATCGGGTAGAGCATCTCTAACTAATTAATGTGTATGGTATTAGATTTAAGGGTAAATTTTGGACTTTTGATACCCTTTGAATTGGTAAATAGAGAGCGGTCATTCCGGGGTTCAAACCGGGGACCTATATGGGTTATTTACAAGTAGGAGCCACCATGCATTTTCAACTTTTTACCATAAAAAAATCTTTCAAACCTTATAACTACCAAACATCATTTAGTTTTTTTTTACAGATTATTTGCAGAAAAAAAATCTCCATCTTCCACATCTCCATAATTTAAAAAAAATCTCCAACTCAAAAAAAAAAACTCAACTCCCAGAAAACCTCTCATTTTCTATAAACCTCTATTTTATAGAAAAGTGGAAAATTAAGAAAAAATAAGGTTTTTTCTACTCAACAATTCTTCTATTCAATGGCATCCTGGCAGTAGAGAAAATTAATGGACATTAAAACAAAATTTCGTAAGGAACCGATATGACATGTAGGAAATGGAAAAACGTTCAAATTTTGGAAGGACGAATGGTTAGAAGGTGAGATCCTTTTAGGGCAAAACTTTTTAACAAGTCAGTTAGACAAAAATGAAAGAGTAGACCAATATATAGGAATGGACAAAAAACTAAAAAATAGAAGAACTGCAAAATAAATTATCCCAATGGATTATCAATAAAATCATAGATGTCAAAATCACGTTGAATAAAATTGAAGATAGGTTATACTGGAAAGCTTAGTCAACATGGGTGGTTTTCCACCTTCACAATGATGAATATGATTATAGAACATCACAAAATACTAGGAAATGACAATGCATGGATCTGGAAAATAGAATGTTTTCCTAACGTAAAAAAAAATTATTTGAAAATTAGTGCAAAATAGAATCTCAATGAAAACACGTCTCTCCGAAAAAGGAGTGGATATCCCCCTCCCTTGCATTTTCTACAACCATGGGATCGAGAATAGTGAACATCTATAAGATGTTTTTGAGAGACATTCCATCACCCAACTGACCCTACTTGGATCGGTTAGGTGATGGAATGTCTCTCGACAACATCTTTCTCAGTTTTGGTCAACAATGTCCCAGGTTATATTTTCAATCCAGCTAGGGCTATCCAATATGGTGACCCGTTGACACTTGACACCATATATCTTCGTAATTGTCATGGAACACCTTGCAAGAACCCTTCAACAAGAAGCAGGCACACTAAACCCGCTAGTGGGGGAAAATTACCCCGACTGGGAGCCCAATCCCCGTTTCTCACATTTGTAGACGACAAACTAGTCTTTGCCAAAGCTTTCATTGAAAGCTTGCACACAATTCAAAACATACTTAACAACTTCTCCAATCTCTCAGCATTATTAATAAACTATTCCAAAAAGCTCCCTTCATATATCGTAAAATATTATTCAGACAACTACTCGCACAACAAATGAATGTCCATGTATCAAGCGCTATGGAAAAGTATCTAGGTATTCTTATCATAAGGGGCATAGTTAAATAATAAAGTATTTGAAGATGATATCAATAGTCTCAAAAAACAGTTATTTAAATGGAAAGCATCAATGTTATCCCAAATGCTCATTAAAGGCAACCTGAATTAAAAAAAAAACGAATTACTTAATGCAATCCTTCTTACTCCTAAAAGGAATATTGCAACAAATATATCAAATCAACAAAAACTTCTTTTGAAGCAAGCTTCAATCGGAAAGATATACGACTTTGATAAGTTGGGACAAACTTTGCACTCCCAAGCAGTTTGGGTGGCTAGGATTTAAAAAAGCAGAAGATAAAAACACAAGTGTCCAAATGAAACTTCTCTGGAAGATTATCACAGACCAAGACAACATCTGGGTTATAACACGTCCTAGCAAAAATATCTCCATACAGAATCATTCATGGAAAAAATGAAATATAACACGTCCTAGCAGTTTGGAAGACTACTCAATCTTAGAGATCAATTCTACAAAGGACGGACTTCATTGGATTATAGGAAATGGAAAATCAATTAACGTTTGAAATGACCCTTGGTTGAAAGATATCCCTTTACAATGTTACCAAGGTATGCATGATCAAAATTTATGTGTTTCAGATCTAGTGAATACTCATTAAGAAATGGAATCAAAATCTCATACAATAACTATTTCCACCAAACACAGCTGATAAAATCTTATCCATCCCAATTCCAACATGGGATACACCAGATAGATTAATATGGAAACCTAATAAAGATGGAGCATTCGATACAAAATCATCTTATAAATTACTAAACAAATATCAAGTAAATGACAAAAACTTCGAATGGATTTGGATGTTGAACCTTCCACCGAGGATCAACAATTTCATCTGGAAGGCAACTGTGGATGCGTTACCACCCAAAGAAAGGTTAAATCGATACTATCTAAGAGTACCTTCCCATTGTTGCGTTTGTGACCATGTGGAAGAGGACTCATCCCACCTCTTCTTCAAATGCCCAATAACCACTGACCTTATCACTCGCTACATGACGGAGACAAATAAGAGGATCTTATTCCCAACATCAATCTAAAACTTCCTACACAACCTAAAGGACACAATGGACATTAACAAACACTACAATGACATATGATTTCTTTGGAATGCAATATGGGAAATCAGAAGTAGAAATATATTTTATTAGCAAGGGACCAGATACTTGATACGCCTAGTAGATCAAATTATTACAACCATACAAACATATAACATAGCGCACAAGAAGGATGCTAATTCGCCAAGGAAAAAACAACAACGCAACACATGGATAAGACCTCCTAGAGACATTTATAAAATTAATGTAGATGGCTCTGTCAAAACCTCCGACATCTGTTATGTTGGAGGTATCATTAGGGATAGTGATGGTTGGGTAATTGATATTTTCCAGCAGGTAGTTCAGTTCTTCAAATGGAAACAATAGTTTTCTGTATCGGTATCAATTAAGGTCACGATTGAAAAGGGCATTAGTCAGAATAGGTAAATATATAGCTATGGTGGTGAAACCAAAAAAGTGTAACAAAAGAGTAAGACCAAACTCAGGGTCTTACGTAAGAAGGGATGAAACTATACCCAAAAGTCCCCTCTATACCCACCAGAAACCCACTAGTGCTACCATGTACTCAGAAGCACTAAACGAGACACAAGAGTCCCCCAGACGCTCCACCGTTACCCAAAAGGTAACCAACTCTATGACAATCTGAAACTAAACTCCCTGTACTCCTCGATCTAATCTAAACACATGCATTTTGCCTTTGTACAACGTGGTTAAACGAGATCGACAGAAAAGGGCATTAGTAACCTTATCATGGAAGACGATAGTCTCGGAGTCATATTAGCAATTAATGGGCGCTCTATTGTCCCCTAGGAAATCTGCAGAACAATTGAAGAGATCAGACTGTAGTACATGAAGTTCAGGAATATTAGCTTCAACCATTGTTATAGGGAAGCCAATAGTAGTGCTGATTTTATAGCCACAACTAGTTACTATGATTTGTAGCTTGGATAACCTATCGATAAATTGGTACCTTCTTAACATCACCCATAAGGATGATCATGGTTATGTTATGCCTAGTCAAAGCTGACCTACTTATTGCCTATTGTAAAAAAAAAGAATTTTTGTTGAGATCTTCTCCCCTCTCTCACTCTTTGACTCAAAAGACTAGATTTGACATGTCCTGGTGGGGTATCTAGGCTTTGAGAAATAAAATCGTATTTAATGATACCAGCATTTTAAACACAGAAGCACAAGAAGTATATTTGAGGAAACAACTTCATAATTAGAAAAAATCTAAACAAATTCACTGGAAGGACATGGAAATCAAAGAACCGAGAACCTCCCCTAAACCTAGAAATAACAAAATATTAGATGGCAAAAACTATGTGAAAATGTTTTCAAGATTAATTTAGATGGTGCAAAATTACTTTCAGGGGAAGTTGCGACAGGTTTCGTGATCCGGGACCACCTTTGAAATGTGCGGGTTTGTGATGTCTTGAGGTGTGTGATGTAGGAGGAAATCGAGTTTAAAATATAATAAAATAAATCAAACCAGATTCGTGCCCACGCAAATAATTACAAGACCTCCTCCTAATGTAGCAACGGAAAGTCAGGATCGATCCTCGAGGAAGCACGTTGGCGGATCTCAGGCAGCAGCAAATCTCACAGATAGAAAATTAAACAGAAAGACAGAAATAACAAATAAAAGCAGAAAAGAAAGCAAAGCACAGATCTTTAGTCGATATCGACAACTTTTCCTCGATATCGAGTATATCGACGAACAGAACTCGAATTCGACAATCAGAAACCAAAACTCAGCAAATTAACCCGAAGTCGAGTAAACCTTCCTCGATATCGAGTAAAACTACTCGATGTCGACAAAAAATGCTCGAAATCGACAAGGGACAGAAACTTAAAATTGCAACTTCTCGCACGCAGAACACGAATTTCAACGAAATAAATTCAATAAACTAAAATACTTCCAAGGCCAGGGTATCAACACCATAACGATAACCATGCAGAATAACACATAAAGGCATAAAAGATCATGCTTTTCATCAAATAACTTTCGTTATTAACGAATAGGAATATAGAGGCTTTCGCATAAACCCTAATTGTTACTAACCCTTTTCACATAATTAATCCAACTTGTATTAAGATCACTTTCGCTTCAATAACACAAACAAGGATCACCTTCAACTTTCGCAAAAGAATCATGCTCATAGGGATAGAAGACGAATCGCATAACAAGATCAAACCTTTACCGCATCATCTCACATGGCCACCGTTGGGCTCACCCCGACCCTAGAAGTGGGTGGACTACTCGCTCTTCATCATCAAGAAACTCATCAATAATAAAAGGAAATAACTTTGCATTAAATAAACTAAAGAAAGCTTACAACCAATCGAAGCCAAATCCGCTTTCGCCTTTCTAACTTCTCTCGCCACAAGCTCTCTCCTCTACTCTCTCTATGTAACTAATTGTGTGTGAAATTGAATGCTTAGAAATCAGCCCCTAAGGCCTTATTTATAGGCTTCCAATCCTTTCTAATCAAGGTAAGAAAGTCTATCTATATCTACTTACTTAAAGATAAATCATAGAAATAAATAAAACTAGGATTATATCTAATGTGGATAACATATCTTCTCCTTTGACTTAATAGCTCTTGATAGATGTTGATAGAATTTCATCTCGAAAATATCACCATTGGCTTCGGGATAGAAACTTAACAAGATTCCCGGACTGCTCGGCGTCGGCTCCCGGGATTTCCTCGATATCGAGTAGGATTCCTTGATATCGAATAGCATTTTCTCGTCTTGTGCTCAGCAACTCGATGTTGGCTCCCAGGATACATGTCGACTGGATGTTTCCTCGATATCGAGGAATTTTCCTCGACATCGACAAGGGCTTGGTCCATCCTCGGCTTCAACTCAGTTTCGTCGATCTCGGCTCCAGTAATGGAAATCGACTTGGGTGTTCGAGTAATTTCCTCGATATCGAGTAAGCTGTGCTCCTTCTGTCCTAGCCTTGCTCGATTCTGGTCAATCCTTGTTGGAAATCGACTTGGATTTACTCGATATCGACAAGATGTAGTCGATATCGACCAAAGTGTTGTCGAGCAGATTTCCTCGTTTCCAGCTCGATTTGCCCTGGTTCCGCTGCTCCTTGACCTTGAACTTCTGTAGTTGACTTTTGAGCTTTTCTTCCTTTCTCAGAACTGCTGTAAATTGCTTCAATTTCTGCGAATTTAAACAGAATCTGGTGTAGATTCCATAATTTGGCAAATAAGCATAAACTACATAGATTCTGTACTATTCTAGCCCAAATGCATGAAATGTATGCAGAAAACGATATAAAAGTAACTATAAAACATGGCAGATTAGGCTCACATCAGTGTGGCTCTGTGTTGGCTTTGATGGCAGAAGTTCTTGCCCTTTGATTGGGCTTGGTGGTCGCAAAAGAGATGGGTGTTCGACATATCGAGGCGGAAGGTGACAACTTGACTGTATAAAATTGGAGAACTGAAAATATAATTATATTTTTTTAAATAGATAAAGCAGTAATATTTAAGCATCTATTAAATATAAAAATATACAAAATACATGAACTCTAGTGTTTATGATTGCATGGTTCTATATATCTAATAAGTGAACAATTAGAAAACTTGAGTGACTAGATGCTTTGATTGATTAGGAAATCATGGTTATTATGTTTTTTAATAAAAAAAACTTGAGTGTTAGTTATCCCTTAAAACAACAAGATACTAGTACAAATTGATGTTTTGGTCTCTATAGACCCTACATTAACCAACAACAAAAATGATTTTATCCAAGATAAAAAGGAGAAATATATAGTTGAGTAATTGATTGCTATATAGTGCACTATGTAATTTTAATAAAAAGGACAGATGTAAAGGCTCGAATTTTCAAATCCTAATTTGTCGAAAAAAGGAAAAAAAAAAGGAATTTAATCGGTTTTAAAACTCGCTTAGCGGATTCCGACCGGAATATAAAATTTGACGAATAATTTCCATACTTTTACCTCGAAAGTTCAAAATAATTATCGGATTGCGATATCATTGTCGATTTTAAAAATCTAATTGATCGAGAGAGCGAGAGTCAGGGAAACTAACATTTGAGAACTAATTACGGGATTCAAAATTCGCGTATTCGAGATTTATATCCGAGTATTGGTTTAACCAAATTCACACTCAATCTTCACCCCCTCCCTCACCTCACCATGCTTCCTTCAAGTCACCTTACCCAATCATTCGGGGACACCCATCTCCATCACTGTCATTCACCCTCACCCTCCCCGATCGACTCCCTCCTCTTCACTCCTTCACGCCATCATCACCAACAACTCCCGCTCTCTTCATTCACAAACTCACGTCACCCCGTCAACACCACACCTCCACCTCCTGCCCTCCTCCACGGGTCCACCGTCACCGATCACCACCACCACGGTTCCATCTCCTTCTTCCCCTGTTTTGCCGAGCCGGGAAACCAGTGGACACCTACCTCCTCGTTCATTCCCCTTCTTCGAACCAACAGAACCACGAGTCACCTCCTCCAGCATCCACCACCACAAGCCGCCGAAGCAGCCTCGGGCCTCTAGCGCCACCACCAAGGTCGCAGCCCGATTCGTTCTCGAACCAAACTTTCGGTAAGCCGTTCTCACTCGTTTTTTATCGGAATTGCCCTCGAACTTCACCATCATTCTCACCCCTATCCGACGTAGGCCCGACAAGCCATCGCGAGCCTCCGACGACGCCCAGAACTCCGATCGAGAGCTCCGAAGTAGCGAACATCCTCGGTGAGCTTCCGCGCCTTCTTTTCTTTCTCATTCGATGTCTTGAATTATTTCGATGTTTGGTTTAATTGGGGATGAGTGAGAGTCGAGTGTGGGGTGTTAGACGAGCTCGATAGCTCCGGCAGCTCGGGGGCGTCGGCGAGGATGAACGAGCAGTGGCGAGCGTGAGAGCGAGCGCGGGTTGAGCGGGTGCGAGTTGGGCGTGTTCGGGTGAGCAGGAGGCCGAGGCGGGACCATTGGCTCGGAGAGGAGAAGCCGGAGGATGGTGGAAGGAGGACCGGAGGAGCCACGGCGATGGAACTGCGCATCGGGAGCGATTTAAAAAGATAATATTATTTGGACTTGAAGATTTAAAAAGAATTTGAAAAAGAATTTCAAGATAGATCGGAAAGCGATTTAATAAATAAATTGAAAAAGATTTTAGCGAGTATTTTCAAGGGTCGGAATTCTTAATTGTTTAATTCGAATTTTGAAATGGTTTTGGAAATAACTTGTGAGTTGTACTTGTTCGGTGACTAACTAGCATGATGATATGATCGTTTGACTAACGGTATGAGATGTGTGACTAATAGAATGACTTGTGGTGATTTATTATAAGAAGTTAGATGTTAGTTACTTATGATGATGATATACATATTTTTATATGGTAATGAAATGATAGTATGCGAATTTGGCTAAGTATGATATGGAGGTTATCTTAAGCTGATGACATGGCGGATTATGTATGTTGAATACGGTATGAGATGATGAAGCGAGATGAGAAATTGAATTGAGACATTCATGTTGTTGTTGATGGGATGGTTAACTTATATATGTTTTATGTGAATCTTATGTGTGTTGTTTGATATGCTTTGTGTAAGTTAGATTTAGACTTATTATGTTGCCTATCTTCTAGGTGATCTCTGATCTGCCTGGATTTGCTTGATTGCTGTATTGTTGGATTCTGCGCTTCTCCAGGTAAGTTCTTTGAACTTACTCATGATGGGCGCTCTATGCACTGGGTGTTATATAGTAGGCTAGTGTTCATGCACCATACGACTTAGAATCACGCTTAGGATCTAAAATGGAAACCATATGACTTGCTATATGTCTTTGCTAGAACACGGCCGTTATAGGTGTTTATTGGATGTGACTTTTTTTCTATTCTTGTCATCTTAGTGGGGCTTATTATAGAAAGTTTCTTGCACTTGATGGGTGAGGTAGGCTTTTTGGTAATAAGTCGCCATAGGACTCTTAGAGCATTAGGCCTTATATTGGTGTCGTTGTTTGCCTTCCCTTCATAGTTAGTAGGCTCCTTACGTAGGGACGGCCTGCACCGTGGGTGAGGTAGTTCCCTTTGAAGGGAGTTGCTAGAGGATTCCTTAGGAGCCTAGAGGGATATGCTATTTGGCATTTTTGTGACTGCGCGCCTCTTTATTTATGTCCGCACTTAATTATCCGTATGCTTGTCTGTTTAAGTTCCGCCTTACGCATTTCATCTTAGGAATAGGATGCTTATTATATGCCTCTCAGAGTGTGTTTACACACGCGCATGAGTGGCCTGATGATTGACCCAGATCCCCTTCATTTTTTTTAGATTCAGGTAACCGCTAGCCGCTATCTTTGCTTATATGGATGCTTGGCGGGTTCAGACTTTTGGCGTTAGATTGAGAGCTCGAGAGACCACTAGACTCCCTCTCTTTTATACTCTTTTACGTTGTGTTGTCTCGGCTCTGCCGTGGCACCTTCGGGATTGTATTTTGCTTTAACTTCACTTATGTTGGTTGCATGACTAAATGGATTTTCCGCGTTGTAGACTTAGGACAGGCACAGGGGTTTACCCCGGGGTCTCCAATGGACCTTACGAATTTGGGTGCGAAATCCCGCTTTAAACTACAAATCTTCGGTTTCAAACCTTCAACCTGTACTCGGAGCGCAAGATCCTAACGAGGGGTTTTATCCCTCGAAACGTAACTTGGGAATCATAATCCTGGGCCGTTACAACAGATACATCCCACTTATTGGTTGGGATCAAATATGTAAACCAAAATCTCAAGGTGGATTGGGTCTCAGAAAAGCAGAAGTCATTAATAGCTGTATACAAATGAAACTCTCATGGAAAATTTATAACAATGAGGATAGGCCTTGGGTGAGAATTATCAAAGAAAAATATGTTAACTAGGAGGATATAAGTAATATGAATAAAAAGGACACCTTCTGGCAATTTGGTAGATTTCTCTCTCTTAGACAGAAATTTGAAGAAGGTATTCTTTGGCTTGTAGGTGATGGCTCCAAAATCAATGTGTGGAAGAACCCTTGGATCCCATCTCTTAAGCTTTTCACTTACATGGGTAACAATGATCCTTCTTTAAATGTTAAAGACCTTATTACTTATAGAAAACAATGGAATGAAGATCTTCTAAGACTCCTGTTTCCTTCAGAAATTATTCAAAAGATCCACTAAATTAGAATTTCGGCTCACCGGGCCCATGATAAGATGATTTGGAAACCAGATGCAGCAGGAAACTTCACTACCAAGTCAGCCAGAAATGTACTTACGCCTCCAACAAATGAACCTGATGCACACACTTGGATTTGGAAATTGAATCTTCCCCCGAGAACCAAAAATTTCCTATGGAAATTAAGGATTGATGGGCTTCCGACGGCAGCTCGACTTAATAGGTATGTCAACAGGGTCCCAAGTCAATGCTCGCTTTGCAATCAGGCTGAGGAGGACGCAACCCATCTCTTCACAAAGTGTACTTTTTCAAAAGAAGTTATAGCCCTTTTCGAGCAACAAACTGGTACGTTTTTCCCTGACATAAATAGTACGAACTCTCTCCACACTGATCTAGATCGTATTAAAAAGGCTAACCATAAATTTGAAGATCTTGTCTGTATTTGGCAAACTATATGGGAAATTAGGAATGAACATATTTTCAGACATAAACAGCCTAACGATAATGCCCAGAATCAAGAAGATTCTTCATGATTGGGGAGAAGGATTGGGCCGTCCAGCAAAGGCCAATATAGCTAAAAACAAAAGGGCTGCTGCTAAATGGAGTAGGCCACCTAGAACTATCTACAAAATTAATGTAGATGGTTCTATCAACCTTTCTGGCAAGAGCCAGATAGGTGGGATCATTAGGGATTCCGATGGTCATATTATTAATATTTTTTACAAGGAAGTTAATAAAGTTTCAGTCATCCAAACGGAGGCGTCAACTATCCTAATGGGGCTACAAAGAGCGAAGGAGAAAGGGCTCATGAAGATCATTCTAGAAAGTGACAACCAAGTTCTGGTTAAATCTTTAAAGCATCAGCAAAATCCAAGGTGGGAAGTTATGAGACATATTGAAGACATATCTACTCTTCTTTCAGAATTTGAAAGGGCAGAGGTCCATCATATCTACAGAGAAGCCAACATGTCGGCATATTATATTGCTAGAAAAGGAATCATCTGTAATTTACAATCCATCCCCTTCCATAGGGAATTTTGTAACATTATCCTTCAGGATGATCATGGAGTTACACTATTTTTTTAGTAGCAGCTCCTAATGTTTGCCTACTGTAAATATATATATATATATATATATATATATATTGCACAATGTAATCTTATCTTCTCCTTATTCAGTAAAGTAAGCTTTTTTGGCCATTTATTACCAATCCGTTTAACCATTATTATCATATATATATTCTTTTAAAAAAACTCTTCTTCTACAAAAAAATTGTTAAATAATTAAGTATAAATTTTATATTATCGAATTAAATAAAATTAAACATTATTTTGAATAAGTAAGTAATTAAACTATATAAGAAATATAGCTATAAACAGAATTTTAAGACACTTGTTAAAATATCAATTGAGTAAACTGATGAAGAAAATTAAACTATATAAGATATATAGCTATAAATAGAATTTTAAGACACTTATTTATATTTTATAAAAAAATTCAAAATTAATATTATTTAGGTACATGACAAATGGATAAAGGTTGAATAATTTAATTTATTCGAGAAAATAAGATAAAAATTTATATAAAAAATATAATAATTATATTTATATATGTAAGAAAAAGGTAAAATTATAAATAATATATGTTTTTAAAACTATACTCTCTAAATTTACCTCCAAAAAACCCTTATAAAGTATATGATTTAAACAATATAAACTATTACGAGTAATATAGATTTTGTTTATGTGAAATACTTGTCAAATTTTATTATGAAATTTTAAAAGTAAATCCGTGTGTAACACGAGACTGTTCACCAGTGTATTGTAAAATGGAAACCGAAGTGTGATTAATTTACAAACCTTGTATTTAATACAGAAAAAATGTCAATTCATAATTATGGCACATACCATATAGATAAATAAAATAATGTCATATGATAAATATACAGATTGTCAAATGTAAAAATAAGTGAAAGAATTTAATTAGTTCAAAATAATATAGGTTAATTTAATTAGATGGAAATTCTAAAATTATGGTGGTGATGATGACGCATAATAACAAAATGATGATCATTTAAACCATTTCTAACAACTTGTCTAAAATTTCTTCAAAATGAGAAAACAAAATATATATTTTTCATTTTTTTTTCACCTCCAACAATTTTTCCATTTCTAAAATTTGGAGAATGATTAATTTTACAGAATGTTGTAGATTTAGAGAAACATCTTTTTTTTTTCTTTTGTTTCTAGCAGATTTAAGTAAGTCTCATTTTTTTTTGTTTCCCCATTTTGAAGAAGGAGGAAAACTTGTTATTAAAAAATTCCTTAGAATTCTAAGACCATCTTTATCCTTGATACTCCAAGTACCATAGATAATTTTTTTAAAGAAAAAGAAAAAAAGTCAGATTTTTTATTAACCCAAGAAATTTATATGAGATGAATATCATAGTATGATATCCACTTTATTGGTTCTTCCTCATTTTATAGTATTTATCTATATACAAATATACTAAAACCGATGTATAGCGTCCTATGTGGTGCCTTGTGGTTGATCGTAGGGGGAAAATCTTATATGGCGAGTTGTAGTTGATCTTAGATAAAAAAAAAAAGGCCAATTTGCATAACTAGACTAAAAAAAAAATGTTTGCATAACTAGACATGTACTTTGTTTTTTGGCTAGGGGTAGAAAGTAGTCTAATTTTGCAAATAAAAAGGGCAACCGGATGGGGGAGTTGCAGGTGAAGGGGATGGACACTATAGCTACACTGTAGCTGTCAGTAGCTGTTAGTGACATGTGGCACCAAAAGGCATCCTCCGTTCATTTCAGAAAACTGTACACTGCCCATCTTACTAATAGAACGAATTGGTCCTACCAATAGGCTAAACCTGTCTTTCCATACCTGGAGATATTTTGGAGAGAATCTACTACTAAAATAAGCTGATTTAGAGACGGATTTTAGGGATGGATTTCGCCTGTAACTAAAATTGTCCCTATTAGGGACGGAATGCAATAGTCATTGTTGATTAGGGACAAAATAATGTAGTGTTACTAATTTCATTGCCAATTGCGTTGCCTCAAATGCGATCCCTGAATCCCTACTTAATTGCGATGAGGTGAAATGTGGTTTCCAAATTCGTCCCTATATTGTTAGGGATATAGCAACCACTCTATGTTTCGTCTCTATATAGAGATGAATCCAACTTTGTGGCCAAATTCATGCCTATGTACTCAAGAACGTAGGGATGAATGAGAGTTCGACGCAGATTCATCAACGAAATATAAATGTGTGGCAATATTTGTCGGTGATAGCAATGACTTTAATTCGGTCACGAAATTCGTTCATACATCCGTTGTTGATGCCGTCGCTAAATTCATCCCTAAATCCGTTGATGATGTCATAGCGAAATCCGTCCCTAACTCGTTAACATAAATATTGACGAATGGCCTCTAATTTTAATTTTTTCACTTCATCTTCTCGTTAATTCAATGCTATAAATATATAAAGATCTTAATATATATCCATACATACTTTGTAATTTGGAGTCAGACATGCTACATATAATTGTAATCTAGATTTTATTAGTAATCAATTACCGATAGTTATTGAATACACTCGCAATATTTGAGTAATTATGTCATTAAATATGAATATTAACATATTTGATAAAAAAATAGTTGACATATACAAGCTTTAAACGTTAAGCTTTTAAACAAGTAGTATTCATATATAACGTTAAATGTGTACATATATGTACTAGGTAGTTACATGTTTTTTTTTCAAAACAATTATATAAACATTTGATTCTTGTTTTTTTTTATTATTAGGAAATAATTCGAGGCCGGACAAGCCCGAAACCTCGAGAGGCCGACAGAGTCGGAAGACGACAAGCCGTCTAAACATACAACATAGAAATAGAAAAATACAGCATAGAAACAAAAAAAAAGGTACAGTGAAGACGAATTAAGCCCAACCAGGCTGGAGACAACGTAGACTAAGAGCCGACGCCAAGCACCACCAAGAAGTGACACCGCTGGCCAGCGGTACATCATGAGTCCCTGTGGACAGTGAAGACGAACCTCCAAGGAACTATCCGTAATGTGGAGTTGCCTAGACCCCAACCAGACCCGACACCGGTTGCCAGAACTCTAACTCAGACAAAGGACGCCACTAACAACCAGACCCGCTGTCGAGAACCACCCTAGTACGACGCACCAAAAAACCCTTTCGGAATTAATTGAGACCTTTTGGGATTTAATCAAACCTTTGATTCTTGTAAATCTAATGGCTCAACTTTTTTTCTCCATTATATGGTAGGGTTGTTTCACTGTGTAGAAATATAAATATAAATACATTAAAAACAGAGACCTCAATTCTTATGTGTCTTACTTTAATCGAATTTACATAAATGCGTTGATTCTTGGTAAGATTTGACTCCACCTCTTTTAGACACTATTAATGATTAGATATCTTTTAGCCACATCAATCAATGATCCAACATATTTTATCCACATGTCATCTATTTATCTACATCAATTATTATTAAATTTTTATCATATTTATATTTTAATTAAACTCTTTTATAATACTCTAACAACTAACTATAATGTTTATTTATTATATTTTAGGTAAGTTAGTTATACAATGGATATCTTTTTCACCAAAAATAAATAAAAATCAATAAAAATAATTAAGTATTAGTTTAATCTTTTACATCTTATGGGATAAATTTTTATCTAATAACATTAGACTACCACCAAGAAATAAATATGTAATATTTTATTATTGTTATATAATTTTATATTTTTAAATAATAAATAAAATAAATATCTTTTATTTTATTATATACTCTTTATTAAACAAGTAAGTGATAAAATAATAAAGAGAATTCAAATAAAAGTACTCTCATGCAGTGACGGATCCTGATACAATTAGTTGAGGGGACGAAAAATTAAACCCTAAATTTTTTTTTCAATAAATAATCAATATTATAAATGTGTAGTTAGAATAAAAATATAAATCGTATATACTTTATTTCACGGTTTTCAAATATTTTAATATAGCATACTAACAAAGCACGCAAGAATGAGTAGTATTTAACTTCATTTCATAAATGCTATATCATTGCATATTTGCATATAACATTATCACGATAAACTATAAGGAGTATATAAAATGGGTTCTATCAACTCTAGTACATCAATTTTGTTCAAATCACACTTCTTATAAATATTATTAGATGTAACTAATGTTAGAGGCATAATCTGTTGTATCAAAATAAGACGTCAAGCAACTACTATAATATTGAAATAACATAATTATACGTTCTTTTACTATAAGTGTAAATTGAAATTTGTATTTCTTTTCGATGTACGTAGATTGAAATTCTAGTTCTAGTAGTAATCTTAACAAAATTTATATTCAATTTTATTTAGTTAATTATTGTTAGAATATTATATATTAAAAAATAATATATTAATATTTGGGAATTGTAGGCATTTACTAAATATTATAACAATTTTTTTTATTAAACTTTCACCGTGTACACAAATGTTTTTTTTTTACTTTGCTGATGCCTTTTCGTTTTGCCTTTAATTATTTTCATATCAGTTTATCCTTTATCGATTCGATCTCTTGACCCGCATAAGAAGGAATTTAAATAATTTAAGCTTATTGCCTTCATGAAAAAAGTTAAAAAAAAAACCTAGTCTCTTTTTTTTGTGGTCAATAAAAACCCTATTCATGCTCACAACTCTCCCGAAATCACTTTGTTACCGAAGTGCCGCTCTGCTCACCATGGTCATCGATCCGGCGCTCCAACTGTCTCCGCAACTCACCATCTATTTCTGACTGGATCTACTGCTCACCGACTTCATCTGGCGTTCCATCTCTATCCCCAACCTCGTTCTCTTTGTCCATCGTCAGTTGGATTCGTCGTCGGGCCTACTCCTCTCCGCTCATCCCTCGACATATTTCTTCTTCATCCAGGTTTGTCTATAAATTATGTCGTTATTTCTTGAAATTGATTGCATCAATTGATTCTAGTGTTGAATTTATGAAATTGTTGTGACAATTTCTTGAAATTGATTGCACAATTTGATTCCAGGGTTGAATTTGGGAAAATTCTAAATCAAATTGTATTCGTGTTTTGGGTTCTTAACTGAATGCAGAGAAATGAAACTAAGTCCAAGGTGTATCATGAATGAATGCTAGAGGAATGAAAAAGGAAGGGTTGTTCAATGTACCAACGGAGTAGAAACTTCAAGCGGATTTGTTTCAAGTAAAGATGTGACAATTTGGTGGATACTTTACTATAAAATGGAGGATTATTTGGCATATCTGTTGAAGCTATCCGAACCCAGACGATACTGAACAATGATGTATTGGAGCAAAGTCATTAAAAAAACCATTATCAACATGGTTAAAAAAAATTATTTGTCAATAAACAATCTTCTTGGATTTTGTTTGGAACATTCATTGTATATATATTATAAGTTAATTCTTTCATAAACAATTTTAGTAGGATTTGTTAGATGTTTAACTAATTTTAGTTGGATTAGTGTTTCTTGGTTTACTAAGAGTTATAGATTGGTTTGCAATACAACTTTGGTTGACAAATGCATATTTATATATGGATGACAAATATATGAAATGGAGTGAGGGACGGAAAGCAAAGCAAATTAGGGGCAAATTAGGGACGAAGATAAACAAATACAGAGATGAATATATGAATGAATTTAGGGACAAAGAGACTGATCTAGAAACGAATTTTGGGACAAGTATAAGGATGAATTTAGGGACGAATTTAGAGACAAGATATTGAAAGGGATTTAGGTACAAATTTAGGGGCGATGCTATAGTGATTTTCAGGGCAGAAGTAGAGATGAATGTCGCAACAAATTTTAAGACGAAAATAGGCATATGTTTTGGGACGGATTTAGGGGGGGATATAGGAACAAAAGTAGGAACATATGTAGGGCGTCACAATTCTCGTTACTTTTGGGGGTGTCCTAAGTCACATCGGGGATCGTTGGTAATAGAGAAAGAATTGGGGACTAATTTAAAACTCGTCCCCATATCTGTTGCTATGTGTCGTTGCTATTTACCATCGCTAGTTTTAGAAACAAATAACCAATTCGTTCCTAAATCCGTCTCTGATGTGATTAGGGACGGTTATTTGTCCCTAAATTCGTTCCTAATGGTTGTCCCTGTTTCGCATTATTTTAGTAGTTGGAGGGGATTCACTGTAGCTGATTTGGCGGGTTGTCAGTGCAGTTTTTGCGCAAAAAAAGGGTTCCTCCTTTGGGGAAAGAGGGAGAATTTATGAGGGAAAAATGCAATGATTACATTGATGGGTGTCCCACAAGAACATATATAAGCTTGAGAGGAGGATCTGAAACACCATAACATGTTCTGCAAAAAGTGAGGCAGAGTAGGAGAGAAGCGGAAATGACGGGGGGAAATTTGCCCGTTCATCCCAGGAAACGATACAGTACCCATCCTACCAATAAAATATTTCCGTCTTACCAATAGTGTACAACTGTCCTTTCATATTTGAAAAAAGTGCAAGAAGTTTGTCCGGTGGCAGTGGCAACGATGGGTAAGTGATCTTGTACATATCCTTTGTAGTTGTTCCTTTTTCTTATAACAGAACTACCCCAAGGTGACGGTTTCACGAGACCAGTTGCAGAGAGTTCGTAATTTATACTCTCTCTTTTAGATCAATTGCATAACTTGCAAATTAAGATTACAAATTCAAACGCTATTTTTGCTTCCTGCGAAATTATCACTTCTTGATGCCTAGACGATCATAAGGGCCCATTGAAAATAGTTTATTAGCTCAATTGGTAGAGCGTTTTGTTTGCACACAAAGATGTGAGTTCGACTCTTACATAGGCTAATACGGAGTATGTGTTCATGAATCTCTTTGAACTTATACAATTATGAACATGGCAGAAAATATATATACTAATGGTAGAACAAATTTATGAACATGTTAGGACAAATTCATAAATCTCTCTGAACTTATATGATTATGAACATGGCAGGAAATATATACACTTGTGGTAGGACAAATCTGTGAACCTAGTAGGGACAATTCCCCCTTTTCTTTTCCACTGTCTTATTTCCCCCTTTTCTTTTTGAAGTTTAGGTTTTACTGAGTTTTCTTTCTCCAAATGATGATCATGAACTTTGTCAGCGATGACTGGGTACTTCTGAGTGTCAATCTTCACTACTTGGATCTTGTCATTCAGTGCAGCACTAACTTTATCCAGGATAGAACCATAGCTTGAGATTCATCATCACACATGATATATCCATGTATAGCTTTTGCATCTTGGTTCATATAACTTCAGTTTCTGTCTATGGAGCCTGCCTTCTCCTTTTGCTTTTCTGAGATTCATGTGGAAGTAAATTTTTTTCGTATAGTCAATTATGCATTTATATTTTTCCAATAGTATAAATATATCGTACCATCAGTGTGCATCTATCCTACCATTAGTGTCAAGTTATACAGGAATTACTGGGTTTCCATTATGATCCTACCAATATCGTTGTTTTCTCCTACCATTAGTTTCCATTAATCCTATCATTCTGATCCTACCAATATCGTTGTTTTCTCCTACCATTAATTTTCATCTATCCTACCATTTTTGTGCATCTATCCTACCAATTTAAATACCTTTCAAGGAAAATCAAGCTAGAAACCGTAGCAAATTATGTTCCACATTTTTCAGAAAAAAAACCAAGGGTAGAGGGTTTCCAGTCTACAACAGAAGATGAAGAAAACCTAAGTAACATTATATCTAAGGGTAGAAGATCTAATTCAGTCGTTCTAGCATTGAATTAGATTGGATTCATGAATTTTGATTGATAGAAATTGGATTGAGATTGGGATTTATGGATTGGTAATTGAGATTAGGGTCAATTCACGCCTCAATGATTACTAGTGTGGGATTTGTGGATTGGTCAATATTAATTCTACTTCTTTGTCAATAGTACACATATATCTTATGATTCGTGTATATCCATCCTACCATTAGTGTCAAGTTATACACTTAAGAATTTCGGTGATTACATTTTTATCATACCAATATCGTATATTTATCCTACCAGGTTCACAAATTTGTCCTATCACTAGTCTATATATTTTCTACCAAGTTCATAATTTTGTAAGTTCAGAGATATTGATAATTTATAAATTTGTCGTACCAGATTCACAAATTTGTCCTGCCATTAGTGTATATATTTCCTACCATGTTCCATCGTATAAGTCCATAGAGATATGAACGCATACTCCGTATTAGCCTATGTGAGAGTCGAACTAACATCTTTGTGTGCAAACACAACGCTCTACCAATTGAGCTAATAGCATATTCTTCATCCATCTTCATTATAAATGCATATTAAGTTATTAACATGCATGTTTCTTTACCTTCACAAACTAGTCATGTTGTAGGAGGAAATCGTGTTCGATAAATAAGAATATAAATCAAACCGGACTATGCTCACGCAAATGATTACAAAACTTCCTTCCGATGTAGCAACAGGAAGTCAGGATCGATCCTCGAGGAAGCGTGTCAGCGGATCCTAGGCAGCGGCAAATCTCACGGTGGTGATCGACCACAGTGTACTCGACCTCGACCAAGGGTGGTCGACAGGGGTCAGGCACAGCCGATTTCGAGCAACAAAAGATGCTGGTGGTGGTCGACGTCGACTAGGCTTACTCGACGTCGAGTAGGGTCTGGTCGACTTCTGGTTCCTGCAGAAACAGAAGCAACAACGATCTTTGCTCGATCGAAAATCAGGGGTCGACGTCGACCAAGGGGTGGTCGAAGTCGAGTAGGAACAGTAACGAAAATAAAAGACAAATCATTTCGGAATTCGGAATAAAAATATGTAAAAGAACTTCCAAGATCGGGGTTTGCAACAACGATAACCAAACATGCATAAGGCAAGATAAATAACGATAATCATGCAAATCGCATCGAAGGATCAAGCTTTCGCCTTTTCCAACAATTAGACAACTCTTTCAAGAAACTCTAATTGTATCTACCGATTTTATGTTTATTAATCCGAGTTGTTAGCATGGATTTCTATTAAATAGATAATAAACACATAAAAGGTAGTAGATGCTCAAAACATAATAAAGGTCGGATCTTTACCTCAAACACGCATGACTATCGTCGGGCTCGCCCCAACCCTAGAAGTGGGTGGACTACTCGCTCTTCATCGCAATCGCAGACATCATTGATGGAAAATAAACTACTTGCATTAATAAACTAAACAGAGCTTACAACCAAAGGAAGCCAATTCCGCTCTCGCTTCACAAACTCCTCTTGGCCTCCACTCTCTCTCTCTCTCCCCTACTTCTCCTCCTCTAGAATTGAATTAATAAAAACTAGCCCCATGGGCTTTATTTATAGGCTTCCAATCCTTGCTAATCAAGGAAGGAATTTCTATCTATATCTCTATCTAAAATAGAAGATATAATTCTACTTAGGAAATAAATAAGTTATTTGGCTAAATGTCCACTTTTGTATACTAGTTTTGCTAAATGTCCAACTAAACTACTTTTTTTGTTAAATGTCCAATTTTTTTTTGAAAACCTTGTTTTGCCCTACCTTATCTAATCAAACCCCCCCCCCCCCCCCTCTGTGTATCAGTAGATCCTCGGTTTTTCGGTCAAACAAAGAACGAGAGAACCGAGAAGCAAAGATCTCAATAGATCCATGGAGGATGCCTCGACTCGAAGTTCAAACGGCATCGCAGATCTCTGTAGGTCTCGAATAGAAATCAACGCCTCGAATCGAAATCGACGCCTTGAAGTTCAAATGGTAGACCATGGAGGATGCCTCGAATCGAAATCCAACTTCGAAACCTAGAGAAGCAACTGGAAGGGAAATCGATGCCTCAGGAGCCTTACGATCGCCGGAGCAATCGATTACAGGTCTTGATTCCACCGCCGGAGCGATCGACAATGGCAAGGAACTCGATTTCAGGCCTTGATTCCTCATCTGATTACAGGCCTTGATTCCACCGCCAGAGCGATCGATTACAAGCCTTGATTACAGGTAGGTGAAACTCGATTTCAGTCTTAATTTCTTTGAATTCGAAGTTTGTGTCCTACGCGCCGCCACCGCTGGTCGGCGTTGGAAGCGGCAAGGAGGAGGACGAGCCGAGTGAAGGCCGCCATTGGTGGTTCGGCCAGGGCAGATGACGTTGCCGATGATTACTACGCCATTTTGGGCCTGGTAAGATCCCTCATGTTCTGCTTTTACGGCTGATTGATAGTGCAGCTGTCCATAAACCTTAATTATGATCTTCTGCAATAGTGGCTAATTGCTATACTTGTATAAATTGAATTGGTAATATATTTTTTGGGGGAGATTTCTGTGTGCGAGCTTGTAAAGATGTAATAGTATAGAGATCTTAGGTTCAGTATATGACAAATTGCATCGGTTATGGTTTAATGTTTTTGTGTTGTGCATAGCTTTTTTTGGTGATCAAAATCAAGCGATGCTGAATATATGTTTCATGGTTTCTAATGGTTCATCATCTTGTTATTACATTGGATGTTGAACTGAAGAGGTTCTACAATTTTCATTTGAGTCAAGCTTGTTATTGCAGTTGTAAGCCAATATGTGTAAAATTAATAATTAACTATTCATTTTCAGTGTTATAATTAAGGAATCCACTTTTGACTATGTTGTGTTTTGTTATTATAATATATAATAAATTACATTAAATCTTAATAAAATGTATTTATTATTATAGTATATGTGTCACCACTTATAAAATGTAAAAACAAAACTGTCACCAAAAAAAAAATATTGTCACCACATGTGTCACCAACTGTGTGACCACTGATAAGAGTGGTGACAGTGATAAGGGTGGTGACAGTGATAAGGGTGGTGACAACGATAGGGGGTGGGGGTGACAGTGATAGGGGTGGTGGTGACAGCGATAAGGGTGGTGGTGACAGTGATATGGGTGGTGGTGACAGCGATATGAGTGGTGGTGACAACGATAGGAGTGGTGACAGCGATAGGTCGCTGACAGCGATAGAGGTGGTGACAACAATAAGGGTGGTGGTGACGGCAATAAGGATGGTGATGATAGTGATAGGGGTGGTGACAACGATAGGGCGGTGACAACGATAGAGGTGGTGACAGCGATAAGGGTGGTGACTGCAATAATATATTGTGGTGACAGCGATAGGGGTGATGACAGCGATAATAGGGGTGGTGACAACGATAAGGGTGATGACAGTGATATGGGTGGTGACAACGATAGGAGTGGTGACAGCGATAATAAGAGTGGTGACAGCGATAGGGATGGTGACAGCAATAGGGGTCATGACGGTAATAGAGGTAGTGACACTAATCTCGTAAAAAAACTATCACCAAAAAATTTGTTTATCAACATACATGTGTCACCAAAGTTATTGATCGGTGTCACCAAAATTATTCATGTAACAAAGTGCTTCCGGCCCATTTCAATTAAATTGCTTCAGGCCCATTTATTTATTTTTGGTCAAATTCAGGCCCATTTATTGAATTCAACCCACATCACGTACGAGAAGCGAGCTTCCAGCCATTTCATCATAAATGCGTAATCCAAGCCGTCCTTAATAAATATCAAGGGTAAAATTGTAAATAATGGACATTTTGCAAAATGGATTATGAAAATGGACATTTTGCAAAATGACCTTAGTAAAATGGACACTTCGCAAAAAAAGCCGGAAATAAATACATCTAAACTAGATAAAACTAGAAAAATCCTAGGGTAATTAATTGTTCAACCCTTATGATAAATAAAAAGATAAAAAGATAAAAATATCTAAATCTTCATGTGTTGGGAATCTTCTCTCGGAAATATCTCCATCGGATTCGGGATAAAACTTTAAGTAAAGCTCGGAATCGACTTGATGACGTCATTGGCACTAGGTCGATATCAACCACGTCTCGTAGATATCGAGTTGACTTTTCTCGGCTTCAACTTTTCTGATCGATTTCGGCTCCCTGGGCAAAAATCGACTTGCATGTTGGTCGATATCGACAACTATAGGTCGATATCGAGTTTCCCTCTTGTCCGCTGGTCAAATTGAGTCGATTTGGAGATTTTCGACCAAGGTCAAGTCGATATCGAGTAGACTTGGTCGATATCGACCTCCCTTCGGTTCTCAGCATTCTGCTCTGATCTTGAAACACACTTTCCCGAGTCCTCGTTCGTCGGATTGATGCATATGAGCATGTGTTGGAAAGCTCTTTTCGAGGGCTACAACTCTTATGAAGACATCAGAACTTGACTCAGAATGATGAATGCCGAAAAATGGCCTTTTCTCCAGCTGCACCATTCTTAGCTTCTTCATGACTTTCCTTCAGGCTCCAAAGTGCGTCCGATTTCTGCGAAATTAAACAGAAACTAGTGTAGACTCCATAATTTGGCAAATAAGCATAAACTACATAGATTCTGTATTATTCTAACCCACATGCATGAAATGTATGCAGAAATTGACATAAAAGTAGATATAAAACATTGCACAAAACATAGACATCAAGTCACTCCACCACCACAACAAACAAATAGTGTATAAAGGATGGTAGCATTACAAGAGAGGCTTGAAAAAGCATTTTGAGGAATATTAAGATACGGAGTACAAAGATAAAACTAACCATACTACAAGGGGGTTCACATCAAGGCCAAACTACAAGGGGGTTCACACCATTGAAGTGCTCTCCATGTGAGCAGTTTAGTTTGCATCCAAGTTTTCTTTTTCCAAATGCAATCACCAATTCCAAGTAAACATAGTCGAATATGGTGGAATCAAATACTTACAAAAGCCCATCGACATAAACAAACACCATAATTAACAAGTTGACGTATAAGCAACATGAATTTCTTAATTAGGCCATGAATTATTTCATCTACCTAAGGTGGATAACCTAAGCAAGACTGGTCGTTGGTGGAAGAAACCACATGATTATGATTTATGGGTGCAGTAGCATAGTATGGTCTCAAATGGGAGTAAGACTACAATTACCGTTCCTTGCGTCGTTAACAATGTGTTGTGCCTCTTGCTCTGCAGCCAGCAAAAGCTGAATTACATTTTGTCCTCTGTCTGAGTCCATACTAGCTTGAATGTGGATGATTTGCTCTGAGATCAATCAAATACCCAAAGAAAACATGAGCACTATACTTAATAACTAGTAAGATAACTTCTTAATCATAGGATACCAGCAGAAATTGGAGATAATGAAGTCCAGAGATCAGGTTTAGACGTTTAGTATAAAAGGTATACACCATATACAAATAAAGCATGCATCTTCATAAGCGGTTAAAACTTAAGGTTGACCAAAAGGCTGGGGCAACATCACATGGTTACAGATGGATCAGTAATTGGGCATTTATCCATACTCAGCATGTTGCTTATTTCAAGTTAAATCTAGAATATCACGAAGCTAAAAATTCCAAGGATCTCGATAAATCGAACCACAACAACAACATTCACAAGCAATGCTCAAGAGGGAACCAAACAAACCTCGACTGATCCATAAAATCAAACTGGGAAATTTAAAACACATAATGAAAACAAACCGATATAGCCATGCTCATTCGCGGCCTTGGCCTTCTCGTCGAGGTCTACTTGGTGCTTGGCATCCGATCTGTAATGCCGTACGAGATTGTTGACGAAGAGAACTTGTTCTTTTCGTTTGACATGTTAGCCTGAATAGATAGAGGGGCCCTTTAAAAAAGAAGAAAAAAAATCAAGGTGTGGTCATGAGGATAAGTAAATCTCTTTCATGAACTTTTTAAAGAAGTATTTGAGGTGGCGTTCGGTTTAATTTAGGGTTGGCATGGTACGGTAACCACCAAAAAATGGTGATTACCACGTACCAACCACAAACTAGTGGTACGCAAATTTTCATACCACGTACCAACCATAAGTCGTGGTTACCGCATATGTGGTAACCACGACTTGTGGTTACCTACGGTACATTACCATGGTTACCAAGTTGTAATTCTGTTTGTATTTTTTTGAAACACTTTGGCTATCTTCCAGTAGTCATCAAAGTTATCGAACGAAAAAATATGGTTACAAAAAATAATATGGTTACCGTCTATTAAAAGTTCAAATAAATCAAGTTCACAACGTAAAGTACAAACCAATTCAAATCAACCAAGTTCAAAGTCTTGAAACAAACCAAGTTCAATTGTTCAAACATTCAAAATGTTCCTGCAAGTTCAAACAAAACAAGTTCAAAGTCTTCAAATATTCAAAATGTTCCTACTGTTTCTAGTAGACAAAATAGAAATGACCAATTTAGGTCAAAATCAAAACACAAAATATAAATTAAAAACTTAAAACTTAAAAGTAATAACAATAAAACATTAAATAAAAAAATTAATATATATACTTGGTAACCATGGTATTCAGATTTCATTACCATTACCGTACCACCTTCACATGGTTACCACCATGTTGGTTACCACAAGTGTGGTTACCAATATAGTCGGTTTGTGGTTGGTACGTGGTTGGTATGGTAATTTCCGTACCATTTGCCAGCCCTAGTTTAATTCATGAAGTGAAATAACTATTTTGTCACTGCTGTCAAAAGAAACAGCATGGAACTATGGCTACTTCTTATTAATTCTTATTATCGCTTTGAACATAAATTAGACATAAAAATGAATAAATCAAGGTAAATGAAGATATTGAAATGAAAGGAGGATAGTAGATCTTTAAAGTGATTGAAATGCCAAAATATAGAACCATGGGCAGCAAACTGAAATCAAAATACATCATGTTTGGGAGAATCCATTATCTTATTTACTCTTCTAGGGGGGAAATCATCCTAAATGTCATCTCTTGTAAAAAACCATTCAACCATGTTACCTTTCCTTACCAAACTGGTCTTGTGCTCTAATGCCTCTAAATATGCTTTACACTCACAACTTTGTTTTTCCCCTAATGTAGGAGTAGAGGCATGATATAATGGAGGCTTGTCCAGTTGTTACCTTGCTAGCCCTTTATTCTAATGAAATTAAGGCAATGGAACAACTTTCGCAACTTTCAGCGAATGAACTGTTTTTATACTTTCAGATCAGACATTAATAAGATCTAAGCATCAAAATATACCTCAAAGTATCACTCCGTAAAATTTCCGTTCTCAAGACCAGTCTTCTTCTTCACCTCTTTTTTCCTTCTTCCTAAATCCACCAACACAAAAGTACAACAATTCCACAACATTAAATTTTCAATTTTCAAATAAACACAAAAGCTTTTGGATTTATCAGGCTACTTCCCCTTATTAGCCCCTGCCATGTTTGATTGTAACATTCTAGCTCCGAAGTTCAAATCGATAGTGGAAAGTGCAGAATTCCAATGAATCTGAACCGTTAATTCATGATAAAAGATCTGATCTAGCCCTAGCCTACCTGATGAACCAAACTTAAAACTTGGAACTGCCTAGCAACACATTAAATTGAGCAAACGAGTATCATAGATTGACAAGTGAGACAAAAAGGAAAGCATGATTGAGAGGAGATGGACAAATTACAACTAAATTGCGACAGAGAAGTCGGAGAAACAAGCCTACCCAAATAATAAAAATCCAAAACTTTGAGAAGAAGAGAGGCTTACATAAGAGGGTAAGTCAGAGAAAATAGAATTGAGGAGACGACGCACACATAACCCTGATTTACCAAAGTTAGAAGGAATCAAGAGGCAGGGTGAAGGAGGGAGAGGGGTAAATACCTGGAGGCTATTTAAATCAGGTAATTACGGGGTTGATTCAAAGGGAGGAGAGAAATGAGAAGAGAGGAGAAGCTTACATTGGAAGCCAACAATCTTCGTCGTGTCCGGCAACAAGTTCCACGCCATCGACAGGCTCCAGCGAGGAGTAGACAGCGAGTTGAGAGCCGTTTCCCTAACACCCGATTTAGGGATTCTACATCTCCGATCTTGTATCTCCAAATTCGACTCCAACAATCCACTCATCCACTCTCACAAGCCCAAATCCAATGTCAATTTGCGGAGATCTGACCGCCAGAATCCACCCCGAACCCCACGCGGCTTCCGGAACCACCGCCGATGTCGTCGGGTTTCTCCTCCTTCACTTCCAACAAAGGCTCCATCAGATACCTCCCCCTCCCTCAACCTGCTACAACCGGTCGCCAACAGTGCCAAAAAACCGGATAATTTATTTGCTTGGGGTAGAGGGGTTATTTTGGCTCATTTTTTGACCTTGTTGTCTAGTTGTGCAAATATGCCCATTTTTTGGTCTAGTTGCTACCATTTCCCCTAAAAAAAATTAATAAAATAATATGTTGACATAATTTATAGAAAGTTATATAAGTCAGAATCTATCTATATATATTTTAGTTCATTGACAAAGATATAAATAAAAAATAATTCATAGTCATACTTACAGAAATATCAATAAGTATTTGATAGATGCTATTTTATTTATATCTAGATTATTTTTTGGTTGAGAGAATTGTTTATATCAAAATTAATTATTTAATTATTTTTATTTTATTTGTATATATATTGTTTTTTGAGGCCAAAATAAATTATTAAAATATTATATAACCGAAATATATAGCCACAATCCATTAATGCATAGATATTTTAGTAAACTAATATAATAAATATGTACTACATATTTAATATAAAAAATATTAAAATATATTTAAAAATCAATTATCTAATATATTACATGAGATTTAATTAATTATATATTAGAAAAAAAATATTTATATATAATACGTCGAATTAAATCCATATATATCTATATTATTTTTTGGTAGAAAAAATATTTGTGTTTAGATTATTATTTTTTATTTATTAGAATTTATCTAGATTATTTATAATATTTTATTAATGTATTCTCCGTGCACGCGACGGGACCTACACTAGTTATATAGTAATGATACTCAATCCCAATACCACCATTAAAGATGCTCTAAAAACACTTTAAAATCTCCAAAATAGAGAATCGCGCACCCTATATACATAGCAAATTAACGTTCAATTGGACGTTGTTGAGTAGAGAAGTTGTTGACGTTGGTCGATGGCTAGTGAAGGATTGGGTCAGGCCGAGCAACAACGTCGGATTGGACGTTGCTAACTTGCTAATATGGGCCATATCAGGCCTAAAATAATATTTTTTTTATCAGACCTAAAATAATATATTAAAAAACAAATTTTTTTGGGGATTCAAAATGTCACAAAGGACGTTTTTTGTGTGTGTATGCGTGTGAGGGAGAGATTGTGATATTTTCCCTAGCAACATTTGATCCGACGTTGCTAGCCCGGTTCGGTCCGACCCGATCATTTACTTCACATCAAGCAACGTCGACAACTTTTCCACAACAACGTCCAATCCAACATATTTGGGGTGTATATATAGGAAAATACACCCCTATATTTTTTTAAATATCTCGAAAAAACTCTTTTTACATATTCATTTGATTAACCATTCCGGAATGCTTCACTGGAAATGACTTGCGGGATTCAAAATGCCTCACTGGAAACAAAGAAGGAAAGACAGAAATAACAAACGAAAGCAAGAAATAACAAACGAAGGCAAGAAATAACAAACGAAGGCAAGAAATAAAAGCAAAGGCAGCAACTTTACTCGATCTCGACAAGCTGTTACTCGAGATCGACAAGGGACAGTGACGACAGAAACTTCGGAATCGAAAGCAGAAACAGAAACTCAACTCGATATAGACCAAAACCAACTCGATCTCGACAACAGGCCTACTCGAGATCGACAAGGCTCTACTCTATCTCGACTAAAACTCAGAAACTGTAAACTTGCAGATTCGAACACAGAATTCAGAATTTCGACAAAAATAAATCAATATATGAAAGAACTTCCAAAGCCAGGGTATCAACACCACAACGCTAATCATGCAAAGTAACACATAAAGGCATAAAAGATCATGCTTTTCATCAAAATAACTTTCGTTAATTACTAACAAATAGGCATATAGAGGCTTTCGCATAAACCCTAATTGTTACTAACCCTTTTCACATAATTAATCCAAGTTGCATTAAGATCACTTTCGCTTCAATAATACGAACAAGGATCACCTTCAACTCTCGCAAAAGAATCATGCTCATAGGGATAGAAGACGAATCGCATAAAAAGATCTAACCTTTACCGCATCACCTCACATGGCCACCGTCGGGCTCACCCCAGCCCCAGAAGTGGGTGGACTACTCGCTCCTCATCGCAATAGCAGACATTGATGTATGAAAAGAAACTTGCATTAAACTAATTTCAAAGCCTTTACAATCCCGGCAATCCAACTTTCGCTGAATGCCAAAACCCTAAAAACCTTAGAACTCCTAAACTGTCTCTGTGGAACTACTTCTCTAACTTGTGAATTGAATTATGAAAAACCAGCCCCTAGGGCTTTATTTATAGGCTTCTATTCCTTGCTAATCAATGATAGAATATATCTATCTATATCTAAAAAGCTTAAAAGATAAATAAAACCAATTTAGGAATTAAATCCATAAAGGGAAAATAAATCTAAATAGGTAACTCTTCTCATCTTGATAGATCTTGTCTTCCATAGATAGAACTTGATGTATCTCGGCAATCTCGGATTCCTTCGGCCCCAAGGACTCCCAAAGCGTGTAGGTTAGTCAAACCGTGTAACGCACTTCGGACACGGCGCTCCTCGATCTCGACTAGGGCTCCTCGAGATCGAGTACGGTGGTCGTCGACATTGCTGGCTGGGCTTGGTCGGGTAGCTCTACTCGACAGGCTCGGATCTTGGCTCCTAGCTCCTCGATCTCGACTAAGCAACTCGAGATCGAGTTGGGAAGTCGTCGAGGATGGCTAACTGGTGTGGTCGAGGAACTCCTCCTCGGCATGGACTCGGACTGGCGTTGTAGGGTTCTCGATCTCGACAAGCCTCCTCGAGATCGAGTAAGGTTGTCTCGGCGTCTCCGTCCTCGGCTTCTCGACTTGTCACAACTCGTCGACTCCGGACATGGCGTTGAGGTGTAGTCGATCTCGACAAGTGGTACTCGAGATCGAGTAAGGTTCCGAGAGTCAGATTGCTCTGGCTCAGTTTCTCGATCAGTGCTTAGTCGACAAGGCCTGTGCTCGGACACTTTCGTCGAGATCGAGTAGGTTTACTCTAGATCGAGTAGACATGGGCTCCTAGCTTGATTCGACTGGTTCCGCTGTATCTTGACCTTGGACTTCTGTAGTTGATTTCCGAGCTTTTCCGACCTTTCTCAGAACTGTTGTAATTTGCTTCGAATTCTGCGAAATTAAACAGAAACTGGTGTAGATTCCATAATTTGGCAAATAAACATAAACTACATAGATTCTGTATTATATTAGCCCAAATGCATGAAATGTATGCAGAAAACGATATAAAAGTTACTGTAAAACATGGCAGATTCAACTCACAACAAGATCCGCCTTGGATCTTGCTGGAGTCGCTGGCCGGATTCCTGCACTGTGTTGTCGTTGGCGGTGGCCCAACAGGAGTCGAGTTCAGTGGCAAATATGGAGGAACGTCTCAAGGTGGCGTCGGTGCTCTTGTTGGCTCTCTCCCGATCAACTGTTGCTCTCTCGGTCAGTTTCCGCGCATCCCTCTTCTCATTCTTAGGCCGCCGCCTCCTCTGGTAAGTGATTGTCGTCTACTTCCTCCTCTGGTAAGTGATTCTCGATCTCGAGCTGATGAAGAGCTTATACTTGCTGATTTTATACTTTTCACTCTTCAACCTATGCAGCCTGAACTTATGTTGTTGAACTTGATTAATTTTGATTCAACGTGATTGTCTTCTTCTCTGTGTTCTTTGCATTCTGTTCCCCTGCCTTCTCTTTACGGATTTTGTTTAGCTCGCATTTAAATGCTTGATTTAGCTAGTTGATTTTGTTTGAAAAAGCTATAAAATCTATATGAATCTAAATGACAGCATTTGATTCATCTAAAAAAAGGTGTGGTTGTAGGCTGATATTCATATATGCACATGAGGATCAGAAGTTCCTGACTATCTCAAGTCTAATTTGTTCCAAAATATCCTCAATCAGGCAAGCTCTCCATTCCAAAATCCTTGATGTTCATTCTAGTTTCTGTAATTGTTGAATTTAGTGAAATCCTCGTTGCCGTTCATTCTAGTCAATCTGGAAATTAGCAAAATGTCCATCATTTTTCCCCTTAAATACTAAACTGTCTGCTGCTTGAGCATCTGTTTTTGATTTTGTGCTGCCTTTTTTTTCCCTTTTATTCAGTCAATATGGAAACATTACTTTCTTAGTAGGGTATGAGTAGATTCATACATTATATATACAAGTGAGGCAGTGTAGGTTGTACATTTGAATTTCTCTAATATCGCTCTAGTTATGCAGGTTGCAGCACCAGCTATGCAGGCTGCAGCACTAGCTATGCAGGTATGTAAGTTGATTGTTGTGCAACTGTAAGAGAGAGTTGTGCAACTCTAAGACAGAGTTGTGCAACTCTAAGACAGAGTTGTGCAACTCTAAGACAGAGTTGTGCAACTCTAAGACAGAGTTATCACAAAAGATCTAGTTAAAGGCTGTAGAATGCATTGCTGGACAGCTCACTGTGCTGGATAAGGGTCGGGTTGTATCATGTTGTTGTTCTTGTTATTGATTTTAAGTTTTATTTTTTCAACAAAACAATTTTTTTAAAAAAAAAATCAATTGCTATGTGAGAACCTTGCTTGCAGGGGCTATTTTAGGTCCAGAGGATTGCTTTTTGTAGGAGATGTTTGTGCTGTATATGTCTCACCTATGATGATAAGAAGGATCATAGTCTCTAGTTAATATGCAATTCTGATCTGCCTAATCATGGTACTTCTTGCAGGTGGTCATGCCACTTGAAATTAATTTGCTCTTCAACATGAAAGAGTACGTATTCTGAAGAGCATGTATGATGAAGAAAAGCTTTAATAAATTGGATGGACAGCTTTAAAAAATTGATTGTTGTCAAAACCCGAAAGGTAAAGATAAAGATGCTCTTTAGGATATTTGGGTCCTTATTTCATCTAATATGTCTTTTCTGCTGCTAGAGAACATCAGGGAAAAACTGTGAAAATGGGGGAGAAGAATTATATGACAGCAACTAATCAAGTTGCCTCAAGTGTGATTACAAGGGCAACAGGAAAAGTGGGGAAAAGAGCTTCTGATGCAAGTATGACAGCAACAACAAATGAGGGGGAACTTGGGTGCTGCTGGTGGGGTCGTTGCTAGCAGGGAGCATGGTCGTTACTATCTTATTGGGAACCTACTTTTTGTTTTGTAGCTCTCCTTAAAAGACAGGGAGTCGATGCTTAGGGTCTCGTGAAGTCTGCTCCTGAAAAAGAAGAAGAGCCAGAACCGCATATTGACTGTACTGGGAATTTGCAGGTAATAACACATTGACACTTTGATGAATTCATTATTTATTTGTAAAAGAAACTTATCCTGAAATAGACTAATGCTAGTCATGGTGTTAGTGTTGTGTTTCTACTCTAAATGCAGCTAGTTATAGTAGACAATTGAAATTTTACAAAAAAAAAAATTGACAATTGGAGTAAAACACAACACTAACATCAATTTATTGGCAGCTTGGGCTAGTTTTCTCTGGGAAACTGCTACTGAGAGTGCTGCAGAGGCACAAGGACATGCCAAGGTACTCATTTCTTATAGAATCTTGCAAAACTCGGGTACTCGGTTTTCTCTTATTGGTTTTGAACTCTAGTTTTTTCGTACTGGTTTTTCAAGGCGGTTAAGAGCAAGGGAGCCTCTAAATCAGGAACAAGCAAGAAAGAAGGAACCTTTGTCGAAGAGCATCTAAGGCAGTTGGTTGAGAACAACCCATCCAACGCCATGTTTCTAAGGAAATATGCACAGTTCCTTTTATGAGGTGAATCAGTTGCTTTCATGGAGCCCTTGCCTTGGTTTTCATTCGGATTTTATGTGAGCTAAGCTCACTCACTGTTGGATGGTATATGTAGTCAAAGAAAGACCTTAAAAGAGCTGAAGAATACTAGTCAAGGGCTATTCTGGCAGATCCCGAGGATGGCAAAATCCTAATTCAGTATGCTAACTTGGTGTGGGAAACTCACAAGGATGAAGAGACATCTCAATCCTACTTCGAGCGAGCTGCTCAAGCTGCCCCCGCTAATAGGTATATCATTTTATTCCATCCCTCAAAACACTGGAAAACTTCAAGGCCTCAATCTACTAAGCAAGTTTCTCTTGTAACTCAAAATCTAATGTTAAGCCCCGTCTGATTTTTTCTCTTGCAGTCATGTCCTTGCTTCATATGCTAGTTTCCAACTATCTCCTTATGAACTCTTCCAACTGCACACCAAGAAACATAAGCTTGAACTTCCCACCAGGACAGGTCACCTCAAACATATCACTATCCATCTCCATCAGAATCAACGACTGGCTGACGAGAGCCAACCAAGCTTCGTCAAGGTAGCAGTTCAAGTTGCTGACATGATTCAAACTCTCAAAGGTAGCAGTTCAAGGTACATACTAGTAATTTTTTATTCTCTGAATTTGAAATTCTACCCAATTTGTTATGAAATTTTGTTCCTAGCTAATGTTGAATGATGGCATTAATTAGTGTATTGTGCAATCAAGTGATGAGAGATGATGTACTCGCCAACAAATGTTGCTTGAATAGCTTTTGTGATAAATGTAAGTTGTTAATGCCCTGGGAATTGATTTTATATATACAAATCCTTTAAATTCGTGTGACAAATCCTTTAAGTTTATTTTATATGGATGCTTTTTTACTCCTTAGTCCTCTTTGCCATTTGTGTCTTTGGGAGTTTAATCTTGAACACGAGTTAGCTCTGCAAACTAACATTGGGGTTTCGATAAACTAAAAAGTAATTTGTTGATAATCCTTTTACTCAGGTATTAGGGACAACATAATTTCTAAATCAAGCTGTGTGTGGGGGGCTAAAGATGTACTTGCTGAAGATCTTATACCAAAAAAGACGTTGAGGGATATAATTACTCGCATCTCAGACTCTTCTAGCAGCAGTAATAACAGTGTTCGAAGCAACTCAGACTCTTCTAGCAGCAGCAGCAGCAATGACACGAGTGCCTTGAAGATAAAGCCAATGCTAACCATTTGGAGACTGTGCAACTAAGAGCAAGAGTTGGGTCATTGGAAGGTGAAAATAGTGAAATAAAAGCCCAATGGGCTAGATACGTCCCAGCCATGGCATCTCTGAGAGAGCCAGTTGCATCTCTTGAAAAGCACGCTATTTACACTGAAGATGATGACAGTGGTGATCGGGTATTTTTTTTTTCTATTTCTCGATAGAATTATTTGAATTTTTTAGTTGCTAGCTTATGGCAGTGGCATGAGTGATTTATGCCCACATTTGCTGAATTTTAAGTGTGTCGAACTTTGTCTGGTATTTTGATTCCTTGCATTCACAAAATATGTTTGGATATTTGATCTCTTATCTTATCAATGTGTCTTCACAGGATGCTTCCAGCCCAAACATATTGAGCAATGGAGTAGTCACAGCTGCAATGTCAGATGGATTTTCCGACTTGCAGGATATATCAGGGAGGCTCAAAGCTATTGAAAACAAGGTGGTGGAAACAAAGAAGCTTGCTGAAGAGAGGAGTCTCAGAGCACTAAAATCTCAAAACAGCAGGTAATGTCGTGGAAGTGGCAGATCCAGTAGGCGCTTCTCTTCTGAAATCATGGAAGAACATTCTCGGGACGAGCATCAACAAAATGGTATCAAGCATATGAAGAAGACGCCTGATCCTCGTGAAGCTGAAGGTGAAGTTGTCATGAAGGATATCATGCTTGATCAGACATTGGAGCCCTCATCGCATAGAAAGAATAGAAAAGGTGGTTATAGCAACAGTGGGAGCAGTGATCAGACTCTAGAGCTATGGGATACAATCGACCAGTCAGAAAACATTGATTGAATCAGGAACGAACTCAAAACTGAAAGAGCAAGTTTGTTTGTGACTATATTGTACATTTTAGGAACATGTTTTCAAAAAGTTGATTGAATCTGGATGTGGTGTAGGTCTTTGTTCTTAATTATGTTTTAGTCTTGAGAAGGTTAATAAGGTCCTGATAATCTTATATGGATATCCCAACCTGCTAAATATAGAACTTTGTATCAAAAGATGTCAGCTTCAGCCTTCATTTTGTGTGTATCATGTTGCAACTTACATTTGCTGTTGTTAAGATCTAGATGAGTGGTTTCCCTTTTTAACATCTGAATCAAAAAAGGTTTGAAAACTGTGATGGAGGCAGGCCAAAGCCAAATCGGATTCAACAAATAGAAAAACAAGTTGATCTAAAAGATACAGAAAATAAAATTCTTGCTAGCTAATACAACAAAAATAGCTTGGCACTGACTTGGGAAAATGGATCTTTGTATGTTACAGATGAGACGGTGGATATATTGCTATATACATAGGGGGTGAGAAAAATGAAAATTAAAGAATCAAATTAGATTTTAGTTTGTATGAATAAAACTATAAATTTCATGAATAACACTACGAAATTTTAGAGTTGCACGACGCTGTTGTAAGAGTTGCACGACTCTGTTGTAAGAGTTGCACAACTCTGTTGTAAGAGTTGCACGACTCTTGCTTTAAGAGTTTCACGACTCTCTTGTAAGAGTTGCACGACTCTTTATTAAGAGTTGCACAACTCTCTTGTAAGAGTTGCATGACTCTGTTGTAAGAGTTGCACGGGGAGTTGCACGACTCTCTTGTAAGAGTTGCACGACTCTGCTGTAAGAGTTGCACGACTCTTGTTTTAAGAGTTGCACGACTCTCTTGTAAGAGTTGCACGACTCTGTTGTAAGAGTTGCACGACTCTTGTTTTAAGAGTTGCACGACTCTCTTGTAAGAGTTGCATGACTCTCTTGTAAGAGTTGCACGACTCTGTTTTAAGAGTTCATGTGTCTCTCTACCTTTATAGGTTAATTTGCATGAACCAAAGTGAATATAGGATACAATTCATGATCCAAAGTGAATAGAGCATCTCTTTAGAAATTAAAGGTTGTGTCAGCGGTGTTTTCAATTTTAGTGCTGACAGATTTATAAAGAAATAAAATTGATCAATACATTTTCATCACTAAAATTGCAAACACCGTTGACACTAGTTGTTTTCTCTAATTAACAAAATAGAAAAAGATGCTGACACTACAGTTGTGCAACTCTAAACTACGGTTGTGCAACTTTAAAATACATTTTAAGAACCAAATTAGATTAAAAAGTGCAAGAATAATATTATAATGTGACCAAATTAGATTTTTAGTTTAAGAAGAATCAAATTAGATATTAGTTTGTATGAATAAAACTATAAATTTCGGGAATAACACTATGAAATTTTAGAGTTGCACGACGATGTTGTAAGAGTTGCACGACTCTGTTTTAAGAGTTGCACGACTCTTGTTTTAAGAGTTGCACGACTCTTGTTTTAAGAGTTGCACGACTCTTTATTAAGAGTTGCACGACTCTTGTTGTAAGAGTTGCACGACTCTTGTTGTAAGAGTTGCACGACTCTTGTTTTAAGAGTTGCACGACTCTCTTGTAAGAGTTGCACGACTCTTGTTTTAAGAGTTGCACGACTCTGTTGTAAGAGTTGCACGACTCTTGTTTTAAGAGTTGCACGACTCTCTTGGAAGAGTTGCACGACTCTTTATTAAGAGTTGCACGAATCTGTTGTAAGAGTTGCACGACTCTTGTTTTAAGAGTTGCACGACTCACTTGTAAGAGTTGCACTACTCTGTTTTAAGAGTTGCCCGACTCTGTTTTAAGAGTTGCACGAATCAATATAATTTCATATTTTCTCAATAAATTATTGCACAACGTGCTCTTATTTTTGCTCATCAATACCTTATTTTTGCACAACTAGTGGTAAAATTAGTGCTGACACTGATATTAGTTACAATTAGTGATGACACTGATATTAGTTACAATCGAGTCCTCTTACCAAGTAATAACTTTGTAGTTCAGTATATATTTTTTCCGTGTGAGCACTTTTTTTTCTTCATGTCATCACATTTTTTAGAGTTGCACAACCGTATTTTAGAGTTGCACAACTTTAGTTTAGAGTTGCACAACTTTAGTTTAGATTTGCACAACTGTATTTTATTTGTGTCAGCACCTCCAAGAAACACTTTCCATTCTATTTGTCTCCAATTTAAGTGGCTCAATGCTTCAACCAAAGTTTACACAACCAACAACACGATAGCCTATACGGGATTTGAACCCGTATCTTTGTGTTTGTACACAACGCTCTACCGATTTGAGCTAATAGGCTTCACAAAATAATAACAGGTCTACCCAAACATAAAGCAATAAGTAGGAGAGCATTAGAAAGACATATCCCATGTTGTGTCTAATTTATATACACAAAATAGTCCACTAAATTCTATCAACTAATACCTCACAGGAAGCCCACTGCTAGTACTGCCACAACCTTTCACCCCATGATACAATACAAAATCTGTTTTCTCAATATCAACAGTTTAGTACTTGTGCACCAAGAAATTCAAGCAAAAGAACAATAAAATATGTTACTGGCATACAAAATCCCTTCAGCAGTTAAGAGTAAACAGATTAAAATGCAAAAAAGTCGACAGCAATGAGGAAAAACAGAGCCAACAGAATGACCAACATACAGTGCTTCTTACAAGCTCAGCTGGTGCAATGTTATTTAGCAAAAATCACCAAAAGATGACAAGGAAAGACTGAAAGAGGAAATGGACACCAACAATTTCATTAAACAAGAACTGTTTGCATGCTACCAGACAAGGTTTCTACTCCGGATGGATAAGATCAGCTAGATCAACCAACCAATAAGTAGAGTTGAGAGTGATATAGGTAAACATCATATATCCATAGAAAGAGCACATCATCCAATAATACAGGCTAGGATCAAATGTGCCATGTCCAGCCTATCCAAGATGGTAATGTGAAGTTCCATCAATAAACAGCCTAGCCTTAACTCTTTTTAAATAAACAAATGCACAACATTATGAATTATAGGGTCTTGAATCAAAGCCAGCATATCTAGCACTGCACATAAAATCCAATATGAATACATTTTTAGTGTTTGTAAAAAGCTTATGATCAATAAATTCCTGTGTGGTAAAACTACAAGTGGCCACTTATACACAACTGATAATCCTGATGCTCATTATTAATGGTTCTTGTTTTCCCAGCAAGATTCTCATTAGTAAATCTAGCTTCCAAATCACTTTAGATATGTTGATTAAAACTTATCACATGACTGGTAATTTTTTCCTATGACTACATTATACCTCAATCTGCGATCATTAAATTTCTGGCTCATAATATCCCTCCTTTCTTCAAATTCTTACCTGATCCACCAATGAGAGCTCTTTTGGCTTTCACAAACACTGATTATGATTAAAGCTAGCACAATGTTGGATTAAATGACCACATTTCAGCAATTGCAATCCATCACAAACAAAATCGAGTTCCTTATCAATCGATCTTCGATCGATTGATAAGGAAAACAGTCGGAAGCAAAGATCGATTAGTCGGAAGCAAAATCTGTCACATGTATGCTCAATTTCAAAGCTTTCACAGTGCAATTTGACAAAGAAACATAAACACAAACACCTTGAGACTTCAAAATCGACTCCAACACTTAAAAAATCAAAGAAAATTTGCGCCGAAGGCGCAAATTTTCTATGATTCCATTGCACTGATTAAATTTTTAGCATTCATTAACCTAAAACAAATCATCATTCACCTAATTCACACATATCTCAGAAAAATATTCCAATTGAACACTTGAAATTGAGCACAATCAGACCACAAATAAACTTCGATATCTAGCGAACAAAGTAAATCGATGTAAAAATCCTACCTTGGAAGCGCTGTCAACGAGGAGAGGTTAATTGGCAAGGCGGAGGTAGAGCTGCTTCTTCCTGTCATGGCGGCAGGCATCAGGCGGCGTCGTTAGCGCGACCATGGACGCGATGCATTCCTCTGGTACCGAGGAGGAGCGGCGCCGAATCCATAGATCTCGGCCTAGCTCGCTCGCTCGCTCCGCTCGCCTCGCTCGACGTCCACCACACGATGAGGACGCAGGCTTCCAGGCCGCAGCCTCATATCGGAGCGATTGCACGCTGACGACGAGCCGGAGGCAACGGAGGGGCTCCGCTTCTTCCAATTGGACCAACCGCCGCCGCCAGCAGCCCTGGAATAGTCGTCGCCGTCTTGATCGGGGCCCTCCCGGAGCAGCGATAGTGCCTCAGGTTGCTCTCCCGGAGCGGAGAGAGATTGAAAGGGAAGGTGCGGAGAGGGAGAGCGGAGGAGAGAGAAATGGCTGTGGGAGAGAGAGGTAGTAGGGTTTTATTTAAGACATTTTGCAAAATTGTCCCAAAACACGGATATTTTGCAAAATAAGTCCTTTTTCGTGGCTATTTTGCAAAATCCCCTTTTTTCTGGTCATTCTCTATAATATAATGTGACCTTTCGTTTTGATTAAGTGAGGAAAATGAAAATGATCGATTACAATAATACCATTTTGATAAACTATTGGAGTACAATATTGGTTGAAGAAACATGTTGCATGTGAACGAGCTTAGTGACATTAGGCCTAACCAACCCTATAGAATATAAATTAATAAACAAAAATATACTTAAAAATTTCACAAGTTGCTGATTTTTTATTTAAACCAAAATGAATTCAATGTATAAGCAAATTATATTAGGGAAGATTCTCTATATTTGAATGCATATACTCTAGGAAAGTATTAGTAATAAAAATGGCTAAAATTCTCTTATTGGGACGAGATGTGACAACAACCTTCCAACTAAAAATTAAATTTAGTATATATGTTTCTTGATTTGATATATTATAAGCTAAAATATGAAATAGATGTCAATTGTCATTTATTAAATTGAGATGCTTCAATTGTAATTATCATTTGCTAAACTTCATGACTTCATATGATATTTAAACCCGAGATAGAACAACAACAACAACCCAGTCTATCTCGCGATGAAGCAGGGTCTGGGGGGTCAGGATGTACACACTCTTTCCCCGAACTAGTTGAGAGAGTGTTTCCGATAGACCCAAAACTGAAAGCCACGTAATTCACAAGGAGACAAGAAAGACAGAAGACAAAGAGGCCAAAGGGAGCAGGAAATAAGGCGGGCACTAAGCCTAAACCCTAGGACTCTGATCCCAGCCTCGAACTACTAAACTATAAAACATACTACTAACCATCATAAACTCGAATGCGCCTCCTCCAGTGGTATCTATCCAAACTCATATCTTCAGACAGGTTCAACATAATAAGGTCCTGGTGGATAACCTCCATCTAACTCTTTTTCGGCCTACCTCTACCCCTACAAATAGCTCCAAGCTCCAACCTCTCGCACCTATGCACATGAGCTGAAATGTCTCCTACAAACGTGCCCGAACCACTGTAATCTGGACTCCCGCAGTTTGTCAGCAATACTCGCGACTCCAACCTTGCTTCTAATGTCTTCATTTCTGATTCTGTCAAGTCTCGTGTGCCCACTCATCCACCGCAACATTCTCATCTCAGCCACTGACAACTTCTGTACTTGGGCTTTTGTGAGAGGCCAGCACTCAGAGCCATACAATAAGGTCAGCCTAACAACCACCTTGTAAAACTTTCCTTTCAATTTTGGTGAAACTCTCTTGTCGCACAACACCCCTGACACCCTCCTCCATCTCAACCATCCTGCTTGGATTCGATGCTCGATATCCTTGTCAACTCCCCCATCGCTTTGAACATACGAGCCAAGGTATTTAAAATACTCTTTCCTTGGTACATGATCATCCCCCCACAACAACTGATGCTTTCGGATCCCTAGCCTCTTCAAAACGAAACTGAACATACTCGGTTTTCGTCCTACTCATTCGGAAACCCTTGGACTCCAACACGTCTCTCCATTTTTCAAGCCTGCGAGCCAAACCCGATCTTGAGTTGTCCACCAGAACTATGTCATCTCCAAACAACATGCACCACGGGATCTCTTCTTGGAGAGGCGCAGAGAGAACTTTAAATCAGTTATATTGAAATATTCCACAATCAATCGTGGAATAAATTATACGCGTTATGTTTTTATTCTAGCTATTCGACAATCGTTATATATACTTCGTTGTCGGTAAACAATTTATCCACAGTAATTTTCTGTGCCTTCAAGAAAAAAGTTTAAGAATCCGCAACTGAACGTCACCACATTTCAATAGAAAAAAATGTGATCAACCTTGAAATTGTAGTATATTATTTCCAAATCTCCCCATGTATAATAGGAGCAAAAAATGATCAAAAGCTTAATTTACATTTTGCAAAGTCATTATCCAAATCCAAAAACAAAACAAAACTTGATCAGAAATCCAGTAACCCTACTTCCTCCTTGAGAAACCGCACCCTAGAAGGATCCGCGAATCTCATCGAGAACGACCTCCCCATATTCTCCGCCTCGTCTTCATCCCACAGCCTCCCTTCGTCGAAATTCTGAGCGTAACTCTTCTCATCATAGCAACCCCGAATTCGGGTAGGCCGATCAAAGATCCTGGTGAGCAGCCTCCTCCACGCCGCCCTCCACCACTTTAGGCTGCTCGGACAGCCACATCCAGCGGCTCTTAGAAGGCTGCCATCGTCAGATCCACCCAGCCGGATCGCTTCCTCGCCCGAGCAGCTGCAGCTTCTGAAGATTCCCATTTTTTTTTCCAGGGTTGAGAGAGTGGGAGGGAGAGGATTTGGCCTTATATGGATGTGTTGAGAGCAAATTGGAAGTAATCAAGTAACGGTCTTGTTTGACTTTCTGCCTACTGCCTAGTTTGACTTGCAAGGTTAAGCCAATCACACTGCCTGATTTTATGCTTAATTAAAGTGGATCATGTTGGTCTGTTTTACAAGTATTGGTGTAGATGGGTATATATATTATACTTTAGTTTTATATTGTAAGCTACTAAGCTATATTCAGTTAAGAATACACACACAAAAAATCCTAAAAAAAAAAACACTATACCTTGTACTCTTATACAAGCCTAAAAAGCCATGTGAAGAACCTATGCCATGAGATTTGACTTTTGAGCGATTGAGTAGGTCATATACCTCCATCTAATTGAAAATATTTGATATTTTAGGTTATGAAATTTGATCAAAGTCATAATATATTACATATAAATTTATTTCTTCACTATTCCAAGTTCTTTACTTAATAAATTAAGGCATAATAATATAATTAGAAAGAGAAAATATTTGATATTTTAGGTGTATTGTAAAAGGCTATTTATCCTTAATTTTTTTTAAATATAATTTCTTTAAAGTTTTATAAGTATCGGGATACGAAAATTATTACTTTTTTTTACTTTTTTTCCGTTGAGGATAATTAATGAAGGGTGTGAAAGTAACAAGTTTGTGATTTAATTTGTGTGTAAATGTATACCAACATTTATATTTGTATTTTTTTTAATTAAGTAGAAGGAAATTTCCTTTTTTTTCATAATTTAAAAAAAAAATCTGATATGTCATTATGAATACACATTATAAAAAACCGTTATTTTAATGCACAAGTAATCTTTCTTAATTCTTGTAGGACTAACACAAAAACATTTTCAATCAAAAGGATGTTGGCGTGACACGTAGACGCAACACAACTATAACCTCGTCGTCTCCTTTCAATCACTAAGATAGGCATGAGGCCTAATGTAAACAAGTGCTCAAGTTTGATGGCTGCTATCAAATCGAGTAAAATCAAATCAGATCAAATCGAATTGTTTATGTGAACCTATTTGGAGGAAGGTGAAATTTAAACCAACCTTAGTCATTACAGTACTCATTAGTGTGGAGACTGGAGAGAGATGGAGGGAGGAGAAAGATATGAACCTGGTAAGTGCTTAACACCAAACCCTACAGAGAAAGCAAAGCTACATCTAAGAGTATACACAGGGGCACCTGGTGCTAAACATGAAAGGAGATCCCACTGAACATTTTAAACTGGCCAAAAAATAATCACACACAAGCCTAAATGTTGTTCCCTAGAGATGTATGAACACAAGCAGATTAAATATGAAGTGGTCTAAACCCATGATTTTCTCACTTTCTCCTGAGGATCGGGATTCAGAATGGATACTCTGGGGAGGAAAGCAAATCCTACAGCCAAAACTCTTGGCAATGTTTTAGGTTCTTGATCTATTTCTCTCCGCGTGAATGATCCGGGGGTCCACCAATGCTGAGAGAGTCTGGGGCATTGACATTCCACCAGACACGACGATTTCTGCAGACAATATGAAGAAGAGCGTGATTATGAAATTGTTTCAATGGATATTTCGTATTAAAACATGTCTAAAAATGTGTAATCTGAGACAAGAACTGCCAACAACAAAATAATCTTTCTAATACAGACAGGTGAAAGTTGTCGGTACTTTGACTAATACTTTGTGTGATCATTGCGTGATAGATCAAACAGCACAAACGTCAAAAACAAAATGAAAAGGATCACAGAAATCGGGCCACCAAGGGCTGCTTAAAAGTCCTAAACCCATGACTACAGGTCTTTCCCTTTTCAACTACGATTGAACTCTCTTCCTAACTATGCAACTGTATCATTTCCTTCTTATTCATCAAGGTGTTAAATCAAGTAACAAAGAATAAGCATGTGATGATGTGAATCTTCACCTTCCAAGATAAGCTGTTAATTAAACAAACTAAATGGAAAGTAAATGCAATAAACTTTTCCGTAAAATGATTCAGGCTAAACTCTAGAGCAATAAAAGTTACCAAAGCACTCACCAATTCCTTCTCGGACTGATAGATTAGGTCTTATAACTTCCTTAGAGTTGACCAAGAAAATATCACCAATATATAGATGGTTGGTTGGAACATAAACACAGCAGAGATCCTCGTCACCAGAATACGTCTGCAATTTGAAAAGTGAAAGAGAATTATCAGGCATGTGATTTTTTTTTAAAAAAATATCCCAGCCCTCAAAAAACAACAGGAACTAGCCATTTTGGCTCTGCCAACCCAGATGTTACATAAAACAACTACCCACAAAACCAAATCTTGATTACATAAATAGTTAGGGGATAGCAGCATAGCAATGCCAAAATCAAATAATTAAAAGTCTTTGGGCCACTGACAAACAGGGAAGAACAAATCAACAACACTCTGGCTGAAGAATTGTTTTTTAAAAAGAGGCGAACTTCAACACATACCTGCAGGGTCACAGATGATGTGATAAAACCAAATGCATATTCACCAATTCGAGGATGTCTTATGATGGCTACTTCCTTGAAGGCCTGAGTGTTCTGATCTGTACCAGTTAAAAGAATATTCCCATCAATATGTAAAGTTTCCTGGTCTTGGCTTAATCACAAAAGTTATTAGGGATTTTCTGAAAAGCTCACCTGGTGATATGGCAGAACTTATTTGTTTTGAGGCATTATAGATATGTCGAACAAACGGCATCCGCTTGATAAACCACTCACCGAGGCTCAAAACAGAAGTACCCAACCATGAAGACATGAACACCCCAACCATAAAGATAAATGTTATTGAGGTTATGAATCCAAGACCTGAGGGCAGATGAGGAACTGATGTAATACCAGAAGAACTTCAATATATTAAGAAACATAATCCTTCGGAAAAATAAAATTGCACATATTTGCTCACCAAAAACATCAATTCCAAGATGAACATAGATTGGAGAAAAGAATCCATCCACCAAGTGTATAAACCACCATGTAATATAGAAGGTGACAGCTATTGGAAAAAGGATGACACTGCAAAAGGAATGATAAGAATGAACAAAAGATGAAAGCTAATAGAATAATAAGCAACTGATCAAATATGAGTTAAATGACTGTCAAAACACAATTATAGAGATGCCACTAACCACATATTAATTTGTGAATGAAAGAGATGCATGAACACCAGCAACGAAAGCGAGTGCTTTTGAAAGTCAAAAGAAGAAGAATGAAAGAGATGCATGAACACCAGCAAAGAAAGCGCTGATAAAAAAACTAAAGGTGAAACGAGTGCTTTTGAAAGTCAAAAGTATGGGTTTCATCACAGAAAGCACTTTGTTTATGCAAACAATTATTTTTCCATGAAGATTGACATAGACTTTTAGCGGATATTTTGAACTTGAGACTCCTTCAAAAGAAGCCACCTTCTGAATCCTATCGTATTCATGGGTAAGGTTTAACCCTCAATGCCACACAAACATGTAAGAATTGAACACTAAGAATAATAATGTTTAAAAGGAATGTGCCAAAGAAAAATGACATTTTAGTGGAATTGGAACAAAAGAAGCACCTACCACCCAGTCATAAATTTCTTGGAAGCCCAGCTCCTGATAACTTTGTAAAAGGTCTGCATGAAAATAAACTTCCAGTTCATTTTTGTGTTGGTTTTAAATCCATGCAGAGGAAGTATATTGCAGAAGCTCATGAATGAATGAAATTATATGGCCTAAACTATCTGAAATAAAATGATATGAAAAACAATTAACCAGATTCTCAGGGAAAGGGTTTCTACTTTCTACTTCAAAGCATAAAACAAGAGTAATATCCATCTCAATATATACTCTATCTCTCCCCTCCATATGACATCTGCCACACTAGACGACAATAAAGCCAGCAATGATCCATGTATGACAGTGCAGTCGCAGTTCGTCCTCTCTTGAGCTCTATCATCGGCTGCAAGTACGCAGACATGCAGTCCAGAAGGTCAAATTCAGCCTGAACTATGACTACTATCCATCTCAGTCATTCAATGTCAAAGGGAGGAAGGAAACCCATCCAATTCTCACAATGCTACTTCACGCCCTTACAAAATTTGAACTTTTTGTGTGCAAAAAAAGAGAGCCTTCCTCACAATCAACAAACTCCATCTCTAGGCTTCAAAAGGTTCGTGAACTTTCAGCAGCTAAATCAGGACAATTTACTGGAGTAGTACATAAAAACACACAATTGCTAAACAAATCCAGACAAACCCTCACAAACTGAACAAGCCCATTCAATTTTGCTCAACCAAAATTCAATCAGCTTAACCTAACTAAATCCGGAGTAAAACAATATGCAAACAAAATTGGTAAATCAAGCACCGCAAGATTAGAATCCAACAATTGAACAAAAAAGAATCGAAGAAGGCAAAATAAACCAGAAGCACCAAATCCCTAAATCAGAAGAGGAACGGATAGAAGAAATCACTGACCTCGCGACCGGTATGGTGGGGGGAAGGGGAGGAAGGAGAGGGCTTAGCAGAGTCATCATCACCACGGCCATGGCCGGCGGCAGAGGATCCGGCAACAGGGATGAGAAGCTCGCGATCTCTCTCCCTAGCCATCAGAGTTGACTTATCATCGCTCATACCAACAATTGACGTTTGGAACCACAGAAAATCACAGGCAAAGCGAAATCCGAAGCTCTAGTCGTGCTTGATTGTGATCTGTGATGGAAACTCGAGAGGTACAAGTTGATGGAGATAACGAAACCAGTCGTCTGATTTGGAAGAGGTCAGGGGTACACTGCTGTCGCTGCTATGCTTTTTGCTGGACGAAGGCTGTGATTTGTGAATCGTTCTGTTGTTTTCGTGTGGAGTTAAGTCCACAAATCTCATCCTTTAAAAAATACTCTTTCAATCAGTCAAAATATGTCATCTTTGCCCCCTGATAGGGTGGCTGAATGGTAAGACCGCAAGAGCATCTTTAATGGTGGCAAGTACCATAACAATTAAAGAAAGAGAAAATGTAAGAAAAAGTAAGATTTTTGAAAGAACCCATGAAAAAAAGTAAGTTCAAGTATCATGTGTATGATACTCATTCTTACACAATACCATAGAATGTTACCCAATCAAAACTTAACAGTGGGCCTCTTTTGATTTTTACTTCCAAAAAAAAATTACAAAAAACAATTTTGATGTAAAAAGTGAATTAAGATACTCATGTCAAGTATCAATGGTTGTGGAGTACCAAATATTAAAATGAGGAGAAATGACAAAAAGCATGTTATGGTACTCAACATGAGTACCAAGGTTAAAGATGCTCTAAGGGTGTGTTTGGCACCTCGGTTTTTTAGGGGAAAGAAGGGGTTGGAAATTGGGAAAGAGAAAGGAAGGGAAGGGAAGAGAAGAAATTTTACTTTTCCATCAAATTCTACCGTTTTGACGGGGTGTGAAATCCCATCAAATTTAGTACTCTTCCTCTTGATTGTCCACTCAAACACCAATTTTATTTTCCCCTCACTTCTCTTTCTAAAAATCTCACAAAATCTCATCTTCCAAACATGGTAGGTTGATGTGAGGTTCTGAATCCATCTCTACCTCTCCTCTTTCTCTTGGTGAAATAATCAACTTGCTTATTATCATTGGGTCTAGTCCATTGCCGCAAGCTGGTTTACTTGACACGTGGGTCACATGCTCAGGATTTACTGCCAAATATGGGTTATCCTCGTTAACAAATATATATATATATAGGATGGTTAAGGGGTAATCAAGGCTTATTGTGTAACATGTGAACATATCTGGGTCATTGATTGAATGAAATGGATGGATGAGATTAATAGGCAATTTTAGTTTTTTTAGTGGGGCCTACCTCTTTTTTTTTGCCCACTTGCTGGATTGGAGGCGTGTGTAGTGCACTCTCCTTAAATTATTCGATGATATATCTAGATTATTCGATCGTATCGACAAATTGTGCAATGGTATATCAAGATTATTCGATGGTATCGCTTGATTATTCGATGGTATCGCTTGATTATTCGATAGTATAGCTTAATTATTCGATGGTGTTACAGTAGTATAACTAAAATTATTCGATGGTATCACATGATTATTTGATGGTATCGCGTGATTATTCGATAGTATCGATGCATTTTTAATTCATATGGCTGTCAAATAAAAAGAACAAATCACGAAGCACAAAATCACAAAATCGATCCATACATAAGAATAATTCGGCCTTCTCCCCGAATATGTCTTTCAATCGAGCAATTAAATCACCCATGGCTTCAAATCGCCGTTGAGCCGCACCTCCCGGATCCACCTTCGTCGCATCCTCCCCCGCCTTCGCCAGCCACCATAGCCATCTCCTTCAACTTCCGCCTTCGACTTCCGCCTTACCATCTCGCCTCGCTGGATTTCGACCTAAACCTCACCATCTCTCTCGATCAAAGCCGCCCCCTCCCTCCTGTACTCAGCACCCAGAACCAGCCGCCACCACCACCTGCAGCACCATCACCGGCGACCTCCTGCCCAGATCCACCCACCGGTGCACCCACGAACCACCACCGCAGCCCTCATCCTCTCCTTCCTCTCCTCGCAGAACTTACGCAGCCCCTGCCGCGCCGCTCCTATGCTCTCCAGATCCGGCCGCTTCTGACCACCGCCGATCACCACCTCGCCCAGATCCGGCCTCCATGAACCCGAACCCAATCGTAGCCCAAACCTTCACCTTCGCAACCGCCATCGCCGGATTCGCCTGCCGAGAAGACAGATTGACGACCCTCCGTCCCTCCGTCGTCGCCACCACCGAAGAGAGCCGCCACCACCACCGAAGAGAGAATGGCGCTGCAGGTGGTGGATTGAAATCAGGGCGGAAGTTGAAGGGGATGGCTATGGTGGCTGTTGATTGGTGCTTCCCAGGTGGTGGATTGAAATCACCATCGAAGAGAGATTGGCGCTGCAGATTGGCGGCCCTCGCCTTCGCCTCGCCTCCACATCGCCTAGGCTCTCCGCCTTCAAAACAGGGCCGTTGATGGATTGAAATCAGGATCGGCCGCCTTCGCTTCACCGACCGCCTTCGATTTTGCTTTCGTCGATCGTCCCCAATTGGTTTTCTCTCTCCTCAATGGTTGAGAAAGTGGGATTTGTAGGGTTTGGGATAACACGCGCTAAAGTGAAGGGGTGGGTTAGGGGTTTTTTTTTTAATTAATCTAATTTATCAATTAATCTCAGCCATTCAATTACACTAAATCAATGGCTATGATGTGTTCACATGTTACACAATAAGCCTTGATTACATATGATCTATCATATATATATATATATCATTTTTTATATTTAAGTAAGAATTCGATATCAGAAACCTGAATATATTATTATCTTCTCTTTTATTCGATGAAAACATGTCGGCATCTTTTTTAGGATAATAAAAAAAATTAAATAGTTAATTTTTTTTAACAATTTTGTAGTTAATAATAGTAATAAGTATGAAATTGTGAATTTTTTTTAAAGGAAATGGTAGTAACTAGCATAAAAAAAACTTTGCAAAAGTAACACTACCCCTTGAAATTTTGCAAATCTAACCATCTTTGCCCCAAATTTGCACAAAAGTGCAGGTCAAAAACTCCCCCCTTAACCGGATTTTGCTCTTATTTACACCAAAAAAAAAAGGATGGGAGGGGAGGCTTTATGGGTATAAAAGGGAGCAGTTTTCAAGAGATGAGAAACGACGGTTTATGGAGAAAAGAAGAAGAACAGTCCGGCGAACGAGAAAACGCAGGAGGTTGGGGACAAAGTCGTCGCTGGAGAAGAGAGAAGAAGCCCACACCGGAGTATAACTGAAGAGGTAAGCCACCCTTTCCATCTCCTTGAAACCCTCGTTCCTTTTCTCCCTTTTCTGCGAGTGTGGAATGCGAAATCGCCGGTTAGGGTTTGGGATGAACGACGAGGGTGATAATATTTGGAATGAAAATTGGGATATGGGAGAGGTAGAAGACGATTGATTGAGGTTTGTGCCGTGTTTGATTTGATATTTGATTGTTTGAAAGAGAAATTGGGTAACAGGGGTTTCGAATTGAGTGACAGTAGTTTCGAATTGGGTGACAAGGGTATCGATTTATGTTTTTATGCTCTTGGCCTTGTGATGATGATTTATGGCAATGGCGAGGGTGGTTCTGAGGATTGGGGCTTTGTGGCTGAGCGATTGAAAGATAAAGGGGCTGGGGACATGGGTGTGAGTGAGGCAAGGCCGGACCGAGTTTGAAAAAACGTGATGGGGTCAGGGAAGCCTGTGAAGATAAGGTGGGCAAGATACTTGAACTGATGTTGGAGAGGCTGAGAACTATGTCAATATGGATATGGAGCATGGATGACAAGGTACGTGTTTCGCCTAAATTTTTTGCCCCAGTTATGAACACCATTGATGACAGGAGGAAATAGACTAGCGACTCGGTATATTTAGTAAGTGACACGGGTAAATTTTCCCCCAATTACGAATAACATTGGCGAACCACCCCTCACTTATGTACTGTGTGGTTCATATTGAGGTCATGGAAGGTGTTGTGAATGGGATGCGAGATACCCATTAGAATGTAGGAGGTGTGCAGACACCAATGAGAGATGTCTGTCGAGAGGATGAGGGGAAACTTGGGGAGGCTGAGGAGAACCACCAAAAAGCCGGGGGGGGAGGGACCAACTAAGGTGGATGACCAACAACTACAAGGAAAGGAAGAGGAAATAAATTGGTTGTTAGTTCACATGGTATTTTCTCTCAAGGGTCAAGGGTTAATAAAAACTAGGATTGTCATATTTGAATATATTGTAGTCAAGTGACAATGTTAGTTATGTTAAGGGACACATATTACTTAGTTGGGTGACACGGGATTAAAAAAAATTCTGGAAATGACAGTCCAAACATCCTAACCATTTGCGAGATCTCAGAGGGTGCAAAAGTCGAGGCAGCTCAAGGCAAAAAGAGCAAGAGGGGTCCTGGAGGTGTGCAACCACAAATGAGAGATGTTTGTGGAGAGGATGAGGGGGAAACATTGGGAGGCTGAGGAGAACCACATTAAGGCCGGGGATACGGAGATACCACCTAAAGTGGATGACCAGCCACCACCAGAAGGACAGAAAGAGGAGGTAAATTGGTTGTTAGTTCACTTGGTATTTTCGCTTAAGGGTCACGAGTTAATACAAACTGGGATTGTCATATTTGAATTTGTAGTAGTCAAGTGACAAGGTTATTTACGTCAAGCGACATGATTTATTTAGTTGGGTGACACGGGATTACAAAATTTATCGGAATGACAGTTTAAATATCCTAACCAATTGCCATATCTCAGAGGCTGCAAAAGCGGAGCCCGTTTGAGGCAAGAAGAGTAAGAGGGGTCCAGGAGGTGATGGAGAAGTAAAGTCCCCCCATCCGAAGAAACCGTGAGGCCGAAAAGGGAAGGACGTTGTCAATGGCATGGACGCGATTGAGCTGAGACTTGAATCCGTGTCTGACAACGATGACTTCCTCCACTGGATGGCCATTGTTATGAACTTTGTTGTTATTGTAGTAGGTTGTTATGAAATTCGTTGTTATTGTCGTAGGTTGTTATGAACTTTGTTGTTTTTGTCGTAGGTTGTTATGAACTTTGTTGCTCCAAATATATAGTTGTCGACAATAGTTGACTAGGTTATTGTAGTACATTGCTATAAACTTTGTTGCTTTCTTTATAATTTTCGTTGGTCATAAGTTGTAGAATGTTATGATATTTTTATGATATTTGTTGGTCGGTAGTTGACTATGTTGTCATGTTCAAAACTTTGGTTATTGACGTACCATTAGATTCAAATAAGTGACACGATAAATATTCAGGTGACACGAGATTCCAAACAGGTGACAATGGTGATTTCCTTATCGAAGTAGCAGAAACGCTCATAAATGTAATCATTAAATTCACACAAGTGGCAAGGGTGATTTCCTTATGCGACTAGCACAAACACTCATCCTCCTCTTGACTGCTTAAGGATATGACCTCCAACCCCTGATACATGTCACCTTGGCAGTTTACCGTGTCATCTGAGGAGTAGTCCGTGTCACCCAATTGGATCACATCCACACCCTTACCCTTGTCCCCTTTATACATATGCTTGTCACCAGTTCCAAAACCTCTGTTAGTAATGTCTACCACGCCCAGCTCCTTACTCTTCCCTATGGCCTCCATCACCTCACCCAAGTGGATCAACTCCGGACCCTTACTCTTGTCACCTTCATACATGTGCCTATCACCTGTTCCAATGACCGTTGAAGACGAGAGTGACACATACTTTGGCGTTTTCCCCTGAAAATGAAAAGTGGGATCAACACTATGGTTCATGGGTATCTACTTTTCGCAAAACATGAAGAGAAACAAGAGATATGCCTACCCATTGCAACTGAGAATTAGGGTTTCTCATAAAACAAAGTGACACGGAAGTTTCTGAACACTGACACGAACAAGGAATGAGGCCGACAAGTAATCTGCAACTGGACCTTGAGGCCGACAGATTTTCTTCAATGGTGGCCTTCTTCTCCAGCCCTTTTGTCTAGGGGATGAAGAAATTGAATGTCTTCTCCCCTCCTCTCATTTTATACTTTACAAATTGGAGGGAAAATCTCTATCACATCCCCCTTTTTCATTGTAAATCATGTGTCTTGTCACCCCTAATTTTGGCGCCAAAATTTCCCACCAAAACCTCATCTCTCTCCTCCTCTCTCTCCTGCTCAGTCCTCCCTCTTCTGCTTTTACCTTCAACCGGCTATTCCCTTCCACTTTTTTTTTGGCACAAAATGACACATATGCTACTTTTGCAATTTTCTCGAAAAAAGCTACATTTTTTCAAAGTAAAAAAAGACATGCTAGTTTTGCAAATCACCTTTTTTTTAATACAAAATGGATATTTTATATAGTTTTTATTGTCTTATAAAATATACGTGAATAGTAAATGATATATTTTTTTCAAACGCTTAATAACGCCGAAACCAAACTTTGTTGTCATTCTGCTTTCCTTTTCCCATTCAAGTACGGACAGCGCATAATCGAAGATTTCCATAGTCAAAGGACTCAACAGCCATTTCAATTGCAAAGCAAAAGATCCTTTCATGAACGCATCTAAGTCTATTTCCCAAGTCCAAATGCTTTTGAATTTCTTTTTCGTTCTACCCATTTTCATATCTGATTTCGTATAAAATTCTTCCATATATTTTTGTTGGTTTGAGAGAACAGATTCGGGGTTCCCTCGGTTTTGGGCATCTGATGCGAGATCTCTTTTTTTTTTTTAACCGGAAAAAATTTGACTATTGGCAGAGCCAACTAGCCAATAGCATCCTTTCGGATGATACTGCTCAAGACAGCATCAGGGGGCAACGCCGAGCTGGAGAACCCAAAATCTAGATGAGATAGTCGGTCAGCAGCTTGATTGCCATCCCTAAAAACATGAGAAACCTCAAATTCTGGAATCGTATTTAGAGCACATAGACTGTCTGATAGAAGCATCTCTATATCGCCACAATAAGACACACCTGCCTTGAGGCTTTTGATAATACTAAGATTATCACCTCCAATGCAGATACGCGGAATTTTTAATTCAATTGCTTTGAGTACACCTCTCCAAAGGCCAAAGCATTCAGAACCAATGGCAGAAGCGAGTGGGGAGGAGCCAGATTCAACATACCGAGCACAGCCCAGGCAATCCCTGATTAAGAACCCATAAGTTCCTAGTTTGTCAGAGGAGAAGGCTCCATCAAAATTTAGTTTGTACAAGTTATCTCTGGGTTTTTTCCACTTTGTGATCCTTTTCCTAGTCTTTGCTGGTTTGATCATTTTGTTATCTGTGTCCTTATTTGTGCTTAAGTCATCCATTTTTGCTTTTTCCCAGTTGGTTAATTGTTCTTTTATGAATGATGCTATAGTTTTTGGGTTGGCTTTGATTTTATCGAAAAGAGCTTTGTTCCTGAAATACCATAAACACCACCAGGCAGTGGTAAGGAACGAGAATTCTGATTTACTTAAAGAAGCATGGAGTGCACATAGTAATTCGGCTATGTTTTGAGTGGTGTTATATACTCTTTGGAGGGTGTTGTAAATTTTTGGGGATAGATGTTGTAGTGTTATTGATGTTGTTGGGCAATGGAATAATAAGTGATCAGTATCTTCGAAGTTCATGCCACATGAAGGACAGTCAGTGGGAATGCCCACACCTCTAGAAGCTAGCTTAGCAGATGTAGGTAGGCCATTTTTGGAGATGCGCCATATGAAATCTTTAATTTTTGGGGACACATCCAACTTCCATATCCAATAGAGGTCCGATACAGAGTGATTTTTTGTTTTGTTTATAAGTTCCATGGCCGAGGCCGTTGAGAACCACCCATTTTTACTGGGAGCCCAGTATAGTCGATCTTGTTGGATATGTTTTGGGATTGGAGTTTGTGTTATGTTTATCAGCGTTTCTCTACTGATCTGGTTGTTTAAGGTGTTCTGTAGTTTGTTAGTGTCCCAGGTTTGATCCTCCAATATAAAGTTTCCGACTAAAAGATTCGTTTCGATTGATTCTATTGTTGTAGCTTGTGCCAGAAGGGGGGAGTCCCCCATCCACTGATCCTTCCAAAAATTTATGGATTTACCATTAGTGATGCCCCATCGTAGTCCTGTTTTAAAAAGGGGGATTAGAGATGTCAGTTTTGACCATTGCCATGATACATTTTCTTTTTTCTCGTAATTGAGAATTTGTTTGTCTTTTAAATATTTTTGGGTTACTAGTTTTACCCATGGGTTTTCTGGCTCCGCCAGTATTTTCCAGAGAAGTTTGAGTTGGAGTGCTTTATTCATGTCTTCTGATAGGCGGAGACCTAGACCCCCATTGGATCGAGATTTGCATACCTCGAACCAGTTAATAAGTGGCTTGTGTTTAGGGCCTTTGTTCCATAAGAAATTCCTATTGATCTTATTTAACTCCTTATGTATATGTGGTGGGAGAAGGAAGCACTGCATAATATGTAGTGGTTTAGCTGCAAGATTGGATTTGATAAGTGTACATCTTCCTGCTTGCGAAAGATTATTTGCTGTCCATTTTGTTAGTTGAGTTCTGCTAGATTTAGTGATGTCTTCAAAGGTTGAATTGGAGACTTTGCCAGTGATGACCGGGCATCCTAGGTAGATTCCCAAGTTAGTTGTGTATGGGATTTGAATGATGCGAGATCTCTTTGACCTATGGTTTTTTTTCTTCTTGATTCTCTAATTCAAAATATATTTTTTTTCTTTTTCATTTGATAGTAGAAGATCCCCTTTTTTCTTTTTAGTGATATTTTTATTTTGACTAACATCTTCATTCAAATGAAAAAGAAGTGAATGGATTGGTATAAACCCCGGTTTCATTTTATATACATTAAAAAATAACTCAAATTGTGGGAATAACCAAGGTATCAGCTTCGATACAGGACGATTTAGTCTTTCTTCATTCATTCCCAATACATATACACAAAGTATACCATCTAATTACCTTATTGCCCCTATGAGATAGAAAGAAAATGAATGAACCCGCATATATAGGCAAAACGACAATTAAGGTTAACCAAGGAAAAAAATTCATGGTAAAGACAAAATACGCTTGGACTAAAAAACCCGTACTCGAATAAGCCGAAAATAAAATATAGATTTTTTATTTTGTTTTAGTTCGAGCGCGGGTTTTTGTCGATAAAAAAATCAAAGGGATTCGATTGGAGTTTTCTGGAATGTATTAATAAGCTAGACCCATACTGCGGGTTGTTATTGCGCGGAAGTGCGAGTGTGGGACAATCCACTTTGACTCGTTTTTATAGTTTACACACTTTTGTATTGCCTCTTCTTACTGCTGTATTTATGTTAATGCATTTCCTTATGATACGTAAACAGGGTATTTCTGGTCCCTTATAGAGAAGATAGATTATAGATCTTTATAATCAATCATTTATCACTTCGGGAAGGAACAATAGTATTTCATTGCTATAAATGTGTCTTATTCAAATTAAAACGACTAAGACATATTTTTTGACATTCTCTTTCCTTCAACCCTGCAATATTATTGTATTATGTTATTTAACATAACACGACTAGTTGAAGGAAATTATCCTAAAGGAAAATGAGCAGATTAATAGATCATTTTGGAATGGCATATACATCACCCATCCTGGATCAAGTAAAGACTCTGGGTTTCCAGCAAGCCACTGCTATATCTATTTCATTAGAAATTGATGATCTTTTAACAATACCTTCTAAGGGATGGCTAGTCCAAGACGTCGAGCAACAAAGTTTGATTTTGGAAAAACACCACCATTGTGGGAATATCCACGCGGTAGAAAAATTACGTCAATCCATTGAGATATGGTATGCTACAAGTTAACCATTCCGGAATGGCTCACCGGAAAGGACTTGTGAATAATAGTCATAGGTCCCCGGTTCGAACCCCGGAATGGCCGTTCTTTATTTACCAATTCAAGGTATGCTACAAGTGAACATTTGCGACAAGAAATGAATCCTAATTTTAGGATGACTGACCCTTATAATCCAGTTCATATGATGCCTTTTTCAGGAGCTAGAGGAAATGCCTCTCAGGTACACCAATTAGTAGGCATGAGAGGATTAATGTCGGATCCCTAAAATACATCTAGGATCAACTGAATAATGCGATGCTTGACATGGCTGTAATGAGAAGACTTTGAGGATGGAGTAACATTTTTCACACTTTACAAACAAAAGTTTATTTATATCTTAAATTATTATTCTATTTTTTTAAATATGGATAAAATCTTCCTAACAAATTTAAGTAATTTTGTAGAGTAGATATCAAAATATCTAAAATCACATTTTTTTAACAAATAGTCAAATTGGTAGGGATCTTCTAATCTGCAATTGTGGTCTTTTATGCGGTCCATATCGCCTGATTGGATGTACCGAATTATTTTATTATTTCTCTTAATAAATTGGGTAGTTTTATTATTGATTTCAACAAATAAGAGAATGTTGACCACATAAAGAAACATGATAGCGGATTAAAGTATCCTCACTGCTAACAAATACATTCTCTTAAATGAAATGTTTTTATTTTTCTGTTAAAAAATCAAAATCAGACACCCGTGAATAATTCGGTACATTTTACTTATGATTTTTAACTTCTATGGTAAAATTTATCCACCAAATATTTTCACAAATAGATAACACTAGTACTTTTCCCGTACCTTGTACGGGTGAGTATTTTTATTGAAATTTACCGTTTTAGTTCCCCCTCGTACTATGAATATATTTCATTTCATTTGAATTGTTGTCATGTTATCAATTATAACCCTCGTTATAATACAATAACACTTACAATCACAAACAAAAGTCTCATAATTACGGTCAAGTTTGATATCTTAAACAAAATATTCGACACATTAATTTTCTACTAACATATTGTTCTTGCTTCTTGTCATGTTGTTCTTCGAAATCTTTGATTATCATGATGAAATACTTTTTTATTGAGACAATCGATACTTCAAATTTGACAAAAAATAGTAAATCACCCGCTTCTACGCTTCTCCTAGTATCCATCCTAATTGAAGACAAAGAAAAGAAACCTTATAGTTTTTAGCTTAAGAAAGCCGAATTCGGATCCTTTATGATATTTTATCTATTACACATCATTCTACACTTTTTAAATTGATCTAAATTATAAACCAATTTGATAAAGATACCCTAAGTTTAAATGTATAAACCCTATATAGCTAAAGAATTTTAAAAATGATATTTAGTGTGTGTTTTTATAATACTTAGACCCTTAATTAGAAAAAAAAAAGGAACTCTATTTGTAAGTGTATAAACATTAAGAGGCCAAAACATTAAGGAAATTTATAGATATCAAGAATCAAGGCTCCAATTATTGATCGGAAGAAACATAGTTTTAATTTATAGATATTTTTAATTTTAAATTTCTGTAATTGTAATTTTAGAAATTTTTTCTTTTTTTACTGGCGACCCTTTGTGTAGGGTCATTCAAGCCATCTTTTGATGGCTTCAAGATCGCTGGGTCGATCTTCTAGATCGCCGAGTCGATCTACTTCTTGTCTACTGTAAAAAAAAAAGGAGGCCAAAACATTAAAAAAAATGTTATACCTCTCAAATTGATGGAATGTGAAAATTAGTTGGGCATGACTTGTGTATGTAGAAAAAAAATTATGAGTAATCGGTTAGGTTTTAGATGCAAGAAATTGATAGATCGTAAATGATAACTAATCAAAATAACATTCTTATAGTTGGTGTTTTGTATGAAAGATTTGACAAAAGACTCGCACATATAAGGAATTTTTTTTTGCATCCTTATAAAATTAGAAGCAAATTCTTTACAAAAAAAAAGGTCCACGTGTCCCTTTTTAAAACAAAATTTAAGCATTTATTTTTACATCAATTTATCATCCCACGTTCTCAATGAATTATTAGGAAACCATGTTCACAATTTATTTGTAAAAGCAATTTATCAAATTCTCTCAATTTCTTCCATTTTCACAATTTATTTGTAAAAGCAATTTATCAAATTCAATTCAGCATCCACAAGATGTGGTTATGAGATCCATTCAAATAAGACTACAATCACAAGGAAGAAGTGTGGTGGAGATGGAGATTGCCTCAGAATCACGACATCCGTAAGGGTGGCGACAGATGATTGATTGGGGCAGAGTTCGTGGTGGAGATTCAGCTTGGCTAGATCTCGCTCTCTCTCAATGACGCATGTACTCAATGGAGAATTTACTATTTAATCAAGCCCAAAAATAAAGAGAAAAAAATTAGCTCCAATCCAAAATAGAAAGTAATACCAATCTCACTACTTACTAAATTAAAATCCAATGGCAAAAAGAAAAATAGAGACCTCACATCAGGGGATATTAGCTCAAATCCAAAATGTAATGAATCAACCTTAAAAAATTGAATTTGGTTGAAAACAGTGATAATAAATGAAGAAACAACCAAAGTAAAGCTTGCATCATGAGGGAAATGAATAGTGGTAGCGTACTGGTCGACGTGACATCTTTTTGTGGTCATTGTCGGTCTTCTCTCTGTTGTAATAAGGTTGAATCTCTAACGCAGTGCCTTTTTCATCGCCGGACATCATATTGATTCTCTATTGAAGAGATGACCTCCTCGCATTGAATTGTTTATCTACCGAAGCTTCATCAATTTTACCTAAAAGAGCGATTTTGTTATGCAAACACAGAGAAAGAGAAAGGGAAAAAGAAACCTATATAGTTGGTTTATTAACCAATTAGTCAATCTTAAACAAAAAAATAAGAAACCTATCTAGCTGATATTGAAACCTGATTTTCATGATTATAATATACTTCATACCATGACTGTGAAAATGGCTGAAGAAAATAATTGTTTTATGATTATACTCGTATTAAGTTCGTGTGTTATCATGGTAGTCCAATTATTCCAACTCAACCTACCATAGACTCATAAGCACCAACTAAATCTATTCAATAACAATTTTAAGTACATTAAAATTTGAATGTAACCTCTAAAATTAAACTAATGGAATCATAAAATTAAGTTCAAACAAATGAATAACCACTCATTTCAATTTGACATCTAATAGACTATTTATTTTCAGATATTCTTAATTTTATTGTATGTAATATTAAAACCTCATTTTTCATTGTCATAATATAGTTCACACATTGCCTGTGAATCAGACTAATAAAATACAACAAAACATTAAATAGTGATACAACACAGAAAGTAAAAGAAATGGGAATTGGATTTACATAAATAAGTTGATGGAGAAAGAATAATCAACCTAAACTATATAAATGAATTGAATTTGCATATGCACATGTGTTCCACATTAAGCACATGATAAGGAGCTCTAGTTGTATAGAAATATTTGCAGCACAAGCAAACACAACTTTTCTATAGATTAAAAAACTGCCTGAATTAGAGAATGTGAAGGAGATGATGAAATAACTAAATTCATTACCAATACTTAAGCCATTGAGATCTTTGAGTCTATATAATATTCATTAATCATTCATTTTAAAATCTTAACCTCAACATCCATATCCAGATTGACCTATTTACTAAAGAATTAGATATTTGCTTCTCTATAGTCCATTCACAACATCTCAAGCAGCCTCATCCAATTCTTGTGTTATCCCTTTAGCATTTTCCTTTTCATTCACCTTTTCTGCTTGATTCCCATTCACTTGCTTCTTCTCTTCGCAATCAACGTTCTGCCCATTGTTTGCCTTAGTCTCTATAGCAGCAACGCCCTCCCCCCCCCCCCCCCCCCCTTCCCCCTCCCCCAAATTCGCATCCTATCCTTGGAAGTGTTAAATAGATTTAACAACAATGCCATGAAACAAAGTATGGTCATAACAACAGTAATGAAAGATAACAACTCGACCCAAACTATATGAAACTCCCAAACTATATGAAACTATGTTAATTAAGATGCAAGCTACATTGAATTACAAATACACATGACCCAAAACAATTCTGGTGCTTAACAACAAACTAATGGCTTTTACTCAGCACAGTTCACAACACAGGCATGAAAACAAATATGGCCATAACAACAACAATGGCATGTGTTAAACATATTTCACAGCAATGCCGTGAAAAACATTATGGTTATAAGAACAGTAATCAAACATAACAACTCAACATAAACTATAACCAAATATCTTATTTAAGATGTGAGCTACATTAAATTACAAATACACATGACCTAAAACAATTCGGGTGTTTAACACCAAATAATGACTTTTATTAAGCACATTTCACAGTCAAATTCATTTTTGATTGAAATATGTACACAAATCAACAAATATAAGCGAAGCACATCCCAATTGACAGAATGTGTGCAACATATGGGTTATAAGTTATAACCCATATGTTATTCAGAAGCACTCTAACATCAACAATGCACTCGAAAACACTCGAAATTCTGAAGAGAAATCAGCCCTAGAGCGAAATTAGAAGCAAAATCAGTCCTAGAATCAAAATCAGTCCTAGAGCACTCAAAATTCAGAAGCAAAATCATAAGCAAAATCAGTCCTAGAAGCGAAATCAGAAGCAACATATGTGAATCAGTCCTAGAGCAATCGAAATTCAGAAGCATATTCGAAATAAAAATCAGAAATTCAGAAGCAAGTGAAAAAGAATCGAAATCAGTCCTAGAGAGAAATCAGAAGTAAGCGAAAAATCAGAAATTCAGAAGCAAGCGAAAAAATCATAAATCAATCCTAGAAGCAAAATCAGTCCTAGAGCACTAAAAATTAAGAAGCGAAATCAGTCCCAGAGCGAAATCAAAAGCAAAAATACGAAATCAGCCATATAAGATCAAAAAAATACCCAAGAAGAAATCGAGCATAGATGTGCATGACAACATTTTTTCAATGAAATGTAGTCATATTCAATGATAGTTTTCAGCAGCTCCATACTGTTTAAGTAATTTGTATTACTTGTTCATGTCTAGCCTAGCCTCCATATTCTAGTTCAACACTTAACAAAATAATTGCAATCCAACATTCTTTAAGGCAGGGAATTCCTACTTTCAGCAAATGATGGAATCAAAGACATACATGTAGTTAATAACTTTGGTGTTCTTCAGCAAATTCTCAACATTGAAGATAGACAAATCGTCAGTGGTTTCTCCTAACTTCTTTTGTGAAGAACCTGAACTATCGCTATATTCTAGGGTAGATTGGACATGAACAATATAAATTCCCATCAAAACACCATATTCTAGGGCACTAACGATATTTCATATGTACATGATTGATTATGAACTAATGATGATAGATCAAATATTCAAAACTTGCAAATTTAGATATAATGAAAGAGAACTGAGATGCTTTGCTAATATGACAACATGTTCAAATTGGGAGAATACTTTAGGAATATGCGATAAATATAAGCCATAAGCAAATTATGAGGTTCCAATTGAGAAAGTAAGAATTTTAATTTCTCAAATTCAAATCCAATTGGCAAAATTCATCAAGTTCAAATCAAAACATAGCCCTAAATCAAAACCCTAATTCTCAAATCGAACCACCCCTATACAAATTCAAGAAACATATCGGGAGAGAAATTGGGTTTTTTCGCACCACGCACACAGTCGTCGGGTTCTTCACACCACCCAAACCACTTGCCCTAGCCTTCTTCGGTTGCCGCCCGATTGCGCCACACCTCCGGCAAAGATTACCGCCACCAGCCACATATCCGATTACGCTATGCCTCCAACCAATTGCCGCCTCACGCCGTTGCCGACGAAGCCGCCTCCTGCCACTCACCCTCCTCCGACCGCCACGCCTCTTGATGCCATCAAGATTGACCCTCTGTGGGAGAAGGCGGTTCGAGGACCCGATCATCCCAAGAAAGAAGAAGGCGCCACCATTGATTCAAGCTTGTTGAAGGGTCGACGTCAAGGGTCCTGGGGTCGACGCCGAGGGTTCTGTGGGTCTGGCTGGTTTGACTTGAAGAGAATTAATTTACTTATTTTTAGCTATTTTATTATTAGGTAAATAAAAAGGAGGAATTGTCAACCTCCTTAAGAAAACAATTTCTAGAATATTCTTAGTTGATATTATCTTAAGTTTTATTTTTAATTATTTTAGATAAATGTGAGATAGCTAGGGTTTCCTTTACATAGAAACCAATCTCACCTATTTAAGTTGTAATTTGGATTTTGAGAAATCACGTTGAAATTAAGAAGGAGCACTTCCTTCCCTTCAACCCAAAAACCCTACCTTCGTCATCTATTCAATCCTTCTGTAAATCTTTGATTCTACGTTCCCAAATCAAGCTCGTGTTACTATTAAACTACGTTGTTCGAACGATCATCAAAGGAGTCTTGTGAGGTAAGATTGCGTGAGGTCTTTGGAATCGAAATTCAACTATAGAAGCCATTGTCGTGCTTGAAGGAAATGATTTGTTCCAAGGCATTAATTAATCCATTGTTGATGCCGTCATCTAAGACTAATCCATCCAACAGTGGGATTATCTAATTGAGGGCAAACGTTAATTTGCTCCGTCGATCAATTTCGAGTGTAAATTGTTGTCTCCGCCGACATACTTGAGTTCAATCGGCTCCAATCGTTAATTAGTTAGCAATCATTAATTAATTAGCAATTCACGGAGTCTACTCGTTACAAATTCGGCATCAATTCACGGGGAATCAAGGAGCATACGCAAGATCGGGCACTTTTATTTAGCAATTGGCCGGTCTAGCCAATTGCTATACATCACCTCTAGCAACGACTGCCACCACCAGCCACTGATGGAAATAAATAACGATTGTGAGGAAGAAGAAAATATAACGTGAAGAGAAAAGAAACCAATTGCAAGAGGTGAAATCCATAGTTACTTCAATTTCAGAAAGGGGATTTGAGCGTCTTGAAGAGAACGTGGGTTTGGAGGAAAGGGAAGGGCAGTTTCTTATTTTTGTGAAAAGGTGGACACGTGGCACAAATTTTTACAAAGAAACTGCTTCTAAAATAATAAGTATAAGGGGTGGATGTTTTCACAAATAGATAAAATATGATTCTTTTTTTTATACGAGGATAAAATATGATTCTAATGGAATATTGTATGGTATTTTATTTTAGATTACTTGCAACATTTAGATGTTTTCGATATTAGCACTTTTGGGATAAATTACAAAAACGACCTGATAGATAGACCATCCACAATGATTGTGTGCAAATGTGTAAATATGTACTATTTTGTAGATATTTTTTTTGCTCCATTGATTGTTTTGGGTGTGCAAATATACACATATGTGCAAATTTTAGCATACCAGCTCCCTCATTTGTATAAACTTTTACAAAAAGTAAAACAATTTCATTAGTTTATTTTATTTATGATTTTATTTTCTTTTTTATTCTAAATAAAATGCATTTGAATGATGTGTAAAAATGCACATTTCACCAATAGAGTGAATTACTAAAAAGTGATTTGTATTTTTACACATCTTGTACAAATGTGTCCATTTTAATCAAAACCATTGTTGATGGTGTAAGAAGTATTTGCACAAAGTCACACAAAAATTAACATTATTATTTAGTTGTTATTGCGAATTTATAATAAAATACCGTTCGACATACTGTTTAAGATAAATTAGCGAAAAAGTATGTCAGTGTGGTGATTTTCAAACGTTGTCCTATTTATTAACTCAGTGTGATATTATTTAAAATAAAGTTTGAAAAGTCTAGAGGTATTCATTGCTCTAAAAGGTGAAATCACTCACTCTGACATCCCACACCCCGGTTTGAAATGGATGTGAGAGAAGGTAAATCAGATTGATTCAACCGACTACATAGGTTGGGACCACCGGATGTGAGATGAGGTAAATCATGATAACTCAACCGACTCTAGAGGTTGGGCACTTGGGCATTTGAGAAAAGGTAAATCATGATGACTCAACCGACTATAGAGGTTGGGACTAGTGCTCACTGCACACAAAGAGCCTCTCAAATTAGAGGTTGCCCCCACATTACCGCTAATGAGACTCGATCCTTGATCTCTTGCTCCATATTCCACCCGTGTGATCAGTTCAACTCACCCATAACTCGAGAGAGCGGAGGTGATGGAAATCAAAATTTTGAATTCAAATATGCGACCAAAATAAATGAATGGAGTGAAATGCTCAAAAAATTGATATTTCCATTTTCACGTTTAAACAACAAATTGCATCATACATCATACATAACACTGATTACAAATTTCAATGCAGGTTGGTTGCAATTTGACCTTACAACAACAATTCCAACTGGCCAACTAAACTGAGTAATACTTAATACTCATGATCTGGGTGGTTATGGCTAAATGCACTTCAATGAGATATGTGTACATCTGAAGATAGGAAACAAAATACATTCCTAAAGAGGTCAACTAACTCTATCAATGGTGTTGATTTGGGAACAAAAATTCAAGTGTTGAAATCTATTGAAACCCAGAGTGAGGGTAACTAGCTACAACTGAATCTTGTACTGATTCATGATACATCAGAAAATGTACTGTCATAGGGTAAGATCAACAAGAATATCTTCTATCAATCCACCAAAGATCAGCTCACCGATTCGTCTTGTGATCTCCTCAACCTCACCAGCAAATCCTAAACATTCCCAACCCAAATCCCACACTCCACCAAGCATTCCTCTCCTCAAATCTCCCTTAACTAGCAGGAGAGGACCATCTGTTGAATGAATCTCGCCATGAGCTTCTCTATAACTGCTTATAGCCTCAATCCCATCACAAACTTCAGCCAACATCTGGTCTAAACAAGTGTACGAATACATCATAGAGCTCGTCCTGTGGGTCTCGTGAATACGCTCAATGAGCTCATTTGCGCAGTCTAGTAAGACTCTGGCATTAAGGTCATTGTGAACATCTCCTTTATGTATTTCCATGTTTACCTTCAATTTGAAAAGCTTCTCCACACGGTTGATGAACATTTGATTGCTTAGAAGCAACGCTTTCAAACTCCTTTTAGCAGTAGAGCCTTTACCTGAATCCTTGTAACCACTAGTCAAGCACTGGCTCTCATTCTTTCGGATGCTTGATAGTAGTGGAGTTTCACTCAGATAACTATGGTCATTGTTAACATAATCTGCAATTAATAAACCAATGACCAAGCTTTAAACGAAGTGTGATCACCCTAAACAGATTTTCACAGCATGAATATAAATATGTTTTTCTACCTGTGATCTCCAATTCTGATGCATCTTCAGCGCTCTGTTTTGATCCTTGTCTTCTGTTCTCAATGGCAGCATTTCTTAGCATGACAAGCTTGGCGTTGTTCGATCCTCCTGAGCTTTCCAGCTTTGAAATGGCCAATTTGTCACAGTTCAATGTTCGCTGTCTTCTACTTCCCTTCAATATGTGTGGCCTTTTCCCAAGAGAAGAAGCCGTTTCGTTTCCTATGGAATCATTCACTTCTGGCTTTTCTTTCAATATGACACTATCCCCACGTCTTTTTCGTTGGCTTGGGTTCTTGATTGGAGCTTGACCTTCCCTTTCTTTCCTGAAACTCTCATCATAATCCAGAGTTTCAGATTCATCTACTAGAGCTAAAGTACAGTTTTTCATTCTCATCTTAAGAAGCATCTCTTCATCCACTTCTGCCCTTGACTTTGGTATAATTGGATGCTCCGATTTCAGGCACGAAAACCTTACCGGTTTCATGATAACAATAGGTGGTCTTCTATCATCACTAACAACACAATCCCATTTATCTTTCAAATGGGGAAATTCAGTGTGTTTTAAGTCAGAAGAAGGTTTCACTCCACTCATCCGACAGCGTTTCTGAAGCCCTTTGAACTTAACAGCTTCAATCAACTGCTCTATTTTCATCCTCCTTGATCCTGGCCTCTGAGTATCATTTTGATGCTTCCGTGCCCTCGGTGAATCATGATCAAATGCTGGTTTCTTCTGATTCACAATCTTCTCACCCTCTCCTGAATTTTTCCTAGAATTATATGGGAAAGATCTCAGGAAAGTCTCTTCTACCCCCATCAGCTTAGCAATCAGATTCAACCTCCTTTCCTTCTTAATCTTCTTCTTCTTCTGTGAAGAAGATGCGGATGAAAGAAACGACTCAGGAGACACAACATTGCCTGAAAACACAATTGAGGATCGACTTGAACTAGTGGAAGGCAAATCAGAGGAGTCTAATAATTGCCTATCATCACTAGCCTCTTCACTTGAAGGTTCGGAAAGCACGACCTTCCTTCCAACCCCATCTCTGATAACTCTTTTTCTCTCCTCAAATGAATCTTTCGAAGATCTAGAAAGGCGAAGCCCATGATACCGCATCTCCTGCATTGCATCCCTTGTACAAACAAAACCCTTTTTCTCCATCTCCATTTCATTATCAAACACACCTTTATTATCTGCCTTCTGCCTCAGATCTTTGTGTTTTCTCCTATGAGGTTCATATCTTTGATCACATTCCCCTTTCTGAGTGGATGTTGTTTTGGGTTTTCTGACTGTGCCACACTCAACAACACCCCTTGGACCATCACAAGTGATGAATGGTCTGAACCTAATTGATCTTCTACTCACCTGAGGCATTTTCTAATAGCAGAAAGAATGACAGTTATGATCCACAAGGAAATTGAAGTCAATCAAGAACATCTAATCATAGAAAACAGCCAATTCCAAACAGTGATAGTAATAATTAAAACTCACAAGAAGATTCAGTACAGAAGACAAGTTTTTGTACTGTTGTTTTGAAGAAGTTGACTATTGTTAATTACATGATTAGACATTTTTGAAGTGGAGATAAATGACAATTCATCCAAGGAAAACCCTAAAAAGACAGCAAATTTATAATCATTTACCTGCTGTAGAAACTGTTTCTGCTACTTCAGTCCAGCAGACCCAGAAATGAGAATTGAGAATGCCCCAAAATCAGCACACACCCAGTAAGAACCCACCATTGTTTCTCATCCCCAATTCACCATAGACTTAGCAGAAATGAATTTGTGAAGAAGGGAAGGTAAGTAAAGAGTAACCACCTTCAATATTCAAAAGAGAAACAAAAATAAAGGAAGGAAGTACAAGTGGAACCTTTGGATTGGATGGGTAATCTTTATGCAAAAATCCCACTCTTTACTTTAATGGATTATGGTTAAAGAAAGGGAGAAAGGGGACAAGGAAATCGCTGAATTGAAGAAAGGGGCCGGGATGCATATTTTTTGCCTTTGGAATTAAATTTGTTGAGTGTTTTTGTTATGGCGACCCAAAGCCACAGCCGCAGAGAGAAAGAGGGTATCTTGTGATCTTCAGTAGTAATAATTTGTTATTGAAATGAATCCTTGTGGGGGCTGCCAATGCCATTGCTCTGAATTTAGATGAGAATGGGGCCGAAGGGAGGTTGGGAGGATTGCCCTATTTGAGTCTTATGTAATTTTCGAATTCGAATTAGATGGAGATTAGACTGCTGATGAGCTAGATACCCTCTCGCTATTCGAGCTCATTGTTTGGGCACCCAAGTTGGTACTCCGTACGGTCATTTTTGGTAAGATATTGTATTAATTAAAATACGTCATTTTAGTCATTTTTATACTTTTTAAAAAAATAAATAAAAATATAATATTATATGTATTTTTGATGGTTGCCAGAAAAACTCGAGCATGTTCATTACATGTTTTATCATTCGTGGCTAATTGGAACCTTGGGTGATACCATTGCGGCTGAAGAAGCTCAGTTTGGTTCGAAGAATGCATTGAATCAAAAGTTCTCGCTCTCAAACTTGGACTCTTGAAGGCGAAGGAGTTAGGTCTTTCAAGAATTATGATTAAGGGAGACAATTTGAGGGTGATCAAGGCCCCTAAAAGTTATTAGGCTTGTCCATGGGAAATCGAAATCTTTATATTAGATATCCTCCATTAGAAATAAAAAAATCACTTTAATTAAAAACCTAATATCTAACTAATTTGTAAGAGAGATACAACTGAATGCATTTATCTCAATAACCACATAAGTCCCCCAAACCTTCATTTCTCCTACCCGTTACCCCTGCTTGGCTCTTCCTTTTAAGGAAATTAACGAAAGCTATTGACATAAGAAAATTAATTTTGTACATTCTCTTATAGATCCTTCACATTTTGGAAAAGACCTCAATATCATCTCGAAGCAAAACAAAACTTACATAGTTTTCTTTATTCTGTATGGTTGGTTTTTTTTTTTTGGCTATTAAAGCTTTGGAAAAGGCACAATTAATGCTACAAAACAATGAGCTTGAATATTGAGGAAGTGCTTAATTGGATTTTATCAGTGATGGAGATAGGGTAAAGAGGTAGTCAAGCTCGGAATATATTAGTCATTGTTGTAATACTAATGGTGGATTGTCCACCTCTCAAACCTTTCACCTCTAAAACCCTCACCATGATGACACTATTTTGTGTATTTCCCCTACCTTGCCTATATAAGGCTTGTAAGTTCTCTTGAGAATGAACACAAGCAATACATATTTCTCCTTTCTCTGTCTTTCTCCTGCTCTCTTTTCGTTCGGTTTACAATAGTCATGATAATTTTTTGTTTTTTTTTTTGTAGGAATGATAATTTTTTGTTTTCATGCTCATTATATAACATGATTAGAATGAAATTATTGATAAGTTAACAATTAGAAATAACCAAAACATTAAATAAAAGTGATCAACTTATATCACTCAAAACATCCACCAAAAATGATGGGAGGGAGTGTAAGTGTGTATTAATTGTGAGACGTTGCAAAGTTTGCAATTTGAATTTCATTTTTGAAGCTGCAGCATTTATTTCAATGTCGCAGTAAGAAATTTGCATGTGATTTTCTCTATTACTCGTTAGAGGTGTACAGTTGAGTTTCATCTCAACTCTCAAGGGCTACCACTCTCATTTTAGTGGGTCAATTCTTACCATTTTTAACTTTCAAAATCCAAGACAAGTTGTGGCGATATTATTAAATACATGGGACTGATATGAAAATTGTAAAGTTAAGACAGTTGTGGAAAATCAGGGTTACCCGATCTGGGAAGAAAAATTATACGGAGTATATATAGAAGTACTAATTAATTTTAAAATATTTATATTTCAATTTCCAAGTATGGATTCTCAACCAAGGGTCTAATAAATGAAACGGAAATTTCGCGAGGTACCCCTGAGGTATTGCAATTTTCGCGAGGTATATAACTCTTTTACATATTTCGCATGGTGCCCCTATGATTTTCATTTTTTTCGCCTCATACCCTTTCTGGTTAAATCTAACAGTCTTTTTTATTCTCTGTCAGTTTGCAATTAAAAAAAATAAAAAAGAAAGGAGGAGAACACTCAGAGAAGACGAGATAGCGAAGAGAGCAAGAACGCAAAGAAGATGGAGGTTGTTACCGGAGACCCTAATCTGAGGATTTCAAGTCAAATTGAGGGGAAGAAGATGGAGGTTGTGACCGGAGATCGTTATCTTGAATCTCTGGTGAAGTTCATGGAGAAGAATGCCAGGCAGCTGATCGAGGGCTCCATGGTATTGAAGCTTAATCGGTGGGGCTGCACTACGTCTATTCGCGGGTTGAAGCTCTGAACGAACTGCAAAGACTGATTTCTGGTGTGCCAGTTGATTATCTCCAATTCCAATTGCTCGCAAAAACTAGAAGTAAATCCCAGAATTCCCCAATTCGAGCAGCAGCAGCCAAATCAAAAATCAGACCCACAGTTTCAATTCTTCCCCAAATTCCCCAATTCGATTTGAAGCAAAGATTCAAGTCGAAAATCAGACCCTTAAGGTACGATTCGAAAGCCAGAGCCTATGAAACGAGGATGGCGGTGAGCAGAAGCCAGGCCGGCCGGAGATGAGGGACGAACGCAATCGAAGAGAAGGGGAAGAAAGGAAAGCGGTGGAACGAATCCGGTGACACCCGAAAATCAGACCCTCAAGGGTACAATTCGAAAGCCAGAGCCAGAGCCGATGAAACGAGGATGGCGGTGAGCAGAAGCCACTAGGCCGGCCGGAGACGAGGAAGGAACGCAATCGAAGAGGAGGGGAAGAAAGGAAGGCGGTGAAACGAATCCGGCGACACCCAAACCACACTCAACCACCGCGTACCACACTAAATAAACGCCCAAAGCCCCCAAAATCAGGGGAATCACACAATTGAAGGGGAGAAGGAAAGAAACCCCACCACAATTTCTGCTAATGATACACCATAGTGAGGATTCAACAAGGCTGAAAGTCGGAAAACCTAGGTTCACAAGAAGAGGAAGACAAAAAGCCGACCAACACAAACACCAGCGGAAGGCGAATTACAGGAAACGGGTCCGAAAATAAGATCTGTGAGGTTAATTTGGCCAGGATAGATTGTTTTAGAAGGGGATTTCACAAGGAAATCAGAGGTTGAAGAAGGAGTACTTTTGAGAGTTTCTCTCTTAGCTCGCTCTCTTTATTCGCTCTGCAGGTGAGGATTTTTTTTTTAAAAAAAAAAAATCTAACGTCGTTAACACCTCCGTTAGATCTTTACCATTAAGGGCACGACGCGAAATGTTACAAAACCTCAAGGGCACCACGCGAAATATGCAAAAGAGTTGTATACCTCGCGAAAATTGAAATACCCCAGGGGTACCTGGCGAAATTTCCGTAAATGAAATAGTGTTCTTACCGCCGTTTTCTGTTCTTCTTACTCCTTCCGTTCTAAAATATAGGCCGTTTTGACTTTGTGGCACGTTTTTTTAATGTAATAAGTATAATATTATTTTAAAAAATTAATAAAAAATTTATTATTTTATATAGTTTTTAACTTATTAAAAAACGTGCCAAAAAATCAAAACGACCTATATTTTAGAACAGAGGAAATATATGGTTAAGCGATTTACGCCTATCGATCAATCAGATTTGTCTGATTTCAAATTCTTAAAAAAAAAATTAATTAGTGTCTTTATTTTTGGTAGAGTTTTGAATAGAGTTTTCCTCAATTCACAAATCCACTATATTATTTATAAAAATGGGTTAGTAACCATATAAAGAAAATTTGTTTGGTACATATTCAAATAAGGAACGTGAATTTGTAATCTGCTTTATAAATGGTTTAATGTTAGGCATGCATGTTGTAAACCAATGACTCCTTGCCCTAATGGTAAGGGAGAGGTGGCCTTTACAAGAGGTTAATGGTTCAAATCTCACTTCTTACACAATTTGTGTATTAGTGGGTGCTCAAGCCTTTATTGGCTTGGGTGAGCCTGCCTGGTGGCTTGCCGCCTGGCTTAACCGGTTCGCGTCCTTTGCAGACTAGGGCCCCGACCCGTGGGGGGACTAGTCGATAACCTCGGAACCCCCACATCTAAAAAAAAACATGGTTGATAGGATTGGGATCTACCGATAATTAAATTAAAGTTGATAAATATGCGGTGTCAACTACTCGATCCCTCCGTTAATTAAAACATTTTTTAATAAAGTAAATAAAAACAAACAAAAATACACTAATGCCCCTAATAATTACTTTACTTTTCCATTTTATTGAAAACTACAACTAAAATGACATGTTTTTCTTAACAAGATTTTACTCCTAAAACGACATGTTTTTCTTAACGGATGGAGTATGATCTAACCTATTACTTCCTCCGTTATAAAATAATATTATACTTATTAGTGTTAATAAGTATAATATTATATTTGGTACTCCCTCCGATCCAAAATACATGTCGTTTGACTTTTCAACATGTATTTTAAGGAGCTAAAAACTATATAATATATTAACTTTTTTATTATTTTTTTACAATTTAATACTTCTTACCAACAAATATATTAAATTGTAAAAAAAAAAAAATAATAAAGTTAATATATTATATAGTTTTTAGCTCCTTAAAATACGTGCTTAAAAGTCAAACAACGACATGTATTTTAGATCGGATGTAGTATTATAATCTAACCTATTGCGTGGTAGCTTTATGAAGAGAAGGCTCAACTTGGCACACCTAAGATTGGATGGTGGCAGCTATCAAAAGTTAATGGTCATTTGCTGAGAGATAAGGTGTAGCAATTAAGCAGCTCAACAGGTGGGGGTTTGGAAGGTGCAGGGCAACGCAAATGTGATGTGGAGCTACATGGTTGGGTGTATTCGCAGAGTGGGGCAGGCCCTTGTCGTGGTGTCTCCTGGTGGAATGAGAAGGTAAAGGTCAAGGTGAAAGAGAAGCAGTTGGCGTTCCAGAGTTGGTTGCACAGTGGCTCGGGAGTAGACAGGGTGGAGCTCAGGTGTAGATACAATGTGGCCACGAGAGAGGCCAAACGCTTCGTTGCTATAGCGAAAGATAAGGCATTCGAGAGAATGTACAAAGCTCGGGATGAGAAGGGAGGAGAGAGGGTTCTTTACTGCCTCGCTCGACGGAGAGAGGTCGAGCAGAGACTTGGACAGCGTCAGATGTGTCAAAGATGAGAATGGCCTGGTCGGATGTTGGTTGAGGATCAGCAGATCAAGGACAGATGGTAGAGGTACTTCTCATAATTGCTCAATAAGAGATTCAACTTTTCTGTTTCGGGTCCCAACTTACCAGGTTGAACCGACAGGGGCTTCCATCGACGCATCTCTATAGAGAAGGTTAGAGGAGTCCTCATAAAATGGAAGAATAAGATAGCTCCCGACCCATACGATATTACTGGAGATGTTTGGAAATGGTTAGGGGCCAAAGGATCGGAGTGGCAAACATCGCTTTTTAATGTCATCCTAAGGTCAGCTAAGATGCCAACAGAGTGGAGGCTTAGCAAATTGGTCCCGATATACAAGAATAAGGGTGTTGTCCAATGTTGCGGAAACTACATAGGAATAAAACTTCCGAGTCATACAATGAAGCTATGAGACAGAGTTATTGAGGTAAGGCTTAGAAAGGCGGTGCACGTTTCCGAGAACCAATTTGGCTTCATGCCCGGTAGATTAGCAATGGAGGCTCTCCATTTGATGAGGCGGATGATCAAGATGCACAGAGATAGGAAGAAAATTTTGCATATGGCATTCATTGATATAGAGAAGGCTTATGACAAGGTTTCGAGAGAGCTATTTTGGGGTTGTCTAGTGGAGAAGGGAGTGACGGGGACGTATATAAGAGTTATCGAAGATATGTATGATGGTTCACTGACAAGCGTTAGTACGCCTACCGGAGATTCATAATACTTCCAGGTGTGAGTGAGGGTTTGATGCGTGCTAGAACGTCGTGTGTTCTAACACCCCAAACCTAATTCTATACCTTCATCTAATAACGAATATTAGCAGCAAGTATAGGTCGATCCCACAAAGTGTGTGTGCGACTTTCGTCAAATGTAGTAAGTAAGTGAGCAATTCGTAATGAGAGTAATAGTAATGATGAGCAAAAAACAGTAAGTAAAGTAATGATTACAGTGAAGATAATAATATGAAGAGAAATATAGCTTTACTTATATTCGCAAAAATACTAAATCCATGATCATCGGGTTGTTTGGTTATGCTTGGCTATCTTAGTGTCAGTTTGTGCATAGAGTTGAATATCTTTCTGATTCGATCACTATCAATTGTCGCATTTGCTAAGAATAACATTGTTCTATCATTACTCTCATATTCATGAATCTCAACCTGTTTATCAAGATATGTTTGCTACTATGTCACATTAAGGCCCGCAATAGTGGATTTAGCGATAATTGTTTACCTATCTTAGTGGCCAATTAAGACAAATAAACAACGTAACATATAAAGAACAAGAATAATGAATAGCCAAATATGCATAAACCAAATATAAACATATAGTATTCAATAATTCAAATAACCCTCAAATGTCTCTAACCAATGCATAAAATATAAGCAAAACTATATAAAAGGTTTAGCCGAGCATGACTTACCAAAAATAGCGAAAAAGGGAAAAGAGAAAAGTGGAGAGTGTTGTGAGGTGTGGTCTATGAGTGGTATCTTGAATGAGGCTTAGGAGAGCTGTATTTATTGGAATAGGAAAGTATAGAGGTCGAAGATCTTAAGGTAGAAGAAAAGCCCAATGGAAGGAAATCTTCTAGAATCTGCATCGGTGGGCGCCAACAGGGTATCGACGGGCACTGATCCTGTCTCTCCCGCGGAAGCCTTCGATCAGCGGGTGCTGTGAGTCGGCGGGCATCGGTCCCTAGCCACAAGCGACGCCTCTGCAATCTTCACATTTCTTCTTCTTTTTCTTGTCTTGTCTAGTTTGTTTCTCCATTTGTCTTCTTCCTTGACTCTTCCTTAAGCTTCTAAGACTTTGTATCATAGCTTTCCTCTTCTTCTTTAGCTTGATTCCAGGAATCTGTATAGATAGGCATAAAACACGTATATTTCGAACTTTGCAACTTCCAAAGACAATGCATGTACTTTATGCTAAAAACCTAACTAAATGCAACATAAATGACTTAAGATTGACTTAGAATGCCTATACAAATCATGCATTATCAGGCTTCATCAGGGTTCGACTCTTAGTCCGGTTTTGTTCACACTTGTCATGGATACACTCTCTGCTCCACTTCAAGAAGAGATTCCTTGGTGCATTATGTTTGCAGACGACATAGTTCTAGTCGACTACTCAAAAGTGGGTTTGGCTCGCAGGTTAGAGAACTGGAGGGAGGTGCTTGAGTCCAAGGGTTTCTGTTTGAGTAGGAAAAAGACCGAGTACGTGCATTTTCATTTCGGTGAGTCCGAATATTCAAAGTATTCAGTTTGTTGGGGAAAGATCTTTTCCCGGGGAAAGAGTATTTCAAGTACCTGGGTTCGTTTGTTCAAAGCGATGAGGGTATCGATAGGGATACCGAGCATCGGATACAGGTGTGTACATCCTAACCCTTCAGACCCTGCTTAATCGCGGGATATACTGGGACGTTGTTGTTGTTGTTGTATTAATAAGTATAATATTATTTTATCCATCGAGATCAAATTAATATAAGACCATCCACAATGATTGTGTACAAATATGTAAATGTGTATTTTTTTTTTTGACATTTTTTAGCTCCATTGGTTGTTTTGTATGTATAAATGTACACATTTGAACATGTGATGTGCAAATATTTAAGCACACTACCTCCTCTATGTGTATAAATTTTTTACAAAAAGCAAGACGATTTCATTAGCTTATTTTTATGGTTTTATTTAGCTTTTTGTTATAAATGAATAGTATTTGAATGGTGTGTAAAAAATGCACATTTTACCAATGGAGCAAATTACTAAAAAGTGAGGTGTATTTTTATAATCTTGTGCAAATGTGTATATTTTAACCAAATCAACTGTGGATGGTCTAAGCTTATCATAGACTCGTAGTAATCGACAAATGATGTGCAACCGAACCCAGAGATGTACGTACGAGCGGTCGGGTGTACAACAACTCTCTCCTCTAGCGATCAGTACATGGCTACATAGTCCCCTACCAGTATAAGCCTATCATGGACTCGTTGAATCTCCTCTACTAAAGTCATTATGGGTCATAATCCTGGGCTAAAAATGGCATATGTTTATCGTCTCTAACCCCTCCGGTAGGTACTCCTACAACATCCTATCTCAGAACATCTCATAAGTCACCTCCCTTAACTCCTGGCAGTCGGAAACCATCTATCAAATGTCGCTCCCCTCAACAGTCCTACAACTAACCTCGGTCTCACCTCCACCAGTACGTGTAGCTCGCTATCGTCTCAAAAGCAGCCTCACTAGTCCCGCACCATTTCTCTATATCCTCATCTACCGCCCCATTGAACTTAGGGGGGCTGGTGGGTATATATTAGGGTGCGGGTCCACATATCTAGACCCGGACAAACACGGGTGAGGATCGGGCTTAGGAAGGGTTTTACCCCAAATATTATCCCGGTGTTGCGGGCATGAGCCGGGCTAAGCCTGCTTTACGGATTAAATGTATTTTCCAATCCATTTCAGTATTGCGAGCACGGGCTACTGTTCGGGCTAAGCCTCCTTCATGTGTTTTCCATTTTATGTTTTTCTTTTTTCTCGAGGGTCTATGTGGCATGTTTTTGGTCGGTGTCACATCTTTCCAAATAGTGGTTTTGGAGTTTTTTTTATTAAGTAAAAATTTGAGATCAGACAAGCCTGATTCTCGAAAGGCCGACGAGTCGGCAGTGAAAACCGTCTAAACATACAGTACAAATAGAGAACAGGCGCAACGAAACAAACAGATATAAACCCTACAATAAGATGACCTAAACAGAACTACCCATATAAGTTAAGGACACTAACGAAGAACAAAGCCAAACACCATCACACAGTAGCACCGCGGGCCAGCGATATTGCAGGAATCTATCTCTTGTAGGTAGTGCAGACGAAACTCCAAGGAAGCTACTTTCCAGATACGAAGTCGCTCTAAAAGCACCACCTCAACCTCAACCAGTTGTTGTGAGCTGAATCTGCCATGTTTTACAGTAACTTTTATATCGTTTTCTGCATACATTTCATGCATTTGGGCTAAGATAGTATAGAATCTATATAGTTTATGTTTATTTGCCAAATTATGGAATCTACACCAGTTTCTGTTTAATTTCGCAGAATTCGAGGCAAATTACAGCAGTTCTGAGAAGGGCCGAAAAAGCTCGGAAATCAACTACAGAAGTCCAAGTTCAAGAAGCAACGGAACCAGTCGAATCAAGCTAGGAGCCCAGCTTTACTCGATCTAGAGTACTTTTACTCGATCTCGGCGAAGGTGTCCGAGCACATGCCTTGTTGACTAAGCATTGATCGAGAAACTAAGTCAGAGATAATCCGACTCCGGAAGCCAACTCGATCTCGAGAAAACTTTGTCGAGATCGACAAAACCTTGACGCCATGTCCGGAGTCGACGAGATGTGCCAAGTCGAGAAGCCGAGCACCACCGTACTCGATCTCGAGGACCCAGCACCGCACCTGTCCGAGCATGTCGAGGAAGAGCAACCCGAGACGTCCAGCCAGCCATGTTCAACGTCAATCCTACTCGATCTCGAGTAAGTTTGGTCGAGATCGAGGAACACCATGCCGAAGCGCGTTACACGGTTTTACTTTCCTATTCGGATTGGAAGTCCTTGGATCCGATTCTATCCAATTTGGCCGAGATCTATCAACAACTATCAAGTTCTATCTATGAAGAAGACCTATCAACACATGGAAGATATTCTACCTATTTTAGATTTATTTCCGTTTTAGATTTAATTCCTAAATTTAATTTATTTATCTTTTAAGCTTTTTAGATATAGATAGAGATATTCTATCCTTAAATAGCAAGGAATTGAAGGCTATAAATAAAGCCTTAGGGGCTGGTTTTTCATCATTCAATTTCAGAGAGAACAAGTAAGTAGTAGTAGAGAGAGAGAGTTTGCGGCAAGCAAGGTGGAAAGGCGAAAGCGGATTTGTCTTGTTCGGTTGTAAGCTTTCTTTATTTAATTCAATGCAAGTTAGTTTCTTTTGTTATTTAATGTCTTTCTTGATGATGAAGAGCGAATAATCCACCCACTTATGGGGCTGGGGTGAGCCCAACGGTGGCCATGTGAGGTGATGCGGTAAATGTACAATCTTTTGATGCAATTCGTCTTCTATCCCTATGAGCATGATTCTTTTGCGAGAGTTGAAGGTAATCCTTGTTTGTGTTATTGAAGCGAAAGTGATCTTAATGCAACTTGGATTAATTATGTGAAAAGGGTTAGTAACAATTAGGGTTTATGCGAAAGCCTCTATATGCCTATTTGTTAATAACGAAAGTTATTTTGATGGAAAGCATGATCTTTTATGCCTTTATGTGTTACTTTGCATGGTTATCGTTGTGGTGTTGATACCCTGGCTTTGGAAGTTATTTATATATTGAGTTTATTTCATCCGAAATCTGAGTTCTGTGTTCGAATCTGCAATTTACAAGTTTCTGTTTTTACTCGATCTAGAGCAAGGTTTGTCGATCTAGAGGAAAGTTTATTGTATCTCGAGTTGTGTTTCTGAGAATCTGAGTTTTCTGTTTCTGCTGTTTTTACTCTATCTCAAGTAGCTGTCGTCGAGATCGAGTAGCTTCTGTCTTTACTTTTATTTCTTGCTTTCGTTTGTTATTTCTGTCTTTCTTTCTTTGTTTCTTTGTTTCTGTCTTCTGTTTGCTTTTCTGTGAGATTTACAGTTGCCTAGGATCCGCTGACACGCTTCCTTGTGGATCGATCCTGACTTTCTCTTACTACATTGGAGGGAGTCTTGTAATTACTTGATGGGGCACGAATCTGGTTTGAATTATTTCATTATATTTTGAACTTGATTTCCTCCTTACAACAAATTAGCGCCGTTGCCGGGGAAGCTATCATTCGCGCCTTAGGTAGTCAGATCTCACTTTTCTTTTTAAGTTACTTCGCAGGTGTATGCGCCGTTCTGGTCAACCACCTGAGTTTGACGGCTTAGACGAACCAGAGCGCCTTCTACACATCATAGCTAAACTACAAAGAGCCATGGGAGCTGCAGAGACACAGGAACAGCTGATCGAGAGGCTCACGAGGGATTTAGCCGTCAGGGATACTGCTCTCGCCACTGAGAGAGCAGGCAGGCAACAGGAAGTTGAGCGTGCGAGGCAAGCAGAAGCTGAGCTTGCCCTATACCCAACCACTGTAGAGGATTATATGCATCCGACTCTCGTCGTGCCTGAATCGGCCATTCTAATCCCTGAAAACAACTATGAAATTCGCACTCAATTCCTTATTGAAATTAAAAATCATGCTTTTCATGGTAGATTTAATGAATGCCCTCTGCGTCATATTACCAACTTTACTGACATGTGTCGTACTCTTTCTGAAGGTACCACCTTGGAGTACATCCTGATGAAAGCTTTCCGTTGGTCTCTGGCTGGTCCTGCATTGAAATGGCTGGAAGGGCTGAAACCACGATCTCTCATGACATGGGCTCAAGTAAAGCAGGAATTTCTGAACAAATTCTTTCCTCCTGCTAAGACAGCATTCCTGCTCCAAAAGATCACATCTTTCAAATAGCAGCCTGGAGAGACGCTAGCAAAGGCTTGGGAACGCTATAAGGATCTACTGCGATCCTGCCCTACACATGGACAACAACCCTGCGTAGTTCAAGAGATCTTCTTCAATTCTCTGGATTTGGCTGCAAAGGACAAAATCAACACATATACTCACTATGAGTATCTGACAATGCCGCCTGTTGACGCATGGGCTGCTCTCGACAAGCTGACCAACTATGACAACAAGTATGGGACTCCAATCAACTATGAGAAGAATCCCTACGGCAGGCCAGCACCATCCATGCCCTTATATGAGCCCCCTAAGGAGATTGATCCAGATGTAAGGGAGCAGTACTACAGAGACCAGAATAAGAAGCTCCTCAAACAAGTAAAATATCTTTCTGTCAACTAGCTTTGTATTGAATGCGGATCACAGAGGCATACCACTACTGAGTGCCCACACACTGAGCAAGTCAGGCTGGCAGAATACCATAAAGAGGCAGCTTATGCAGGGGGTCTCAATCGCTACATGGGGGACCAAAGGTTTCAGCAACCACAATGGAACCATGGTGCCCCTAGGAACCCCCCGCCCTACAGAGCTCCAGGACATCTGGAAAGGGACCAGAAAAGGGATGATCTACAGACATTCCTGGAGGAAATACGGAGGAATCATTCAGAAACTAAGCAGTCCTTCAACTCCGTCTACACTCAGATGCAAGGTGTCAACTCTAGGCTTGGGGAAATTGATATATGGCGGAAATCAGTTGATACACAGATAGGCCAGCTAGCAGCAGGAATCCCCAGACAGTCAGGTTCGCTCCCTGGATCTTCAGAACCAAATCCCAAGGGGAAGACTGGACACATAGCTGTTGTAAAACTCAGAAGCGGCCATCAACTGCAAGAGCCAGAGGTCGGAAAGCAGCAGAACGGAGAAGCTGAGAAACAACTCGACATCGACCAGCAGCAAGTCAACATCGACAAGCACTTAGTCGATCTCGAGCAAGGGCAACTCGATCTCGAGGAACAATTAGGCCAGCCTTCATCTGCACAGCACAACAACTCGACACCAAGGAATCTGGTCGATATCGAGGAAACCCAACCCGAGATCGAGGAAGCTACAGCACCTCCAACATCTGTTCTGGCTCCGAATCAGAAAAAGAAGCTGCCTTTCCCCACAAAATCTCCAAAGGACCCAGCAGAGAAGAAATTTCAGCGCTTCATCAAGATGCTTCAGAAGCTCAATGTCACCATTCCCTTCACAGAAGCTCTCAATGAAATGTCATCCTATGTCAAGTTCCTGAAGGAGATTTTGAGCAAAAAGAGGTCAATGGCTGAAATTACAGAGGAGTGCAGCCATTTGGACATACTAGAGAAGAGGCCAGATCCAGGTAAGTTTCCTATATCCATTGGATTTGGTCCATACAAAATTAATGCTTTATGTGATCTTGGAGCTAGTGTGAGTATAATGCCTTTAACAATTTGATCCAAGATTAAGATAGGTGCCCTAGAGCCTGTGGATGCTAGACTTTACATGGCCAACAACACGGTGGTCATCCCAACAGGCATGGTGGACAATGTGCCAGTACAGGTAGGTAAATTCTTTGTCCCTACTGATTTCTTAGTTGTTGATATGCAAGAAGACCCTGCTTGTCCAATTATTCTAGGAAGGCCCTTTTTGGCGACAGTGGATGCCAACATAAGCGTAAGGAATGGGGTCATCCCAACAGGCATGGTGGACAATGTGCCAGTATAGGTAGGTAAATTCTTTGTCCCTGCTGATTTCTTAGTTGTTGATATGCAAGAAGGCCCTGCTTGTCCAATTATTCTAGGAAGGCCCTTCTTGGCGACAGTGGATGCCAACATAAGCGTAAGGAAGGGGGTGCTCACTTTCAACATCAGCGATGAGGTAATTGAGTATTCCTTCAATAAAATTGAAAGGCATACAGGTCCAATGGAAGAGGTCAAATCTATCTCAGCTGGCTACATCACTTGCGGGGAACCCAAGGTAAGAAATATGACCCCTGAGGAGCTGGAAAAGAGGGATATGGAGGCCCAGGTGGAGGAGATCATGGCCATCCTAAAGGAAGAAACAGAGAATCCACTCGACACGGACCAAGGTACGTCGTTATGGACTAACTATTTTTCGGATGCCTTGACAAGAACCAAGTATGGGGTCATAGTCGACCAAGATTCCTCGATATCGAGGACTCTAGTCGATCTCGACCAAAACCAGGAGCCTCCACCAGCACCAGCGTCGTCGAGCAGCCAGGCTGAAGCATCAGACTCCTCTAGATCGAGTACCATACTCGAGATCAACCACCACCTCGCTTCATCGACTTCGCCTTCCTCGACGTTGAAGCCACCAGAAGGCCAAAACTCCTCGAGATCGACTACACTTGTCGAGATCGAGCAACCCTCACCGTCCCCAGCTCCTGCAACCTCGAGCAGTCCACCACCAGAAGCTGAAAGTTACTCGAGATCGAGTAATAGTACTCGAGATCGACCAAACACCGTGGTCCCCGATTCCGTCTCTGCAAAGGTAAGCCAAGGTATGGATCTTTCTTCTCCTATTTCCATTAAAGATCTATCTATACATGGGAGAGGTTTGCCTTGGTATGTGCGCTTATGTAGGATTTCCAATGATGAGCCCAAAGAGTATGAAGTTGGAGACAAGCTCTATGTCTCTAAATCAAAGGATCATTGGTTCCCTAACAAATTCAACAAGAAGAGGATGGGGCCTTTCGTGGTGAACAAGATCCATTCTGGAGGATTGCAGCTGATGGACAAGAATGGAGTCCTATTTGAAGCCCAAGCTACATGGGCCCTACAAATGCCACCTTGAGCTTAATGGAGAAGTCGGCCTAGCGACTATAAAATCTAGAGCTTGTAAATAGACATTTATTGGGACTTTTTGGACATTGTTTTGTTTGTTTTTGGTCTCGAACATTTTTAGTTTTTCTATTGTGGGTATATCTCTTCTGCATTTTTTCAGGTACAAAGGAGGATAGAAGCAGTTAAAATCGGACTAGGGCCTTACATCAAAAGCACTCGATATTTTGAAGCCCTGCACACATGTCTAGTGAGTTTCTTTCTTTACCCTTGTTTTTTTTATACAGTGAGGACACTGTAATGTTTAAGTATGGGGTGGGGGAAGGGATTACTTTATGCATATTTTCCATATTTGTGCATTATTTCTTGAATTGCTTATACATGGCTATTTTGGAATGCATTATTGATTTATGTGCTTATATACATGTTTTCCAAAGTTTGAAAAATGACCCCCATTGAAAATTTTGATTAATGTCATGGAAGCTTTATATTGAACTCAACGATGCAAAATTGGATTCATTAGAGATATAGCATGAAATTGCCTAGTAAAGGGAAGTCACAATGAAGTGCATTATTTTATTGAAAACCATGAAAGGAGGTAAAATTTGAAATTACTTTTGACATGTTACATGATAAGAGGATGGAGGACTTTAGATTTCCATATAATGCTCATATTGTTATATCCTAGCCTTACCTATGCTTATATGCATCACAAAAAGCCATATTATGTCTTATTTCATACATTGCTCCACATGATCTAAATATTGTCATTCTTTACCTTATTTCCTATCCGGGGATTATGTTGAGAATGATGTTACATTATGGAGATTATTATATGGTTGTTGTGTTGTTATTATCATATATGGAGTTTTGAAGGAAATTGTTTGAAATTTATGGAAAATTTAAAGAGTGAGAAAAAAATCCGATCACCTCAGGAGATAAAGGTAGATCGACCCTGCTCTCTGAGATAATAGTTTGGAGAGATGGGACACATTGTGAGGAGTCCAAAGCACTAAGTATCCGGAGCCATTCATAACACCCATGTTTGCGACTCGCGAGAAGGCAGTGCTGAGGTTAGAGAGGTAAAAGCATTATTGATGAAAAGCATTATGAAAAGGTAATGATTCTTATAAAGAAGAAATGTGGAAAAGCACCACATTGCCAAAAATTGCACACCTTTAGCCTTTTACCAATCTACTCCTTATTGAGCTTAAATTAAAGTCCTCTTGATTATTAATGCTTTGTCACATGAATTGTTTTTGCATAACCCTCCTTTTGTGAGTAGATGTTGCTTTTAATTTGCACATGCATGGATTTGTGACACTAGTACCTTTTCAAGGATGGTAATTGATTGCAGGGTTATATGACAATGAATCTGATATGTTGAGAGTTTTGATTTCTTCCCCTGAATGACAAATAAAGGTATTGCTTGAGGACAAGTAAGCTTAAGTATGGGGTGTTTGTTGTGAGCTGAATCTGCCATGTTTTACAGTAACTTTTATATCGTTTTCTGCATACATTTCATGCATTTGGGCTAAGATAGTACAGAATCTATATAGTTTATGTTTATTTGCCAAATTATGGAATCTACACCAGTTTCTGTTTAATTTCGCAGAATTCGAGGCAAATTACAGCAGTTCTGAGAAGGGCCGAAAAAGCTCGGAAATCAACTACAGAAGTCCAAGTTCAAGAAGCAGCGGAACCAGTCGAATCAAGCTAGGAGCCCAGCTTTACTCGATCTAGAGTACTTTTACTCGATCTCGACGAAGGTGTCCGAGCACAGGCCTTGTCGACTAAGCACTGATCGAGAAACTGAGTCAGAGACAATCCGACTCCGGAAGCCAACTCGATCTCGAGAAAACTTTGTCGAGATCGACAAAACCTTGACGCCAGCCGAAGACGGAGAAGCCGAGCACCACCGTACTCGATCTCGAGGACCCAGCACCGCACCTGTCCGAGCATGTCGAGGAAGAGCAACCCGAGACGTCCAGCCATCCATGGTCGACGTCAATCCTACTCGATCTCGAGTAAGTTTGGTCGAGATCGAGGAACGCCATGCTGGAGCGCGTTACGCAGTTTTACTTTCCTATTCGGATTGGAAGTCCTTGGATTCGATTCTATCCAATTTGGCCGAGATCTATAAAAAACTATCAAGTTATATCTATGGAGAAGACCTATCAACACATGGGAGATATTCTACCTATTTTAGATTTATTTCCCTTTTAGATTTAATTCCTAAATTTAATTTATTTATCTTTTTAGCTTGTTAGATATAGATAGAGATAGTTTATCCTTGAATAACAAGGAATAGAAGGCTATAAATAAAGCCTTAGTGGCTGGTTTTTCATCATTCAATTTCAGAGAGAACAAGTAAGTAGTAGTAGAGAGAGAGAGTTTGTGGCAAGCAAGGTGGAAAGGCGAAAGCGGATTTGTCTTGTTCGGTTGTAAGCTTTCTTTATTTAATTCAATGCAAGTTAGTTTCTTTTGTTATTTAATGTCTTTCTTGATGATGAAGAGCGAGTAGTCCACCCACTTCTGGGGCTGGGGTGAGCCCGACGGTGGCCATGTGAGGTGATGCGGTAAAGGTACAATCTTTTGATGCAATTCGTCTTCTATCCCTATGAGCATGATTCTTTTGCGAGAGTTGAAGGTGATCCTTGTTTGTGTTATTGAAGCGAAAGTGATCTTAATGCAACTTGGATTAATTATGTGAAAAGGGTTAGTAACAATTAGGGTTTATGCGAAAGCCTCTATATGCCTATTTGTTAATAACGAAAGTTATTTTGATGGAAAGCATGATCTTTTATGCCTTTATGTGTTACTTTGCATGGTTATCGTTGTGGTGTTGATACCCTGGCTTTGGAAGTTATTTATATATTGAGTTTATTTCGTCTGAAATCTGAGTTCTGTGTTCGAATCTGCAATTTACAAGTTTCTGTTTTTACTCGATCTAGAGCAAGGTTTGTCGATCTAGAGGAAAGTTTACTCTATCTTGAGTTGTGTTTCTGAGAATCTTAGTTTTCTGTTTCTGCTGTTTTTACTCTATCTCGAGTAGCTGTCGTCGAGATCGAGTAGCTTCTGTCTTTACTTTTATTTCTTGCTTTCGTTTGTTATTTCTGTCTTTCTTTCTTTGTTTCTTTGTTTCTGCCTTCTGTTTGCTTTTCTGTGAGATTTACAGCTGCCTAGGATCCGCTGACACGCTTCCTCGTGGATCGATCCTGACTTTCTCTTACTACATTGGAGGGAGTCTTGTAATTATTTGATGGGGCACGAATCTGGTTTGAATTATTTCATTATATTTTGAACTTGATTTCCTCCTTACAACACCAGTCCCGAATCTGACTCCACAACTCCAACCAAGTAGCATTACTTCCAAAGACGTTGGATGCAGAGCCACACACCGCTAGATCAAAACGCCAATAAAGTTGTTTTTTCAGACCCTTTTGGAATATGTTCAGCCCTTTCGGGATTTTAGTCAAACTCTTTCGAGATTTTGGTTAAACCCTTTTAGGATATTAGATAATCCCTTTCGGGATAAGTTTATACCTACAATATAAATATAAATATTATTTTAACGAGATGTAGGTAAATATAGATATTTTCCCTTTTTTTTCTTTTTTTTTTTCGGGCTGCCTCAGGCCCAAAGCACAAGGTTTTAGACTGCCCCGGGCCCTAGACACAAACTTGGGCCCAAAGCCAAATCTAACGTAGACAAGGAGAACGCAGGCGATGACAAATATGCCCCAAGGCGGAGTAGGTGAAGAGTCGATAACGGCCACCCAAGGATGAACCGGCAATGGTGACTCCGACAAGAAGTGATCCAAGCAGCCCGATGACGAGGAGTGATGGGCCGAGATCGACATGAGAGTTTGCATATTTGGGGGTTTTCTAGGCAAGGCAAAAAACCAAGCCAGGGAAGACGATCGCCGTCGTTCGACCACCACTGAGAAGACGATCGAAGAGGGAGGGAAGCACCAAAGGCGGATGGGAAACAACCATTGAAGATGGTTGAGGACGCAGCTGGGCAATCGGCTCGAGCAAAGGAAGCAAACGAGCCACAGATCGAGATGAAATCAGAGATTAATTTGCTCAAGAAAAACCAGTAGATGGTAGAAATGGAGAAGGGAACCATGAGAAAACCAAAGCCCCATCACAATTCAGATTCAGGCGAAAATCGAAAGGGATTTTCGGATTTAGGGCTGTTACTGGACACCGCCCACAACAAGAGCCACGCCAGAACAACCAATTGATAGAGCCACAGTGGCCCGGAGGCGGCTAGGGCTAGGTAGAGGCGTGTTAGAGATATATTAGGAATGATATATTAGTTGATTGTATTAGGATAGAATATTTGATATTGTTAGGTTAGGTTAGAAATATAGTATATCTTTGGTAGGTTTAGTTTATCGATATCTTTATATTACTTATTCTCAAAGCATTGTAATCTCTATATTTGGGGTTGAATAATAAGATTATAAGTGTGTGTTTACCTTCTCTAATATGAGGGTTCCACCACCAATCTATTAGGGTTTTATCCCTCTCTAAATTCTACATGGGATCGGAGCGAGTTTCGATCTTGGCATATCTCCACCTTCGTCAAACACTTTCGATGTCTTACCTTACCCTAACCATATACTCCGTATGGTTTTTTTTACCATCTGATTGAACGCCGTCGGCTCCACTTGTCATGGTTGATTACCTGTTCTCTACCCATTTAACCCTATCAGTTCTACTTTACCGGTCTCTATCTTGTCTAATTGCGGAGGCTTCATTCGCCTTTGCTGTTCGTTGATGGATTTTCATACTCTCGGGCTCTCACCGTTCGTATTCTAGCCATCTACATCAACCGCATATGTATTATATGCTTCCAGTCTTTAGCGTTCGTGGCTCTACTCTCGCTTCGACTGCGGGGGCGTGTTAGAGATATATTAGGAATGATATATTAGTTATGATTGTATTAGTATATAATCTTTGATATTGTTAGGTTAGGTTAGAAATATAGTATATCTTTGGTAGGTTTAGATTATCGATATCTTTATATTACTTATTCTCCAAGCATTGTAATCCTTATATAAGAGGTTGAATAATAACATTATAAGTGTGTGTTTGCCTTCTCTAATATGAGGCTTCTACCACCAATCTATTAGGGTTTTACTGATCTCTAAATTCTACAAGGCGGCTGAAGTCGGTGTAGGCCGGCCGAAGCCGGAGTAAGGAGGTCGAAGCCGGGATTGAGACTCGAGAGCGTCCGCCGGCAATTTTTGGATCAAACATTATTTTGAAAGGGGAAAGGTGAGAGATTGTTAATCAAAGAATTGGTTGCAATGAAGATCTGCTTGCTCGTTGCTGAAGGAGGGAGAGAGAAAATGTTAACCCCATTTCAACAAGAAGGGGCAGTACGTGAGGCGCGTACCTGTGAGTACTCAAAGGGGTCAAAAAACCCGTGGTTTTGGGGTTATTGAGTTGCTTAAGAAATCGTCGCATATACACTTTCTGTTTCCTTTTAAAAAAATAATGCAGATGTTCTAAGATGAGTTCAACGAGAAAAGAAATCTCGTGTGAAATAGAAGGGTAAAATCTCATTTGATTCAGGAAATGGGCTTATTGCATTACATATTTTCTTTGAAAGTCTCATAATATTATCAAAAGCCAAAAAAAAGTATGAATTAATTCATCTCATATATAAATATATCGTAGGTGTCGGTAGTATTTTTAAGTTGATAAGAAATCTCATGTTAAATGTTACGTGCACAGCATGACGTACAGCACCCATTGAAAAATCTGAGGACTGGTATATTGACAACCTACCCAAATTAAAGATAATATAATACCATGTAAATTACATTAAATCAGTATATTTAATTCCTTCAAAAAGAATATTATCCTTCATTTATTTATTGAATCTGCAAAGCGATATGGTGGGCTTATTTTAGGCTTTTACAGGTTTGGGTTATTTGAAATTTGATACATTTTCATGTATAAATTATATTTTCCTAGTTGAAGAAATTTCAAAAGGGTTGGACTCTTTTTGGTCACACAATTACACAAAACACTTGATTGCACTCCACCCCTTTCAGGAAGAGGCCACTTATGGAAGTACTTAGGACATGTTTATTGATTCCTTCGTTTTTTTGGTGGAATTATTGATTCTAGTTTTTAGTGGGAACTTATTTATCGACCCCTAAAATACTTAGGGAGCATATTAGTTACTCACATACACCACACCAACACAATGCTACATTAACAATGAAATCGAATATAAAATCTTTTATCGTGAAGTAACTTCTTGAACCAAATCGACTCAATCATTGGTCTATATGCAACAATAATAACAACAATTTGAATCTATTCAACTTAGAGCAAGGTTTGAGGGAGCTGAGATATATCCACCTTTTTTGACTAAATTTAGATAGTGTTTCTAAGTGACCAATAGTTTCCTCAAATATGTTAAGACTATATATGATATTTTAATCACCAATTTGTTTGTAAAAGAACGTATATAAAACTAAAAATCGAGCAAGAGCACAACCGAAGAGAGAATTAGACATTAGTTGGCAATTTTTTTATTTGAATTTTTAATTTGAGAAATATATGGGTTTAACAACTCAAATCTCAAACGTGAAATGTAAACCTAAAAATAAACCTTCCATTTTAACAACATTTATCCCAAAATCTCTCATTACAACTCAAATACATTACATCCCTTGAACCAATACAAAACATGCACCCCACGTTGAATTCCTAAGAAGACCTCTTCTTCACCTCTTACAATTAACCCAAAATAAGAAAATTTTCTAACTCTTCAACCACCAATCTTATCTCATTTCCCTCCATTTTGCTTCCCTCTTTTCTCTCCCTCCCTTCCCCACAGCTTGATCAGCCTCTCAATTGAGGCTCCTATGGATCAATCGATACCCACCCAAAAGGAAACCGTCCACGGAATGCAAAAGTAGAAAACAATCAAAGAGCTACGTACAGCTCACGACGGATTAATGTTCCTTCATGTAGTACAATGGTAAGAACATTTGATTTTCGCAAGTCAACATCTTTTAAGTTGAAAAAGGTATTCGAGAACAGAAGTCAATCTAGAAACCAGGGCAGTGACCCGGAGGGTGGAGCGTCCCCTAAAGACGAAAGCCTACCAAGGAGTAGGAACGGGAGTCCAAGTTCAATGGAAGCTCAATTGAGAGGGTCCGGCTTTAGCAATGACGTTCAGGGTAGCACCAAGGCTGTTATCTCGAGGCTAATGCAAGAAGGAGGAAAAGAGAAGCCCAAGCCCTCAAAACCATCTGGTAATTTCATCTATTGTCATTCCTTGATTATTTTTTCGGTTTTCTTGATTTGGTGGGGTTGTGTGTTCTTGATCTTGTGGATTTTATGTAGATATGGACTTGATGAAGGAGAAGTTTGCAAAGTTGCTTTTGGGTGAAGACATGTCTGGTGGAGGGAAGGGGGTTTCTTCAGCATTGGCTTTGTCAAATGCCATAACAAATCTTGCAGGTGTGGTAGAATTTTATTTGATTGATAAATAATTGAAACATGAAGGGTAACAACCCAAACCCAACCTCCCTCACGCAATTGAGAGATTTAATTTTTTGCTTGTGATTTGATTGAATAACAATTGTGTTCTTTGTTGTTACTACATGGGCAAAAATGTGCAGCTTCTGTGTTTGGTGAACAAAGAAAGTTGGAGCCTATGAAACCAGAGAGGAGAGCGAGATGGAGAAAGGAAGTTGATTGGCTTCTATCCGTGACAGATCACATTGTTGAGCTTGTGCCTTCGCAACAACAACTGCCTGATGGCACAACAATGGAGGTTGTAACATTTACACATGTACAACCCAAAGAATTCTCCTTCCGACTTTCTAAACCTCTCTTAGGTTTGAATAACACAGGTCATGGCTTCACGACAACGGGCGGATCTACTAGCTAATATTCCTGGACTACGCAAGCTAGACACAATGCTCATGGTAAGGACACATATGCATCTTTATAGATGCACATGTGACACCCCTGCTCTCAACCCCTCTCTCCACTGGACTCCCGACGGTAGGGATGAATGATGCAATAAGAATAAGAGTGTATGCATTTTAATCGCTAAATTTTCGATGAACAGGATTGCCTAGATAACTTTAGAGACCAGAATGAGTTTTGGTATGTGAGTGCAAATGACCTAGATGAGGCGGAGAAGAATAGCCAGCAGCGAGACTGGTGGATACCAATCGTCAAGGTTCCCGCCAATGGCTTGTCTGACATAACACGAAAATGGATACAACATCAGAAGGACTCTGTCAACCAGGTACTCAAAGCAGCACTGGCCATAAATGCACAGATTCTATCAGAAATGGAAATCCCAGAAAGCTACATTGAGTCCCTTCCTAAGGTATGTCTTTCAATGATTTACGGCCACTGTCTTCGAGTTAACATGAAGTTAACAGTTTTCTGTTGGCAGAATGGTAGAGCAAGCCTCGGTGACTCGATATATAAGAACATTACAGATGATTATTTCGACCCTGAACAGTTTTTGGGGGGTATGGATCTTACTTCCGAGCTCAAAGTGCTGGATCTAAAGAACAGGATAGAGGCGTCTATTGTTATCTGGAAAAGAAAGATGGTTCAGAAGGATGGGAAATCTTCTTGGAGTTCGGCTGTAAGCGTAAGCATGGAGAAGAGGGAGCTTTTCGAAGAGAGGGCTGAGACCATCCTGCTCATCCTCAAACATCAATTCCCAGGGATACCTCAATCCTCACTCGACATATCCAAGATTCAATATAACAAGGTATGGAACTGCTTGAATCAAGCAATTAGAGTTCTCATTCTAAAACTTCTTTCCTTGGCTAACATTGAAATGAATTGTCTAGGATGTGGGGCATGCAGTGCTAGAAAGCTATTCAAGGGTGCTAGAAAGTTTGGCCTCAGCGGTCATGTGTCGGATAGATGATGTGCTACACGCTGACACTGTTGCACAAAACAAGTCAGTTGAATCAACCAAGAAGATGTCACTCGATAAGAATAACTCTGAGGTGCCGCCAGGTTCAATGACTTTGCTGGACTTCATGGGTTGGAGTGAGGACCAGGGAGATGATCTCAAGAAAACAGAAACGGATGACTTTGATGATGAAGATAACGAGGATGATGACAAACTTATGAGCAAAACACCACCACAGGATGGCAAGAGGATGACGTACCTAGAGAGACTGGAAAACTGGGGCGGGATGAAAAGTCCAACAGCTAGGCATTGATGATCACAGGTTTCTTGAACAGTGTATGTGAGATGATTGAGAGGCTATTTGATTTATTCAGTACTGCTGGATTTGTATATATATGAAGGTATATTTTCGGACTCAAGGGGTACGCGGTTCTGCTAAATCCCTTTTTCGGAGTCCAACCCTTCCTGCTTCTAGGGGACTGGGAATTGGTCATCCTGCAACCACCTAGTGTATCATTGATCCAAATATGAGGTGTTCTTACTGGCTACTTCAACAGTTGCTAGTGCAATATGACTGTCTGAGAAATTTCTAGTGTAACCATATTTGATAAAACTGTAATAAGCTCTTTGACCAAAAAAAAATTGTATAAAGATCTCTTCTCAATATACATTCAGAAAGTGAGAAAACTAACCTCAAATACCTCCGCTGCCTGAGCTACAGCTCAGTTGATCATGTTGGTTTTCATGAGCCTTTGTTCCGGGAAGAACAAACAGTGGCAGGGGAAGTCAATGATGGCTCTTGGCAAACACTCGCAGAGAGGATTCTCGTGTCACCTACTATGATAGATTTGCACCAATCGTTCTATCAAAGAATTTCAACAACAGAATTAGGCCCCTACTCCTCTTCTCATTCCAGTGTCTCTCCACTTATAAGAAATGACATTACCAAAAGATGAACAGCCAACAAAGAAACCAAATGAAATATGCTTATTATGGTAAGAAATAAAAAGAATCTACATCTGAAATATTCCTCCAGGAAGGATCCTAATTTTAAGTGTACATGGTTTTACAAATTACATCTGCAAAAAAGGGGATTATAACTGTAAAGAAACAATGCATCTAGTAATACAGTACAAGATAGTGGTGCATTTAGCTGTGTATTTTCTCATATGTGCATGGAATGTGGATATGAAATAGAAAACTCTGTTCTCAACTACATCAATTTTGAGCTTTGCACCAATTCTGTGTAGCACGGCCATGAAGGATGGGAGACTTCTTCGCAAGTTCAACTGGCAACGATGCGTGCATCAATTTATATAGATGAATAAATTGGAATTAACTTAACTAGAGTTTCCATCTTTGGATATTTCTGTACAAACTTACAGATACCAAGTTTAATAACCCGGACAACAGTAGGGGCTGGCTAAGGATTGCTGAGAGAACCCCTATTTGAATAGTAATGCTGCTACCGAATAAGCTTATTTGGAGGGTGAAGCAGCTGATTTTTCTGCACCATTGCTAATAGGTTCCTGTTGATTCCCATTGTCTGCTCTTGGTTTGCCAGTGCCATTGTAGAGTTCTTCTTTTTGGTTCACAGAATCAGATCTTGCTAATGAATTTAAGTTCGTTGTTTCTGTAACACATTTTTGAAAAGTCAATTAAAGGCAGATCAAGTAGTTTGGGTCTCTGATCTAGTCTCTTTAGGATAAACACATTGTCAAAGAATTGGATGTCAACAAGGCCATCATATATTTAAATTTCATTTAACAGACTTTTCAGCACCCTGGAAAACTTAATTGCTCATTCATTCACGTTAATTTACTTGCCCATTTGAAACTACATAAAATGTATGTCTGTAAATTTAGATTATTTGGTAAATCAAGCTTTGTAACCTAAACATAAATTTGCTTAATCACAAATAATCCCCTCCTCCCTACCTCTCATCACTAATGATTAATGAACTCTTCATTCGTTCTCTAGCACAATCCAGTATGAGAGGTTTGTCAAGGATTCCAATAATAATGCATAACCAATGAAAGGCGAGTTTATGCACCATTGAGGAAGTATACAATAAATGCAACTCTAGTAAATCAACAAGTTTCAAGCTACTCCTAGATTTTCACTGATAAGCATGGACTCTCTTTTAATTATATTCACTATTCAGGGCAATAAAGCAAATTCAGCAGTTGAATAGAATCCTACTGATTTCCATAACCACATTAGCACCAAAACTATCAAAATAGAATATGTTACCTTTGATTTCTCCAAATGTAATAAGCCTTTTGAGACAATCACGAAACTTGGTCAATACAATCCTTTCCTGTTCTAAGTAAGCCTCTGTAATATCATTCTTAACCCCTTGAGATGATGTGGGCAGAGTATGGCTTGCTGTCTTGTTGGGGGAACCAGCCGCCATTAGCATTGTATCTTGTTCATCACACATCAATGCTAATGTTCCAGGGGACATAGGTCTGTCTTTTGACCCATCATCCTCATCCAGATTGGAGTCTTTTGAATCAGGCTGATCAGTTTGGTGACTGATAGAACAAACATCAGTAAGGGATTTCCCGTTTGAATCTTTTCGACCATTTTCTCTGTCATGACTTGATGAGGCAAGCTGAGGGCCCTGCTCTTCTGCCTGCTTTTCCAAGGCATTTATATTTTCTGGACAAAGTTAATCGAAATAGAAGATCTTATCAATTCAAAGGTGGTAAATTTTACAACCCCACATAATACAGACAGCACCCAAATAAATCTCGAGTGAAAAACACCACCAAATACATCTCGTGTGAAAAACACAGGTACTACTTTAGAACATCTCGCAGTTACAAAATGCTGTAGAATCCTTTATTTTGTTAATATCCTATGTAGATTCACCAAAACAAACCTACATCCCTCATACAACTGGCTATTCAAAAAATAGAAACACACTTCTCTTTGCTGGAGAAGAGTTATAGATGCTATAGGTATAAATAACATAACAATCATGCATCTTTCACCCAGAGAACCCGGCTTTAGTATCAGAATACTTGTCAGAAAGTACATATATTGAACTAACATGTTTGAATCTATGACCATTCAGGGCAATGAAGAAAATGAGAAAGCAAGGAAAAGTGTGTTATCCAATCCTGAAGCACTTCTATCAGTTTCTCAACCAATCCACATTTTTTCCCACAAAACTCTAGGAAATTAATGACGCAATTGATTCGCTAGAAGTAATATAACACAAGGATCGGCTAACTAATCTAGAATGTAATTTGACCAATTTTATTAGTTTATTTTCCAGGCCTCATTTTGATAATTCTCAAAGGATTTTATGGATCGTTTCCACAGCCGCAGGGATATTCAATATATTTTGATTTCACAGTGCAGACACTCTAAAACATTCAAACGTTTATAAAGGCATCTCACTGCTAACACTTTTAGAGCATAGATGAAGATCAATGTTTAATTATGAATTCCGATTCAAAACCAGCAGAAAGTGATAATGTTTACAAATTTGTACAATTAAACTATCACACATGATGTGATCTAACCAAATGTAAACTAAAATCATTCAAGTATTGCCAGAATCAAGCAATCAAAACACAGATAGATGATAGAAAGGGTCAAACATATCCCCTGATAACCCTGATTGTTAAAACATGCACCTGACAGTCAAAGCTGCATAATAAAAAGTTGTATGTATTTACCTGTATATATCTTGGTTGCTTCTTCAGATAATACCACCAGAACTGAGCAAAGCTCCTTGACATCTTGAGGCTGGACGATATCAGCTAACAAAGACCTTGAATCATGATTAAGTTGTGAGTTGTGAGGCAGGTGATATACAAAGTAACTTAGAAAATGTATTCATCATCGATATGGGATAATACACTAGAGAAGATGAGCTAAATACCTATATGTAGACTTTGAAGAGCTGGGTATAGAAGAGTTGACAGCATGGACTGTGGCAACAGAGGAAACTGAAGTGGAGGTTAAAGATTGTTTGACATTGATTGCCTGAAAACATAAACGCCTATTAATAGATTCCCAGGGAAAGGGGGGAAGGGGATGACCTAAATGGATTAAACTAAATATTCACGGAGCAAGGTTGGGTTTACCTGTTGTTGTTTAGGTACGGTGGTATCCTTGATTGCAGCCCCCATTAAAACTTCTTGGCCTTTTCTTTTCTTTGAAAGTGGAGGAGGTGAGAATCCAGAAGTTCCAACAGCACCGGTGATAGCAGTATTTGCAGCTTGTTGTATACAAACTATGTTATTAGATTGATCTCCATGGAAAAGAGCTTTTCTCTCTTCACTACCTTCAAAGTTCTTACATTCCAGACATTTGCAATTTTCAGAGCACAAAATGTTTGCTTGGAAGCACTCACAATACTTCTTAAGGCAACCTGATTTTTTGCAATGGCACCCCTTATTATGCCTCCCCAGCGCAAGTCTAACATCCTCCTGCTTAAAATATGCTTTTCAATAGAACTTACATGGTGCAATCTTTAAGATGTGTCTAGAACAAGTAGTTAAATCAAATCACTGGGAACTTTCACTTCAGTATCACTCCTGAGAAGTGAGAACCGAATTAAGCTGACATATAGCATTAGCCAAAACTATATTTTATTACTTACTAGTAGTATCATATTGTATCACATGAATTATAGCCACTTATTCTACTATACACAGAAGATAAGTTATACTTTTAAGTATTACACGAATTTTAAGCCTTTAAACCCAAACAAAATATCATAGGATCACAGGAGGGTTGACTTTCAATTAAAAACCTATCACGAAGGCAGATAATCACTGAACATTGCAGACATGTGATGCAATGCATGAATTGAGAGAGAAAATATTGTGAAGCTTCCAATTCTAATGTAATAGACGATGTTTTTCAGGCCAAAATGTAATAGACTTTGATAAAGACAAGGCAGTTCGTCCGACTAGTCTTAATGGTAAAGCATATAGACTTCACATAAATCTTCAGCCAGATGGAAAAAGAAAAATTATCAAACATTCTTGAAGCCTGTTAGTTAAATACATTTGATCTGATTGGAACGAAATAGTAAAATGAAAAAAAGACATGCGCAATTTACAATGGATAAATCTGCATACCCGACTGGCCCGATGTCCGTGTAGGCTGTTAGCAATCTTTGGCCTGAAGGCATTTGGATTACGCTCTAAAGTTGCCTCAACTGCTTCTCTTCGAGCAGCTTCATTTTCCACATTGTTAAAGCAATTAACACAATTACAACCATCACAGTATACTCCAGATGCAAAGCACTCACAATATCTGTCCAACAGATCATATATCAGGTTAGTATCCAGCAAATGAAATTGAAGTAGGAAGGCATAGAAATGTTAGTTGTCTAAAATGAGAATATCACAGTATCTCCATAACATATCAAAAATATCAGACTAGAATCCAGTAAATGAAGAAACTGAAGCAGGGGTGCCAAATTTCACTCCTCAGGGGGGATTCAGTTCGTTGGAGAATTCCACATGTGGAAGTGGAATTCACGAACTAGAACTGCATTCGTTCTAAAGTGAGAATATCACAATTTACTCTTAGTTTAATCAACTGCTTCAATAATTGAGAGAAGCAATGATCTGAGTGAGAGAACTTATTTGCATCCAGTAAGCAAACTTTTCTCTTAACTTTGTGAATGGTATATATATAGAGAATGGATCAAATGAGGACAGTACTTCAAGTCAGGAATGAGGACAATGCACATTTAGTAAGAATGTTGCACATTTTAGGCAAAAATGTTGAACATAATACATGTGCATCATTTTTGGTTAAAATGTGCTATGGTTTTTATGCGCATTTTAGTCCATTGATTTGGCATTAAATGTGCAGCATTGTTTTGTTCATGTGCCTCACTTTTGCCTAAAATGTGCATCGTCCTCATTCCTGACGGGAAGGACTGTCCTCACCCAAACTGCCACTATATATATGCATATTTTGAGTGCTACTGATGTGGGCAAATGGTCAGATAGTCAAAGGCAATACTAGTCAAGCTATAAGTAAAACATGTATGTATGCTCTTCAATGAGATAGCATTTTTACTTTTATAACATTTAACTAAGTAAAATACTAAGATCTCCATTTGATCAAGCTGGTTGTGTTTTAGTGACAACCTTTACTCGCCAAAATTGTTCAATATGTCATGCTCCAAACTCTAGTGAAGGAAGACTGACTAGATTTACGAGGCATTTATATTTTAATTGTTGAAAAATAAGGATTGAACACACAAAGCATATGTAGAACATACAGCTTTAAGCATCGCGAGTGTTTGCAATTACACTGTTTTTTCCTCTTTGGAGTGCTATCCTTAGCTTCAGCATTTGGCTGTTGTCGTGCTTTTGGAGATTCAGAATTCCTGCCATGAGGGAAAGTTATGGTGGTAGCAAGAAGAGGGAAAGTTATGGTGGAGTTACTTAAAAACTGTTCAAAACAGAATCGATCATACGAATTGCCGATTTATGGGGATACATGACAGTATCACATCACATACACAAAACGGTAAAACACATTTCAATTAGAGAAATTCGGTGTCTAATACTTCATACATAATGGAATGGAAATGCAGAGCGAGGACTCTAGAATGTCTATAATGCCATGAAATTAAGGTGAAGATGCACAATTTGATAAACAAAAGATAGTTAGTGCTGATGATGAAGAAAGATTATTAGGAGAAACTAAGAAGGAATTCAAATTGGCCTTAGGTCTCAAGTACAAGAAAAAATGAATGGTCACATGCTTTAGGGAGGAGTAACAGCAAGCTGCAGTTCTAACCAACAGACCGAAAATAGGAAGCGAAGAAAACAAATGGAATTCTCCAAGTAAAAAAGATAAGCACAAGCTAACTAACTTCTTGAATACCAACCAGATTTTCCTTCACTGAATGACATTAAATGGTAACCTTCAAAGTTCAAACTCAAACCTCACCAAATTCTTTGCACTTCTTTACATCGCATTAGAATTTCATGATAATTAAATTACATGTAGTGCCAAGAAAGAGGAGAAAATTAACGTACAATTTACACAACCTGCAATTTAAATTCAAATAAAGAAATGGGAATGGTGGTTTACTAAACACCAAGCCCAAGCTAGCTATTTAAAGTGAAATGTATTCCCACGATAAGCCATTCTAAGAAAGAAGTACATGTTCATAAGAAAAATTTGAACATGATCAGAAACACTACAATCTGCCTTAGCTAGAACTACAAACTTTAAACTTCATAGTTGTATACATAATTTGAGGACATCATCAATTCATGATATGAGACTCAGGAAAAAGAGCAGTGGCAATTGTAGACGAACAGTGATTCAATGAAGACAAAAAACTCGAATCAAGAAGAACAACTCACACGACGCGCATTGAAGGACGAGCTGGTTGTGAGGGGATAGGCATCACCGCCACGCGAGGCTGCGCCAATGATTGAGCGGGCGTTGGCTGTGGCAGCGGCTGATTGTTATTCAGCGACTTACTTTGAATCTGGACCACCGCCTTCGGCGGAGGTAGAGCAATCGGGAAAGCTTTGGAGTGAAATTTATCGACTTGCTGAGGTCTAACCGACACTCCACTCGTCGACATCGTCGGAGCACCGGTGGAAGGCGCAAAATCAAGCTGCCTGGCAAGCCTCTTAGCCGGTACATCCGACGCAGTGTCCGTAGCCGCCGAAGAGGTCCGCACTGCCATCGTCACAGCCGCCGTGGTAGTAGCTGTAGACGCTGTCTCCGGCTGCAGCTTCTTTCCAGGAAGCAAATCATCATCACCACCACCACCTCCACCACTTCCTAACTCCATACTTTCAGAATTCGGGAAGATGCAAACTTGAATACGATTTTTCTTAGCTCGGAATAAAATCAAAATTCATATTGCACGCTGAAAAGCAGGATCAAACTCAAACCCTCTTCTAATGATTCCTTCAGCAACCACAACAAACAGAATTGAAACTTCCGCAGCTTCGTCAGCCAATAAAAAGATTCAATCAGGAACCAATTAAAATTACCGATTCTATAATCCAAATCATCGGCGCTCGATGTCCAGCTACAGAAGAGATTGAAAAGGAGAATTTTTTTTGGAAGATTTCGCCTCTGAATTGGGAAGAGGGAAGGGAGAGAGGAGAGCAACAATGGGGGCTTTCTTCTACCCGTATCTCGCTCCCTCTCAGTCTCGAGCTTTTGAAATTCAATTAGGTAGATATTGGACGGTTGATCCGATAGGTCATCTCATCGGACGGTCTATATCGGGTTTTAAGATCGGACGGCTAAAATGCATAGAGTTCGTGAATAACATACAAGCATTATATTGTTTGATCATTTTCAAAAGTTATGAAATTTTGAAAAGAAATAATCACTTCTATCGACTCCAAGTAATTGAAATGTTTTAACTTCTTATTCACTTATTAAATCATTCATTTCTACCATTATATCATAAACATACAAGTTTTAAGTTTTTATACTCATAATATCTATTTATTTATATCTATATTTATATCCAGTAACTTTTACGAGGTATCATTACCAAATACCACATTAGTTATAATTCCTTTTCCAACAAACAAATTATAACATGTTTAATTTTTATTTTCTTAAAATATTCTATATTTTCTAATCAATGAATTCAATTTAAATTGAATTCATGAATCTTCAACTACTCAAATTATAGTTATTAAAAATCAATTAAATTATAATAGAGTTTGATTTATTTACTTAACATCTTCAAAACATACCATTAATAATATATATATATATATATATATATATATATATATATATATATATATATATATATATATATATATATCATCTAATTAACTAAATAAAAACAAACATTTTTGTTTTGGATCGCAACTACCTTAATTTAAAGATTATCAACTAATGAATTTAATCTATATAAATTGTTAATTAATCAAATTTTTACACATTTTTAACCATCTATATGCATCTAAGCACTTAATTGAGAAATTTTTTTTTATGACGAGGAAACCCTCCACTTGGTGGCAAACCATGACCCAAATGGCAAGAGTCACGCGACAGTTAAATCGGTTTGCGTCGACCAGCTCGACCCACTAGTAAAGAGCAAGTCAAACCCTAGATTTTCATCCAAGAAAAGGGACGAAGGCAGATATCGAACCTGAAACCTCCTTACTACCCCCTTCTCCATACCACTAGCCCCGATTGAGGCATTGAGAAACAATTTTGCTTAGGAATAAACTGTTTAATCTTATGTTTATACATGTTTTTATTTTATTTTATCAACTCTATATTTTTTACTTTATTCTAACTTGTTAATCTTTTATTTAATTTTATAATAGTAATTTGTTATATTATTAAGATTTAATTTTTAAAAAATCATGTTATGACTTGAGGATTATACTAGTATTACAGCTTGAGAGAACAAACGGTTACATATTTAATAATCAAGTCTCAAACTTTTGGTAAATTACAATACTAGTCCGAAATTACTGTAGATGTTTTATTATTGTTTTTTTTCAACAATCCTTATGTTATTAGGTTTTTTTTCTTTTTATTTCATTTACTTATCTATTTTATTTATTTTTTGGTTTTTTTTTTCTCTTTTCTTATTTTTGTAGTGTTCTCTTATACTTTAAATCGACACATTTTTTCTCATTTATTTAATTGGCCATGACGAAAATATTGCAAATAAGTAGGAAGGTAGGATACAGTCTTATTTTAGTGTAAAGGAACACCGTTTGAATTTATGGTTCTCGTACTGAATGTAAAAGAGCAAAACAATGTAAATTATTGTCGTTAATATTAAGGAAGAAACTAACCCTAATAGATATAGATAAACCTTTTTCTTAAAAAAAAAAAAAAAAATCGGATGATCCGCACGGCCCTGTCCGGATCCCATTCTGAAACCTGGGTGGGTGGTTTGAAGTTATTTTAACAATTCCGTGGGATCTCAAGTTAACCTCTTAAGATACAAGATACTTGGTGAGCGGTTTGAAGTTTTAACTTACCACTAGGTAGGCAGACCCGTGCTACGCCCGGGACCTATGATTTTATTTCAAAAATTATAGTGAGATCAGACTTGGTAAATAAAGAAAAAACTAACGTGCACATTATAGATATTTTTTTTTAAAATAGAATAATAGCACATAGTGTAGTTTTTGCAAACAAAAATTAAATTAAAACATTATTATTCAAACAATAAAAATAAAACAATATCTACTACTACATAAATAACAAAAAAAATTAATCTAGACCTATGAGTAAAAAGATCAAATTTGAGAGAAATTTAAAGATGGAAAAAAAATTCATGTATTTGATAATGTTATATTGTTTTATAACATGAAAAGAATCAATAAAAAAAATTATACTAACCAAATCAAATTATACACACTTTTTTCATTAGATTTTTTTTGCATGTGGTGACCAATTAAATTTTTCGATTGTCAACTTTTTTAAATCTGTAAATTAAATAAATGGAATATAAATTAGAATAACAAATAAAAATAGTCATAATATAATTAAAAATTGTGGAAAAAAAACAATATAAAAAGAAGATAAAGATGCATGAATATTATTCATATTGATCTATGCTAGTATTGATTCATACAATCATATATCACTTTGTATTTAAGATTGCACAAAATTAAAATACCGTTCAAATTCAATTCATTAGTTATCTCACCCTTTCAAATTATCTCAATTAATTTTATGATCACCCTTTCAAATTCTAGATTATAAATGTACGGTGCATTATCTTTAACAAACTTAATTAATTTGTTGACTACCCTTTCAAATTGCAAAATAAAAAATCATTCATATTTAATTTCGTGCTATTATATACGATATAATGTTTGAAGATATATATTTATACCTCTATTTCTCTAAAGTTATTTGATTGATTTTGTATGATTAAGAAATAAAAAAAAACCAAATATGGTCAATGTGTAACTAATAGGATTCGAATTCAAAACCTTATTCCTACCAAACACTTCTATTAATCATTGAGCTATGAAACCATAAAAAAAAATATAAAATATGAATAATTAAATAAATGAGCATAATGATATTAATATAGCAACCATTAAAATAAAGACATTTGCTGGTTTTTTAATTAAAAAATCTACAATTTGATTTGATAAATGGTGGAGCGTACGTAAATGTAAGAACTTTAATATATATATCAAGATTTTTTTTTTCATTTGGTACCTTCTTTCATGCACATTCTCATCAATTACATGCATAACTTGTGAGTTGAATTTGCTTAAAAAAATTACATGTAAGTTGAAGCCAAGTTCTCATCTCATTCGCAATAAAAATAATCAATTGCATTAAAAATGATCTGTTGTTTATATAATTCGCTTTGCCAAAAAGCAATATATATATATATATATATATATATATATATATATATATATATATATATATATATATATATATGGATTATTATAAATCCCTCTACCTATTTCATAAATATAATAACCTTTTTTAAAAAATTGTAATTTATATAAATATAAATGTGATCATATTATAAATAGAAATCTAAAAATTTTAATCAATACAATATGAATTTCCACAAATGATGTGCCATGATAGGGGAAGATAACTTATAATAAATAAATAATAAAACGTTGTAAAAATGAAATAAAATAGACTGCAATCCTTAATTTAGGAGGGGAAAAATACCTTATTAGAATAATAATTAACGACACAATGGGACTAACTGATCACCGGCCAGTCGGCCACCAATCTTAGAGGCTCCAGAGAGAAGGTTTGTCGTAAAATAAAATGTAAGGATCATCTAGTTCTATTTATAAGAGAATTAACAATGTTGTAACGGCCCGAAGGAATAATGTCATTTAAATTAATTAATTATTTGAAATATGAATTGTGTATGTTACGAAATACCAAAAGCCAAGCATTGAAAATAGAGGGTTTAATTTTGATTATTCAAATTAGTATGAGTATTAATGCATGATCGTTACAACATGAAAAGTGTGATTAAAAAAAAATGATCATACTATAATAATCAGTTAAAAAAATTGTATGTAATTATTTAGTTCATAAAAATTAGTTAGAAAATATCACAAAGCATAAAATGAAATTAAGGGAATATAAACAAACTTTTAATTAAAATAATTAAGATAAAAATAATTTTTTAATTAGTTGAATATAAATAATAACAAAAAAATATTATGAATATGGTGTAACAAATTATCAAATTAGGCATATAATTGACGCCATTAATTGTCATATAATAATCTGTCATATAATTCAAGAGAGAAGCCTCTTAAAAAAATACAAACAAAAAAATGTTATAAATGAGATTTGAACTTGAGACCTCAAGTAATACTTCCTATATTTTAACCATTGAGCTAAAACATCTAATTTGTTATGAAATGGGATGAAAATGACTAAATTGAGTTGGTTAAAACATGGAAGTAAATGAACAATAAATGGTGCATGAGTACAACTTTTTCGAAAAGGATCAATTTCGGGTCAATGTTAGATTGAGTTCAAAGTTATAATTTTAAGTCCAAGTTAGTGAAAAACAACAAATTTTTGTTTTAAGTTTTATCTTCGAAGGATTTCAGATTGTTCGAAGTTGGGTTATTTAGGGCATTCCATCAACTAAGGTCGAATTGGATCTTTGGTCATAAATTTTGATAAGGTTTTAAGTTGGATTAGGTTTCAAGTCCATTGTTCGAGTCCAATTTTTAAACTTGGGTCAAAATTTTGTTGCCTCTAAGTCTCACTCATGTTTATCAATAATGAAAAATGGCTTGCAAATTGCAATCCTTATTGACATCATAATACAACAACAGTTCCAATCCACCCCAAAATGTTCAAGATTGTGTTGCAGTATCCTTACCATTATGGCATCCAATCCTCATTGCATCAAGGTAGGATTTACCTGTTAACTTCTGTTCAAAAAAACCCTTGATGAAATCAGGCATCTTGATTCGTCTGAACTTTGCTGGAGTTTCTGGTGTGATCAGACTTGGGTGAGGGCCTATTTCACACTGGATTGAGGGGCTATAAAACGTCGCCACTGATAGCCTCTCCTTTGTCTGATTCACTACAGCCCGATGTTCAACACTGCGGTAAATTCCATTGGAGATGATCTCCATGGCGTCTCCTACATTCACGACGAAAGCATGTGGAAGAAGTTTTACAGGAATCCATTTCCCATCCTTTTTAACTTGCAGACCCACAACATCATTGAGCTGAAGAACGATGGTGAGGCCAGATGAATCCGAGTGGGGACTGAAGCCAATGACCTTATCCGAGTGTGGACAAGGTGGGTAGTAGTTCATCCTGACTGACTGCGTCCCATTGTCGAACAATTCTCGCAAGTGATCTCTGTCAATTTTCAGGGCTCTAGCCATACAATCAAGAATCTCCATTGACAGATTTTTCATTCCAATAGAATAAGCTTCCAGAGTATCCCGCAATGGCGGAGGCAACATTGGGAGTAAGTGAGGCTTCCTTGTATCGTTTGGGAGCGTGCTCAAGTAGAACACATCAGCCCAGTCAAGCTTCTGCTCTTCAGACATCACAAAGAGTTGGCCGAAACCCTCCAAATCCTCTGCGGTCTGCCAGTAAGTCTTCTTGTCTTCCATCGGCAGATCAAAGAATCTCCATGTCTCGGATATGAACTCGTCAATGAGTGAAGAACTGACTCCGTGGCTCACCAGCTAAAGCATTTGATCACATCAAGGACAAAATTAGAGACGCAGTTAAAAAAGGGAAAAATGGAATTCTCTTGGGCATTTCATCAAACACCTAGAAGGCATGTGATATATTCCAAATCCAGGAACCAAAATCATCTGCAAGCATGAAAAGAAAAGATTCGAATCAATTCGAGAAGGGGAGGGCGTACTTGGAAGAAGCCCCATTCCTGGCAAGCGAAGTGAAGCTTTTGAAGCTCTGAAGGGTCACCACTGAGTAGAGATTGCAGGCTGATAACTGGCAATTGATTGGTACCGTCATCAGATTCAGATTCAAAGGTGGGTTCAAGATCAGAGCGAATGTATCTGGGAGGAACGCTGGAAGGTCGCTCCCTTGCTATCTCTTGGACACTGGGAACGAGCAATGACCTTCCGAGCGTGGTAAGCTTCGTCTCCATTACCGCCGTCTTCGTACTTTTCGATCTCGTTTGACCCAAAAATCAGATACTATTATAATCTAGGGCAAAGAAAGGAGGGGAGAATATTAGATTGTATTCAACTGATTGGTTGTGGAGTATCCACTAATACAATATATAGGAGTCATATCCTTGAGCTCCAAGTATAAGATAAATTTATCTATAAAAGGCTAAACTCTATCTAAGTAAAGTGTATATCTTTGTACATCCACATAATAATATTATAACACTCCCTCTTGGATGTACAATCTTTATTCCGCCAACTGCCTCGTTAAAAACCTTGTCAGGAAAACCAAGTGGGATAAAACCTGATCGAAGGGAAAAAGAGTGCAGTGCGTGTATACTCCCCTGAATTCAACATCCTCCTCGAAGTATTCTCATTCCTCTTAATGTCGCCGTCTTCATGAGCTTATGGTCGAATCTCAACATTGTCTTTGATGCGTATAAGCTGGAATGTCTTCGTGATTGACTTTGATGCGCTTGACTTCCATGTATTGGTGTTGAGCTGCTTTGGATGTACAAGTATAAGATACTTCAGGACCTAGTGTGCTTTTCATTGTTGATCTGAGGGATCTGATGTATTTAATGGTGCTTAAGTTGCCTCGTTAAAAACCTTACCTTGGAAAAACCAATGGGATAAAAACCAAGATTAAGGAAAAGAGTACAACTTTGTATGGTACTTCAGGACCACCTAATAAAATGTCACCACTTTCACAATTATAGGCAATTCAGGTACTCTAATAAGAATCTTTAACCAACTGCATGTAACAAGACTTTGATAATAATGCTTCGAGCATTTTCAATTGATTCTTTCCATTTATATGGGTATGCACCTACAATGTCCGACATTTACATTTGGAGCCACAATTATACTCACTCCTGGTGAATACACTCTTATGTAACCTTTAATAGGCTCAATTTGGCATTATATTTTCCTTTGTACGAATACCCACTTAAAACCAACTGATACTACACTTTTCAATGTTGGAGCTACAGGTCCAAAAACTTTATGCTTAAATAATCCATCTTCATGAATTATTTCTTTCTGGAATTTAGGATATACAATGTATCCTTATGAGGGGAGTTACCTCGTTAAAAAACCTTGCTTTGAAAAAACCCAAAGTTAAAGAAAAAAAGTACAACTTTTCTCCCCCTCAATTTAGCATATAAATCACCAATTTCTAAAGACATGGTACTTCTGGACTTAATATCATTTCACAATCTAATCAAAGATGAAAAGATCATTTGTCTTCATATTGTAATATATCTCTCTTTGTACACTCGAACCACAGGTTGAGATATTTTTAGAGCTTTCAACTAATTTTCAACTAATCCCCTGCTTATTGGATATCTTATGAATTGTTCAATAAACCAATCGCATTACACTCTTAGCGTTTTGTAAGCTCTAATTATTCTTATCAAGCACTTCAAGTGCAAAATTTCTGTGCCTATAAGCAACAATAATCAATGATTTGGTCATTTCAAGACAACTCATAATCAATTCTAACATTGTCAACGTTCATGAAATCTCTTCAGGAGTATACTTGTGGACATATCACCATTGTTCGAAATTACTATACTAGAATCTCGATCTAAATCATGCTAGGCATTGGTTTACTTCTCTTCCATGCAATAGATTACTTCTTGATCTCCTTTTCCTCTCCCCCTAAATACCGAGTATTTTATCATCCGTGATAAACTCTAGGTATTTGATCATCTATGAGGACTCAATCCTCCATATACATAAACTTCCTTGATTTACAACAACTTAGTGTAATCTAGGGAGATTTTGATGCTTATACTGAACATGTAAATACCATCAATCTCTTAATATTCATGTCTGCTTGTTCGCTATTATTGACGACTCTACTGGGTCATTCCATGCGTTAGCATTATACTAAATGATAATCTCATAAGTAACGACTTCACTTGATCGATTTAATCGTCAGCTTCTCAATGCTCATTTATCCAACATATCAATTTTTATTGATAGCATTTCCATGTTACATCCATATTAGGGGTGTGCAGAAAAACCCGAAACCGAAAACACGACACGAAAACACGACACGAAAAAACCCGAAACCGAAAAAACACGACACGATAATGACACGAACCGAGAAAACACGGCTCTAAACGGTTCGTGTTCGGGTCGGGCAAATCGCCTTGTCGGGTACCCGACACGAACCATGTAAATTTTTTTTTTTAAATTTTAGGTTTGGAATTATAATACTACTATAATTATAATCCTAATGTATCAGTATGTTCCGTTAGCCCAACTGGTTTCGTGTGTCCGTATCAATTAGTTCACACCCAAACAGGCCCAAGTTCGATTCTTCACGGCTACACTAATTTTCATTTTTTTTGTGAGGGCTAAACTAACTAGTAAACTGTAAACCCTATCTCTATCTATCTGTCGACACTCGACTGTCTTCATTCTTTTTAAACGCTCGCACTCGCAGCCGCCAGTGAATGTGAAACCACAATCGCTGCTGCTGCAATCGCCATTCGCAACCCTAGTCCACCAGACTTCGCTCGACAGTCGGCGCTCGTCCTCGTCGGCTTCAAGTCTTCGCTCGACGCCGGCAGCCCCTCTTGAGTCACGTCCTCGTCCTCGTCTCTCGGCCTTCAGCATATCTGAAAACGAAACAGTGAAACACCATGGTAAGTCCTATGTTTCCGAATCGATTTGTGGGTGTTTTTGCTCGAACAATTGTTGATTTTGTATAGTATTTGTGATGTCTGTTTGTCTGCTCTCCCTTACTCCATTAGTGGCAGTGCCCTTGAGTGTTGGAACTTTGAAATTTCGATTAGGGTTTGCCGGTTTAGAAATCGATTTGCTTTATGTTTGCTCTTTCAATTTAAATGTTTTGGATTGAATGTATAGGTTTTAGAAATCGGTTTGAATGTATAGGTTTGGATTATTACTGCGATTTCGTAAACCTGTTTAGGTCTTCCCTTGCAGCTAGGATTAAAATTGTACTTTTTATTTTTGTGGTCTACATTATCTGCCTTTATTTACAGTTTACACAATGGTGTCATTGCTTGCCCACGAATGAAGGTTAATGAGACGGGTTAGGTCCAAAGGGCCTTAAATGTGTTACATAGAAAGGATTACATATGATCTCTTTATGTGCTGTAGCTTCATTTATGATTTTTGTTGTCCCTTTCTCTTTCACTGTGTTGAAGCTGCTGTATGTTAGATCTGCTAGTTATTCCCTTAGAGCTGCTAAATGTTGTCCTGAATCACGCGGAATCCAGTAAACCTGTGAGCAATTGTATCCAGCTCTTGAGATTCCTTTGGCTGCTATAGTGATTGCACAACTTGGCCTAATTTTGTCGGTGTACTGTTCTACTGTCATATTGTGCAAACCAGACAAAAGTATGGATTCATCATATACAGATTTCATTTGTGAACACTACTAATACTGTATTATGAATGTATAGGTTTTATTGTATAAACTGATTATAACCTTCACTTTATTTGTTTTGTAGGATTCTAATATGAAAAATGTTGAACAAATCTTGAGTGATGATGAGTCTTTTAGTGGTGATACGATGACGGAGCCCGAGATAAAGGAATCTAAAGGCATGAAGAATCCGAGATAGAGGAATCCGAGATAGAGGATACTGTATTATGAATGTATAGGTTTTTGTTTTTGTTGTTGAAGACTTGAAGTTGCTGTTATGCTGATTGCTGTATTGTATGGCTGATTGGCTGTATGCAATTTATTTTTATTTTTTTTGGTTGAAGACTTGAAGTTGCATCACAGGAAAACCGAAAACTGCAGTCCCTGCAATTTATTTTATTTTTATATTTTTTGGATGAAATTGCTGTCCACGGACAGAACATTAAAAAAAAAAAAAAAAAAACCGGTTCGTGTCGGGTACCTGGGTATCCGACACGGAACCGAATGCCCTAACTGTGTCGGGTACCCGGGTTTTCACGGTTCGGATACGGTTCGGGGTATTTGGGCTTAACGGTTTCGGGTACCCGACACAATTAACCGGTTCGTGTCGGGTACCCGGTTATGCACACCCCTAATCCATATTGCCAACATGGGTAATCTATTTATTATGTGTTGGATCTTATTTTGACATCCTCGACTAGAGGAGAACCACGCTTCTGGCAATTATCAGCTTTCACAATCCCAATTTATCTGTCATCACTCCTTCTCTTTAGAGTGTTTTGACGCTCTTCTAGAGCCAATTTCTCATATGAATTTATTGCTTGATTATATCAACAGTCATTCGATGACTAATTTTGACGCTCTTCTGGAGATATGTATAAAATTTAATTATACCAAGTATAGACTTTATACAAATACTCATTAGTTATTTCATCCTGAAAACTCCAGGTTTTCCATATCATCAAGTAACAAGCTCTAAACGATTCTAACATTTTCATGTGATGATTCATTCACAGTTTGTGAGATTACAAATCCAATATGTAAACCATCATCTTTGACTTGTTCTTCCACATTCTCCTTGATGTGGGAGTCGACTCATACATGATTATCTATAATCATTCTCAAAATTATGACCAGTATCCTAACAACGGTCGCGCACACCGTATCCTCTTTATGTCCTCTGCTAGAGGTAACAATATATATTGCATCTGGCAATAAAAGAGGTTGTTATGAACCATAGGTCATTTAGCTAGCTATTTATTTGAGTTTTACCATACCCAAGTAGATTAAGAACAAGATCCCAAAATAAAGAGTCTTCGGGCTCTCAAGAATAAATTTATCGATTTCACACAATTTAACAAGGATTTGCTTCAAACTCTTCTCCCAAATCATCATTGGTTGAATAAAATTGGCATCTACCCATAATGGTTTCTTCAAGAAACATTTCCAATGCACATATATATATATATATATATATATATATATATATATATATATATATATATATATATATATATATATATACATACATAAAATGCAAATCAAATCAAATAGATAAATAAAACATAGATTCCATGTAGCTTCAAATAGCCAAATTATACCAATTACAAACCAAATACGGCCAAGTTTGCAGAATCAAAGGTGCTGGATCATCTAGGCTCTTTCGTTGATAATATTTCATATGTAGAGATAAGTTTATCTACTTCAAGAGATAACTTTTATTAACACAAACAATATATATAATATAAAACCACATATGTTTATGAAATACAAACTCTTAACAAGTTGTTTCTTCTGGAAATAGTTTGAGCTTTGTACAAAAGTAAATTAAAATATATACACCCTCACAATTAAATAACAAAAATAATCTCAACAAACAATATCAATCACAAATTTATTTGGCCACTTCAGGTGGATATCGATCCAAATATTTATCATTTGTTTCAATAAACAATATCATCCACAAATAGTATAAGTTCAATAACTATCTAGCTCAAATTTCAATTTCATTCAATTTCATCACCATCTATGAGAGAAAATGTCTTTTCTTATTTGCATCCAATTACTTTGGGGATATAATACAAATCAACTTCATGATACATAAATAATGTCAACTTCTGGTGACCAGGAAACAAACAAGTTTAACCACTTCAGGAGTTTATATTTCACCTTCTATGAAACAAATCATATATGAAATAATTTACAAGTACAAGATGGAATCAACAATATCATCTTAGCTCATTACTACAAAGATGAGCCTAATATTTTATCGATGCATGGTGACGTTATTTATTTATCAACTTATCAATATATCAATTCATTTAGATATCATTTATCATGTATCCATCTAATATACAGTCAATTTATCCAATAACCATATCTCTAGGCATCGTCAATCCCCAACCGCACATAATTTATCAATGCTCTAAATTCTTATATATCAAAATATATTAGCACTATGACATGATTTATGATATAAAATCTATATGTGCAATCAATAACGTCATATTGCAATTAGCAACTAAATGGTAAGCCATATTTAATGTACGAGATGAACTCATAACACACATATACACAATCACTTATGATCAAGATGCACAAAAATCATAACTCAAATATATGATGTTTAGGCTTACCTGAGCGCAAGCTCGATCGCATATACCAATATTTAGAAATTGGTCCAACTCCATCACGAGCCTTAAAGTTGAGCCTAACCCAAATAGGCTCACTACCAAGTAAAGTTTAGTCTTCTAAGGTTCGGCTCCTTTTACCATGATATCCTAGTGTGGATCCGTGGACAAACCACTCGCATGACACCACCCATCACCAAATCAAAATATTAATAAATTATAATCATGGTTTATTGAAAACACATACCATATAACATAATTCTATCCATCCGTATGTATAAGGCCTTAAACCTTTTGAAATTCTAATTAATCAAGTAGGGAAAGTCAAAATCAAGTAGGGAAAGTCAACGTACCTCTTATATGATCAACACCTCTTATGTGATCAACACGTACATAATAACATTCCGAAACAGATTTACAATATTATCAAGGGATTTAAAATTTTCTACTTCGAGAGACCGATTAAATAAAAACATGGTTAGTTATATCCATATATATCATAATATAATATGGTTATCTTATACAGTAATGATTCAATCACTTTAGATTGAAATTGGTTACCCGCTTCAAGAAATTGCAAATTCGATTGAGAAATTGCAAATTCGATTGAGAATTTGCAAATTTGATTGATCTAACCACTTCAGGGATTGGTTTCAAGGGATATTACAACTTCGATTGATTCAATCGCTTCAAGGACTGAGATAACGCTTAAGGGATATTATAAATTTAATTTATTCAACTACTTCAGGATTGAGATTAGTTTATCCACTTCAGCGGATGATCGGTGTAAAGTAAAATAAAATTAACACACAATCACATATAAGTTGTGATATTGCAAATTAAAGTGAAATCAACATATACAATCTAAACCAAAAGCACATACATGTTGCAAATCAAACGATTGAAACAAGCACATAATTGTGTTCTTAAATAATCATGTCACGTACTGAACAAACAAGCACGTAATTAATTAGATTGTGTTCTTTAATATTCTTAAAGATACCGACCAACCTTGGAGCATTATTTAAGCATCCTGAACAAACAACCCAAGGTAGCGGCAACTCAACTACAATTGCTAATTTCTCGCTCCGATTTTAAGTATTAATATATAAATAAATGAACCCATAAATTTCCAACTAGTAATGTAAGGCAGGGAACAAAGATGGAAAATTACCTTGATAAGAAGAATCTCCCGATCGATAATATTTGATAAACACACATAAATAAGGAAAATCAAATAGAACTGGTATGTTCCACCGAAAAACAGAAATCGCATGATTCTTTATCAATTTGAAGTAAAATTGAACCCAATAACAAAAGGAAAAAGGAACAAAGAAATTGCATGACTAGTTTATCTTCCCAATCAAACAACACCGTCAATTATATCGTCGGATACTATTCTTCCGCTGGTGTTATTCCATTGTGCAAGCAGTGGATATATCCATAATTAATTATACTCAAAATTAAGCACACCTTTGAATTTCTTTAATCAAGAAGACCGTATAAACTCAGTCCAAAAGCAATGCACTCGAAACGCAATGAAAATTGACTCACCGGAATAAGCAGCAATCCAATCACACCGCTTGATTGGCCCGGAAGCCACCGGCGTTGCCTTCGACTACCTCCACTCGGTTGCGCCTCTTGTATAAACTAAAGACTATCGTGCTGATAACGTATTATAAACTAGGGCAAAGAAAGGAGGGGAGAATATTAGATTGTATTCAACTGATTGCTTGTGGAGTATCCACTAATACAATATATAGGAGTCATACCCTTGAGCTCCAAGTATAAGATAAATCTATCTATAAAAGGCTAAACTCTATCTAAGTAAAGTGTATATCTTTGTACATCCACATAATAATATTATAACACTGTAATACGGAGTAATATTGGCATCGTATTTTATTTTTTTGATGAAAAATATTGGCATCATAATTGATATATACCGAAATTGAATAATTCTATTTCTTTTTAAAAAAATATACGAATAAAAAAAATCTGGAAATAATATAAACTATCTGCCTATAAACTAAAAATAATACAAATTTTAAAATCAATAAAGAATAATACAAATTATAAAATTTTGAGTTAAAATAATATAAAATTTTAAAGTTGAATTAGGGTAAAATTCAAAATAAAATTCTATTTATCAAAATTACAAAAACTTTTTATGAGAAGTTGAAATATTATTAATAGAGGGCCCTAGAAACCAAACACAATAAATGAGATAAATTAACAAAATTGATTTTTTTTTATCATTTATATTGTCAAAATGGTCAAATATTTTGTTCAATGAAAATTTCTCCAAAGATCAATTATACAGATACAGATGGATCGCTTATTAGTAATAAATATTAATTTTATAAAATAAAATTTAATATTTCATATAGTTTAATTTTAGCTTCTTAAAATACATCATTAAAAATATAAAATCTTATATTTTGGATCGGCTAGAGTAATGAAAAATGTCTAATTTAGTGTTCCATAAATTAATTGAACCTCAAATTAAAAAAAAACTATACATATTTTTTTAAACGGTCTAAGAATTGGGGAGGTGATGTTCGCCTTTGTAGCATGCTTTATAGCTTTATTTCAAGTATATTTGCATTGTATTCGGGTTAGTTTTGAGTCGCTTTTGTATGTTTTGCGTATCGTTTGCGATATGGATGTCTACAGAAGCTTGTTTCATGTTTTGTAGGATTTCAAAGTCATGTTGGAGGAGATTAGATGCATTTTGGAGCTTAACGGAAAGTCAATGAGCTAAGGAGAGCTAGGACAAGTCATGAAGGAGCCAAGACAAACCGAGGAGCAACGAATCAAGGGATCAAGGTCTAAGAGCTAAAACGACAGTGAATCGCAAAAGCTCGCTAGGGAGGAAGAACTATCAAAGGAAAGAGATAGGCTAAGGGAACAAATACGAATTCTTGAGGAAAGACAGGAAATTGTCAAGCTAAGGGAAGAATATGTTTTCTCGAGGCTAACACGCCTTGTCACCTATGCGGAATAAGTTCTCATTGGCCTCGCTTGCCCTAGCCTTTATCAAGTATCATCCCCTCCTTATGAGCGATGGACACCACACCACCTTCGGAAAAAGACTAGTGACCCAAATACCAAGAACCAGTCTATCCACAAGAGCCTCCAATAAAGCCTATGTCGGTAGATCAAAGAGTTCAAGAAGAGCCACAAAGCATTAGGAGGTTGACGCATTGAGGAAGTTGTCGGAGCCATCAGATTCACCGTCGGAAGTTGCAATCCCACAACCGATGGAGACATCCAATTGGTTCGGGACCGTACGATATAATAACACCATCTCTTGTGAGCCTATAGGTGGAGAAGAGCATGAGGCCGAGTTCAGTGGCGGCCGCAGAACTTCCCGAAAGGTGGGGCAAAGTTGTACAGTACAAAAGTTCTACATCGCTAATTCATCAACAAAGTAACATTCAATGATACAAAATAGGTTCAATGTCGATACAAAATAGGTTCAATGATACAAAATAATACATAATTATAAGTTCACTTCAATGATAGAGGAAGTAAATCCATCTTGCGAGTTCTCAGAGCTTAATAATGCTCCAATTTAGGTTCATTGTTGATACTTTGGAAGATCTCTCTCTCAATGTAGCACACAAGATTGCCAGATAGGTGATCATCCGACATCTTGTTACACAAATCTGACTTGATAATATTCATCGCAGAAAAGACTCTTTCAACAGAAGCAGCTCCAAAAGCCGATAGACCAAGGAGAAAACGCTATGAATTCCTACCTGAACCATCTTTTTAGTGAGATCTCCAATATCTTCCAAATTAGCATTATCAACATTTGCAACTATATTGCGAGGAGTGGATGAACCAACACTTAACACTTTGTTGATTCGAACAAAATATCTATCCATACCGGAATCCCTACTCAAAATTTATAAGTGATAAAAATGAAAAAACCCCAAATTTTCACACATCTAATCAATTGAAATCTCAAACCCTAAAACCTAAGAAGGAACAAAAGTTTCAATTCTCCAAATCTCTAATCCTAATTCATTCATAAACAATAAAATAAATAAATGATGTTAATCAAAATCCCTAATTTTTACATTTCAAACTCAAAACCTAAAACCCAACAAAATTTCAATTCTCCAATTCTCCAAATCAATTCAATTCACATTTCAAGTATTTCAATTGTAAACAAATTAATAACACCAATTCAATTCAATATTTAAGTAACTAACAATAACAAATTGAAGAAAACTTACCAATATATTCAATTCACTGTTGTTCTTCTTGTTTACACTTCAGTCGCCGGATTCTTCACAGGCTGTGCAGGTAGGGGCGACCGGATGGTGGAGAGCGGTGGATGACTGGTCGGGCACTCTTTGCGGCCGGACGCCGGAGACTCGGCGCACTGCTGGGCAACCTGGGCCTGCTGGGTGCGCTCTCAAACTCGCCCTTCACACTTGGCTTCGCGAGTTTGCGTCTCGCCCTTGCCCTTTGCTTTCCGTCTCTCCCTTGCTCACCTCCCAGTTGAAAAAAAGCAGCCTCAAAACGACGTCATTTTGTCATTAATTTTTTTCTTTTTTTTTACAAAGAGTACCCACGGCCCTACGCCCGCCCCACCTCAGGGCCGCCCCTGGCCGAGTTGGTACCAATTCCAACCGAGTCAACATGCACTTGTGCGGACTTGACCCAAGCTCGTGACTATCCACTGTTGCGTCAAACGGAGGAAGAGTCAATAGACCCTCCTATTGAGGCGGACAAGCCTATTTTTAGGGCTGATTCTCCTCCGATCCTGACGCCGCCACCGTTCTTATTTCTAGAAGAGTCATGTGATAGACCCCATGAGGAAGAAGAAGTGCTCGATGAGAAAGAGCCGGAAGTCTTTGTTCGTTGCATTCCACCGCCACCGTTTCCATTCGAGGTGAAGTCAATTCCCGACGATCTCGAGCAACCAAATTTTGCGTTCAAGTATGGAGTCCTTACAAAGTGGCACATTGAAGATGAAGTTTTAGAGGTTGATCTAAGTGGATGAATCTCTTCCCACTCCACCATTGTACACCGAAGCAAAGGAAGAACCCTAACTACTTGTGTACGATGGTGGAGAAGCTTAGGAAGGCCATGCGATGAAGAGGAAGAGGGCAACATATGAGGGAGGCCCATTTGTTGAGTCAAGTGCTTTCTAATGCGATGGCTAGCAAGGGTCCAGAGAGGCGAATGGGTGGAAGGTTGGAGCATCCACTCGGGAAGGTGCAAGTGTAATGATTATTACCTGAGGTTGTCTAGTAAATAAATAAAGTATATGAAATATGTGTGTAATTTTCTTGTATAATATAGAAAGGGTAATTTTTCATATAGTATCTAAGGTGCGTGATTTTCATGTATAATATATAAGAAATATGTAGTTAATCCTTATAGCTTAATTCTTCATAACCTATTCCTATAAATTTTAGTAATATGGGTACGGTGCTAGCGGCGTGGTCTTTTTTTTTATTGATAAATTCTTGGAGATAATTACTAAGAATATATGTTTGTCTAGCCATTTGGATAAATAAGATTAGTAGAGGGGTATTTGGCAGGTAATTAGAGGGGCAAATGGGCAAGTGTCATGGTGAAGATTTACTAAGGCTAGCACCTCTCAAACGACGAATGATGGAATTTTAAAGAGAAGATAAAGTGTACGGTTCATCAAGATATCCCCATGGAAGGGTATTTTTCGGTTTGAGCATCGGGGTAAACATCAACCTAGATAAATAGGACCGTTTGAGGTATTAGAAAGGGTTGGTCAAGTCGCCTATAAACTTGCACTCCCGCCCACCTCTCAGGTACACAATGTCTTCCATGTATCACTACTCTATAAATATATTCCAAACCCCTCTCATATTGTACATTATATGGAGGTTGAATTTCAAAAAAAAAAAAGACCTGAAAGAACCAATGCGAATAGTTGAAAAGCGAGAGAAACTTTTGAGAAGTACAAATATTCCACTTGTGAAGATTCTTTTGGTCAAAGAAAAGAGCGAAGGTTGTCACCTGGGAAACGGAAGTTGACATGAAAAAGAAACATCTCAATCTATTCAAGGAAGGAAACTTCGGGGACGAAGTTTGATGCTAAGAGAGGGAGAAATGTAATGACTATTACTTGAGGTTGACTAGTAAATAAATAAAGTATATGGAATACGTTTGTAATTTTCTTGTATAATATAAAAGGGGTAATTTTTTATATAGTATCTAAGATGCGTGATTTTCATGTATAATATATAAGAAATATGTAGTTAATCCCTATAGCTTAATTCTTCGGAACCTATTCCTATAAATTTTTAGTAATATGGGAGATAATGGCGTGGCCTTTTTTTTATTGATAAATTCTTGGAGATAATTACTAAGAATATAGGTTTGTCTAGTCATTTGGATAGATAGGATTAGTAGAAGGGTATTTGACATGTAAGTAGCGGTGAAGATCACATGTGCACACTCCCTCCCTGTCTCCATATATATATATATATATATATATATATTATTTTTTCATTTTAACTATTTTTCCTTTTTTTTTTTAAATTTCTCGGGGAAGGGAGGCTACAACACAGAGCCTGTCCCCTTCCCCTTTGGGACAAGTGATCCCGACTGGGCAAGTGTGGGGGGGGGGAGGGGGGGGCAAATGGGCAAGTGTCATGGTGAAGATTTTCTAAGGCCAACACCTCTCCACTTAGTTTGGTGGGGTGATTAATCACTTAGCATTTTTGTTTTTGAAAAGAGGGGTAAGATCGAAGGGGGAGTAGTGGATAAATGGAGGTATATAACTCGGGCTCGTTTGTTTAGATAACTAGGGAATGGAAAGGTAAGGTATTAAATTTTATACATAAAATGTATATGATCATCATTTTTTGTGAGCTTGGAGGAGAGTATGGGGGAGATTATTAGCCCATCCTAGAGGTATTAGTTACCCTCTTTCAAATTAGGAAATAGAAGGATAACAAATTTGTATGAAAAATAGGAGAAAAAGGGAAATGATTAGAATAGTGATCAATGAATCTTAACTTAAATATGGACTATATTCATAAGGGTAATCATTACCTTCCCCTCTTACAAAACAAACGGGGGACGGGGGTTAGTATAGTGGGGAACTATGAAGGGAATGGTACGGAACAAAAGATCAAACTGAGTTTTCAACCATAAATATTTCTATATAAGTATACTTTTTGTACAAAATAGGAGAGGGACACGTGATTTCCTCCTTAAGCAGGTAAGCATTTATGCACGTTCTCTTGTATTAAAGTGGATGTTAATTTAACCTTGAAAACTAATTTCTAATATGTATTTTATTTTCATTCTTTTCATCTGATCTATATATTCATAAAAGGATAGCCGCAATGTAGGGATTAGCGTTTTATTATCAAGATCCAAAGGCAAGTGAATTTTAATTTAATGTAATTTATTGATTAAGCTTAAGTTATTATTCAGAAAAAAAAATTTAATTCTAGGTAAGGTGGAATTAGTATTGGTTTGGAACTTTGACGGAAGATAATGGTCAGTGCCATTATCGGATAAATTATGTGTTGTAAGTTAACATGTGGCAACCGTTATTTTGTCCGTGTGATTAAGTGGAATCCTTGGGATTGAGTCGTCCAATCCCCTTATTCCGAAATAAGTAAAAATATTGGTTACAACTACTGACTAATATTTGTAGATATCAAGATCGCTCCACTTGTTACTTTAATTGTTAGCAGAAGGTTAGGCAGAAAAGTGAGTTATATATTATGTATGTTTATGGAGGCCATGTTTATGGAGTTTCTTTTGTATCTATTGGTTTATCTTGAGTTGACCAACTGTATTGTTTTACGGTTGGTTGATGTTTTAAAAAAACACCAATCGACTAATTTTTACAGGTTAGGATTGACTAAAGACGACAATCAGAGGTACCGCAAATTGATTGGTAGGATCCCCTTATTTTACAAAAATAATTACTAGTAATAAAAAAAAGGAATATAATATTGGCATTACTTGTAAGCTATTACAACAAGCTCTTCTAGAAGGTGAGAAAAAAAGGCATATAAAAGTACACAGAGCTAGAGCCATACCCCCGACGTCCGACGATATATCCTGAAGTACCACCGGAGGACGTTCTGCCACCGTCTTCATCGGCTGAACCATCGGATCCACCACCTCCTCCTGATTCAAATTAAGAAAGAAAGGGAAGTAGGTCGAGCTAGCAACTTTAAATACAACGCTTACGGGAGGCAACCCGCATTTGTAGTATAAATAAACTTTGTTATTAGTCTAGATAGTTTATTTTCAAGAATAAAACATGATTCATGTGCCCCTGTCGAGCCAGCTATCGACCATCCTCCCTCGGTAATTATCCAAAAAGGTGCTCATTCAGTGCTTCTCCACCAGATGTTAATGCTCCTACATCCTACTACTAGATGTCATTTTGAGTTTCTTTTTCCTTTTTCCCTTTGTTTTATTTTATTTGGTGAGAACACTGATCGAAGTTTTAAATATGGGATGTGGAATAGAAATTTTCAATATGCATATTGAGTCTCGTGTTTATCCTATCATGTTTGTTTAGATTTGCATATGAAAAATACAAAAATTCAAAAAAAAATGAAATTTTGGGAAAATAAAAGTAAGAAAATCGCAAAAAAAAAAAATGCATGTTTTGTCTCATTATTGTTTCACTTTGAGTCTTGTTTCGAGTCTTTATTATTATTTGTTGGATGGATTGCACCTCCACTTTAGATGTCCTCTGATGAGATGTAATGACTGACTTGATGATATAAGTCCCATAGCATGTTTGAAATGTTTAACCTTGTCCTGTATATAATTGAGCATGTATAATCCAAATTTATGACTAAACCCTACAAGCTAGATTCTCAATAGTTAGGCTACACCAGGAGCTCCTATAGGCTATAGCTCATTTTTGGTATTTTTTTCCGATACAAGGTAAGAGTTTGGGTGAGGTCAGACCCTGCTGACCCACCACCCAATCGCGTCCTTACGGAAGAGAACAAGAAACTCCCGATGAGAAGTGAGAGCTCCAATGTCCATCGTATGTCTGAGCTTAGACACCAAGTCCGGAACACGATTCAACTTACGGAAAACATGCCGGTAGGAAGCTTCCTCGAAACTCTGCAGAAGATGCTGAGCATCGGAGACAATCATCTCAATCTCGCAGAGGCAGCGCCACACACCAGAGACTGAATTGATCACAAGGAGATTATCACCTTCAATCTCAATCCGTCGGTATCCCAAATCTCTAGCAGCTATCAAGCCAGAGTGGAGTGCAAGGGCTTCTGTCATCAAGGCAGAAACGGATCCACAAGTGAAGGCACTTGAGGCTTTCACAACGCCCAGGTGATCGCGTATGACAAAACCAGTAGTAGCTTCACCTGAAGGCAGCTTGGAGCCGTCAAAGTTGATCTTGAAAACTCCAGCTGTCGGTTTGGTCCATCTGAGATTTCTCCTACGTCTTGGTGTTGGTTGTGGTTGCACTTGATTTGATTCCATCTCTTCCCGATACAAAATTTTGGAATCCTTTAGTTGTTGTAGTTGGTGTCTTACATATATCTCTTATTTTTGTTGATCTGCAAAGTTGTCATCGTTGAATATAATTTTTTTTCTGATGGTCTATAGGCTCCACCAGATGGTGGCTAATATTTTCTTCTGGATTGTACGTTGAGTTTCGAGAAGTTCTCATTTGTACTTTGTCTGATTGTTTGGCCCGGTATAGATACATCTCGAATGATTTGTCCAATCCCATGGTCAATTTTTGAAATCATCTAGAGTGAGTGGTTACAACTTGTGAACAAGTGTTTCGAGCTTTCATCTGCAATACTGCAAAATATGCAGGTGAGTGGGACCGCTACATCTTTATCCGCTAGTCTAGTTTTCGCAGGGGTTCCATTCATTACAAGTTTCCAAATGAAATTTTATACTTTGGGGAAGCAGTCCATTCGCCAAATCCATGAAATATCGCTTTCTTGCGTTCTATAATGTCCCGTAATTTTTTCTAATGCTGCTGAGGTAGAGAACCATCCATGGAGACTTGTTTTCCAATATAATCTGTCATCAATATCCGTAGTCGGGATTTTGATTTGTATTATTTTTTGTACAATGTCATTTGGTAGTATCTGACTAAACCAATATTAAAAACATCTGTAAAGATATAAAAATAGCAGAGTAAGGAACATCAATCAGTTAATGAAAAAGGAAATAGCATTATCCCAAATTCTGTCCGCGGATAATTATCCAAGAGCTGACTCATGAACAATCATCCGCGGATAACAGAGAATGGGCACGTGGCGGCCATGCCCACCCCCCACGAGTAGAACACGTGCCGAATGGCGAACACCACGTGGCACAACGGACCAGACCACCCAAGACCTATAAAAATGAGAAACCTCACCAAAAAAAGGGACTTTTCGGAAAAGAGGAGAAAAGAAGGCGGATCCGGGCCTAGTGAACTCAAGAAGAAAGAAGAACTAGGAGAAGAATTCGTACGCATGAAAAAGAACCTATTTCGTAGTAAAATCAGAACCGTTCACAGGACCTACTCCGCGGATACAGATCTTGTTTGTCCTTAGTGTAATTTTCTATTAAGAAAAAAGACTGTTGTTGTTAATCCTCAAGATATTCAACAGCGACAGGTAAGCGAACCAATTTTCCGAATTGTCCAGAAAAAACTCGATAAGGGAATCACCTTTCAAGATAGTGGTTAGGTTACATCCCGCGGCACAGGTTGGGCCGCGTCGATTATTTCGATGTGGGTCAGGTAAGCCCGTTGGGAAGATTGATCACTTCACCAGGTAGATTCCCGGGCCCCACTAAAAATGGTGGCCTTGAGAGATCGGGACTTTTTCACTGGCGCCGTCTGTGGGAACCCCCTCACACTAAGGGGTTTCCTTTTTGATAGAGATAGACAAAAACCCTCAAACCTTTGAAAGAGTCAGGGTCCGCGTCTGAATTTAGAAATACAAATTTTTATATATAAAATTAAACTTTTGATCAACGACAGATTCACGACATTAAAGAAGATGAGTGATAGCCAGAACAATCCAACTCAGGACATGAGTCAAGGGGTTCACCAGGATCAGGAGGCCTCCAGCATGTATATCCCGTTGACACCACCACCGAATCCAGATGGTGAAATGGGAGATCAGCACCTTGGTACCCCTCCACATCATTATGGCAATCAGTATGGACTGGATGGAGGATTCATACCACAGAACTTCTGGTATTACGAAGCACGTCACGAGCAGCCTAACCCTTTCCAGCATGAGCAGTCTCAATACTTTTATTATGATCAGTGGGGGCAGAATCCGCGTCAACAAGGAAATTATCGACAGGATGAGCAGTATGGAAATTTGGATAGACGTAACATTGCGTACGATAATCCCAGCAACTGGAACTATGGCTTTCAGAATCAGGAAATACCGCGCCAGACATGGCAGAATGATCACTGGCACCGAGAGAATAAACATCGACGAGGGGAAAGGTCAACAGATGTTTCCACCTCTACAAAATCCGACTCAGCGGAAAAAAGAAATGAAAACGCACCAGCGGGTTTTCCATCGGTGTTTACCCAGGAAATTTGTTCTGCGACAGTACCAAACCGATGGAGAGATGTGAACCTCATGAAATATGATGGAACGGCTGATCCCAAAGATCATCTTTGCCACTTCGCAACTGCTATGGGAATAAACGAGTATAATGATGCCATGTTGTGTAGAACATTCCCTTCAACCTTAACAAAGACCGCGCTCACCTGGTTCACAAACCTTCCAAAAGGGTCTGTAACCAATTTTACTCAGATGTCCCATATCTTCACGTCCCATTTCGGAAGTGCGCGATCGAGAAAGAAGACCATGCTCGACCTGAATTCCATTAGGCAAGGAGCTGGGGAATCCTTAGGACACTTCTTCACTCGATTTACCAGCATGGTAGTTCAGATCCCCAACTTTAATCATGAATCAGCGATTATCATACTCATGGGTAATTTAGCAGAGGGAGACTTCAAGACATATTTGTTTCGGAAGAAGCCAACTAGTTACGATGACTTAAGAGAGCGGGTGTCAAGGCAGATTGAGGCAGAAGAAGCAGCCGCGTCCAGCTCTAAGGCGAATACAGGGAATCCAGGTCTCTTTGGGAAGCTTACTGGAAAATTCAGAAAAGAAAAGGCTAAGCCGCCCAGGCATCATTCAGAAGCGATAGATTTTCGTCCCCGCCGCGATGAAGTGCATATGAATTTAGAAAGAAGATAGGGATCTCGCCACAAGGAAGATCACCCGCGTTCCTATCATCCGAGAGAAAACCAATATGGAAATCGTGACATGAGGTCTCCACGAAGAAGGGAGTATCGACCTGACCAGAGGCCACGTTGGGAGGGCCGAAACCCCAGGTTTGACGAATCTCGCAATCCACAGGAACGATTTTTCAGGCAACCGGATCAACATAGAGATCTCCCTTTCCACAACCGGGGAAGAGGGAGAGGAAGAAGGGGATGCGGAGGTAGGCACAACTATACGCTTGCAGTCCAGAGATCTGTCAATCAAAGAGAAGCTCAAAAGACAGAGGCAGGCCAAATACCAGAACCTAAGGGCTTCATCAATACCCTCGCAGGGGGTTTTTCCATGGCTGGGTCCAGTAGACAGGAAAAAAGAAATTACGAAAGAGAAGGAAGACAGCCACCGTCCGCGACAAGCAGAAGAATTTCTCTTGCACAACATGAGAACATTTCCTTTTCCCCAAAGGACGCTGAGGAAGTAAGGATGCCGCACTTGGACCCCCTAGTCATTCACGCTCAGATAGCCGCCAAGACAGTAAAGAGAGTATTTATTGATACTGGGTCATCAGTTGACATCCTATCATGGGAGGCATTTTCTCAAATGGGAATATCTGCAGCATCGTTGAAACCTTATTCGGGAACGCTAATCACGTTCTCAGGAGGAGAGGTACAAGTAGCCGGCACGATCGAGCTTACAGTTGTTTTGGGGACGTCCCCAAAAAGACGCGTGGAAAATATTGTATTCACAGTAGTAAAGATTCCCACTGTATACAATGCTTTGCTGGGTCGCGTCTCACTCTATAAGTTCCAGATGATAGTTTCAATCTACCACTTTGTGGGAAAGTTCCCTTTACCCGGAGGAGGAATTGGTGAGGTTCGCGAACAACAAGCAGAAAGTAGAAGCTGTTACCTAACTTCTATCAAGAAGAATAAAGAAGTGATGTGTATTAGTGAAAACTGTGAATCCGTGGTCGGGGACAACGACTCGACAGAACTTTCAGAAGCTGAACTAGAGGTGAGACCTTCAGAAACAAAGATATCTACCGCGGATGAAAGAATTACGTATACACCTTTCCCAAACCCTGAGGAGAAGATCTACTTGGGACATGCGCTGGAGACAGTAGAAAGAGTTCGAGTCTTAGAAATCATAACGAAGTCGAGAGACATTTTCGCATGGACTCCTCGAGATCTGCTGGGTGTTCCACCCACAATAGCTTTGCATACCTTGAGAATTCGTCCAGGAACAAAACTCATAGTGCAGAAGAAGAGGAAGATGGCTCAGGAGAAAGCTGCCGCGGAAAAAGAGGAAACGGATAAACTTTTAGAAGCAGGTTTCATAGAGGAAGTAGAGGACTCAGATTGGCTCTCAAATGTGGTTTTAGTAAAGAAATCTAATGGGAAGTGGAGGATGTGCATCGACTTCACTGATCTTAACAAATCCTGCCCAAAGGATAGTTACCCATTACCGTCCATAGATGAACTCGTTGATGGAACCGCGGGTAACAAGGTCCTTAGTTTTCTTGATGCTTACTCAGGATACAATCAGATAAACCTGAACCCTTCAGACAAGAAAGCTACGACTTTCATCACCAACTAGGGGATATTTTGCTACCGCGTCATGCCTTTTGGACTCAGGAATGCTGGAGCAACATTTCAGAGAACATTTGACCGGATCTTCCGTAATCAAATTGGTAGGAATGTATCGATTTATGTTGATGATATCGTGGTCAAGACCGAGAGAGCAGAGGATCACGCGGCAGATTTACAGGAGACTTTTGATTCTCTTCGAAGAGGAGGTTTGAACTTGAACGCGGAAAAGTGCGTCTTTGGGGTTGATTTCGGAAAACTCCTTGGTTTTATGGTTAGCCATAGAGGAATCGATGTGAATCCCGAAAAAGTCACGACAATTCAGAATCTTCAACCACCGCGGACGATTAAAGAGTTACAGTCTTTAAATGGAGCAGTAAATTATTTGAGCCGTTTTTGCTCTTGTCTGGCGGACAGGTCATTACCTTTCTTTGCTCTGCTCAAGAAAAAGGGACCGATACGATGGACTCCCGAGTTACAGGAAGCATTTGGAAGTTTGGAAGTTTTCCTGTCATCACTTCCCACTCTTCATCAACCCGAGAAACAAGAAGTCCTTCATCTATACCTGTCAGTAAAAAATGTCACCGTCAGTGCAGTCTTGACGCGAGAAGAGAAATTCCCAGTTTATTACTTCAGTCGTGTATTGCAAGATGCTGAGACACGATATGAACCAGTAGAAAAAATGATTTTGTGCTTAATATTCGCGGCAAGGAGGTTGAGGCCATATTTCCAGGACCATCTTATCCGAGTTATGATGGACCTACCGATGCGTCAAATCCTCCACTCACCGTGCTTGTCAGGAAAAATGATGAAGTGGGCGGTCGAACTCACAGAATTTGAAATAGAATATATCCCGCGGAAAGCAGCTCTCGCTCAGGTTTTAGCCGATTTTATTGGCGAAACAAGTTTCGAATTAAATGCCCAAACAGAAAGAAGTGAGTGGACGCTCAGGGTAGATGGTGCGGCCAACAAAGATGGGTGCGGAGCAGGGGTTACACTAATAGCACCTGATGAACGGCAGTACAATTACGCTTATAAATTGGACTTCTAGGCTACAAATAACGAGGCTGAGTACGAAGCCTTGCTCGCTGGACTAGAGATAGCTTTGGTTAAAGGTGCCAGGCAGATATCAGTCTACATTGATCCAGAAGTGGTGACACGGTAAATAACAGAAGAATATGAGGCGAAAAATGGTTTAATGCCTGATTATCAGAGAAAGGCACGGGCATTGTCAAAGGCTTGGCAACACGGCAAAAGGACGGTGGGCAGAACTTCTACCTTTAGTGCTCTGGTCCTACCGCACGTCAGCAAAGACTCCGACTGGAGAAACCCCATTTTCCTTAGTTTTTATTATGGACGCGGTTATCCCAATTGAGAGATTGGTTCCTTCGGCGCGAATAATGGCATACGACCAAGACACCAACGATGAAGCATTGGAATTCGAACTCCATCTCATAGAAGAACGCAGGATGACGGCAGCCTTGAAGGAGCAAGAATACAAGAGGAGGCTCTCCAAATATCGGGATAGACGAATTCACCCGCGGCATCTCAAGAAGGGGGATTTGGTGCTACGCCAAGCTACCTCTGGAGGGAAACTAGACCCCAACTGGGAAGGACCTTATGTGATCATCAAAGAAGTTCAAGAAGGTGCGTACAAGCTCAGCACCCCTGAAGGTATCGTTCTGAACAAGACTTGGAATGCGGATAATCTAAAAAAGTACTATGTGTAATCACCGGGTAGCTGTATGAACATAAAACTTAGTCGCCCCCGCAAAAATTAAATAAAGCGGTTAGAGGGCGCTTTTCATCATGTTTAGCACCAAAGATATTTTATAATAAGTCCTGGGACGCTGGAGCTCGGCTCCGCGTCAGGCCTCTGATCGAATCCGCATTCTCAGAGATGATATTTTATGATAAGTCCTGGGACGCTGGAGCTCGGCTCCGCGTCAGGCCTCTGATCGAATCCGCATTCTCAGAGATGATATTTTATGATAAGTCCTGGGACGCTGGAGCTCGGCTCCGCGTCAGGCCTCTGATCGAATCCGCATTCTCAGAGAAGATATTTTATAATAAGTCCTGGGACGCTGGAGCTCGGCTCCGCGTCAGGCCTCTGATCGAATCCGCATTCTCATAGAAGATATTTTATAATAAGTCCTGGGACGCTGGAGCTCGGCTCCGCGTCAGGCCTCTGATCGAATCCGCATTCTCAGAGAAGATATTTTATAATAAGTCCTGGGACGCTGGAGCTCGGCTCCGCGTCAGACCTCTGATCGAATCCGCATTCTCAGAGAAGATATTTTATAATAAGTCCTGGGACGCTAGAGCTCGCTCCGCGTCAGGCCTCTGATCGAATCCCATTCTCAGAGAAGATATTTTATGATAAGTCCTGGGACGCTGGAGCTCGGCTCCGCGTCAGGCCTCTGATCGAATCCGCATTCTTAGAGAAGATATTTTATAATAAGTCCTGGGACGCTGGAGCTCGGCTCCGCGTCAGGCCTCTGATCGAATCCACATTCTCAGAGAAGATGTTTTATAATAAGTCCTGGGACGCTGGAGCTTGGCTCCGCGTCAAGACTTTGATCGAATTCGCATTCTCAGAGACGATATTCTATAAAATTCATGGACGCTGGAGCTTGGCTCCGCGTCATACCTCAAGTCAAATCTAACACTCTAAGGTCCAAACTCCACGACGGATCTCTGTGAAGGCAATCTAGAAATAAGAGACATGGTTTTCATAAACCCTCCTGGAACACCCAAAGTTTTCTAATTTTCGAAGGAAATTGTGGCTATAGATCCACCATTAAAAATAAAATAAAAACAACCAAGGATAAAACATGACAACACATTCAAAAGGGTTGAAAATTTAGGATGAAAAAACAAGCGTCCATCAGCTCACGTCCGCGGAGCCCGAGTCGGGATAAGACGAGTTCTGCCCTGACTTAAGCGAAATCCATTTGAAGGAGGATCTTCTGACTCCGGAGAAGCCCACTCCGCATCTACCTCATTCCCCACAGCATCTAAGATCTGGACATCAAAGCGATTCCACCCTTTATGGATAAAGGTTAAAGAGGAACCAATGTTGATGCTGTGTGACTCGGCGAAATCATTCCAGCATCCCCTTAAAAATGGAACCCTATAATCTCCGCGTATAACCTCCACTGGGAAGTCCCAAAGAATCCTGGTTGACAAAAGAACGCTCCTGGGGAGATCTGGCCCAAGTATATCTTCAAAACATAGCGGCAAAGACTAACAAGAAACAGATTTTGAGGAATGTTAAAAGATAAACCAACCTAATAAAAGAAAAATTCAGCAATTAAGGAACTGACCAAGCGGAGAAGTTGCTCAGGAAAACTAATCCTCTCAAAAAAGGACCAAGGTAAACCAACAGAGGAAGGCATAACGAAAGCATACAACAAGTCTGGTTGTCCTTTCCCCCATACTCTCTTTTATAGAGCACGTAAAAAATACTGGACATGTGTCGAAAACAGAAATATGGGGTAAATAAATTCGAAAGGTCAAATCATTGAGACAAAAAACCACAGGCGCCATGCATGAGATAAACAGTAAACACTATTACTGAACTTCTCAGAAATCCCATGAGAAGTATGTCATAACAGATAGATCTCGAAAGACTAAAACAATCACACCATTAGCATACATAACTGAAAATTCTCCAGAAACAATTATCAAAGGCCTGACAAACAACAAAGTTATGACCAAAATAACAAAGAAACTTAAAGCCTTATTTCATTATGAAAATACAGTTTAAAATCCATTCAAAGCTGCGACGCGGAAGGTAAGATCATCATGATCTCCCCCGCGTGGATCCACCACCCGAACCTCGAAACGAGCCTCACCCATATGAGTAAAAATCATGGAGACCCCCTGTTCAAAACCATGCGATTCCACGAAATCTTTCCATCCGCGACCAAGGTAGAGAAGACCACCGTTACGCCGCTCTATACAAACAAGGAAATTGCGCAACAGATGAGAAGAAAGTAAAACCTGGCTAGGAACAGCATCCGCATACTCCTCCTCAAACCTAAGAGGAAGCAACTAAAAAATAGAAGGAAAATATAAGCCAAAAGGAAATTCTCTAAAAGAAGTGAAAATTTAGTATAATTAGCTCACCAACTGCAAGAACTGTTCGGGATAATCGATCGCTTGGAAAAAAGCCCATCGTGGTTCTGACCCAAAAACCCCGTCCGCCCTAAATGATAGGGGAGGGATTATAATGGATCCCCGCATCTCAATGAAATTAGAGGAAAACATTAAAGAACCTCTTGCTTGTATTGATGATCACGGGGGAACAGTTGAACAGGAAAAAGAAGAATTGCATGCATGACATGCATGCAATGGGTGACACAGCCACCAAGGGCACGCGTCTCCCTTTCTCTAAAAACAAAGTTAACCAGAGAAGAATCTTTTCCCAAAACCAATAAAAGTAAATTACAAAAAGGGAAATTAAAATAAAAAAGCGATAAAACCAACGGCAGGAAAGCCTCACGCAACAAGTATAAAACACGCTTGGGTATCCATAAGTGATGAACAATCCTAAAACAAGATGGATCCAAATCCACAACCTAGGGCTTTTTATAGAGTCATTATGAGGGAGGAACAACTTCAAACCCTTCGACTCACCCTCATGTATGTTCTAATCGACGAAGATGCTCACACTCAAGCTAGGCTCTGGTCCCGCTCCAACCAGGAACACGAAGTGAAGGTGGATAAGGATAAAGATGGCTTATTCTGGCTGACTCAAGGATGGCACGACTTTACACAAGAAAATCGAGTCAATGTAGGGTCAGCTTTGATTTTCACCTACATGGGCGATTCCATCTTTGAAGTCGACGTTGTCAGCCCAGACAGCGAAGAAAATGGAGAGGTAGGCCATCCTTAGATTCCTACTAGGTTCTTCGCGTCAATGATGTAACAAGCTTAGAGGGATCCAACCCTTGAGAAAGGTTTCTGTACGCTGTTTCGTATTATTAATAATAAGGGATCCCTCCTTCTATTTCATTTCTAAAAACACAAGGGTACAATAAGGAGAATCATGGATTCCCTTTTTTCTTTATTTTACAAAAGCTTATATCGAAAGATCTGTTTACAAACTCCTAAAGCACGACGCGGAAATAACTTAATTAGAACTGCATGATGAAGAAATCGAGTCCAAGGTAGCCTCGTGATCATCCTCGATTTCACGACGCGGACAGACTTGGAAGGAAACGTTACCCTTATGGAAAAACATCATAGCACTTCCTATTCCCAGGTGGTGAAGCATAAGGAACTCATCCCAACCATTATCAATCTGAAAAAGACCATTCTCACTCCAAGATACATCCACTGGAAAATCACGGACGAGATACGTTGAAAGAAAAGCCCACTGAGGCGGGAGAGGCCCATATTCAGCCTCAAACTGGGGAGGCATAACCTACATATCAATAAAATCAAGACCTAATATAGGAAGCCCAAACTCTGATTGGAGTAAAATTAAAGGAAACTCACTAGCCGAGAAAGCTGTTCCATATTCTCAATCTTTTGAAAAAAAGCCCAAGGATTAAAGCTTCCTGGAGACATGATACTTACAATGGCACGATCGGTTGACACAACATGAGAGGCAGCAAAAAGGATGAAGATTAAGGCTTTAAAAAGAAAAAATCCATCCTGAGGAATGAAGACAAGTGGTAAAAGATTTCAAACATCCGGACCAACCCATTTAACACTTGGAGAGTTCGGAATATAAATATGTAAATATTTACTACAATCAAAACATACAATCAATACCAATGTTTTGACCAAAGAGATCTTCAACCCATATTCAAAACAAAAGAAGTATCTCGATCATATACCAAAAAACAGGAAACCACATACAGGTTCCCAAAATCCATAAAAGTTTCATCCCACATAAAACCAAAGATCCAAGTCTACTAAGGAGTGACTGCCTTCTCAACTTCTTCCTCCGCGTCCTCGGCGTCGTCATCTTCAGAATAAGAATCTTCCGCGGCCATCTCCTCCTTTGAAAGTCCCCAATCGGCACTCTCCAGGCTAGGCTCAAACTTTTCCAGAAGAACACTCGGGTTGTTTGACGAACGCGTAACACTTTGGTTGATCCCTGCAACCATTCCCTTCCGAAAATAGCTAAAGCACCTATCCTTTAAAATACTAGAGCCCTTCGGAGTCTGGAGACAAGCTTTATCCATGGAGGACAAGAAGGAGATACCAACCTCAGTTTTTATCCACTCGGAAGATAGGTAATTCAAACCTTCAGGACCCTGAAGCCATTGGAGGGCCACATCTTGATCTGAACGCGCCTTGATTGTATCAAGTTCTTGCTTAGTGATGGACAGTTCCTCGCGAAGGATGGAGAAATCCTCTTCCATTTTATCAATAATGGCCTGTCTAGTTTGGAGGAGCTCCCGCGAAGCCCCTTCAGCAGCTTCCAGCTCTTTGACGCGAGAGATGGCAGAGCTCGAAGAAATTTTTAAATCATCATATTTCTTCTGTAAAACTACCATAGCTTCTTTCCGAGCTTGCACCTCCTCATGAAGGTCAGCTGACCTTTTCTTAAACTTCTCCACTGAGGCCGGGTCTCCCACTGTATTCCCCAATATTCGAAGCTGATGGTTCTGTTTTTTAATTTCTTCTTCTTTCTTTCTAAGATCCTCCTCACCACATACCATACGTCTCTCAACATCCGGTTGAATCACCCTCAACTATAAAAAGCGAGGTAAAAGTAAGAAAGATTGAAAATAAACCGCGCCAAAAAAGTAAGAAAAGAATGTTAACCTACCCATTGAATAATACGATCCAGGTTAGTTGAAACAGTGACGGGATCCAATCGTCTGATATATCCTTGCTCTGGGAGACAACGCTTCTTAGCTGAAAAAGCAAGACCTTGTAAGTCAATCGGATCGAAGCCTGGGATAGGGAATTCATGAAGAGCCGCTACACCCTCTAAAAGAGCCCCCTTTTCTCTGTAGCCGATGGCCCAACAGCAATGGCAACCTTCCTCCTTTTTGATTTAGAAGTCTCAGGCGCGGATGGACAAACACGTTTCTCTCGAGATACAGAAACCAATGAAGAAGATTCAACTAAAGCCCCGGTCTCATCTGCGACACTCACGTCAACATTCGACGCCACTTCTAGGGCCTGGGGAGAAACAGGAGGATCATTGGCTACCAAACTCGATTTCTTCTTCTTCCCAGATCTGGCCTTATGCCGCTTCAAAAGTGCATCCAAATCCATTTTGTCTAAACACAAAATACATTCCACGATAAGTCATCCATCGAAGAAAGACAAAACATAAAGACACAAATTTATATACCGAAAGAAACAAATAAACAAAGAAGCCACCTAGTCGCGGATGAGGCATACTCAAGTCAGCCATCTCAAGACGAAACGCGGATAACATTTTATCCCACGGAAATCTAGGACTATGAGAAAACGATAGCTTGAACTGAGAAAGATTAGAAATTTTTGGTTTCATCATAGAGCAAAAAGGCCCCGGAACCATTCGACAGTTAAAACCTTGCCCAGATCTGTCGCGGACCAAAAACCACTTGTACTTCCAATTCGGCTTGCTAGACAACCTTTCCATATACCCACAACTTGAGTTGCACTGGTAAAATCTTGAATCTTGAGTCCCCTTTTTTAAGGAAAAAATGCTGAACATTAACTTCAAAGAAGGAGCAACACCAATCTCCTTGCACCTCATAATAAAACTGGTAAAAAACATCCAACCATTAGGGACGATCTGAGCAAGACTCAAATTATATTCCTCCAAAAACTTCGAGAAAAAAGGATGTAAAGGAAGCTGGAAGCCTTGAGATAAACTAGCTGCATATACAACCAAACAATCTTCGTAAGCATCCAGACAACCACCCCCTTCCTCAGGAAGACAAAATTCTACACCTGCTGGCCAGGGGAAGACTTGCGAAAGAGCGTCAAGATCTTCTAAGTTCAAAAGAGTAGTACAACCCCTCAACTTACTCACAGGAGACCTCCACGGATGAATCCTATCGAGCACAACTGGTGGATGACTGGTTGGAGGTGGAAGAGGTTTAAAATCTCCCAAGAAAAGACAAGTATCTAAATCCCTTAAGTTATATACTGGGGTGACTAAATCGCTCAAGTTCTCCTTAGAACGGATCTTCTTCGGATTTTCTGCTAAACCAATTGGAGGAAGCTCATAAGGAATCCAAACCTCCTCCGACTCTTGATCCGCAGACTGAGAAATAGATGAAGCCCCCGCGTCCACTGAAGAACTAGCATCCGATTCATCCACGTCCCTTGGATTTTCATCTTCCGCGCATCCCTTCGAAGAAGAAGAAACTATGTAAGTTGAAGAATAGTAATCAGGGTCAGAACGCTTCCGGCGCCTTCTCACCTTAATAGGACTACCAGTAGGACCAACTCGATCCGGAGTAGACGCGGATGTGGAAGAAGATGACTCCGACGAAGAATCATCAGAGTTGGAAGAAGAACTCCTAGAAGAGGAAGAAAGAGTCTCTGGGGACGGACGCGCCTGAGAGGATGAAGCGACACCACTCCTCCATCCTTCACCCCTCTCAAAATCTTCTAACAAATCGCGCTCCTCGCTGAGACTAGCCATTTCCAAAGAAACTAGAAGAAAATCGCGTGAAATTTCACTTATACAAAGCAAAATCTCATCCAAAAAACACATTCAGAGACAAACTTGCACCCAAGCTTACGATCTAAACGTCAAAAAGTTAAAAAACTTAACAAGGAAAAATCAAGAACAGTTTAGAACAAAGAGAAATACCTTGAAAAGTTGAAGGAAACTGCCGGAAAATTCAAGCAAACAACCGGAAACCTAGAAAACCGCCGCCGGAAAACCTAGAGATGGATAAGGATAAAATCTCTGAAAAAGCAGAAGAAGACAAGTGTGGGGTAAAAAAGAAACGGGACGGGGTAACTTATAGGAAATTACTGACGTTTGAACTTCCGTGCCTAAATGGGCCTGATGGGCCCAAATTGGGCCAAAAATCTATAAAGAAAAGGCCCACCACCTCTAAATCAGAATTATACTAGTAACGAAACTACATATGCTTTCTTGAAGAATCTTTATTGATCCGCGTCAATCCCAGGATGGAATCAACTCGGCCCGAGGAGCTGTGACTAAACCAATATTAAAAACATCTGTAAAGATATAAAAATAGCAGAGTAAGGAACACCAATCAGTTAATGAAAAAGGAAATAGCATTATCCCAAATTCTGTCCGCGGATAATTATCCAAGAGCTGACTCATGAACAATCATCCGCGGATAGCAGAGAATGGGCACGTGGCGGCCATGCCCACCCCCCACGAGTAGAACACGTGTCGAATGGCGAACACCACGTGGCACAACGGACCAGACCACCCAAGACCTATAAAAATGAGAAACCTCACCAAAAAAGGGGACTTTTCGGAAAAGAGGAGAAAAGAAGGCGGATCCGGGCCTAGTGAACTCAAGAAGAAAGAAGAACTAGGAGAAGAATTCATACGCGTGAAAAAGAACCTATTTCGTAGTAAAATCAGAACCGTTCACAGGACCTACTCCGCGGATACAGATCTTGTTTGTCCTTAGTGTAATTTTCTATTAAGGAAAAAGACTGTGGTTGTTAATCCTCAAGATATTCAACAGCGACAGGTAAGCGAACCAATTTTCCGAATTGTCCAGAAAAAACTCGATAAGGGAATCACCTTTCAAGATAGTGGTTAGGTTACTTCCCGCGGCACAGGTTGGGCCGCGTCGATTATTTCGATGCGGGTCAGGTAAGCCCGTTGGGAAGATTGATCACTTCACCAGGTAGATTCTCGGGCCCCACTAAAAATGGTGGCCTTGAGAGATCGGGACTTTTTCAGTATCCTTTCCAACTGATCAACTTTTCAACATTTGTTTGGTCCTATGTACTGTTCAACCTTGTCCTCCACATTGATTGTACCATTTGGGTCTTGATGACCTATGAGTTTTCCTTCCTCCATCCATTAGTCTTTCCAAAACCTTATAATCTTTCCATTTCCTACTTTCCAGATAAGTCCTTCTAGGAATTCATTCTTAATTTCCATAAGTTTTGTCCATTGCCAAGATGATTGTTTTATTTTTTCATAATCCCATAGATTCAGCTCTTTCAGGTATTTTTCTCTTATAATTCTCACCCATAGATTATTTGGTTCTGCTAATATCTTTCAAAGTAGCTTCATCTGTAGTGCTTTATTTAGATCTTTTGTCTTGTATAGTCATATTCCTCCATATTTCTTAGATTTGCATATTTTGTCCCATCCAATTAATGGTTTGTACTTATTGTCTTTGTTCTAGAAGAAACCTCTGTTGATTTGGTCCAGTTCATTATGAATGTCTGAAGGTAGCATGAAGCTTTGCATTATGTAGTTTGGTTTCATAGAGAGGTTAGCTTTTATGAGTGTCACTCGCCCTTGTTGTGATAGTGCATTGGCTTTCCACTTCGCCAATTGGGTTCTTGATTTGCCTATAGTCACTTCAAATGTGTTTCTGTTGACTCTCCCATTAATAATCGGACAATCCAGGTATCTGTCGAGAGATACATTACTAGTTATGTGAAGGGTACTTTGGATTTGTTGTCTTTGTTGGAGCGGTACGCCGGATGTCACTTGGAAAGCCGACTTGTTAAAGTTCACTTTTTGTCCTGATATGCTGCAATAGTCATCTATGATCTTTTTAACTTTGTTGCATGATTCATTGCTTGCTTTCATAAATATCATAATATCGTCAGCAAATGACAAAAATGGAATTCTGGCCCGAGCCCGGATAATGTCAAATCCAATTGATTTCTTCGATTCATCACACATCCTTTGGAGGGTCCTAGATAGGATCTCTGCTCCTATGATGAACATGTGCGGTGAAATCGGGTTGCCTTGTCTAAGGCCTCTCTCTGGTATGAAGATCTCGCTTGGTCCATCATTAACTAGAACCGAAAATGTCACAGTTTTCACACATTCTTCGATCCAAGAGACGAATCGACTACATAATCCAAATTCGGTCAAGACACAGAACAAGAAATCCCATTCAACCCTGTCGTATGCTTTTTCCATATCAAGTTGTATTGCCATCCAACCTTCTTTCCCCTTTCTCCCTTTGAATGAGTGGAAAATTTCATGTGCAAGGAGAATGTTGTCTTGAATGGCTTTATCTAATACAAATGCTCCTTGAAGCGGGTGAATAATTTTTGGGAGAACCTTTTTCAGTCTATCAGTTATGATCTTGGCTATTACTTTGTAAATGGTCAAACAAAGACTATTTTGTCTGTAGTGGTTAGTTGTGTTCGGACTTTCACATTTTGGTACGAGGAAGATAAAGGTGTGGTTTATTTGTCTAAGTATCTTTCCAGAGTTGAAGAAACCCTTAACTTCTCTAATAACATCGGGTCCTACAATGTTCCAATATTTTTGGTAGAACTCTGCTATCATACCATCGGGTCCCGGCGACTTATTTTTTCCTATCGAGAACATGGCATGCTTGATTTCACTGTTAGCGACCTCCTTGACTAACATTTCATTATCTGTAGTTGTTATCTCCGTGTCAATGAGTTGTAGGTACTCGTTTAGTCGTTGCATGTTAATGTTTTCTTTCTTAAATCTTTTCTGAAAATCATTTTTGATTTCTTTTGTTATGTTTTCTTCTCCTACGATTACCGTGCCTTCATCCATTCTAATCTCTCTTATAATTTTCCTGTTTCGTTTTCCTGTCGCCACTCTATGGAAGTAGCTTGAGTTTGTATCAAGAAATTTGAGGTGTTTTGTTTTAGCTCGTTGGTTCCAGTACACTTTATGATATTTAAGCAATTTCTCCTTTTTCATCAATAGTTGTCTTTGCGTTCTTTTCGCTTGTTCGTCATGCCCCGTAATGTGGTGCTTTTGAAGTTGGATTAGTTTTTCATCTACTTCTTTTAATTGCCTAAATATGTTTCCAAAAGATTTCTTGTTCCATTCTTTTGTGAGTCGCTTAAAAAGTTTAGTTTTTTTTCGTAAGATTGAACATGTGTGAACCTCTACTATTTGTTCTTTAAGCTTGTGTGACTATGTTTCTATAATCTGGTCTAGTCATCCATATTTTCTCAAACTTAAACGGTTTTCCTTTGAAGTTGTTGTCATTTTGGATCTGAAAGGAGATCGGACAATGGTCAGATGATGAAAAGGCGTGGTTTGTAGTGACAATTGTAGGGAACCAAAGCACAATTTGTGTTTGGACAAGCACTCTATCAAGTTTTTAATAGATATTGTTCGTGTCTGTTTTGTTTTTACGCCACATAAAGTCATTTCCAATTGTTGGTAGATATCTCAAGTCGTTTACATTCTTGAATTCTGTGAGTCGGTGAAATCTACTTGGATGAGGATCACATCCTCTATATTTTTTGCTTGCCGATTGGATTTCATTTAAATCACCCATGACGATGCATGGTATTTGCAGGTTGTTTATGTGTGTCGTGAGGTCTTGCCAGAATTCATTCTTTTCTGCTTCGTACGGCAGCCCATATGCGAAGCAGAGTGCTTGTTCAATATCCTGAGTTTGGATTCTGATTTTGAAGGTAATAAATCGTTGTCCCTTGAAAATTAGTTCTATAGTTTCATTATGTAGTTGATAGCTCTTCCAGAGTACACAGAGACCACCTGATCTCCCCACTGTAGGGATCCACTCCATGTAATCAAAGTCTGGTTTTTTCCAGATTTTTTTTCCTTTGGTGGTCGTTCTGTTCTCGTCTCCATTAATGCTACGATTTGAATGTTCTGGATTTTTTTCCTCTTGCGAGTAATAACACAAATATTCCATGTGCTAACTTTCATTACTCTTTGGAATGTAAGGTGGGTTATTGTTCATAGATTCTCTAAACTTTCTACATATATTCATAACCTTTACCTTGATTTTTGCTTTGTTTTCTCTAGGTAAGAATAGATGTTGTTGGGATTCCCTGTGTACAACTTTGCGGGGTCGAATTTTAGCCTTTCGTATTAGCTGTGGTGCAATCCCATTTTCGTTAGTTTGCGTTATCGGTTCGAAGGTGGTCAAATTTCTCGTTTCACCTATGCAATTAGCCGAAAGCCACCTGCATGTAGTCAGACCTCGTAAAGTAATATGAGGGAAGGATCTTGTCTCCATTTCATAGTCTATTTTATAAACATTTTCATGATATACACTTGAGAAGTTCTCAAATGAAATGATACATTTCCAGTAGGTTCGAGTTTGTTCAAACGGTTGGTTCACTTTTCTTTTTGTTTATCATGAGCTCGAGTCGGGTATTACTTCGTCTTCGTATCCCATAACCATGTGTTGTTGCTCCCTCTTGAGGAAGTTGAGTTTGTCTCGAGTCCAAAGGCTTTCCAAATCTGAAACAATGACAGAGGAGGGTCATAAGCCAAGACCAGCAAACACCAACCATAGTAGCTGAATTTAAAACCTTTTTTTTGTATTGATTTCTTCTTCAATAATAATGTGGCCAGGACCAACAATTGAACAGATTCATAGTTGTTCATCATAGACTTTGGATCGAGTTTGATTGGGTTCAACATGGGTTCAAGAAGTAAGTTGTTCATGAGCTTGAGGTTCAATTTCTGCAGTTTCCAAATTGTGCACATAAGAAACTCACAAAAAGATTTTGTGAATCTTACCTTATTCAACAGAACTTTTTGAGAGCAAGGGGATGTCATCCATGTTTTGCTCGATTTCATCAGAAATTCCAAACATCATTCAAAACACGAGTCATGATTCAACACATACACATCTATGCAAAGGTTAAGCTGAGAACTAAACATATAAGTTACACAATCAAAAGCTTTGAGAGTCACTGCTTCACTAAAAGCTTGTGCACACACACCAACGGTCGTTGGACTCTTGTATTTGTCTAGGTTTGGGTTACCCATCGGGTCACGATTTTCGCTCCCTTCGGTGAAAGAACTTTCTTTGGTTCTTATCCTTTCTTTATTCAAGGTTTTGTTTAGTTTCGGGATTTTGAGATTCAAGCAAATTGAAAAATCCCAATGGCTTAGCAACTCAACAAGGGTACTAAAAAATGCAAGGAGCAACAACAATCTAATCCACATTGAATACTGCAGGGGTAAATCGAGTTCAAAGATAAAATGAAAAGTAGAAGGTACATACCAAGCACTGAAAGACGCCCCCAACCAGAAGGAAATCCCGAGAGGAGATCCGTCCCAACACTGGAAGAACCGCCAAAGAGGCCAAAGCCACCGCAAGATCTGCCCTTGCCGAAGACAGAGCAGCGGCCACCATTCTTCTTCAACCTCGGACCTTGTAAATTATTTAATATTGTATAATTTTTACCTTTACAAGAAAATAAAAATATATATTTAACACAAATAATCATCAATTTCAACTACCAATCAGCTTCCACTACCTATCGGCTACTATTTTATCAAGCATAAGTATGTAGCACGGAAACGGAAACAGACACAGGACACGGACACGAGAAGACACGGGGAAACGGCAATTTCAAAAAACATAGGACATGGACACGGCAATGATATATGATATATATATATCATTTTAAAGGTCTTACAAAGATGTATACATTTATACTAATAAGAGCCACCTAGATATTAAGACCAATGAGATATAAATAAATAATTATATAACATTTCAAATCAAAATATATACAAATAAACATTGCCAAGTCTAAAAATAAATCAAAGTATAGAGAGGAGGTGGTCCACCATCATGTCTTGTTACCCCTCTCCCACTGTTCTGCCAACTATATCAAGTTATCAACATAATCCCAAAGTGGTTCACTCCACCTCCACGTTTTGTTTCAAAGAAACACCCCCTCTGCTACCTTCATTAGTTTGTGAGCCTGAACCATCATCAATTTCTAGATCCTACACCTAAATATCATATAAATTGAAATCAAACATCACTCAATCAAAGTAACCCTAAATCTGAAAATAAATCAAGGTATAGAGAGGGAGTAAGATAGGGAGAGAAGAGTTGAAGGAAGATTGACAGGAACGACACTCGTTTGTGTTCAGAAAGCCCGGTGATCGACGGTGGCTGGTGCAGATCGAAGAACGGTGGTGGCTAGTGTAGAACAGCGCTCGGCGGTGGCTAGTGCAAAAGGACGCTCAAGAAGAGAATGACAAAGGTTGATAGCCGAGTTTGCTTTTTTCTTTTTTATTTTAATTATAAACCGGGTTTTTTTTAATTCCAAACCGTGTCCATTATTTGTGAACCGTGTCCAGGGCGTTTCCGTCGCGTTTCCATACGTGTCCGAAGTTTGACCGTTTCTTGACCGTGTCTTGACCATGTCCAGGCGTTTCCGAGGTGTTTCGTGTCGTGTCCGTATTTCCGACACGACACTGTGCCCTACATAGACGTGTCCATGCTACATGCATAACAATAAATATATTAAATATAAATATAAGTTTTAATTTTTTAATGTTAATTTATATTCTAAGTAAATGCTACACCATCTGAACCGCTTTGATATGCAAATTCTTTTGATGTCATGTGCCATCAAATTATGCGTAAATTGGCAAATCACAAGTTCGCAAGTCTCAACAAAGTGCTTGAAATCGGAAGAGTTTCAGGGGATTACATTTAGCAAGGCTTTACATAACACAGCAACTGATGACTGGAAAAAAGGCAGCGAAGGTGTACACTGTACATGTACCAAGGTTTAATTTAATCAGTCGAATTGAATTGAAAAGCCGCTACCAGTTTTCGCAACATTTACACCCCCAAAGTCTTCAAAGTCAGAATCTGAACCCAAATCTCTGTAGTCGTCGCACAAATCCTGGGCGTGGTCTTCATCCTGTCCACATCTAGTTGACGGGAACCTCAAGTCAGAAACAGGAACAGGTAATGGCTCTTCATTCAAGTACGTATCGTGCAAGAGCTCCATAGCTGTGGCTCTGCTTGCAGGGTCAAAGCGCAGAAGCTTCTTAATGATGAGCACTTCATCAGGAGATCGGCTGGGCAAGCATGCTTCTATCCCTGCAGGATTGTCGACTTTAGCGAATGAAATCTTCTTATAATCAGCAAGATTGGAACAGCCTGGGAATGTCTCCTCTGTCAAGTTGCCCAACACCATCAGTATCCTGCTGAGCTGATCGATATCTGAGGTCCCGGGAAAGAGGGGCTCTAAGCGGAAAAGATCAGTAAAAATGCAACCCAATGACCATAAATCGACTTCTATGCCGTAGTTTGTAGATCCATAGAGTAACTCAGGTGCTCTATACCATCGCGTTCCAACACAGGACGTGAGAGGGCCAGATAGGTCATCCCCTTCTTCCACCATCTCATGTGTGTACGAACCCTTCAACAGATCATCATCTAATTCACTTGTGGTACACGTGGCGAGGCAGGAAGTATTTCCATCAGGGATGTAAGAATCTCTGTCGAACTCGTCCATTGAAGGGTTTTTAGCCTTGCGCTCAACTAACTCTCTGAAGAAATCCTGTTTCCTGATAAACCCTTGTTCCAGGTTCCTGGGATCTACATCAGGACTATCAATGGCACAGAAGTTTTCAGGCAGTTGAGATGGGTAACCCATATTCGAAGCTGGGTTATCTAAAGCACCACTCTGGAGTTCATCCGGAGGAGCAACAAAACCAGGCTCTAGAAGAATCCTTGCCTGAAAAGAATACAAAGTATGACTAAAGCTTTCAAAGCACCTGCCCATTAATCTTTAAATAAATAAAAAAACTAGCAATCAGTGGCGAATTTTTTTACCTACAACAGACGAAATAACAAGGGGCCTGAAGGTCACCATTTTCAGATTGAGCTTTCTTAGATACAACAACAAACTTAGTATATCCTGCTCGGACAAGGGGTCTGAAGGGTTTACGTTGAGAGGGACAAGGTCATGGTTCTTGCTTCATTTAGGAGTAGTGGCTGTGAAGCTCGCATGAATTCCAAATCCCCAAAACCAGTGTTTGAAGCTAGGGTTGGAATGGTCAATGGGACGAACCAACCCGATACCTGCATTTGGATGGACTCTACACTCTAGTTCCAAACTCATACCAACCTTGGAAGTGGGGTTGAGTCATTCCTAAATCCTAACTGTCCTCCCTCTTTGCCCTAATATGGTAATTCCACTCATACTGATACACTGATACCTATATAGTAATACCAATTCCAACTAAACATCCCCTAAATTTGTAGACAAATGATTGTGACGTATGAATTTCAGACTTCAGTAGCCAGAAAGCCGAATTTCTAACTACAAACATGGAAAATGTTAAACGGGATTTTCATTTTTTCCTCTACTTGATTCAATTGCAATGATACTATCTTCTAAATTGAGAAACAGATCAGGCGATGAATGTTAAAATACGAAATTCCTTCACAAATTCATCGAAAACCAATCATCAGTTTGAAAATTTGAGACATTACCTGGCCAAAATCCGCCAACTTCAGAACCCCATCCTCCGAAATCAACAAATTGGAGGGTTTCAAATCCCGATGAACAATCGAATTCCTATGACAAGCATCCACGCCGTGCAAAATCTGAATCATCCACCTCTTGATCTCGCCGGGGGTGATGCCACCCTCCCAGCTCCGCTTGGCCTCAGTAATCACCGAAGCCAGATCGGTAGGGAGGAATTCGAGGACGAGAACGGCGTCTTCGTCGTCCAGCCAGAAGTACTCGTGCAAAACGACGACGTTCGGGCAGTTCTGGAGCGTCTGGAGAGCCTCGATCTCTCGGAACGCGCTCTGCTGATCGTGGATCTCCTTGAGTGCGACAACGAGGCCGTCGGAGCGTCGGCGGCCCCGGTACACGTCGGAGTAGGCGCCGGAGCCGACACGCTCGTGGATGTCGTACTTGTGAGTTATGTCTTGGCGGCCATAGATGCTCCAGCTCTTTCCGGCGGTCAACGTTCCCGACGGCGGCGGCGAAGACTCCATGGGAGCTAAGGAGAGTGAAGAGAGGCAGGGAAGGGAAGTGGTCAGTGGTCACTGCCGTGTTAGGGAAACTAAACCATCCATTAAATATTGGGTTTTACCCTTTTTTTTTGAGTTAAAAATGTGAACTTTTTTTTTTCCCTTTTAAGTAGCCAAAAATTAGATCAACAAAGCGATCTTAAAGTCATTAAATATTGGTTTTTACCTATGCATAAAAAAAAAACACACAAGCTAAGAGTTAAGATTATAATGCAAGCATGAAAGTTGAAAAGTTTGTTGACTTTGGCATAGTTGACTTTGAAAGCGGTAACGATTGCGGCTCTAGTTCCGGGAGCGGTGACAAGCAAGCTTGTTTAAACATTCTTGTGGTGTTAGAAGGAAGGCTCTCATCCAGCCCCAACCCCGAGGTGCTAATCTTCAAGTTGAGGATGGAAGATGTTGAAGAGTATATCCTAAATGAGACATGCAATAGCACAATTGCAAGTGCATTTGAGTTGTTTTAATCTTCATAGCTCCATCAAGTGGAGGAGAGGCGGCAGGGGCTCCCAGGAGGAGGATCAAGGAACCGGAGTCGTCGGAGCTCTGCAAGCAGATTGGAACCAGCAAAGCTCCAAACCGTAGCAGAAAGCTAAAAACCCAAATACGTTTTTTTTTTCTTTTACAATATTCAAGATGAGGGAGATCTTTGAACATCCAAAAATCAGCCTAGATACATATATAGTTCCCTAGAGGTGGGAAGGTAGAAATCCAGATATGTGAAAAGTGACACTCGAGGCAATATGGATCAAACATCATTCTCTTAGATAGAGGAGAAATCCTCGGACTTTAAAGACTTCGGCGCCGATGTAAACTCCAAGTCCACCACAATTGATAGGTATAGTATAAAGGCGCCATTGGGAGGTGCCTTTATTATTATTATTATTATTATTATTATTATTATTATTATTATTATTATTATTATTATAGGAATGACTTACATAAAGTTAGATGGGAGTCTCGTAACAAATTGAGCTTCAACACCTTTTTGAATAATAAAACCAACTCTATGAAATATGAAATTACAATTACGGACGACGACCCATGGCTTTTCGTAACCAACTGAACCCGTTTTAAAAAACCAATAGCATCATCTCCTAATTCACCAAATGTGGAGAACGCAAAAAATTATTATTATTATTATTATTATTATTATTATTATTATTATTATTATTATTATTATTATTATTATTATTACATGAAATTGGATGGGAGCTAGCTAACAAGCTGAGCTCCGCAACCCTTCTAAATAATAAAAGCAACTCTAATCAAAGTGTGACAACTATCCCTACTATTTCCAGGTATCCTCTTAGCGACCCCACACACCCGCTTGAGAAGTCTCATGACATCATCCCCTAAGTCGCCAATAGTTGTAAAGGAAAACGGTAGGAAATGATATCCTTTTTCTCTGCAAACCTCCTCATATTTTTTCCTTTTGTTTTCAGCAGCTACCCTAGCCGCCCTACATGGAATGAAACCTGAAAGACCAGAAGAGCTAAAGATAGAAGTACCCATAATGTCAACACAAGTGTCCTTGCCCTGAAACCAGTTATAGAACAGAATATCGGCTGGACGTAGCACACCTCCCTTGCCATCAACCATGCCGGTAGATGCCTCTTTACGAACCGAAATTCCAGCCTTCAGGCACTCATCATATAAAACATCATGCACCATATTATGTCGGTGCTTAACACCAATATCAGTAGAACAAGCAAGTGCGTGATCTCCCCACGGATCCAAAATGCCTTTCTCACAAGCAGGACATTTGGCTCCCGCCTGGAACAACTCAATCCCAAGACGATACTTAATAATGGACCGAAAGGTAGCGGGGTTCATAACCTGACCAAGGTCGGGTATAGGTGCAGCATTTAGCCATAGGGAGCTTCAGGTTTGCAATTAGAGCTTCTTGCCTACTAGTAAGAGCAAACTCTATCTTGAGATGCTTGTCAACATGATTGTAATGACAGCTAGCCAATTTCTTCATTAGACAGGGGGCTGGCTGTAACGTACTCATGTCCAATTCATCCTTACTGATGCGGGACCATCTTCTACACCTCCGGACACGCCAATCATCTTAGGAGACAGACCTATGACTCGAGCTCGAGCCAAAAAGCTTCAACGCGACTCATTCTTGTTTGTGAGTCATGCCTTATTCTCAAGCACGGTTCAACTCCCCGAGCCTTCATTGAAGACCTACATGTGCATTGGGATCAAGATTGTCGAACCATCTTAGGCACATGATAGGGCCGAAATTCCTAAATGTTGAACCCTTGTTTATTTCCTATTTTGGCAACTTTTCTACTTAAGCTATTTTAGGAAACTTTTAGGGTTATTTTATTAATTCCTTTAAGTTAGTATTTTTATTATTTTATTTATTATTTTTCGGCCAAAAGCTCCTTCTAGGGTTTATATTAGGCCGACCCTCCTGTAGAACATTTCACGTAAAATATTTTTTTTTTTAAATTCTCTCTTTTTGTGTGAAACACAAGAGTGCAAGTCAATCGATTCAAAGCGTTTCCCATCGATTGCAAATTGGTTATAGATCTTGCTTGGTTTGCTTTGAGTTCATCAACCTTGCGAGAGCTTGGTGATCCTGGTAATCACAAGTCCCCTCCTTGTGCCTCCAAGTTGTCCGCTTGGTTGTGTAAGGTTGTAGAGGCGGGCTTTGTAGTCGTTGGTGTTTGGTTTCTACCCTCTAAGGAGGCCTGGGGCCTTCATCTCGTTCTACCTAGTTCGAATCATTCCTTATCGGTCGTGTCTTTATTGTTCAACTTCGAGTCTTGCTGCGTTGTTCTTGTTTCTTGAGTTTCTTGTTTGATTGTCGAAGATCGGGCCATCCTACGGCTAACCCCGTATCAAATTGGCATCAGAGCTTTGGTTTCCGACATCAAAAGTTGTGTCTTTTGTTTCCCTAAACACATAAAACTACAAAAAAAAAGAGTATTTCTTGTTCTTGGTTTTTACTTCTTGAATTTTTTTTTTAATTTGATTGCATTAACTTTTGTTTGTGATTGTTGTGGTTGCTTTAGCCCTAAACACATCCTAAGCCGAGACCACAGTAGCCACGTTGGAGCCAATTATCACCTTGTGCAACCGACACAATTGCTTGAAGTGGATCTCCCTTTCGGCATTCACAAGATCTCAAACCCCAGTTTGTTTTTCTAATTGTGGCTTTATTTTGATCTATCTCTTATCTATCTATTCTATTCCTTGTATTTTCTGAAAATTCTTTGGTAGATTTAATTACTTTAATCTATCTTAGATCATAAGGGAATAAATAGATTTATTTACCAAATTTAGCCAAAGTTCCACCTATATATATTTTCTTAGGGCTACATATTTTATTTTCTTTCACCTTAGCATATAGTTCTTTGAGTCCTTTATTGCATTATTAATTTCTTGCATTAGTTTAAAAAAAATAGTCCGAAATTGTCAAACAAAAAAAAAAAGTGACATTCAAAGCTTTGACCTAGGAGGATAAAATTCACTAGGGGCAAAAGTAGCTTCAAAAAAAAAAAAGAAGGATTGTCGAGTTTAGTGCAAGAAACCTCAAGGACCATTCTTGGTGAAAATTTCATAGCCCTACTCGAAAAAGCCTTGAACACATACCTCCCAAAACACAAATTTTTTTTTTACGCCCTACCTTGCAACTACAACGTCCTTGCTAAGGGTTTGAATAAAAAAAAAAAAGAGGTAAAAGTCCAAGTTTCTTTTCTTTCCTTTCTTTTCTTTTGTTATCTTTTTGTGTCGAGTGTTTCTAGTGCTGTTCGAGTGCCCTTTTTGCAAGTGTCGAGTGTCATTCCAGTTCTGGTCGAGTGCCGCCCGAGTGCTGCTCGAGTGTCTGGTTTCTATCGAGTTCCTCTTTGGTCGATTTCGGGTTAGTAGGTCGATATCGACCTTAGTCACCAGTGCTCACATATCGAGTCGGTACCCCACCCTACCGAGTCGATACCCCATACTTTCGACTCGATACTTCTCTTCTGTTGGAACTTTTCGGTTGTTTTGTTTTGTTCTTTCTCTTGTTCTCTTACCTTGCATTGTTAAGTCCTTGCATGAGTGTTGATTTGCCCAAGGCAGATTGCCCCAACAAGCTTGTCTTACCAATTAGAGAGAAGAGTGTGAGCGAAAGACTTGTGAAATTGTTTTTATTTTGCTAATCTTGACATAGTTCCGTGTTTGTCTTTATTTGCAATGTCTCAGCAGGTTAACAACGGGAACAATGCCAACAATGGCAATGATGACAACGATTCCAAAGAAAATGTATCCGCCGCGGTGTTCAACACCCAAACGAATACCATTAACACCACCTTGGCGGCAATAATGGATAGGCTGGCAGCCCTGGAGGCTAGACCGACGGGTTCTAATAACCTTGGTGGTCAAGGTAATCAAAGGCTTGACGATACGCCTAATGATGAAAGGGAAGTCCGAAATCCTAACCCTCCTCCTAACCCTAATTTGAATAATCCCTTATTTGAAGAGAACAACTCTCCACAAGGGGAGAGATTTGGTAGAAATAACGGATTTGTTAATGCGCAGGGGCAAGAACGGGGAAGAGGAAGAGGTCGTGGCTTCCAGGAGGAGTTATACTATTCAGAGCGTGACGATGACTTCCAGGAGGAGGACTATTGAGAGCAACGCCCGAGGCGGAACGACAGAGGAGGTAGATACCAACACCGTGAGCCTAGAGATCCTGATCAGGACGTCATAGGTAAGGTAAAGGTAAAGATCCCTTCCTTTGATGGTAAGACAGATCCAGATGCATATATTGACTAGGAGACAAAAATGGATCAAATCTGGAACTGTCACAATTTCTCTGAACCTAAGAAAGTGCAATTGGCTTCTTTAGAATTTCAAGGGTTTGCTCTTATTTGGTGGGATAATTTGATTAAGGAAAGAAGAAGAACCCTTGATGCGCCTATCGCGTCTTGGAACCAATTGAAAGCTTTAATGAGAAGTAGGTTTGTCCCTCAGCATTATGCTAGAGAGCATAGACAACGTCTAGAAAACCTTAAACAAGGTAATAAATCTGTTGAGGAAACCTTTAATATTATGCAAGAAACCATGGCTCCAGCTAATGTTGTTGAACATTATGAGGATACAAATGCTAGGTTTTTGCGTATTTTGCATCCCGCCTTAGCTCATGAAATAGATTGTTTTCCTTACTCTATTCCTACTGAATTGTTGCATTTAGCTATTAAAATTGAACGTGGAGCTAGATACAGGAACCAAGGCGGAAGAATGATGAGTGGGCAGCCCCAACCATGGCGCCAAAGCCGGCCACAGCAGCCCCAAGGGCGGCATGACGGTGGCTATAGCTCTCGGCCAAACCAATCCCAAGGAAGGGGTGAGGGCCGAACCAACCCTCCAGCTTCTGACAAGGGGAAGGCGCCTTGGACAGGACGAGATTCGCCTGGGGTATCTACTGGCCCCAAAGGGAGTAATCCTAACCCCTCTACTACTAGATATAGGGACATTGTGTGCTTTAAATATCAGGGTAGAGGTCATGTTATGAAGGATTGTCCCAATAAGAAAACTCTCATGATTAATCACTTGGGTGAATATTTGTCTGACAATTCTTGTGATAAAAATGAAGAGCATGCTAATAATAATGATCAGAACCTTAACCTGCTTACTTATGATGAAGATAATGATGACATTGATTATGAACATGGAGAGTCATTGGTTGTTAGGAGAGTCTTAAGTGTTTTTCCTGCACCATGTGATGACAATCAACGTAAAAATCTGTTTCATACTAGATGCTTAGTTAAGGGTAAGGTGGTTAATGTGATCATTGATGGGGGAAGTTGATGTAACTTAGCTAGTCAGGAAATGATTGATAAATTACAACTCCCTACTATTCAGCATCCTAGGCCTTATAGATTGCATTGGATGGATGACAGTGGTAATCTGAAAGTGAATAGGCAAGTCAAAGTGCATATCAAATTAGGACATTATGAAGATGATGTGTTATGTGATACATATGCAAGCCTGTCATATCTTATTAGGTCATCCTTGGCAATTTGATCGTAAGGTCTTGCATGATGGCTTTACTAACCGATATTCCTTTACTTTTCAGGGCAAGAATGTCGTTCTCAAGCCTATGACGCCAACCCAGGTGGCTGATGAGATTGAGAAGCGGAAGGTAAGTAAAGGTGAGTTAGATAAGGAGGCTCAGTCGAGCCATGTGTCTACCCCTACTCGGCCTAGAGAGGTATTCTTGGCTTCCAAGAGTACATTTTTAGACGAGTTTGCGGATGGGGAAACAACCCTCATGCTCCTATGCAAAGGGTTGAACATGTTGAGTGAGGAGCTTAGAGCTTCCCTCCCTCCTCACATCCTATCTCTTATTGAAGAGTATAAGGATGTCTTCCCCGAGGACATACTAGCAGGCCTACCCCCTGTTAGAGGAATTGAGCATCAAATTGATCTCATTCCAGGGGCTGCTTTGCCTAATAGGCCTGCTTATAGAATGAATCCCACTGAAACCCAAGAGGTTCAATCCCAAGTCCAGGAACTGTTGGACAAGGGATACATTAGGGAAAGTTTGAGTCCATGTGTTGTGCCTGTGTTGTTAGTCCCTAAGAAAGATGGTTCATGGCGAATTTGTGTAGACTGTAGGGCAATTAACAACATAACTGTAAAATATATATCGCCATCCTATACCCCGCTTAGATGACATGTTAGATGAGTTGCATGGTTCTTCTATCTTTTCTAAAATCGATTTAAAAAGCGGTTACCATCATATTAGGATGAAGGGAGGCGATGAATGGAAAACAGCCTTCAAAACTAAATTTGGACTCTATGAATGGTTGGTTATGCCTTTTGGCTTGACTAACGCACCTAGTACTTTCATGCGACTAAAGAATCATGTGCTTAGGAATTTCATAGGTAAATTTTTTGTTGTGTATTTTGATGACATTCTTATCTATAGTAAATCACCTGAGGAACATGAAGCACATATGAGGGAAGTACTTTCTACACTAAGATTAGAACACTTGTATGTCAATCTTAAGAAATGTGAATTATGTAATAATCAAGTGTCTTTTCTGGGTTTTGTAGTGAGCTCCAATGGACTGCGTGTCGATGAGGCGAAGATCAAGGCTATACAGGAGTGGCCGACGCCGACTACCATTGGCCATGTGCACAGCTTCCAGGGATTGGCGAGCTTCTACAGACGTTTTGTGTGCGACTTCAGTTCCATTGTAGCCCCTCTTACAGAGCTCACAAAGAAGCGGTGTGAGTTCAAGTGGGGTCCAGCTCAGGAGGATGCGTCCCGACAGCTCAAGGAGAAGCTCACGCAAACCCCTTTGCTGGCTCTGCCTGACTTCACTCGACCTTTCGAGGTTGAATGTGATGCTAACGGAGTTGAAATTGGAGGAGTCCTCATGTAAGAGGGTAAGCCTATAGCCTTCTTTTTGGAAAAGTTGAAAGGTGCATGTCTTAATTACTCTACGTATGACAAAGAATTATATGCATTGTTTAGAGTCCTTAAGACATGGTCCCATTACCTTTGGCCTAGAGAGTTTATACTTAGGACTGATCATGAATCCTTCAAACATTTTAAGAGCCAAGATAAACCTGACAGGAGGCATGGTAGATGGATGGAATTTATTGAAACATTTCCTTATGTTATAAAGTATAAGAAAGGAAAAGACAATGTGGTTGCTGATGCTTTATCTAGGAGACATGTCCTTTTAACCACTTTGGATTCTAGAGTCTTAGGCTTTGTATACATTAAGGAATTGTATGCTAATGATGCTGATTTTGGGAAAGTCTTTCGAAAGTGCCTAGATAAGGGTCCTACCGACCAATTTTATATCTTTGATGGATTCTTGTTTAGGAAAGACAAAGTGTGTATACCTAGGTGTTCTCTTCGGTTATTATTGGTGAATGAAGCCCATAGTGGAGGTTTAATGGGTCATTTTGGGAGAGATAAGACCTATCACACACTTAAGTCGCACGTTTATTGGCCACATATGCTTAGGGATGTAGAACATTACCTTAAGTGATGTATTGACTGTTTAAAGGCCAAGTCTAAGCTTATTCCCAATGGATTGTACACGCCACTCCCTATACCCTCATCCCCTTGGGAAGATATTTCTATGGACTTTATTGTGGGATTGCCTAGAACTAAGAAGGGGAGGGATTCTATCTTTGTGGTGGTGGATAGATTTTCTAAGATGGCTCACTTTATAGCATGCCATAAGACTGATGATGCTACCAATGTTGCTAATTTGTTCTTTAGAGAGGTAGTTAGGTTGCATGGAGTGCCTAAGACCATTGTGAGTGATAGGGATGTTAAGTTCTTAAGTCATTTTTGGCGTACTTTGTGGGACAAATTGGGAACTAGATTGCTATTCTCTACCTTTAGTCACCCCCAAACTGATGGCCAAACTGAGGTGACCAATAGAACCTTAACCACTATCCTTAGAGCCATATTAAGAAAGAATTTGAAGCTTTGGGAAGAAGTCTTACCTCATGTAGAATTTGCTTACAATAGGACAATGCATTCCTCAACTAAAATCACTCCTTTTGAATGTGTGTATGGTGTTAATCCACTAACCCCCTTTGATCTTACTCCATATCCTATGAGAGAGAATGAGTCTTTTGACGCAGGTAAGCATGTTGAGTTCATCAAGGAGATGCATGAACGGGCGCGTCAGAAGCTTATGTAGAAGGCTGAGTACAACGCCAATAAGGCCAACAAGGAGCGCAGATTGGCGACGTTCCAGCCAGGGGATCTTGTGTGGGTGCACCTAAGTAAGGTGAGGTTTCCCAACGAGCGGAAGAGCAAGCTTGCACCATGAGGGGATGGACCTTTCAAGGTTCTAGAGAAGGTGGGCGACAATGCCTACAAGCTGGAGCTTCCTGGAACTTTTGGGGTGAGTGCTACCTTCAACGTCGCGGATCTCATTCCACATCTTGCCGTGGGCGAGTACTTGGATTCGTGGTCGAATAATTTCCAAGAAGGGGAGGTTGATGCGGGACCATCTTCTACACCTCCGGACACGCCAATCATCTTAGGAGACGGACCTATGACTCGAGCTCGAGCCAAAAAGCTTCAACGCGACTCATTCTTGTTTTTGAGTCATGCCTTATTCTCGAGCATGGTTCAACTCCCCGAGCCTTCATTGAAGACCTACATGTGCATTGGGATCAAGATTGTCGAACCATCTTAGGCACATGCAGATAGGGCCGAAATTCCTAAGTGTTAAACCCTTGTTTATTTCCTATTTTGGCAACTTTTCTACTTAAGCTATTTTAGGAAACTTTTAGGGTTATTTTATTAATTTCTTTAAGTTAGTATTTTTTATTATTTTATTTATTATTTTTCGGCCAAAAGCTCCTTCTAGGGTTTATATTCGGCCGACCCTCCTGTAGAACATTTCACGTAAATTTTTTTGAGAATTCTCTCTTTTTGTGTGAAACACAAGAGTGCAAGTCAATCGATTCGAAGCGTTGCTCATCGATTGCAAATTAGTTAGATCTTGCTTGGTTTGCTTTGAGTTCATCAACCTCGCGAGAGCTTGGTGATCCTGGTAATCACAAGTCCCCTCCTTGTGCCTCCAAGTTGTCCGCTTGGTTGTGTAAGGTTGTAGAGGCGGGCTTTGTAGTCGTTGGTGTTTGTTTCCTACCCTCTAAGGAGGCTTGGGGTCTTCATCTCGTTCTACCTAGTTCGAATCATTCCTTATCGGTCGTGTCTTTATTGTTCAACTTCGACTCTTGCTGCGTTGTTCTTGTTTCTTGAGTTTCTTGTTTGATTGTCGAAGATCGGGCCATCCTACGGCTAACCCCATATCACTTACCAATGACATTACTCTAACTAGAAGTCGCTGATCCAAAAGCAGCCCCATCACCAACTACTCAAGACCCTCTAAAAATACAATTTTGCAAATCACGAGACTGAAGCCTCGAAGCGAGAAAAGCATAATGAAGTGTGTCGGCCATGGTGTAAACTCCCAACCCACCACAATCGATAGGCATAGTAGAAAGGCGCCACTGTATAGGACCAAAGCCTGATCCTCCAAGCGTAACTATATGTTCAAGCGAAATTCTCAAAGAATCATCAAAAAACTCCCTTAGCATCAACAAAACATGAAGGTGGGGTTGTACGCATTGCGAAGTAGAGGCGAGAGACTCCCGAGCAGGCTCGTAGAAGCAATAAGTCACACTGGGAATCTTACAGCTTCTTGATAGCTTCTATCAGATCATTGGTTTTCAAAACCCTTCTCAACATCATCTCATTGCTAAAAGAAGGATCCAAGCTAACAGCCCCACCGAGGAGCTTAACTCCCCTCACGGGGCGTGAAATATGCTCAGGAAAAACCCCAACCTTCCTACAACGTGGGTCCACAGTCGGCCAGAATATTTCTGTTTTATCAATATTCAAATGAAGTCCTACGGCCGGACCATCCTCTTAGATAATGGAAAGTGCTCTGCTAACCACCAAAGTGTCCCCAATCAGCGTCCCATCATCAAGATACCAAGCATTAAGCTTCAGCTCACAGTTATCCATAACCTTACGAATCAATGGATGCAGCGTAAGGGAGAAAAGTAAATGGCCAAGAGGGTCACCTTGTTGAACTCCTGGACACGAATAGAGGACCTCAGCACAATAATATAAACGAGCAGGGCACGCGTAGCAAAACTCAACCCAATGGGCAATGGAAGGTCACATACGATGAACCTCTTTAATCAAAGCACTGCGATCAACCAGATTAAAAGCATTCTTAAAATCAACCAGAAGCATAGTCAGACTATGCTTCTATTAACCAATTACTATTTACAAGAAATTAGTGGGTAGCCGAGATACTATTTGGGCACCCACTCCCTTAGCGATAATAAAACTGAGTCTAGTTATTATTATTATTATTATTATTATTATTATTATAATAAAAATAGGAGTTTACAAAGAATTAGTGGGGAGCCAAGAGACAATCTGGCCCCCACTCCTTTAGCAATAGAAAACCCCACCCTAGTGAAAATATGAGCTGCAATGTGAGCCCCCATATCGTGAGCTTGAGCAAATTTCTGGATCCTCTTTAGAAGGGCTATGGCGTCCGTCTCAAATTCCCCCAATGCAGAAAAAGAGAAGGGTAAGAACCCATAACCAATGGCGTTACACTTATCTTGGTACTTGACCCGCTTACGACGAGCCGCCTCGGCCACCACATGCCCTGGAACAAAATCAATCATCCCAGATTGCGTCAAAGGGGATGACCCTGTCAAGTCAACACAAACATCCAGCCCTTCATCCCACGCATAAAGAAGCATGTCCGCCGGACGGAGGGATTTCCCATCTCTCCCACACAAGCCAATATCAACCTCTTTACCAGCTGAGATCCCAGAACGATAACAGACATTCACCAAAGTATCACGAACAGCATTATGGTGGTGTTTAATCCCCACAATACCAGCGCACGACACATCATGATCTCCAAAAATGTCCCCCTCAAATACTCTGGAGCAGGTAGAACAAGGCCTCGAAATGGAAAACAAAGGGATGCCTAACCGATAGCACAACACACAGCGATATGTCTTACCATTCATAACCTGACCCAACCCTGAGATGGGGACAACCCTAAGCTAGTCAGTAGCATGGTCTCGACGCTGAGAACTCCACAAAGCCAACTGACGCGGTGATAAGGAAAAAGTATTCTCTGCATCTTTCGTAATCCGTGTGAAATATATGTCTGCCAATTTCTTCATGAGTTTGGGGGCAGCGATCTCACTTGGACTACTCAGAATATCAGTTCCTACCTTATTGTTAAAGACATGCACGACGTCATCCAAAGCAAATCCAGACACTGTGACCTCAGCATGTTGAAGAAGCTTAATTTGCAGGCTATCAGATTGTAAACGTGAAGCTAGAAAGGCATAAAAGAGAGCATCACCTGCCGAATAAACACCAAGACCCTAATCATGTGATTTATGAGATATAATTTTTTATGAGAAATATATTGAAAAAATATTAAACATGTGATTTAAATAGTTAGTTTAAGTTAAAAAGCCAAGAGGAAAAAAATCCACAAAATAAAGCTATTAAGATTTGAATTTTTTTTTTAAAAAAAACATATACAAAATGGGACAACAATTAATTTATAGGGAAACAAATGGGATAAAAATGATTTTTTTAGAGATAATGAGCTTTATAGACCTTTTTCATTGTTTTTTAAAGTTTATAGACCCCGTAATAAATTCTTTAATTATATAGACCTTTTCCTATATATTGTTCCATTTATACCCTCAATGTTTTTTTTAAAGTTAACATCTTTAATAATAAATTTGAAAAATGGGTAAAATTAAAAATCATCAAATTAAATATAATAAATATGATAAGGAAAAATAATAATAATTTATTATATTCAATCCCTAATAAAAATATCTAAGGACGTACATTACAATAAAATTATTAATTATTGTAACACAATAACTTTGTGTGTATCTCATCTTTATTGTAATACAATATTACTACCATAGAGATTCCATATTGTAATACAATGAGTCATTTAGTGTAATTATTCATGTATTACAATAAAGGCAAAGGTTCAAATGTAAAATTACCTTAGGGTGTAAAATTTCCTTAAGGTGTAAAATTCTTTTAATGGGCCTAATTTTTGTAAGTAAATTGCTAATGGGCCTAATTTATTTATTAATGGGCCTAATTTAATTAATAAAATGTCAACCTCATGTGCCCACCTTGCCCCATGCGTGTGCCCCCTTGCCCATGTGCCCCGTTCTCGGGCCAGATTTTTTTTTCTTCTTTCTTTCGTTGTCCCAGGATTTTTTTTTTCGTGTTAACACTTTATGTTGTGCAAGTATAACTTTATGTTGTGCAGACATAATAATTCATTATGGGGTGAATAGATAAATGGACCTATTTCAATTATAAAAATTTATAATTGAAATATGCTTAATTTATGGGTAAATGAGCCTAATTTTATGGGTAAATAGGTAAATATGTCTATTTTATGGGTAAATACACTTTTTCCCGTTTTCGACACTTTTTGTTGTACAAGTATAAAGTGTATAAACAAAATGATAAAATGCAAGAATAAAATGACGATGTGTATGAATAATAATATGAAGTGCACAATTATGATTATTGTTAATGTGTCTTGAATCATTTTTCAACGGCGTTGCATCGGGGGGTCCGGGGGGTAGAGCTCCCCGACGGGGGGTTAGGGGGGGTGGGCAGCGCCACTCCGCCTTTACGGTATGCAATGTTTATTTTAAACGGACTTATCGTCTATTTGTTTTCAAGCATTTAACAATTTCAAATTAAAGTGCAAAAATAAGATTAAAATGTGCAACTATAATATTATGTTGTGCAAATATAACATTATGCTGTGCATATATAATAGGCTTTAAGTTAAGAATTTTTTTTCAAAATATTCATTAAAAATTAAATATTTACGATAATATTCACACATTAAAACTATTTACAAAAATATTCATTTTTTGCAGGGTATACAGAGAAACGCGGTCTGAGACCGCATTTCATTCAGAAGCCGTAAAATTTGAAACCGAAAAAATAAACAGAAAAAAATAAGTTAAAGAAACGCGGTTTGGAGCCGCGTTTTATAATCAATTTTGAATAAAACGCGGCTTCAAACCGCGTTTATATCACATTATATTTTTCAATATAAAAAAAATTAAAAAAAAAACAAGAAAGTGGTAAAACGTGGCCTGAATCCGCGTTTTACTGTCAACAAAAAAAAAACTCCTGGTACAGACGTACAGTAGTACTTAGCTCCTTCCTCCCCAAATCAGTCACAACCCGCCCACCCTGCACGCCCACCCGCTCGCCCACCACCGACCACCACCGACCCCCCTGCCTACCAACCACCCGACCCTGCCTACCAGCCACCGCCGACTCTTCAAGACGAATTGGGACCACACGCCGGAGGAGGATGAGGGCGAAGAGAGCGAGGCCGACGGGGAAGAGGACGAGAACGAGGCCGACGGGGAGGAGGGCGAGAGCGATGCCGACGGGGAGGAGGACGAGAGCGACGCCGATGAGGAGCTTCTGGCAAGAGAGCGACGCGCTCAGAGGGGAATCTTCGGCGACGATGACGAATCCGCCGTGGTCCTTCGTCTTGAAGATTCGACGGTGGGTGGCACCGAGGGGGAGGCGGTGGTGGATTGGCGGTGGTCGGTGGTGGGCGAGCGGGCGGGCGGTGGTGGTCTGCCGTGGCGGGCTGTGATTCTCTGAATTTGGGGAGGAAGAAGCAAAGTACCGGGCTTATTTTTGGTTGACAGTAAAACGCGGATTCACGCCGCGTTTTACGACTTTTTGTTTTTTTTTTTTTAATATTTTTATATTGAAAAATATAATGTGATATAAACGCGGTTTGAAGCCGCGTTTTATAATCAATTTATTATAAAACGCGATCTCAGACCGCGTTTCTTTAACTTATTTTTTCTCTTTTTCTTCTTGTTTCAAATTTTACGGCTTTTAAATGAAACGCGGTCTCAGACCGCGTTCCTCTGTGCACCCTGCAAAAAATGAATATTTTTGTAAATAATTTTAATGTGTGAATATTATCGTAAATATTTATTTTTTAATGAATATTTTGAAAAAAATTTCTTAAATTAAAGTGCGTAAATAAGATTAAATTAAGCAAATATAATGTTATGTTGTGCAAATATAACATTATGGTGTGCGTATATAATAGGCTTTTAAATTAAAGTGCATAAATAAGATTAAAATGTGCAAATATAATGTTATGTTGTGCAAATATAACATTATGGTGTGCATATATAATAGACTTTTAAATTAAAATGCATAAATAAGATTAAAATGTGCAAATATAATGCTATGTTGTGCAAATATAACATCATGGTATGCATATATAATAGTCTTTTAAATTAAAGTGCATAAATAAGATTAAAATTTGCAAATATAATTTTATGTTGTGCAAATATAACATTATGGTGTGCATACATAATAAGCTTTTAAAATTAAAGTGCATAAATATGCAAATATAATGCTATGTTGTGCAAATATAACATCATGGTGTGCATATATAATAGTCTTTTAAATTAAAGTGCATAAATAAGATTAAAATGTGCAAATATAATTTCATGTTGTGCAAATATAACATTATGGTGTGCATACATAATAAGCTTTTAAAATTAAAGTGGATAAATAAGATTAAAATTTGCATAATTAGGGTAAAAAAGTGCATAACTAAGATTATGATATACATGATTAGCAATTTGCGATTGTTGCACTCTTGTCTATTATGTAACCTATATGGGATTTGAACCCACATCTTTGTGCAAATGCGCATTGCTCTACCAATTGAGCTAATAGGCTAAATTATGATTTTCATGCTAAAATAGAAGAACCTAATCGACCTAAAGCATATCGGAATAAAATTCTAAAATCCAATTAGCTCATGATTCACAAACAATTTGACAATGTTATGAACATGAAATTAGCTCCAAATCAACCCAACAACACAACCATATCATCAATTTCAATCAATTTGGATGTTGGCAAAAAAAACCCAAATTCTAAAGCATATCGCAATAAAAGTCTAAAATCCAATTAGATCATGATCCATAAACAATTTCACAATGCTATTAACATGAAATTAGCTCCAAATCAACCCAACAACACAACCATATCATCAATTTCACTCAATTTGGCTTTTGGCAAAAACACCCCAAATTCTAAAGCATATCGCAATATAAAATTCTAAAATCCAATTAGCTCATTATCCATAAACAATTTGACAATGTTATGAACATGAAATTAGCTCAAAATCAACCCAACAGCACAACCATATCATCAATTTCAATCAATTTGGCTTTTGGCAAAAAGCCCCAAATTACACTCCTAAATCAAACCCTAAATTTTCAATCTCAACCTAAATCATTCAAACAATCTAAATAATTGTAATAAACAAGTTTAAGGTTAGAAATCATACCAAATACGAGTTGAAACAAGGAGCAAAATCGGGATTTTGAATGTATTACGAGCCAAAATGACCGAACATCCCTGTTGGGGAAGATGGGCTCGGTGTGATCGAGCTCGGCTGGGCACGAACCAAGGGGGTTCTGGTCTCGGGGGGTGCGCCTGAGTGAGGGGGTTCGAGCGGGTGGGGGCTGGTGGCCGGAGGTGTCTCGAACAAGGGGGAAAAGGTTCAGTGATGGTGCAACTGGGCTCGAACCAAGCCAAGTCAAGGCTCGGGGGGTGCGCCCAGGGGTGGGCTCGAGCGCGGCTAGGCGCTGGTGGCCGGCGGTGGCTCGACGCGGGTGTGGGTGCGGGAGGCCGAGAGGAATGTGGTGCCTGGTACTGTGAGCGTAGGCGGTGTTTTTAAAATTGTGGGCGCGGGTGTTTATTTCACAAAATTTTACACCTTAAGCAATTTTACACCCTAAGAATATTTTACATTTTAACTCTTCCCTTACAGTAAATACAATATTTATTGTAAATGTATTGTAATTGATTATTCTAATCGCATATGTAAATATTACAAACAAAGCTAATATCAATATATATATATGTTATGCTATAAATTAGTGCATCCTCGTATTATAATAATGTAGAATTTCAAAAAATATATATAATTATCTTTAACTATTTAATTTTAAAAATAGTTTTCAATTTTATGATTAAAGTATATTAATTTTTTTATTAAACTAAAACAATTAAGGGTAAACAAGTAATAACACCAACAAAAGGGTCTATATACTTAAAAGATTTAGAGGAAATGGTACAAAATAAGCCAAAAAATGGGCCTTTTTGCAAAACTAGCCAACCGGCCCAAGAATTTGCAAAATTAACCACCGGTTCAAGAATTTGCAAAAGTTTGCAGGTCATCAGGGGGGATGGGAAGGGCTGTAACCGGTCGATTACAGAGAGAGAGAAAGAGAGTGTCACTGTCTTAAAATGGAGGAGCAGTCAAAATACAGTAGATCAAACGAGGAGTCGCTGGAGAGGAAGAAGCCGGCACCGGCGAAGGAGGATGATTTCGTCAAGGACTCCGACAATCTCCTTGCGGTCGTTAAGGGGCTTCTCTGGTCAATCTTCTGCCCGGAGCCGATCAACGATATTCCCGTCGTTCAAGATTCAAATTTCTCCCGATGGAAATTGTCAACGAAGGGGATCGGGACAGCGCCCCTACGAAGCAATCCCTCACTCTCACCAAGTGTGCCGACGCCCAATCTGTTCTCAAAAGGTACAATCTTTATCTGTCAACTCCCAATTTCGCCGACGGAACTTCAATTTAGGGTTTCCCGATTTCGAACTGGCGCGTTTCTGATCAGTTTATGTTCGCTGTTGAAATCAGATTGCAATCGGAGCTAATGTCTCTCAAACTCCCCTTTTAGGTTATAGTTCCCTAGATTATTGGTTAAATCTCAGTTACACGTACTGGTAGATTGATTGAGTTTATTGGTTGAATCTCAATTACACGTACTGGTGAGTCTGGTGTAGCGGCTGATTTTATTGCTCCTTTTTTCGTTTTCCTGGATCCTTAGAATAGACAACTCGCAACTGACTTGTGGCTTCAAATCGAAAGCTGATGTTGCTGAACGTTAATGCTTTCCTTTAATTTTGTTTTTCATCATTTGGCTTGTGATTGTTGCCTATTTGTTACTGTTTTGAGTTTATCAAGATTTCCAAGGTTCCTGTATGATTGTGAGTTTAATGTTGCTTAACTTTACTCTTACTGTCATTCACCCTTCATTTTTGTTTGTGGATGTCTGGTGCTTTATGCTGGGGAAAAATGAGCTTCAAACTAACTTTTTGCTTTGAGAGAACACTAAACTATGAATACTTTTCCACCTTTGATGAATGAATCTGCCTTAAATTGCTCGTTTTACACACTCAGCCTCACTAGTGTTTTCCTCTTTCTTGATTTGTTTGACTCAACCTCACTAGTGTTTTACTGCTTGATCATGTGATATATGAAATTTAAAATATGAAATCTATTAATGTCAAGATGAGTGTAAGAATTAAAATTTATGTCATGTAGTTGATTCAAAGTAGTTGATTCTTGGATTTTTTGACAGTGACTTCATCTAAAGTACCCCCTATGTCCACATTCCACTAATTTGGTAGTCGATCTACGTTTTACTAGGTATTCACCATTACCTTATAGATTTATTTGTAATTGGCACCCAATACTTTCTTGGAGACAAATTCAATCTAAAGTGCCCCACTCATGGGTGTTGCTAGAACCTGAAACTAATGCATTACAATTTTTATTCTAGGTTTCTCTAATTTCATTTATAACATAATTCTTCTTTTTTAGATTGGATAAATTTCAATTATAGCCAGGACTTGAAATATTTAACTTGCAATTTGGGACATGCAGTGATTCTTATAAGCTCTATTAACTTTCATTGATGACATAATTCCTTTTTTTTTTACGATTGGTTAAATTTCTATCACTTGATCAAAATTATCCACAATGAATGAATAGTCTGTACCACTTATCATTTGTTTTTCGAGCAAGTTAACACCCCTTTTCTTATCAAATTGGTCAGTCTTGTTTCGACGATAAATAGCCTATTAGCTCAATTGGTAGAGCATTGTGTATGCACACAAAGATGTGAGTTCGACTCTCACTTAGGCTGCAGCGGAGTATGTGTTCATATCTCTCTAGACTTATACGATTGAATATGGTAGAAAATATATACACTAGTGGCAGGACAAATTTGTGAATCTGGTACGAAAAATTTATGAATATCTCCGAACTTATAAAATTATGAATCTGGTAGGAAATATATACACTAGTGGTAGGACAAATTTGTGAACTTGGTAGGATAAAAATACGATATTCACTACTAGAAAAACGCAATTAGACATCAGTTGTAAACAGATGTCTTTCAAAAAAATTTCCGACCTCTTTGTGCGTGTAGTAAAAGATCAAAATTTTCACATCGGTTTTAAGCCGATGTCTTTTCTTGGTTAAAACATCTGTTTTATTTTGAATATAGATATAAATCAGCCCCTTAAATTTATTTTTGACATGTTCACTTGTTGTTAAAACTTCATTATTTTTCATATATAAGCTTTTGAAAATGTCCACATCAAGCCTAAATTTTACATTTACATCACTATTTTTAAAATAATTAATATATTAAATTAAAATAGACATCATTTTTATTATATTGATATTGTGTATATTAATTTCATATATATAATTTGTAATTTTTTATTGTTTTAAAATAATCTATCGTATAAAATATGTACATAACTGATGTATTAATATGATATGAACATCATTTTAGATTTTTATAAAGATGTTTTTGTTAGTAATATATATCAATTTTTATTAACATTGTGATGTAAAAATATATATTACACATTCATTTAGATTATTCAGACGATGTCTATAATGATGCTAACATCCGATTTATATAATGGTTCGATTTCATACCTATTAAGGCACATCACTGTTCCTTTATAATCTGATAATGTTTCGTTTGATACACAACATCCTTTGCTCGATATAAAATAGGGCTTAAAGTACCCATCCCAATTGAACATAAACAAAATGGGCACAACAATATATTTACAAGGTTCAAGCTAATCCCGACTTCAAAGGTTGCTCTAAAGGCAAAAACAAAAGCATACAAATTCGTCACTCTTCGGTTGCATATCAAGGCCAAGATGCAACGATCTTCCTCTTTGTCGTTCATTGCTTCTTTCTCTCGTTCAGACCTTGTGTTGCCACTGTTGTTCTCTGAATCTTGCTCAAATTAAGCTGATCAAGTTTGCCTGGTAGAAATACATAGAAGTACAAGGTGAACACAACCCATTGAAGCATCAAAATCTTAAGATAAAGAAGATCCAAAATGTTAAGGCAAACTAGTTAGAACTTGTCAGCATCAAATGAACATTTATACTAGCTACAATATCCACATTTACGTAAAAAAAACTCACACGATTCTCCAGCAACGTTAAACATTTCTGACAAATCAAGTAATAGTCATAACAATCATACCACATTCAGAGATCAGTTGCTGAATAAAGTTCCTAGCACTAAATCAGATCAAACATCGATAGACAGATAGATATAGAGATTTATGTGCAAAGTTTGAAACTTCTGAGATGCCAACAGAAAAACACAAGCTTAAATGCCAGTTAAGATTCATCAGAACAAGGTCAATTGATTCTATGCAAACTTGCCTGGAAAACATGGTGGACAAGGCACGACGAAGTGAACAACAGAAGCTAGTTACATAAGCATACACGAATATTATGCAGATTAAGTGCCTTTACTATCTCATTCTGTAGGAATTCTATTTCTGGAGCATAATGACTGAACCTAGTTACAAAAGCATTCTAATTATCACTTATCTTTAATGATTAGGTAGCGTCTGCCATCGCTCTAACAAGGGGCTCTGGTAGCTCATCCATGTCACCAAGTGGCGATAGCATTTCTCACGATAAATGCTTCACACAGTTTACTAACAATCTTTACTCGAGCCACATTTAGGAGGGTTCAAAGTGGGCAGACTTTTGACGCCTTTAAATCTCTTGTACATAGCACTCAATGTCTAAAGAAAGATCAAGCAGAAAAGAAAGATATTCTAGAGGAAGATTGAGCAGAAAAGAGAAACATCAAACAGTCCAAGAACCCTAGATTCCAAGCAAAGAAAGATCGAGCAGAAAAGAGAAGAGAAGAAGAAGAAGAAGAAGAAGAAGAAGAAGAGCGTACCAATTGTGTAGATAGAACTTACTTGTATTCCCTTTTCCCAGTGGTGGGATCTAAGATCATCCATCGCTCATTCCATTTCCTTAACTGTTCAAGCGCATATTATATCACATTAATAATGGACATCAAGAGGGCAACATTACATGTTTATGACTTTTAACAGAAGATAAATACCAAAAACCAAAACCATACCCACTGCCAAGACCCCTACAACAGAGTCACTAATCTCATCCAAAACTAGTAGCCTAAGATTCACTGTCCAATTTCTACCTTCATTTCAGAAAATTCCAGTCTTCAACATTAGGTAAGCCAGAATCATACTAGGCCAATCTTCCAAATCAAAGCAACATTGCACACTTTCTATATAACTAAAACCGATCCACACACCAAAGAGACATCTCATTTCCCCTCTTTTCAATTTTCAAATACGCATCAAGAGAGAGGAGGATCGAAATCATCAAAAGCAAAGGGATTTTCTTTAATCCATCAAGAACATACCCATAGATTCCAACAAAGAAAGTTATTGTAAAGAAAGATCGCGCAGAAAAGAGAAAGATCGAACAGTCTAAGAATCAAGATTCCAAGCAAAGAAAGATCAGACAGAGAAGAGAATAGAAGAAGAAGAGCGTACCTATTGTGTAGAGAGAACGAAGAGTCCCGTATGTCAGAGAGAGAAAGCGAACAGAGAAGGTGGTCCGGCGAGCATGGGCTTGCAAGGACGCTTGCAGGTGGCGTCCGTTCTCCATATCTAGCTCCATCCCCAATTGGCAGAGGAGAGAGGAAAGAGGCAAGGGTGAGAGAGCAGGAAGAATGGGAACGGAGGAGTAACTGGGGAGATCTGAAGGATGGAGGAGGGAGGTCGCTGGAGTATGGGACAGAGAGATCGTTGAAGGATCTGAAGCGAGGAGAGAGGTCGCCGGAGGAAGGGACAGCGAAATCGGCGTGGCAAGCTGACTCGAAGAAGGTGAGCTGGCTCTGAAAGATAAAATCCACAAATTCAGAATATATAAGAGTGTTGCCAGGCTATTAGAGAAGGATACAAACACATATTTATCCGTCAAACCAAAGACCATTCCAAGATAAAAGGAGAAACCATACCATGCCAAGCTTATACATAGCATCTTGCATAGCATCAAGTACATGTATACATCTATTATTTGCAAATAACCATCAAGTAGATGAATACATCTATTAAGCCAATGTACCAGGAACAAAACTGAGACTAGCTAGCTATTTGGAGCCATGGCCAAGCTTAACTGATTAAATATAAAGATTACTGAAACCCTCCCTTGCATATAATTACAAACATGTTCTCTTATCTGATTCAAAATCTTTAGTTAGGTTCATAAGCAAGCTGAAATAAGCACTAAAGAATCCCATTAGAGACAAAATATCAACCATGAAAACTTAACAAACCTGGGGTGAGTGCATTTGGAGGCGCATTCACAAGCTCTTTGTCGCTGATACAGTGCCTAAAAGAAAAAAATTCTATATGAACAAAACAGAATTCAAAAGAAAGTAATTTTTTGAACAGAAACAAAAATGGGTGTGACAGCAAGAAAACGCCATAATGGAAGGGAGAAAAGATGTTATGTCAGCAGTGGGGGTTATGACAGTGAATGTTGGTGCTACAAGTATGACAGAAACAAAACAAAAGCACTAGAAATTTATGTGCTGGTGGTGTTAATGGAGATATAACAATGAGGGAGGCAAGCAAGACCAGGTGGAGCATGAATAGAAGCGCGTGAGTTATAACAAGAAGCAAGATAGAGAAATAAAGAGAAAAATTAAGGAGTATGTGCAACAAGTAAATATAACAGATGAGGGAAACTAGATTGAACAGCAGGAATGAAGTATAGAGCATATCAGTGAAGTGCAACATAATGTAGCAAGTATGACATGTAAATGCGAGAGTGGTGCTGAAAGTGCAATCAGGAAAAGAGTAATACAGGGGAGTTTGACAGCAAAACATAATGTAAAATGTATGACAGATGCAAGAGGAACAAAATCAAGAGTTAGCAAGCAAAAAAGTATCAGTGAAGCAAGAATGACATTCACACAAGGGAGATCTATACATGATATTCACACAAAAGAAAATGCAGAGGAAACATTTTCAAATTAAGGTGTTTGACATTTTGTGCCTCATGTAAGATAATCATGTCAAAAATCATTAGCAGACAAGGAAATCAGTACTGGACAAGATATCCTTCAAAGACACGAAAAAGAAACAGAATCAACCAACAAAGAAAAAATAAAAATATAATTTTATATTTGATTGCATTTGTAGAAGGAGAAGAAACTTTTGAACCTTAGAGGTACAGATGACAAATTCAACCTTTCGTGTTATTTGAACTACTATATTTTTTCATATGAAAAAAATTCCAAGTGTGTATAATTATCACAAGTCTTCAGAAACTGGTAATTTATTCCAATGCACTAAATCGAATGCTCTAATTTAGATCTTAGTTATTCTATTTTACAATTCACAAGTAAGGAGAAAGTATTCAACTGCTTGCCTTTAGAGTAATATTAACCGTGTTAGAAGTGACATTTAACCTTGCCTTGTGTTCATCGTCTTGTAAACTTAATTCCTGATCAATTGTCCTTTCTCCTTAATCTGTCACCAGTTTAACAAAGGTGAAGTTGAGAACTTGAGATAAATAAATTAAGCAGAAAGTCCTTTTTTTAGAAAAAAAATTACCATTTCTATAATTAGAATAACAGTACAAGTGTAAAACTAAATTTGTCTGTTTGATTGAAGACTAACATTTTTATAATTAGAAACAAGACTAGCATTTTCTAGTAAGCAATGAATCTAAGATCAACAACAACAAGAATATAACTTATCAACATAATAAAAAAACGTTGTAACTTTAAGCAAAAATATATCAAGGGGACACATTTATAGCACTAGAAGTAGCCTAATTACAGAACACTATGTAGATGATTTCAACCATAGGATCCATAAGTAGATTTCAAAAAGATTTCTAAAAGCCAAGTATATCCTTAAATTAAGCTAAGCTGAAAGAGTTTGGCATTGGGTTCAAGATATGCATCTCCTTCTCCCAAAAAAAGTTTCATTCTTTTTCCATTCCAGGAATTCGAAGCTGCCTTCCATTGATATCACTCATCTTAATATTGAAGAAACCTATTCCTAAATCCAAAACAAGCTAGTTTAAAAGTCAAGTAGACAAAAGAGACGAGTACCATAGAACGACTGAAGCACCGATTCAAGCCTTCTTCTGAGCCTTCTTTTGAGACAAAACCTATAGGGTTAGGGATTTATGAAAATAAACAAGAAAATAAAGGAGAATAAAGATGGGAAAACAAATGAAACCAAACAAAGAGGTCGGACGGATACCTTGTGGGAGCATATGATTCAAGGATTCGAAGGATTAGCGAGAGCCTTCTTCTGTGACAATAGAGATGGGATTAGGGATTTAGGCATAGAAAAGTGAAAGAAAAGCGAAAACAAAGGAGGATGAAGATTGGAAAACAGATAAAGCCACACAAGGTGGCTAGATACCTAAGGGAGCTGGCGATTCAGGGTTCTTCGATCAATTCCCGTCCATTTTCGCAGCGGTTGGGTCGTCGGGACAAGCTTCCGAGAGATGACGACTGGAGGAAGAAGAAAGAACTGAACCAAGGAGGAGGGTCATCGGAGCTAGCTAGAGGATGGTCGGATCTGGAGAGAGGTGAAGATTAGGTTGGGGATTTGGGGCTCGGGTCTGGACTGGAGAGAAGAGAGGTAGAACGACCTACTAGGTTTTGATTGTGTGGGGAGAGAGAAATTAAAAAGATATAAATTTTAGTAAGGTTAAAAAAAGAGGGTTGGGAATGTGTTATGTGTTACCAGCTACGTGTGAAAAAGGAAAGTTCAATTTTTTTTCTTAAGTGTTTAAACTTACCTCCAAATCCCGCTTCAAATTTTTTTCAAGTTTTTTCATCCCGCGCCTTTTTCTCTAATCCCACGCGTTTAGCTTTTTTCATAACTAATAATTTCACATCTGTCCCAATGTTTGACAATTGTGTAAATTATTTTACACATCACAAAAAAAATTATCGATGTAATAAAACAATTTAACATCTGTTAATTTCTCGACAGACTTAAATTGCATGATGTCTAATTGCAGTATTCTAGTAGTGATTGGTAGGATAATAATGTAATCACCGAAATTCCTAAGTATAGAACTAAGTCAAAAAGTACTAGGAAACTTGAAAAATCATGGTAGGATAGATGAACACTAAAGGTAGGATAAAATAACGATTTTGGTAGGATTAGAATGAAAACCCAGTAATTCCCGTATAACTTGACACTAATGGTAGGATAGACGCACACTAATGGTAGGATCGTAATGGAAAAATCATGGTAGGATAGATGGAATGAATCAAAATATCAAAGAACATATACGTTTTTTAAGGCACCAAGGCACTACAAACTGCTATTTACTGCATACAAACCATACAAGCAAGGGGAGGGAGAAAAGTATCCCAAGCCACGACTCCTACAATCCATGGCTTCTCTAGCTAACTCATGAGCAACTCCATTACTACATAGTGTTGTGTGACAACAAACAACTTAGAGATCAGCAAGCTTAGAGATCAATCCCTACAGCTCCTTTCACCTGCATTTAGATGCCAATTGATTTGAGTATTCAACCTCATAATGTAGGATGAATGCCTAAAACAAGAACCCTACCATGCCTCTCAATCTAAATTCTGGTTTGATTTTCCTTGAAAGCTATTTAAATTGGTAGGATCTCTCAATCTAAATTCTGGCTTGATTTTCCTTCAAAGCTATTTAAATTGGTAGGATAGATGCACAAAAATGGTCGGATAAATGGAAACTAATGGTAGGAGAAAACAACGATATTAGTAGGATCGGAATGGTAGGATAGATGGAAACTAATGATAGGAGAAAATAACGATATTGGTAGGATCAGAATGGAAACCCAGTAATTATTGTATAACTTGACATTAATGGTAGGATAGATGCACACTAATGGTATGATATATTTATACTGTTGGAAATATGTAAATGCATAATTAGCCTTACCAAAACACAATATATCGAAGACTTATGAACACACACTCCGTATTAGCCTATGTGAGACTCGAACTCACATCTCTGTGTGCAAACACAACGCTCTACCAATTGAGCTAATAGGCTATTTTCAATTGAGCTAATAGACTTATGAACACATTCCGGAAAGTTCATGCAACTGAGTTTCCATATGAGAGATATCAAACATCAGTTCCTCCTTTATGCCTACGTAACTTTCTTCAGCATCTGAGAGCTTGAGCCTCTCACAAACATTGTCGAGCTTTGCTTGAATGTTATCCATATCAAGGTTGAATGCCTCTAGCTTACAGGTCCTATCCCCTGTACCAGCAGCTGCGCAAAAGAGACATAACGAAAAAGAAATAACAACAAAAATCAGCAAGAACAAACACAACAGGAGAAAAGACACAAAACCAATGACATTAGTGGCATGACAGCAGCTGCCCAGGCACCCAGCTGAGATCTTCACGCAACAGCAGCTCCACAGAGACGCTTAAATCCCCTAAAGTCTAAGTTCCAATCTAAAGTCTAAGTTCCAATCAAATCTAAGTTCCTATTCAACTTCAACATAAATTAGATCATCAATAAAACCTGTCAAGAAAATCTAAAGTCTAAGTTCCAATCAAATCCTCTCCTAGACATTTTATCAAACACATAGTAGGCGTGGATTTAACCACGCCTCAATCTCAAATTCTCTCCTAGACATTTTATCAAACACTTAGAAGGCGTGAATTTACCCTAATCTCAATCTCAATTACCAATCCACAAATCTCAATCTCAATCCAATTCTATCAATCAAAATTCATGAATCCAATCTAATAATTTCAATCCACTGATTAATTAACAAGAAAATTGGGTGAATTAGTACCTATGATAACCAAGTCGAGATCGAAAGGGAAGCTCGATGTCAGGCAGGTGGAACGTTGTTGTCAGAACGCAAGGGCAAGTAGGCAACAACCCTGCGAGTGGTCGGTATAGGAGGCGTTTGCCTGTTTTTGAAATCGAAGGGAGTAGTCCAATGCTTTGAACAATGGAAGGGAGAGATCGAGTGCCAATCTCCACCGCCAGCGCCAGGGTCTGACGGTTAGGGTTGACCCGCTCTCCGCTGCCAGCGCCTCGATGAGGCGCTCTCGCTTTCTTTCCTTTCCCCCTCTCTTTCTCTTTACCTGGAACTCTCCCATCCGGTTACCTATTTTATTTGCAAAATTAGCCACATTCTACCCTCGCAAATAAATAAGGCACATGGCTATTCGTGCAAAGTTTTTTTTTTTTGGTCTAGTTATGCAAAATGGCCAAAGATTTATTATGAGGTCTATTAACCAAAGAAATTCTGGAAAAGAGTCTAATACCTCCAATTATATCTTTTTTTAATGGGTGAGAAGTAAAATTAGCATATGCAAAATGGGGGTTTATGGGTAGACAAAAATAAATTATATTCAAAAATAATTTTTTTCATTAGCGAAAATAGCGAAAATATGATTTAAAATAAAATAAAATAGCGGTACCAGTCCTACCACATGGCGCACCCAGGTTGGACCACGTGGCAGCGTTGGAGCTACTGCCAGATTGTACAAAACGATGCATTTCGAGAAACGATGTCGTTCCGATTCTTGTTTTCCAGTAAAAAAAAAAGATCGTGGGCCATGGCACACCTCTAAACCCATGAGCTCGGACTCATCACCAAGCGTCGTTTTCCCGAGCTCATACGCCACCTCAGCTTTTCCTTTGGGCATACGTGGATTATTGGTGAGTCCTTGAGCTCACCAATAATCTTGCTCTAAGCTAAACACACTTTATAATTTACATAGTATTATTCTTTTAAACCCCCGTTTGTTTTTGTGTATAGAAAGGTAATGATTACCTTTTATGAATATAGTCCATATTTAAGTTAAGATTCATTGGTCACTATTATAAGTTCTTCTCCCATTTTTCACACAAAAATTGTTACATTTTCTCACATTCTATTCCCTAATTTTAAGGAGGATAACTATTACATCTAGGATAGTCTAATCTCATTTCCCCCACATGCTTCTCTAAGCTCACAAAATATGATAATTATGTACATTTTACATGTAAAATTTAATATATTTCATTTCCATTCCCCTCTTATATAAACAAATGAGCCCTAAAACTATTTTACCTCTAAAATTACCAAAAATTAAAAAAAAAACATATGATATGTTTTTCACTTTTCTCCTTTGAGTTAGGGGCTCGAACCATCCCATGCCTAGGGTTGTTATTCGAGTCGAACAAGCCGAGTATTCCTTGTTCTGTTGTTCATATTTAGTTCATTTAGGATATGAACGAGCTCGAGCTGAACCTAAATTTTGGCTTGAGCTTAAGAATATGCTCATACTCGGCTCGTTTAGGAAATGAACGAGCTCGAGCTAAGCTTTTTTCGAGCCTTAAGCATTTCTACTTCCTTATTATACAGTAACTTAAAGAAATTTTAGAAATTTCAAAAAATTCGAGGTTAATTCGAACGAGCCGAGTTTTGAACCGAGCTTAAAAATGTCCTAATACTCGGCTCATTTAAAAAATGAACGAGCTCGAGCCAAGTTTTTATCGAACGAGTACGAGTTGAATTCGAGCTACTCGTGTTCACATAACACCCGTATCCTGCCCCGAATCCCAAATTTATCTCCGTTTCAAAGATTAACCTCCAAAACACAAAAAAATTGTGACCTCTGAAGCAATTTCGTAAGCTTCTTCACAAACACAAGTAAACTCTAAATTTTGTACTATTCTTCTGTAATCCTCCTGTTTTGTTGTTGCCAAATTGACAAAGAGCATGCAAGTCGTGATTATGCCCCAAACGTGTCCCCTCGTCTTCCCCAAACGCGTCCCTTTCCGCCCTTCCATTAATTTAATTTCACAAAAAGACCCGGTAAATAACGTCTAAATATTAAACAATTATTACATTTTTTTGTTTGTAATTTAAATTTCCACACCAGATTTTCATAAATTGTATTTTAACTCCATGTTGTTGCTCTCCACTCCAATTCCAAAGAATCTAACAGCTTTTAAAATTGATTTTCTGGTCCATCATTTGAATTGTTGACAGGTGAAGAACACACATTTGATCGGTACATCTCACCTGAAATGTAAGTGTTCGCCATGTATCTTTGCAAATTCTCATTTCTCCGTACCTCCAGCTAATACACACAATAAATAATCTTAATATAATGTCAACAATAACAACGACAGTATCTATCTATTTGTGTATATATATGGCCTGGTATGGAACAATTAATTGCAACATATCAAAAACTAACACTGATCAACACATTAATTGGTGTACGTCAGCACTGAATTGAATTGATATAGATATAGAGCCTTTATCAATTCAATTGGGTGGATGGAAATGGAAACCCTAATCCGAAGAACCTTGCTCATAGGATTGCTGGTGGCAACGATCGCATTGGTTGAGGTCGAAGCTCAGCTCAAAAAGGCAACCTACTTCAACTGGGCTCCTGATCGCGGGCTGGTCACCGGCCCTGACTCCCTCCAGCTTCACTTGACCAAAAAGGGAGGTAACAACGACTATTGATCGATCGATGATAACTCATGAATACATAGAAAATCGATCTTGTACGTTGGTGTGTATTTGATTTGATTGTATGTAATTTATTAATGTAGGATCTGGGATCGCATCGAAGGCTAGCTTCTTGTATGGAAAGATCGAAATGAGGATTAAGTTGGTTGCCGGAAACTCTGCTGGAACCGCCACCACCTTCTACGTAAGTTAATGAAACCAAATATCTGGTTTAAATTAAAAGGGGTCGGGATTCACCTTTCACTATTCTTATATACTATATTCAACGGCTTATAATTAATTGATCGTACCGTGTTTGCAGTTGTCGTCTTTTGTGGACAAGCACAACGACAAGCACGACGAGGTTGATTTCGAGTTCTTAGGGAACTCGACGGGTAACCCTTACACCATCCACACCAACATCTTCACAAAAGGATTCGGACAAAGAGAGATGCAGTTCAAAGTCTGGTTCGATCCAACGTCGGATTACCACACCTACACCATCTTCTGGAGCCCCTACTCTGTCGTGTAAGCAACCTACATACAAACATACATACATACATACACACATTGAATGGATGATGGAGGTGATTTTGGTGAAACGTACAGGTGGCTCATCGACAACACACCAATCCGAGTGTTCAGGAACTACCACGACCCAGCGATCAACTACCCGGACTCACAGGCGATGAACATGTACTCGAGCCTGTGGAACGCGGAGGCGTGGGCGACGCAGGGAGGGAAGGTGAAGACGGACTGGAGCCACGCCCCGTTCAAGGCCTACTTCCAGGGGCTCAGGACAGACGCCTGCTACTGGCAGGGTCCACAGAGCATCTGGAAGTGCGCCAACGCCAAGAACCCTCACAACTGGTGGACGAACGGGGCTTTCTACAAGCTGTCGCCGTCTCAGCTGGGGAAGATGAAGTATATTCAGAACAACTTCATGATCTATAACTACTGTACCGATTTCAAGAGGTTCAATGGCAAGTTTCCTAAGGAGTGTTCGCTTGGACAGTTCTGATCGAGATTCCCCTAGATTGAAGTTCATCTCGAATTGATTGTTAATTACTACCTTTTATGAGGATTTCGAAATCGCATGTATTTGAATTTGTTGTTGTTTGTTTCTTCTGCTTTTGCTTTCATATATTCTTTTGATTCATTTAATTAATAACAATACCATATGTTGCTAATACGTATACCTTTGTTCTCACCTGCCTTTCTTATTGTGATATATATTTGGTTTGTTGTGTTTTGGGTTTTCTTCGGTCCGGTCCGATCCGATCCTGCTTTTTGTTGGTTTGTTTAGTTTGCCTCTGCATCATCGCGGTTGGTCCATCTGCCCTAAGCTCTCTAAACATCCGACCCTGCATCGAATCTATTTCTATTTTAAAAAAGAAAAAAATATATCTCGTACGTGAATTGTTGGAGGCAATTCAGATGTTAAATTGCTAGTCCAAGATCTTCTTTTTACTACTCATATAAAGAATGAGGTGATCAGGTGAACTTGCAAGACATTCCTAACGAAAAGTCTCGCGTTTAAAGAATACTTTAATGGACCTATTCGATGCTCAATGAGTCAAAACTCTCGTGCAACAGAAAGGAAAAGGGCAAAGTGGCAAACCCAAAGTATCATTTTACGGGAACAGCTCCAAACTGAACTAAACAAGGAAAATCTTGTTAGTCAATATGTCCAATTACGGTGGGTCATATGACGTAGGGGCCAAACGCACAACTTGTTCAATACAACAAAAAAAACCAATAAAAGATCATAGAATTCAAAACTAAAAAGAGTAATATCTGAATTGTGCAAAAAAAAAAGGGTAATCCTTAGTAGTAATACAATGGCGGAGCCAAATAATGTTCGGAGGGGCACAAGCACAATTGTATACGAGCGGTGTCATTTTGAAATAAAGCAGCATCACAATTGTCTGATTCAGACACACTGCATGTGTATTGTACATATGTTGTTTTGAATGATGAGTGTTACATATGTTGTTTTGAATGATGAGTGTCATATTACATTGTCTTTAGTTTTCGTAGTTGTAAGGAGTCAGGATTCACTTTTTACACAAAAGTTTAAGCCAATGTGTAGGGATTTACCCTGCTCTTATAACCCACTACCTTTTTCTTATTTTTTCAATGTGGGACTTAAGGTTTCAAACACTCATATCTCAATACCAACTAGCACGTCTTGAACACGAACACTAGCTAGCTGCACCCGCTCTGATACCATGTGAAATTATTTTGACGGCATGGCGTGTGGAGAGCAAGTGTCCGGTCACATCGTCTTTAGATTTGTGGTTATAAGGAGTCGGGATCTATCTTCTAATACAAAAGTTTAAGCCAATGTGTAGGAGTTCACCCAATATATGTATAAATCACTCCTTTTTTTCCTTATTTTTTTCAATGTTGGACTTAAGATCTCAAACATTAATATATCATTACTACTACATGATTGCTAGTCTCCACAGTTTATTTTATCTGGATTTTATTTTATTGTTGTATATCACCAATTATCCAAAATTATAAGGAGTATCGAGGAATGGAATCTCATACATTTATCAATCAAATTCATAGGTGAATTTTGGATCGTCCATTAGATTCGAGAGGTGAAAATTGCATCCCTCCTAAGAAGAGAGAGGATATCATAGAAAAAATGGCATTATCTGAGTGCGACATAATGGTCTCATGATCCATTGCATGCCTAAAATGCCACTTTCTCTGCCACCTTGTGGATCTCATAGAAAAAATGAGTACAAGAGGACCATTTGAAGTGCTAGAGAAGTTGTAGAATATCTGTGACAATCATCTTAATATCCCAAGAACTCTTCCGTTTACCAGAGATATAATTCATGTATATAAGGTCATTACCTTCAATGTCGTTGTGTGATGGACGATTTTTAGTTGCGTAAACCGTATCAAAATAAATTCGAAAACCTACTAACTAGTGTAGCATGGTAAGCATGAGTCCATCCCACATAAAATGAAGTTATTCCTAATTAGTGTCTATTTACCAATTAGTAGAAAATGGGGGTTTTGTATGGTGAAATTAGAAAGAAAACAAAATTAACTATAAACAAATTAATGGATACAATGAAGAGAAATAGTTTCACCTACAAGTATCCACTTTATTTGGTTATATTGATCCTTGTAACTACCACTTGTCCTTTTAATTTTTCTATGAATGTCCTTATCCCGGCCTAATTTACTTACTAGTCCAATCAGTCATAGAAACCCTTATTTCTTTAGCAGCCCCCAAAGGAGGATTTCACCCAATTAATAGCTTTTTTTTTATTAAGTAAAAATTCGACCACCGGGCAGACCCGGTTGGTCGAGAGGTTGTAGCAATGGAGACGGAAAACCCGTCATACAAGCAGATACAAACAAAGTAAAGTAATCCCATAAAATTGAGAAACAAAGGTGCAACAAAGGAAAACACTAGCACTATCGAACTATGAACGAGCATCCAATGAAACCACTTCAGCACCAAAAAGTAGAGGCAACGCAGGGACTCCTGGGGAACTTGTGGAAACCTCAGATTTGGACCCGAACGACGGCGAGCCTTCAAGTTTCGATCACGTCCACGACCTCTCGCAGACGGCAAAGGAGTGGAACACCACACAAAAGTCGCTAGTCACCAAGCCCAACAGATAGCACCGCAAGAGACTCGATCAAGGGGGTTATTGCCGACAAAATAATTTAAACAAATTATAATTATAATTATAATTATATATATATATATATATATATATATATATATATATATATATATATATATATATATATATATAGAGAGAGAGAGAGAGAGAGAGAGAGAGAGAGAGAGAGAGAGAGAGAGAGAGAGAGAGAGAGAGAGAGAGAGAGAGAGAGAGTAGATATATTGTGCACACCCCTTATAGGGTGTACTTTGTGCACAACTGTGAGTCGTTGATCTAAATAAAATAGATGGATGGAATGTTGCCACGTGTCCAGTGGGTTTAAAAAAAAGTGAAAAACTAATTGGAAACTCAATAGGGAGGGCGTGAGCGCGTGTAGTTAATTAAAACCCTAAATTTGGCCGCCATCTTCATTCCCGTACGTTGAAGCGAGAAGAGTCCCAGTCAAGGCGGAGCGCGAGCCATGGCGAGGCAAAGGTGAGCCCATCCTCCGTCCCTCCTTCGTCTCCCTCCTCTTTCTGCGATTTTTTCCAATCGAAGAGGCGCAACGGTGGTGCTCCCCGATGGTCGCCGGTATGGGAAGGAAGAAGAAGGTGGTCCGGGTGAGTCGTCGTCGCCCTGCAACAATCCGACAGGGGCGCTTTCCGGACGAATCGAGCCTGGATGGTGGTGGCAGAAGGCGGCGGAGGCCGGTGAAGAGGGAGAAGACGAATCGAGCCTGGATGGTGGTGGCAGAAGACGAATCGAGCCTGGATGGCCGTTGATGGCGGTTGTGTTATGCAGGGGACAGATGGTCTTCTTCACCGGCGGAAAGGTCCTTGCTTTTGGCTTTATCGACGGAGATTCGAGGAGGATAAGACCGAAGTCTAGTCGTCGGCGCACGGGGGCGAATCGGTTGTGATTCAGAGGCAGAAACGGTGGTGTGTGGTGGTGGTTCTGATCAGCGGTGGTCGATCGACGACCGTTCCAACTGTCGTTTGCGACGGCGATTGGACTGTAGGTGATGGTCTGATGGAGGAGTGCAAGATGTCGATGTTGGCGGCGAGATCCGATCAGGGACCTGGGGGTTGGAGCTTGCCTTTTTTTTTTTTTTATGAATTGGGGGATTATTCGGTGGGATATAGAGTATTCTTCGGTGGGCTATAGAATATTATTCGGTGATATTGAATAATTATTCATATAAATCGGGTTTTTTTTTATGAATTTGGTGTTTATGAAATATGAAATATTATTTGGTGATTTTTGAAGCATTATTCGATGAAATATGTAATATTATTCGGAAAAAAAACATTATGAAATATTATTCACAAAAAAACAAAACATTATTCGGTAGAATGTGTCTAATTATTCAGTGGAATTGGTGAATTTTCATCTAAAATGGATTAAAAAGGATAAAAAGAAAAAACATTAGTATTCACAAAAAAAAAACATTATTCGGTAGAATGTCAAATATTATTCGGTTGAATTGCCGTTTTTTTAAAACAAACGAAATCAGGCTATTTTTATATATAAAAAAATATATATAGGGGAATGATTTGTTTAAAGAAGCAGCTTAAAAAAAAGAATGGGATGGGTGAAGATCACGTAGGAGGGAAGGAGAGAGTGGGTGTTTTTTGGCAAGGGGGCCCACAAATTAAAAAGTAAAAAAAAAAATTATTTTTAATCATAACCCTCCATTCCCTCTCCATCAATTGTTCATATATGTGCACAAGATACACCCTAAGAGGGGTGCACAAGGGAACCACTCCCTATATATATATATATATATATATATATATATATGAGTTACACAGCTTTGCTTTTCCCACTTCGAGCTCCTTTGGGCCCAAGTTTTTGGCTTGGGCCCGAAGGACAATATATCGGGCCAGACAAGACCGAAGTCGGGCCATTACGGGCTCAAGAGAACAGCAGGCAGGAAGCTGCCCAGGAGAACGTCGGCAAACCCCAGGCCACTGGACTTGGCCAACGCCGAAGAGAACAACCGGACGGAGACCATTGTAGGCGGACCCGACCCACACAAGGATAAACACCCCAGTCGAGAGAACTGAGGGAAGATGACGATCAGAAGGGGGAGGCAGTGCGTCGGGGGAGGAGACAGCCCGCCACACACCAGTCGAAGGAGGAAGATCGGAGAAAGCACCAGGCGTCGAGGCCCCAAGAAACGCAGAACATGAACACGAAAGGGCAAGGAGGTGGAACGAAACCCCAAGCCCCCAAATCGGACGTCGAAGTGGCGCACCAAGAAGAGGGGTACCAATGAAGGAAGATGACCAGTAATCACACAAATTGAAGGATTTGTGAGGAAATTGATATGAAATCGGGAGATTTATGGAGATTGATTGTGGAAATTAGGGATTGTAATGGGGATTTGGGGAGGAGAAGGGGGCGCATGGGGCAAAGCCCCAACGCGTTCTCCTGGGTTTCACATGAACATAAGCTTTTAATTATTGAAATAAGGAGTTGGGAACCAATCTATAGCTTTAAGTTTAGAGATTAGCTAAGTTATCTGCAACCCTTAAAGAAGGATTTGACACACTTTAACTTCCTACCTATTCAATTAGTTCAATCAACCCTAAAGGGATAAGTTTGCTACTTGGGGTTAAGGTTCGCAATCAAGAATCTAATCCTAGCAATTGAATTAATTCTAACTAGTTAGCCAGACAATATAGAATAAAACAATCAAATATTTAAGCGCAAAGAAGTCGAAACATTCAATATAGAAAACAAGAACAAGATTTAGAAACTCACAACATAATCCAAACAAGCTTCAAATTTCAGGTAGAACGCAGAGAGTTTAATTGCACGTGATGAACAAGCTCTCAGAATTAAACTAAATTATCTCTTCGTTAAAAACCCTAGGCTAAACCTCCTTATATGGTGCTGAAAATCCGATCTTAGGATAAAAGATAGGTTAAAATAGGTTAGGACACAATTAAGCAAATTTGGATAGATTCAGACCAGTGGCGGAGCCAGGATTCTCGGTAGGGGGTGCTAATTTTTTTTATTTTTTTTTTGTGAAATATTGTTTTTTGGTGTATACTTACTAAGAATATTTTTTTAAAAAAATATCGAAAAAACACTAAAATTGTGATATTTGAAAATGTTTTTTTGTATTTTAATAGTGGAGAGTAACAAAAAAAAAATAGAAGAGAAACAAACAATATTGAAAGAAAATGTTAAATGTATAATTTAAACATAAATATGACATTTTTTTAATGAAATAGTTGATAGAAACAAAAAATATAGAGAGAAATGAAGAAGAATTAATGCTATAGTACAACAAAGAAAAAGTGAAGGTGTTGAGAATTGAACACAAGACCTTTAGATTTTAATTCTCCTTCCATCACTTCCTCCTTACCACTTGAGCTAGATAGGACTCTTGTTTCAAACATCATCTAAATATACTATATTACCTTAAAAATACTAAATATATGCAAACAAAATATATTTTTTTGTATTATTTTTTCCGCCAGGGGGGTGCTCGAGCACCCCCAAGCACCCCTTTGGCTCCGCCACTAATTCAGACGCGTCTCGGACACGATATCTACTGAGATCGCCGCGAGAATGCTGCGATCATAGGCAATCTCTTCAGGAACTCACATTTGCTACGATCATCGCGACGTTGCTACAGTTGCAGCACTATTCATCACAGAATATTTTGGTCGAATTTCATGTTTTCAACAACATCAAAGTTGTAGATCTCATAAAGAGCTTTCCAACGCATGCATACTCAGCTCATAATAGTCAATCGGACAACCAAGACATCCATAAAGTGTGAAACAAGTTCAGCTTGTCGGACGATAACTTCTGCTGACTTTTCTTCTTTTAGGCTCTCTTCTTCTTCTCAGGATCTCTTTAGATCTTCATTAAGCTCTCAAACAATGCATTATCAACCCCTGTCTCCTCTTCGGATCCATATTAACCTAAAATCATCATAAAACACACCAAATCCAACTTTCCCACCATAATGCAATTCTTAACTATAATGAATGCAATATGCAACTAAACTTATGCATTATTAACACTATCTATATGCAAGCTATCAATGTGCTAGAAGCTGAGGTCCAGATTGATCGAGTTGCTTCTAGGTTGGACCGGAGTGCCAATGTTGATGCTATCAAGGGGGAAACATCAAGGAAACTATAGAAGGTCATGATAGAGCCATTGGCATCCTTGGTAACGAAACCAGTTGTTGCATGCCCTAAATGAAGCTCGGAGCCATTGAAATTCTGAAATATCCAATTATGGTATTTTTTTTCACCTAATGTTTTTCTCTGGCCTAAACTGGTTTTGTGTCTCTATGGTCGGTGCGTTTGTATTGTCCTAGAATGCTGATTTGGAATTGTTGATTTGTTGTAGGAGTTGTCTCGTATACCTTTTTTGTTTCCCATTGTCTGTGAAATTTTCATCATTGAAAGTGACCTATTCCTAAAAGTCTAAATGCCCCACACCAGAATATGTAGTTAGGGCTGTTTTCTACATTTTATTTAGACTACTAAAGAAGACATTTGTGATTTGTCTAAACGGTGTAATCCATATGGTTGCAATGATCCTTAATTATTCTGTGTGCTATGGTGTTGTACGTTGCCTGTGATTCATCTAATGGTTTTTTAATTCTCCAATTCTCTGATTTTATGTTTTTCTTTGACTCGGCATATTCATACGTTTGGATATCTTTTTTTTTAGCACATAGTATGTTTTTTTAGTAATTAAATTTCCACTCGAGATTTAATTGAAATTGTATTTTAATTAATTTCAAGGTGTTGCTCTCCACTCAAATTCGATCTAAAGAATCTCAAAACTATTAAAATGTATTTTCTCTGATGCATCATTTAAATTCCTGACAGGTGAAGAGCAACATCACATCATTACCTGAATTTGAAGTGTTCATCATGTATGTATCTTTGTAAAATAGCTTACCAGCTACGACACACAATAAACAATAGGCGATAAATGTTTATGTGCATGTATATATATATGGCCTATTATGAAACAGTTACAGCATCAAAAACCAACACTTATCAACCACATATATATTTGTTCTCAACACTGAATCAATAGAAGCTTTATCAATTCGGTCGATCGATCGGAGATGGAAACCCTAATCCGAAGAACCTTGCTCATAGGGTTGTTGGTAGCAACAATCGCACTGGTTGAGGTCGAAGCTCAGCTCGCAAAGGCAACCTACTTCTACTGGGCTCCTGATCGCGGTGTGGTCACCGGCTCTGATTCCCTCGAGCTTCACTTGACCAAATACGGAGGTAACACGACGATTGAATTTGTACTTGAATGTGTTTGTTTGTTGTACCTACTTGATTTGATTGTCGCAGGATCCGGGATCACATCGAAGGCCAGCTTCTTGTACGGAAGTATCGAATTGAAGATTAAGCTGGTTGCCGGAAACTCTGCTGGAACCGTCACCACCTTCTATGTAAGTGAACGAATGCAAAATGTGATCGGTGATTAGGGCTGTTATTCGAGCTGAACGAGTCAAGTATTGGTGGTTCATATTCAGTTTATTTAGGATATGAACGGGCTCGAGCCGAGCCCAAATTTTGACTTGAACTTAAAAATATGCTCGTTTAGGAAATTAAATGAGTTCGAGCCGAGCTTTTTTCGAACTTTAAGCAGTTCTACTTGCTCATTAATTATATACTTAAAAGGAAGTTTTTATAAATTTCAAAAAATTCGAGCTTAATTCGAACGAGCTGAGCTTAATTTAGACCGAGCTTAAAAATGTGTTCATACTCGGCTCGTTTAGAAAATGAACGAGCTCGAGCAGAGTTTTATCGAGCGGAATTCGAACTACTTGTGTTTATATAACACCCTATCAGTTATATTTATTGAAGGTATTGATGTATGTGCTTGATATGGTTTGCAGTTGTCGTCGTTTGGGAACAAGCACGACGAGATTGATTTCGAGTTCTTAGGGAACTCGACGGGTAACCCTTACACCATCCACACCAACATCTTTACGCAAGGATTCGGACAAAGAGAGCAGCAATTCAAAGTGTGGTTCGATCCAACGTCAGATTACCACACCTACACCATCTTCTGGAGCCCCTACTCTGTCGTGTGAGATCTCGCTTCATTAACCTTAAATGATCATCGAATTTAAGTTATTGATGGAGCTGTATATATTTTCCCCAAACAGGTGGCTTGTCGATGGCACGCCAATCCGAGTGTTCAGGAACTACCACGACAAAGAGATCAACTACCCGGACTCACAGGCGATGAAGGTGTTCTCCAGCTTGTGGAACGCGGACCAATGGGCAACACAGGGAGGGAAGGTGAAGGCGGACTGGAGCCGCGCCCCGTTCAAGGCCTACCTCAAGGGGTTGAGGACAGACGCCTGCTACTGGCAGGGTCCACAGAGCATCTGGCAGTGCGGTAACGCTAAGAACCCTCAGAACTGGTGGGCAAACGGGGCTTTCTACAAGCTAACGCCGTCTCAGCTGGGGAAGATGAACTGGATTTGGAGCAACAACATGATCTACGACTACTGTAAGGATTACAAGAGGTTCAATGGCAAGTTTCCTAAGGAGTGTTCGCTTGGACAGTACTGATAGATGATTTGATCAGATGCAAATGAATCGCACGCCCTCAACTTGAAATCCCGTTAATTTCTTTGGTTGTTTATTTCCGCTTTCGCTTTCATCGTTCGATTCATTAAATAAAACATATGTTTCTACTGTAGCCTATTTGTTTCCATTCTTTAGGCTTAAATGAATCACTTGTACAAGTTCAAGATCAATTGCCTCTTGGAAAACTTCAGTTGAATATTGGAGTGGCTTTTTGAAACCTATAATGACTTCGTAAGTTATCAATAATAGCACACCTACGGTTCCATAGCAGTTGGGACATCTACAAACTAATTAAAGAGGCAAAATCTTGTAACTCAATCGAACTGATGCAGGAGGGTATGAATCAGAAGATATACATGCCAAGTAATATAGTTAAGTTGTCTCATGTCAGTATAAGTTGCAAAAGTGTGTTGCTTTGTCCACGACAGAGGTAGAGTACATTGTAATGACAAAAGCAGGAAAAGAGATGCTATAGGTGAAGAGGTTTCTTGGAGTGTTGGGGTTGAAGCAAGGAAATTATGTGGTGAACTGTGATAACCAAAGTGCTTTTGATTTGAGCAAGAATCCTACATACCATTGTCGAATCAAGCATATTGATGTGAGGACCACTAGATTCGAGATGTGGTTAGCAATCGTGAAATGGCATTGAAGAAGATTCACACGAACAAGAACTCAGCTGACATTTTGACAAAGGTGGTGACAGTAAGCATCAGCTCTGCGCCAAGATGGCGGGACTGATTCATACTAATGCCGAGAGGAGGATGGACGTCTTCCCCTTGGGCTGAAGGGAGAGATTGTTGAAACCATGTCGGGGTGGCTGAGCCGGAAAGGATCTCAAGGTAGTAATTCATGGTCCTAGGTTCGACTCCCAAATATGACCGCTCTCTATTTACCAAAATCAAGGGGGAGATTGTTGGACTGAGTTGTTAGAACGTTTATAAACATTTGATATGGCTCATGTGTCTAGGTTTATTTGAGTATTTGGTCCATGTATATGATGTTGTTGGATTTAATATAAGAGTCGAAACCGTGATGGATCGGTCTCGGTTAAGAAATTAAATCGGGGGTTTATAATATACTCCCTCATCCCTTGCCTATAATATATTAAAGTTTGTCTTTCTCATAAAATAAATATAATGGGATTTATTAAAAGAGAAAAAGGAAAAGGAAAAGAAAAGAAAAAAAAAAGAAGAGACGGTTATTCTTCTTCTTCTTTTATTTGTACGGTTTTCCTTCTTCCTCTTCCTTGCAACGGGTAACGTCCCTGAAGTGAAAAAGAGAAAGGCAGTAGAGCGTCTCTTCCATCATAAACAAATCAAGGAAAAGGCTAAAGGGGCGAGAAGTTGATTCACTATTCCGCTACGAAGACGCCAATGGACAAAGGTTAGTCTTCGGTATAGAATTAGGATTTAAATGGTATGAAATCTAGATCCTAGTTTGATTGATTTCATGATCGAAATCGAATAGAAATCTTACAATTGGTATCAGAGCGGGTTTAGATTTCTGCGATTCACCATTAATAGAGTACATTACGGTACCATTTGTTGTAATGTTATGTGTTTATTTCCCTATGTCTTGCTTTCATGTTGCATGTAATATTATTATGTGCTTGTATCATGTATGTGTGTATGATGAATGTACATATAACATATATATTATATACTAAGGTATACATGGATGCACGGTTGTAGTTAGACTTGACTAAGTCGTATTGAGTCGAGTTATCGACTTGATCCTCTAACGAGTCTAATGGACAATAGTGGGGTATAGTGTATAACCTATGGTGTGTGTGTGTGTGTGTGTCTATATATATATATATATATATATATATATATATATATATATATATATATATATACACACACACACACACACACACACACACACACACACACACACACACACACACCATAGGGTTTGGGTTGCTGCTTCTCTCACGTATGGAGATCTAGGGTTTGGGAGTATCGAAGCGTTCTTCGATATCCGGTCATCGCACACAGTGGGGTCTTCTTCTCTCTATATCTCTGAGGCTCATACATGCTAGATCTAGGGTTTATCTTTGCATTGCTTGATTGTAACCCTCTATTCAACGATTACTTAGTGGATTCGGTCGATTCTTGAGGCCCCGAGGACGTAGGCATCTTTTGCCGAACCTCGTAAAACTCTGGTGTTCGTTCTTGCATGTTTTGTTTGAGTTTCTTGTTCTTTATCACTCGCTTCCGCTCAAATCGTTTTCGTTATCTCGAATCTCGGTTTTCAATAAGTGGTATCAGAGCTTGAGTGTCCCGCTCTCGATTTCCTGGCTCATTCTTGAGTTCTAGGCATAGAGATGGGACGTAAGGCCTCGTACAGACCTAAAAGGCAACATCGTTGGTGCTAAACCCCCCTTACGTGACATACCACGCCTTGTTTGTTAGATCTAGGCTTATGTGTGTTTGTTTCTGTGCTATGCTCAAGGTTCAAGGTTTTCTTGAATCATTTGCTTGATTTACTGTCTGTTTTTGTTAAGTTTTCTTAAGTTTCTTAAGTTCTTAACTGTAAACATGGATGAATCTTACCGTCTTAAACCCTTCAATGGCACTACTGACTTTGCAATGTGGCAAGTAAAAATGAAGGCCATATTAATAAAAGAAAATTGCTATGAAGCTGTCACTGGAGACTATGATGAGGACAAGAAGAAGGATATTAAACGTCTTGATAAATTGGCACACAGTGAGATTATGTTGAGACTCTCTGATGAAGTGGCTAGGCAAGTTCTGACTTGCACAATAGCTGATAAGCTCTGGAAGATGTTGGAAACATTATACTTGGTAAAATCTTTACCAAGTAGGGTAAATCTCTTTAACAAACTCTTCAATTATAAGATGTTTACTACTTGTACTCTTGCAGATAATCTTCATAGATTTTTGTCTATCACACAAGATTTGGAGAGATGTGGTGACAAGTTTGATGAGACTCAATTGTGTGTTTTGTTGCTTAATTCTTTGTCTGCTCAGTTTACTACCTTTGTTGATGTTGTTCAGTATGGTACTACTAAGTTGACTAAAAATGAGCTTATTGAGTCTATCATACAGGAAAAATGAAAATTTAAAGGTGTTTAAAACTGTGAATGGTCATAAGGCTGATCCTAAACCTGAAAATAAAGATGAGGTTCTTATGGGGAAGTCTAAGTACAAAGGCAATAAGAAAAATAAGCAACATGAAAATAAAGATAATAAATCTGATTCTGTGTCTTCTGATAACTCCAGTGGTGAAAAAGCTGATAAATCTCATATCTTGTGTACTTACTGCAATAAAACTGGTCATCTTGAGAAGCATTGTTTTAAAAAGAAAAGGGATATTAAAGCTGGTAAGAAGCCAAATGTATCTGTTGTCTGTGAATCCCATCCTTATGTTACTCGTGAAGTTCTTGCATCATTAAGTGACACTGATTCTACTACTTGGATATTGGATTCTGGGTGTACCATGCATGCTACCTTTCATAAGTCTTGGTTCTTTGATCTTAAATGCTTTGATGGTGGTACATGTCATGCTGGGTGATCACTTTGTTCTTAAAATTAAAGGTGCTGGATCTGTTGCTTTGAAAATGTTTGATGATGTGATTAGAATTGTTAAGGATGTTAAATGGGTTCCTGATTTGAGGAAAAACTTGCTATCTGAAAGTGCTTTTGAAGAATTATGTTATGATATTTCCAGTTCTAATGGTGTTAGGATTATTTCTAAAAATGGGAAGCTTGTCATTAAATGCTTTAGAAAGAAAGGTCTTTATGCAGTGTTGGCTACTCCTGTTGTGAATTATCCTGCTTCTTCCTTTACTGCTTCTGTGCATACTATGTCTCTGCATGATATTATGTTATGGAATAATAGATTGGGTCACATAGGCAATAAAGGCTTAGAACACCTGCATAAAACTGCCATCATCAACTCCAAACCTTGCATGATTGATCTCTATGAGAATTGTATCCTAAGGAAGCATGCTAGAAAAGGTTTTAAGCATTCATCTTATGTTGTTGTTGCACCTCTTGAATATATACATTATGATTTGTGGGGTCCCTCTCCTGTTCCCATTGTAGGTGATAAGAGATATTTCATGTCTCTCATTGATCACTACAGTAGGAAGGTTTGGGTCTATTTGCTTAAAACTAAAAATGAGGCTTTTGAAACCTTTAAAAATTGGAAAGTTGGAGTTGAAAACGAAACTGGCTTGACTGTTAAATGTTTAAAAACTTATAATGGTCTTGAGTTCTGTAATTCTTTGTTCAATAAGTACTGCAAGTCTAATGGTATTAAGAGACACTTAACCATTCCTGGAACTCCCCAGCAGAATGGTACTGCTGAGAGGATGAACATGACTCTCCTTGAAAAAGCTAGATGCATGCTTATATCTTCTAGTTTGAAACATTGCTTGTGGGGTGAAGCTGTTGTTACTGCTGCTTACTTGATAAATAGGACTCCTTCTTCTGTAATTCATTTTAAAACCCCTTATGAGTTGTGGACTAAAAGAAAGCCAAACTTAGACCATATTAAACCCTTTGGTTGCACTATGTTTTCTTATGTTAACCAAGGTGAACTTGATCCTAGATCCCAAAAATGTGTGTTATTGGGTTATCCTGAAGGGGTTACGGGTTATATGTTGCTTCTTGTTCAACCTGTGTTTACAAAACAATTGTGAGTAGAAATGTCTTTATCAATGAGCATGAGTTTCACTTTAAGAAAGCTTCTTCTGCTATGACTGATACTAACCTGCAGGTACAAGAGGATCAGTTCTTTGTGCCTAAGCACAATGATGTTGATTCTGATGATGAATTTGACAGTGGTTTTTCTCCCTTTTCTTCCTCTACTCTCTCTGCACCTGATTCATCTGTGTCTACTTCATCTGCTACTGTTTCTGATGCTATGCAACTTGATGATTTGCAGCCTCACCAATTGGGTGGGGGAGTAAATAATGAACCTAATTCCTCTTCTACTTCTCCTATTTCTGTGAATGAGGATAATGTTGTTGATTCTGTGCCTGTGTCTGGTTCTGGTTCCTCTAGTTCTTCGGTCACTGAAGGGCATGATCTGACTAATTGGCAGTTGACTAGGGATAGGAGTCCTAGGACTAGGACTGTTATACCAAATAGAAGGTTCATTAATAACATTGTTGAGTTTGCATGCTTGGTTTCTGATATTGTGAAAAATTATATTCCTGGAACCTATAAACAAGTTGTGAGATGTGTTCACTCTTCTAATTGGAAACATGCTATGAATGATGAGATTGAATCCATGAATGTGAATAAAACCTGGACTTTGGTGCCTAAACCTGTGAATGCTAGATTGATTGACTGTAAGTGGATTTACAAGCTTAAGGAAGGCATTTCTAAGTCTGATACTCCTAGATATAAAGCTAGGTTGGTTGCTAAAGGTTTTACCCAAAGAGAGGGTGAGGATTACAATGAAATATTTGCTCCTGTTGTTAAATATAAAACTTTGAGACTGTTGCTTGCCATGACTATTGTTTATGATCTTGAGTTAGAACAAATGGATGTTAAGACAACTTTTCTTCATGGTGATTTGGATGAGACTATTTACATGAGACAGCCCAAGGGCTTCATTGATTCTGTGCATCCTAATCTTGCTTGCTTGTTAAATAAATCCATATATGGTTTAAAGCAATCACCTAGACAATGGAATATTAAATTTGACAAGTGCATGAGGTTCAGTCTAGGGTTTAAAAGGAGCAAGTTTGATACCTGTTTATACTTCAAAGGTGTCAATAAGAGTCCTGTGCTTTATGTGCTTTTATATGTGGATGACATCTTGCTTATTTCTAAATCTGTGGATGATGTTCATGATATTAAAAGAAACTTGCAAAAGCACTTTGACATGAAACATTTAGGGATTGCTAAAAAGATTTGAGGCATGTCTATTATAAGAGATAGGAAGCATAAAAGACTTTGGTTGCATCAGTGTGATTATGTGCATAAGGTTCTTGATAGGTTTCATATTTCTGGTGATAAGATTAACAATATTCCTTTAAGTGCTCATCTTGATCTCACTAAAATAAAAGGAAAGTTATTTGTTGCTGAGCTTAACCTAATGAAATCTATCCCTTATGATGTTGTAGGTTCAGTGATGTACTCTATGATTTGTACTCATCCTGACCTTGCTTTCGCTATTAGCACTCTCAGTAGGTTCATGTCTGAACCAGCTGAGAAGCACTGGGTATCTATGAAATACCTTTTGAGATATTTGCTTGGTACTGCTAACCTGTCTTTGTTGTTTGCTGAACACTCCTCCTCTTATGACTTACATGGCTTTATGGATGCTGATTATGCTTCAAACAAGGAAACCAGAAAGTCTATTACCTCCTATGTGTATACATGGGCGGGCAATTGTATTTCCTGGAAGTCCCAGCAGCAACCCATAGTTGCTCTCTCATCCACTGAAGCTGAGTACATAGCAGCTACAGAGGCCTGCAAGGAGGCTATCTGGCTGCAAGGTATCCTTAAGGAGATAGAGAGGAAGCACTAAACCTCTATCTTACACATTGACAGTCAAAGTGCACTCTATCTCTGCAGGGATCTCATGTACCACGAGCGTACTAAACATATTGATGTTAGATACCATTTTATTCATGAGAAAGTGGAAGATAATGTCATACATGTTAAGAAGATTGATAGTAAACTTAATCCTGCAGATTTTGGCACTAAAATTGTTCCTTATGATAAATTTGTTTTCTGCATGAACTTCCTCCATTTGGAGGATGTCCATGGGTGATCTTTGCATGACTGGGCTGAGGACGGACCAGCTTTGAATCCACTTTGCTAGGTTATGGTCTGACTGGAGCAAGACTTAGAAAAATAGAGGGTGATTTGTTATAATGTTATGTGTTTATTTCCCTATGTCTTGCTTTCATATTGCATGTAATATTGTTATGTGCTTGTATCATGTATGTGTGTATGATGAGTGTACATATAACATATATATTATATACTAAGGTATACATGGATGCATGGTTGTAGTTAGACTCGACTGAGTCTTATTGAGTCGAGTTATCGACTTGATCCTCTAACGAGTCTAATGGACAATAGTGGAGTATAATGTATAACCTATGGTATATGTGTGTGTGTGTGAAGACTTACTCGTGTGTGGGCTTTCGGCCCATTACCGAGCCCAATCTGTCCAAACTTGTAGAGCGAGCCTTGTAGCCTAATCCGGTTGAGTGAAGCGCTGCGTTTTGCCTTGGCTTCACTTGAGATCCGATGACCTAGCTATGTAAGCTCTCTTCCAGCTCCTGGATGCTCATATTGGCTCTCTCTCTCTCTCTCTCTCTCTCTCTCTCTCTCTCTCTCTCTCTCTCCTCCGTCTCTTCACAAAAGCTCTCAAAGGGTTCTAGGGTTTCTAGGGTTTGTCTTTGGCTCCTCCCCGGCTATTGTGAAGGCGAAGGCGTTGGTTGATCTCGGAGATCTCCTGGTGGTGGCGCAGCAAAGCTTCTGGCTTGGGTTGCTGCTTCTCTCACGTCTAGAGATCTAGGGTTTGGGAGTATCGAAGCGTTCTTCGATCTCCGGTCATCCCACACAGGGGGATATTCTTCTCTCTATATCTCTGAGGCTCATACATGCTAGATCTAGGGTTTATCTTTGCATTGCTTGATTATAACCCTCTATTGAACGATTAATTAGTGGATTTGGCCGATTCTTGAGGCCCCGAGGACCTAGGCATCTTTTGCTGAACCTCGTAAAACTCTGGTATTCGTTCTTACGTGTTTTGTTTGATTTTCTCGTTCTTTATCACTCGAGTCCGCTCAAACCGTTTTCGTTATCTCGAATCTTGGTTTTCAACACCATCTATGTACGGTTTTGGCAAATTCGGATGAAGGATCTGCCGATATTAGTGAATTGCCGACCGAATATTGATATTGAGTGTCGCCTCTTGACTTGATTAGCAAATCTCATTAAATGTTGAATTTGCTTATATCATGCAAAATGTCATATAAATATCGGCACTAATATATGTACACTAAATTGCTTTGCCGATTAAGTGATGAATTGGGCGTCTTAATTGTTTGCCAATTAATTGAGATTGATTTGATTTGGAATCAATCTCATGCGAAGTGTCATATAAATATCGGCACCGAAATGTTGTCTGACTTGATTTCCGAACTCATGTATTGTATTTTGTAATTCACAAACGTATAGTGGCTTGATTTGGAATCGGCATTACGGTAGGTTTAGGTTTAACCTAAAATTCGCATAGTATAAAGGTTATATGCATTATATGGTTTAATCTCATTATAATAGATATTTATCTATGCATTAAGGTATGTTAATTCATCGTCTAAATTATGTAAGGAACTTGTTAGTCACCAAAGTGGCCTGGTTGAAAGGAAATTTAGACTTTGATTTATGGTTGTCAATTGTTCATGATTAAAGGATGCTAAATGACATAAAGGTTTGATTGAACAATTGATTTTATTGACTATAATTCTTGGAGATCACCCAAAGGTGGATCATTGAATATAGTTGATAATATTAAAGGGATGATTTTCCACAACTAGGATGGATAGTATGTATATTCAAAGATAACATGCTTATTTGTCTAATGTGTGGTGATTGTCTATTAAAGTTTATATATTTAGCATCGATGATTGTACGTGTGTTTGAGTATTGCCCAAAGGTTGCTTGAATACATATTTTAAGTTTTATTGTCTGAATCTATATTAAAGTTTCAAAGCACTAATAGGTAAGCATGTATAATTGTCTGCAGCTTCATCAAATCTTTTTGCATCTGCAAACTCTGTCGTGAAGTTCAATGGGCTCAACTATGATGATTGGTCTGAACAGATCCGATTCACATTGGGTATTATGGTCTTGAACCTTGCAATCATTACAGAAGTACTGCCCGCTGCCGTTACAGAGGCTAGCTCCGACGCAGAAAAGTCCTTTTATGAGTCGTGGGAGCGGTCTAAACGGCTGGGTTTGAGCCTTATGAGGATGATGGTGGCAGAAAATCTTAAGCCATCTCTTCCTAAGACAGAGAGTGCAAGGGAATTCTTATTTGCAATGAAAGAGTATTCAAAGTCGAATTTGGCTGACAAGTTGATTGTAGGCAGCATTATGTGTGAGCTGACTACAAAGAGATTTGACTGGTCTCGACCTATCCACGATCATGTGATGCATATGTCCACTTTGGCAGCAAAGTTTTCGACCATGGGGATGAACGTAAATGAGACATTTAATTTCTTGTTCAGTTCGTCATCAACTCTCTACCTCATGAGTTTGATCAGTTTCAGGTGAATGACAACACCATTAAGGAAAAATGGAACATTAAGGAGTTAACGACCATGCTCGTACAGGAGGAAAGGAGATTAAAGCAAAAGATGACAGAACAATTAGTTCATCTCATGGGTCATAATGGTGCTAGCAGCAGTAAAGAAAAGCCAAGTAGGAAGGACAAGAAGGACAAGGCTTCGCTGAAAGTTAGTGATGGCCATGTTCAGAAAGAAGTGAAGTGTTTCTTTTGCAAGAAATTGGGACACTTCAAGAAGGATTGTCTGAAAAGAAAGGCATGGTTCGAAAAGAAAGGTATTCATTATTGTTCTGTTTGCTTTGAAGCGAACCTTATGGAAGTGCCTAATATTACTTGGTGGATAGATTCGGGTGCTACTACTCATGTTTCTCATATTGAACAGGGATTCAGTACGATCCAGCCCATAAAAGAAAATGAAAAGTACTTGTTCATGGGGAACAGGATGAAGGCACACATTAAAGGCATTGGGACGTACAGATTGATCATGGACACTGGTTGTCACATAGTTCTTAAGGGCTGCCTCTATGTACCTGATTGTGCCAGAAATCTTGTTTCTGTTAGTAGACTGGATGATTTAGGTTTTAATGTTAAGTTTGGACATGGTAGTTTTTCATTGTACCGGAATGATTACTTTTATGGTGTACTTTGATTGATTCACTTTACAGATTCAATCTTGATATTAAATTTTCTGAATCCATTATATAAGTTGAAAGTAATGTGGGAATTAAGCATAGTGCATCTAATGAAAGTTCCGCTTACTTGTGGCATCAAAGATTAGGTCACATTTCCAAGGAAAGGTTAATGAGGTTGACGAAGAGTGAAATTCTTCCTCATTTGGATTTTAGTGATCTTGATGTGCGTGTAGACTGCATTAAGGGAAAGCAGACTAAGCACACTACAAAGAAACCAATCACAAGAAGCACTCAGCTTCTTGAGTTAATTCACACCGATATTTGTGGTCCATTTGACGTTCCTTCTTGGAACGGAGAAAGGTACTTCATCACTTTCATTGATGATTACTCATGGTAAGGTTACATATATCTATTGCATGAAAAGGCTCAGTTTGTGAATGTCCTAAAAGTATTCATTGACGGAGTGAAAAGGCAATTAGATAGAAAAGTAAAGATAGTGAGATCTAATCGAGGTGGTGAGTTTTATGGGAAATACGATGAGAGTGGACAATGCCCAGGTCCATTCGCAAAGTTCCTCGAAAGTAGAGGTATTTGTGCGCAATACACAATGCCTGGTACAACTCAGCAGAATGGTGTTGCTGAGAGGCGGAATCGTACATTGATTGAGATGGTTAGGAGTATGTTAAGCAATTCCACCTTACCTCTTGCATTGTGGACACACGCATTAATGATTGCGGCATTCCTGCTTAACCAGGTTCCTAATAAGGCAGTTTCTAAGACCTTGTATGAACCGTGGAAAGGAAGGAAACCCAGTTTAAGGCATGCACCTTTGGGTTTGGGGTTGTCAAGCAGAAGTAAGGGTCTACAATCCACAAGAAAAGAAGCTTGATCTGCGGACAGTCAGTGGTTTCTTCATTTGCTATCCAGAAAAGTCCAAGGGGTGCAGGTTTGATTGCCCTAACCATAGTACGAGAATAGTTGAGACGGACAATGCTAGGTTCATCGAGAATGGTCAAATCAGTGGAAGTGGTGAACCAAGAAAGGTGGACATTCAAGAAATCCGGGTTGAAGTTCCTTCACCTGTTGTTTCTTCTAAGGTTGTTGTGTCAGCTGTCGTATCACAGCTTGATGACACAATGGAACAACAAGATGATGTCCAAATCCCATATCATGAGGATGTAAAAGATGAGTCAGTCATGGTACAGGAAGAGATAAGTATACCACATGAACCACTAAGGCGATCAGTAAGGGAAAGAAAATCAGCCATTCCAGATGATTATGTGGTGTATGCTCTTAAAGATGAATGTGACTTAAGCATCATTGAGGATCCAGTCTCATTTAGAAAAGCCATGGAAAGTGACAATTCTGATTTGTGGTTAAATGCCATGAAGGAAGAAATTCAATCGATGGGTGACAACAAAGTCTGGGATTGGTTGAGTTGCCTGAAGGTTCCATGACATTTGGGTCAAAGTGGGTCTTTAAAACCAAACGAGACTCGAAAGGGAACATTGAAAGGTATAAGGCTAGACTTGTTGCTAAAGGTTTCACCCAGAAGGACGGCATTGATTACAAGGAGACCTTCGCTCCAGTTTCAAAGAAGGACTCTTTGAGAATTATTTTGGCTTTGGTGGCTCATTATGATCTCGAGCTCCACCAAATGGATATGAAAACCGCCTTTCTAAATGGTGAACTAGAGGAGGAAGTTTATATGGACCAACCTGAAGGGTTTCTAGCCACAGGAAAGGAAAACTTGGTGTGTAAGCTGAGAAAGTCAATATATAGACTAAAACAAGTTTCCTGACAGTGGTACTTAAAGTTTGATGATACTATCACGTCATATGGTTTTGTAGAGATCGTCGTTGATCGATGTATCTACATGAAGATTAGTGGGAGCAAGTTTGTTGTTTTAGTTATGTATGTTGATGACATTCTGCTGGCTGCAAATGATAATGGCATGTTACATGGTGTAAAGAAGTATCTCTCCGAGAACTTTGAAATGAAGGATTTGGGTGAGGCATCCTTTGTGATTGGGTTAGAGATATTCTGTAATAGATCACAAGGATTGTTGGGATTGTCTCAGAAGAGTTATATTCAAAAGATCTTAGAGAGGTACAGAATGGATAAATGCTCTGCAGGGGTAGTTCCAATACAGAAAGGGGACAAGTTCAGTAAAATGCAATGTCCTAGAAATGAGTTGGAATGAAAGAAAATGGAGAATATTCCCTATGCATCAATGGTGGGGAGTTTGAACTATGTTCAGACTTGTACTCTATCCGATATTAGCTTCGCTGTAGAAATGCTAGGTCGATATCAAAGTAACCCTGGATTGGACCACTGGAAAGCTGCTAAGAAGGTTCTTAGGTACTTGTAAGGCACCAAGGAGCACATGCTTACATATAGGAGATCTGATCATCTTGAGGTCATTGGATATTAAGATTCAGATTTTACCGGATGCGTTGATAATAGGAAATCAACGTTTGGTTACTTGTTCCTACTAGCTGGTGGAGCAGTATCATGGAAGAGTGGAAAGTAGTTTGTCATTGCTACTTCCACTATGGAGGCTGAATTTGTGGGATGCTTTGAGCCCACAATTCATGCATTGTGGATGTAGAACTTTGTCTCAGGGCTTGGGATTGTCGACAGTATAGCCAGACCACTGAGAATTTATTGTGATAACATCGCAGCCATCTTCTTCTCAAAGAACGACAAGTACTCGAGAGGTGTTAAGCACATGGAGTTGAAGTTCTTGTCGGTGAAGAAGGAATTACAGAAGTGTAGAGTGTCTTTTGAGTATGTCAGGACGGATCTCATGATTGCAAATCCGTTGACTAAGGGTTTACCGCCCAAGGCGTTCACTTGCCATGTAGAGCGTATGGGCATTATCGATATAGCCTTGCTATTATGATTTTAGATCATTATGGTTATGACACTTTCTGTATACACTTATGGTTATGTTTCTGTATTATCAGACATGTTATCATTATGATGTTTATGCATACTTATAGTTTCTTGATGACATGCTGTTTGAGGCTAATAGTTATCCTCGTATTTAAAGAATAACTAAGTTTGGATTGCTCCGTGATACATGGAAGAAATCATGTTGCTCAATGACTTGTGACCGCCATGATCCGAGCAGTTCTAATTCTGTAAAGGTTATTAATGTTATATGGGCTTTATACATTATAGTTGTACATTTGAAGTTTCAATTAAGCCATCAAGTCGTCACACGAGCCAAGTGGGAGAATGTTAGAATGTTCATAAACATTTGATGTGGCTCATGTGTCTAGGTTTATTTGAGTATTTGGTCCATGTATATTATGTTGTTGGATTTAATATAAGAGTCGAAATCGTGATGGATCGGTCTCGGTTAAGGAATTTAATCTGGGGGTTTATAATATACTCCCTCATCCCTTGCCTATAATATATTAAAGTTTGTCTTTCTCATAAAATAAATATAATGGGATTTATTAAAAGGGAAAAAAGAAAAGGGAAAAGAAAATAAAAAGAAAAAAAAGAGACGGTTATTCTTCTTCTTCTTCTTTTATTTGTACGGTTTTCCTTCTTCCTCTTCCTTGCAACTAGTAACGTCCCTGAAGTGAAAAAGAAAAAGGCAGTAGAGTGTCTCTTCCATCAGAAACAAATCAAGGAAAAGGCTAAAGGGGCGAGAAGTTGATTACGGTTCCGCTACGAAGACACTAATGGACCAAGGTTAGTCTTCGGTATAGAATTAGGGTTTGAATTGTATGAAATCTAGATCCCGATTTGATTGATTTCATGATCGAAATCGAATACAAATCTTACATGAGTAACCCATTTGTCCAGCCCAAGTAGAAGCCATCAACTGGCTTTTGTTAAATGAATTAAAAAGGCATCTTTTTGCCTTTTGGCTTGTGCTGTAAAAGGGAGAGCAAGCAATAGCAACAACTTCCATCTTGAACTGAAAGTCCGACCCCCAAAAACAGGAGCACAGAAGTGAGGAGGAAGAAAGAAAAAAGAGGGAGAAAAGTTGTGAGAAAGCGAGTGGATATTCCTTGTCTCACCCGGGTTCTTTCACCTCTCGATTCTGAAAAGTCAACTCATGCTTTGTTGGTGGATTATCATCCTTGTAAAATCCCTAATCTCGTTGAAAGTGGTGTTGAACCAATTCGAGTAAAATTGGTGGTGATCTCCTTGTGTGAGATTTGTAAGTGGTGAACACTTGTACCGATTTTGTTGATTAGTGGATTTTTTGGTGCTCATGGTAGGCGATAGTGATTTTTGATCCTCTGGGTTAAAGAGGGTTCCACTTAAATCGTTGTGTTCATGCTTGTGATTGTTTGTGTGCTTGTGTTGCTTAGTTTGATTGCGTTTATAGTTCTGTAAATTTGTGAACTTGGTTATCAGTGGGATTGAAGTTTGAGTTGCTAGATTTCTTATTCATCTCCGCATTTGGGTCTTGTCGTTCCCAACAAAAAGGAAGGACCAAATAAAACCCAAAACACAATGAACCTGATTTCACGATAAAAAAAAATGCAGGTGAGAACAGAGAACAACTAAGCATAGTAACAACATATGGTATTGTTATTATTATTTTTGTTTTGGTAAGGATATGGTGTTTTTATTAAATGAATGAAAAGATTAATATATTAAAAGCTAGAGCAGAAGAAACAAACAAAAACGTACAACAAAATCAAATACATGCGATTTCGAAATCATAAAAGGAAGTAACAAACATGGTGTTCGTCTTCTTCAAATCCACATAATTCTTCTTAGAATACTTTACTCCTCTTCCATTTTTCAAGGTTATCGAAATCTAAGTCAATGGACTCTATTGCTTGTTCAGCAGTTCGGCCCTATAAAAAGATGGTTTGGTCCTTGGGAGGTTCACTGATTTAGCGGCTTTGATGTCTCCGAAGTAGTCATGTCTTTGTGCATATTTTAGGTTCATATTCTTTACATTTTGCCTATTTCGGGATGAGAATATGTCGGATTTATGTAGTATATGCTTATTTGTCAGAAATGGAGATCTACATAAGTTTCTGTTTAATATTGCAGAATATGGAGTCATTTCGGGAGAAAACCAAGAAGCAAGGACGGAGGCCCAAGTCTACTCGATGTCGACTACCCCTAGTCGATCTCGACAAGCCATGTCTAGACACCTGCCAGGATCGAGAAGGACCATGTCGGGAAACTGAAGACGAAGAACCCGACTCCAAGCCTCTACTCGAGATCGAGTAACCAACTCGAGATCGACGAAGCACCACAGCCCATGCCCGGAGTCAAGGAACGCATGACCGAGGATGCCTAGGAAGAGACTAACCAACCTGACCTGGAAGCCGGACACCACAACTCTAGATCGAGGACCGTACTCGATGTCGACAAAGGCCGAGAGCACCATGTCCGAGCATGTCGAGGGAAGCTGCTTGACAACATCTGGAGGCCAAGACGACGAACCACCCAACTCGAGATCGAGTTGTCTCCTCGAGATCGACCAAGCCCTGGAGCCCTGTCCGAGCCCTGTCGAGCACCAACTAGCCGAGACGCCGAGCCAGCCCAGTCGACTACAATTGTACTCGAGATCAAGGAGACTTACTCGAGATCGAGGAAGCTTCCAAAAGCCGCGTAACGCGTTTTGATCTATCCTACTCGGATTGGGATTACTTGGAGCGGAAGATTGCCGAGTCTATCCGGCTTATCAAGATCTATCATGAAGAAGAGAGATTTATCCACTTGAGACTTCTAGATATAATTCCCTTATTTAGATTTAATTATGTTGTTGCTTTTATTTATCTTTAATCTTTTAGATATAGTTTTAGATATAGATAGATGTTTCTATCCTTGAATAGCAAGGTTTAGAAGCCTATAAATAGAGCCTTAGGGGGCTGATTTCTATTCATTCGATCACACAGCAATTAGTAAAAGAGTAGAGAGAGAGAGAGAGAGGCCGAGTGGAGCAGGAGAGCGAGAGTGATCCGGCTTGTTTGGTTTGTACTTTCTTGAGTTTGATTTAATGCAATTAGTTTCTTTTCATCAATCAATGTCTGAGGTTGCGATGAAGCATGAGTAGTCCACCCACTTCTAGGGTTGGGGCGAGCCCGACGATAGCCCTGCGTAATTGAGGTAAAAGATCCGACCTTTATCATGTTTTGAGCATCTACTACTTGTTATGTGTTTATTACCCATCTAATGGAGGTCCATGCTAACAACTTGGATTGTAAACATAAAATCAGTAGAGACAATTAGGGTTTCTTGAAAGAGTTGTCTAATTGTTGGAAAAGGCGAAAGCTTGTCCTTTGATGCGATTCACATGATTATCTGTTTTATTCTTACCTTATGCATGCTTGGTTATCGTTGTTGCAAACCCCAATCTTGGAAGTCCTTTTCATACAGTTTAGTTCGAAGTCCCAAAGCATAATGCCTTTACTTTATTTTCTTTCGTTTTAGTTTCTGTTTTCCTCGAGATCGACTAGCACTCCTCGATCTCGAGTTACTGATTCTCGATCAAGGTCGTTGTATCTTCTGTGTGCAGGAAATCGACAAAACCAACTCGATGTCGACAAAGACCCAACTCGATCTCGAGTAAGGCCTTGTCGAGATCGACCAACCCTTGTGTCTATTGCTGATGTGTTCGACTGTCCGATCTTCTGTCGAGTTGCTGTACTCGAGATCTAGGACCTCTGTTGTCGACTTCTGTGAGATTCCACCGCTGCCTAGGATCCACTGACACGCTTCCTCGTGGATCGATCCTGACTTCCCACTGCTGCATCGGGAAGAAGTCTTGTAATTATTTGCAAGGGACGGAATCTGGTTTGCCTTAGTTTATTTACATTCTATTTTGCATACTCGATTTCCTCCTACAACAAATTGGCGCCGTTGTCGGGGAAGCTATCATTCGCGCCTTAGGTAGTTAGTTCTCACAATTTCGCTGAGTTACTTTACAGGTGTATGCGCCGTTCTGGTCAACCACCTGAGTTTGACAGCTTAGACGATCCGGAACGCCTCTTACACATCCAAGCTAAGCTAAAAAGAGCCATGGCAGCCGCAGAAACACAAGAGCAGCTGATACAGAGGCTTACAAGGGAACTGGCCGCTAAAGATGCTGCTATCGCCACTGAGAAAGCAGCAAGGGAACAAGCAGAAGCTGAGCTTGCCCAATATCCAACTACTGTAGAGGATTATATGCATCCAACTCTCGTCGTGCCTGAATCGGCGATTCTAATCCCTGAAAACTCTTATGAAATTTGCACTCAATTTCTTATAGAGCTTAAAAATAATGCTTTTTATGTCAAATTTAATGAGTGTCCTCTTGAGCATATTACCAACTTTTCTGACATGTGCCGTACTCTTGTTGAAGGTACAACTCTAGAATATATCAAGATGAAAGCTTTCCGTTGGTCTCTCGCTGGGCCTGCACTGAAGTGGCTTGAAGGGCTAAAACCAAGATCACTCACAACATGGGCCCAAGTAGAGCAAGAATTTCTGAATAAATTCTTCCCACCCGCCAAAACAGCACTCCTCCGCCAGAAAATCACTGCCTTCAAACAGAAGCCTGGGGAACCGCTGACAAAGGCATAGGAACGCTACAAAGAACTGCTGCGATCTTGCCCTACTCATGGACAGCCACCCTACGTCATTCAGGAGATCTTCTTCAACTCTCTTGATCAAGTCACTAAGGACAGGATCAATCAGTACACTCGCTATGAGTATCTGACGATGCCACCAATTGACGCCTGGGGTGTGCTAGACAAGCTCACCAATTATGACAACAAATATGGGTCTACTGCAAACTATGAGGAGAACTCCTATGCCAGGCCAACACCATCTATGCCACTCTATGAGCCAGCAAAGGAGATTGACCCAGATGTCAGGGAGCAGTTCTACAGAGACCAGAATCGCAAGCTCCTCAAGCAAGTCAAGTATCTGTCTGTCAATCAGCCTTGCATCGAATGCGGATCACAGAGGCACACCACTACTGAGTGCCCACACACTGAGCAAGTCAGAATGACAGAGACACATGAAGAGGCAGCCTACGCTGGGGGGTCCCAATCGCTACATGGGAGATCAAAGGTTCTATCAACCAAAGTGGAACCAAGGTCCCCCTAGGAACCCCTCACCCTACAGAGCTCCAGGACATCCAGAAAGGGATCAAAAGAAGGATGATCTGCAGCTCATCCTTGAGGAGATGCGTCGGAATCAGGGCACCATCAACAACCAGTTCCAGAACATCACTATAAAATTTGGAGAACTGGATATCTGGAAAAGAGGAATAGAGACCCAGATGGGTCAAATCGCTGCACAGATCCCACGACCATCCGGACAGCTCCCTGGGCAAACAGAACCAAATCCTAAGGGGAAGACCGAACACGTCGCAGCTATCAAACTCAGAAGTGGGCATCAATTACACGAGCCAGAGGTCGGGAAACAGCAAGACAAGGCAGAGCAGCAACTCGACATAGAGCAGACTCAACTCGATCTCGAGGAAACAGTACTCGACCTCGACAAAAAGCTGCTCGATACAGACCAGAAGCTGAGCTCGGACTCCACTGCGCAGCCCAGCAAGTCGAAGTCGACCACCCAAGTCGATCTCGAGGAGCCTCTGGTCGAGATCGAGGAACAGAAAGCCTACGTCGACGACTCTGCAACACCTCCAACGTCTGATCTTGCTCCATAACAGAAAAAGCCACTGCCTTTCCCTTCCAAAGCACATAAAGATCCCACTGCAGGTAGGTTTACCAGATTTGTTAATATGCTGCAAGAACTGAATGTCTCTATTCCTTTTACAGAAGCCCTGCAAGAGATGCCTGGATATGTCAAATTTCTGAAGGAAATCCTGAGTAAGAAGCGATCCATCTCAGAGATCGCAGGCGAATGCAAAGTACTCCACTTCCCTGAAAAGAGACCTGACCCTGGTAAGTTTTCTGTTACTGTGGGTTTTGGACAATATAAATATGAGTCTCTGTGTGATTTAGGAGCAAGTGTGAGCATCATGCCTTTATCAATCTGGCGGAAGGTCAAGATAGGATGCATAGAGCCTGTGGATGCCAAATTATACATGGCAAACAATATAGTGGTGATCCCTACAGGTATAGCTGAGAATGTCCCCGTCTAGGTTGGTAAATTCTTTGTTCCAGTAGATTTCCTTATCATAGACTGTGCTGAAGATCCTACTAGCCCTATTATTCTTGGTAGACCATTCTTAGCTACTTCAGATGCTAGAATTAGTGTCAAGAATCGCTCGCTCACCTTCACCATAGGCGATGAGGTGTTGGATTTCTCTTTTGGCCCTGCAAAAGAAGAAATTTCATGGCTGGAGGTAAAGAGCATCAGCAACCACGGGACCAAGCAAATAGCGGAGGAAAGCAACAACACTGTACTCGAGATCGACCAAGCCAACTCGATCTCGACTACGCTTCTCCTCGATCTCGACCATGACTTGTCGACATCGACTTTCTCTGTTGAGCCACTGACTTGCCAAGAGCCTATGTATGGGGTCCCTGTACTCGATCTCGACCAGCCGTACTCGACATCGACTAGCCCCAAGCCCAAAGATTTCTGTTTTGGGTCCGAAAAGGTAAGTTCATGTATGAATTCTACTCCCCCTCGGTCCATAAAGAAATTTATCAATAATTTAAGGGGAGGTAAGGCCCCGTGGCGAGAGAACCTGCGAAAGCTAAGAGCTGGAAGGAAGAAGAAGAAAGAGATGGGAGACGATACAAGCAACCAACTGTCAGCTGAGCTTGCATACTACCATCAGGACCTAGATGATCCAGGAGAAGGGCCAAGCAAGATCATGGCCCCACACTAATGGTCCTTGAGCGCAAACGGAGAAGTCGGCCTAGCAACTCTAAAATCTAGAGCATGTATATAAACTTTATGAATTTTGGGACTTTTAACTTTTTGGTTTTTGATTTTTGGTTTTGGTTTGATGTCTTTTAGAATACTTCATGTGGATAGTCTTGTTTTTGTGTGCAATCTAACACTTTTAGGTCGGCAAGCATATAAAGATCGCGAAAAGTGGAATAAAGAAGTCCCTGAAAAACAGTCAAAATCGACGAAGGCCAAGTCGACGACGACAAGGAGGAGCAGCTCAGACACCCGTCGATGTCGAGTAGGCCAACTCGATATCGACTAAGCCACCAGAAGCTCCTCGACTTCAGAAACCACTGGACGCAGACGACGCTCCTCGAGATCGAGTACCCTGTATTCGAGATCGACAAGAAAACTTTCCTCGACATGCACTGATTCGTCCTCCTCGATATGTTATCCTGTGAGTTCCTTCCTTTACTCTTGTTTTTATTTAATTTTTATACAGTGGGGACACTGTATATTTTAAGTATGGGGTTAGGGAAGAGCTCATTATCATTTTTATATGTTTTAGTCTTGCTTTTTGGTTTTACATGGTGACATGGTGAAATTTTAATGTTATGCATTCGTGTTTAAATTTTATGCATTTTAATCTTTTATTATAGTCTTGTTTGCATAGAAAAAAAAAAGAAGAGAAAATGTCGAAAAAAGAAAAAAAAATGCATGTTTAAATTTCTGCATTGTTCTAGTTTTTATACCCTCACTTAGATGTCCTATGATGATAAATAATGACTGACTTGATCATATAAATCCTATGGCGTGTTTGGAAGGTTTAGCCTAAGTCCTCGAAATTGTTTTTATGTGGATTGTGAACTTGTGATGAAATTGAGCACATATGATCCTAAGCTAAAGATTAAAATCCAACAAAAATTGTCCTAGTGAGAATTTTGGCCTTATAGGGAGAACATTAAAAATCCCTCTGCTTTCTTGAGTGTATTTACTCTTCCTATGCATCTCTAAATGTTGTGATAGTTATTCAAAGTCAATGCATTTATATGTTTATGTTAATGAGAATTAAATGATGGAGGCACCTTTTAAGCCAATTTTATCCTCTCTTTACCTACCCTACATTATCCCTGCTTGAAGCCAAAACATTAGCCTGAGACTTTTATTGTAAGCTCCACAAAATTCTCCTTAGCCAAATTGAGCCTGACCCCCATTTGGGAATTAAGACTTAGAGTTGGTTGAAATAATGATTTGTGGAAAGAATGAGCTTATGTTTCATTTCAAGTAGGAAGGATTGTTGAAATTATTAAGATATGGGTTGGTTTTATCTTGCTATGCATATTATGTAAAAGGACTTTTGGCTCACCCTATAAATGCACTAGTATTATTTTATGTTATTTTCGTTCAAAAAAAATCGAAAAAAGAAGAGAAGAAAGTATATATGTTTGTGAATAAAGTGCATGAGCCAAATTTACCTTATTTCTTTCATTATTTCGCAAGATACATACTTTGAGAGGTTGAGAAAGTTTGAAAGGTTACATACTTCATGGAGATAAATTGGAGAGTTTGGTTGATGCATATGATTGAGAGTTATGGTTTGGTTAAGTTGTGTTGGAGATTTAGGAGTCTTGATTCCCGAACTTTCAAATATGTTCATATTTTCTCACCAACCATGCAATTAAGTATTTCATTTTCAAATCAATTAATCAAATATCTACTCGGATTGCCTGCATTCATTATCTTAACTGATTGAATTCATTTAAATATTTATTTATTATATCACATTTATCCCAATCATGTTAAAATTTACTACTCTCTATTCGTTTAGATAAATAAGTTGTTTAATATTCATTCACGCTTTGTTAGTATGGTAAAAATTATATAAAATATTTGTTTTCAATTTTTTTATAAATTAATTCCGATAATAGGTGATCTATATATAGTACTAATTCTACTATCATTTTGCTGACGTGTCACGCACTCACGCCCACAATCAAACTTGGATTTTTTATTCAAATGATATTTTCTTATTGGTCAATTTTATTGCTGAAATTTTAAAATATCTGTTTCCTATTTTAAAAATATTTGTTTCCTATTTTTATGCTAAAATATTATTTAATTTGATACGTTGTATCTCAATTTGTGAACTATTTTAATCATCGACAAACATTGAACATTCGTCAAATCTTGACTGATTTTATTTTTGGATATTGAAATTATTGATTTATCGTATTGAACATTCGTCAAATATTCCCCACAATGTCTACCTACAACGAACATGTAATAATCAATTTGTAAATATTCGATTTCAAAAAATAATTATAAAAATTAATTAGAGCCAAAAAAAAGTTTTTTTATAATTTAATTAGTTTAGACATCTTAAATGACTATCGAAAAATAAATAATATTTGAAGACTCACAAGCATTACTAATGCTTATTTTACATCTTTGAGGAGGCTTATTAGATCACTTTTCTACCTTTCATGATCTTTTTTTTACCATCTTACCTTTATTTTCACTATTTATTTCCCTATCTTTCTAAACATCTTTCTCATGAAAATAATGAATAAGTTATGTATATCTACATAACTTTAAAATTATTCGCACAATCATGTGCTTATGATTTTTTAAATATTTGTATGGGAGCTTATATTTTACTTTTTAGATATATTCTAATGATAATAATTATATATTTATTTCAAATTATATTAGGTGGTGTGTTTGAGTATTATTACTACTCTACCTTATTAAATCATTTTCAAATTTTGTATCGTATCTCTTTACAACTAATTTATAAATTATAAAAAAATACTCTATATATAATCTCATCAGCTATTGTGCAAGTCAGAACTTGCCTAGCCACTTCATCAGAGAGTCTCAACATAATCTCACTGTGTGCCAATTTATCAAGACGTTTAATATCCTTCTTCTTGTCCTCATCATAGTCTCCAGTGACAGCTTCATAGCAATTTTCTTTTATTAATATGGCCTTCATTTTTACTTGCCACATTGCAAAGTCAGTAGTGCCATTGAAGGGTTTAAGACGGTAAGATTCATCCATGTTTACAGTTAAGAACTTAAGAAACTTAAGAAAACTTAACAAAAACAGACAGTAAATCAAGCAAATGATTCAAGAAAACCTTGAACCTTGAGCATAGCACAGAAACAAACACACATAAGCCTAGATCTAACAAACAAGGCGTGGTATGTCACGTAAGGGGGGTTTAGCACCAACGATGTTGCCTTTTAGGTCTGTACGAGGCCTTACGTCCCATCTCTATGCCTAGAACTCAAGAATGAGCCAGGAAATCGAGAGCGGGACACTCAAGCTCTGATACCACTTATTGAAAACCGAGATTCGAGATAACGAAAACGATTTGAGCGGAAGCGAGTGATAAAGAACAAGAAACTCAAACAAAACATGCAAGAACGAACACCAGAGTTTTACGAGGTTCGGCAAAAGATGCCTACGTCCTCGGGGCCTCAAGAATCGACCGAATCCACTAAGTAATCGTTGAATAGAGGGTTACAATCAAGCAATGCAAAGATAAACCCTAGATCTAGCATGTATGAGCCTCAGAGATATAGAGAGAAGAAGACCCCACTGTGTGCGATGACCGGATATCGAAGAACGCTTCGATACTCCCAAACCCTAGATCTCCATACGTGAGAGAAGCAGCAACCCAAACCCTATGGTGTGTGTGTGTGTGTGTGTGTGTGTGTGTGTGTGTGTATATATAGACACACACACACACACACACCATAGGTTATACACTATACCCCACTATTGTCCATTAGACTCGTTAGAGGATCAAGTCGATAACTCGACTCAATACGACTTAGTCAAGTCTAACTACAACCGTGCATCCATGTATACCTTAGTATATAATATATATGTTATATGTACATTCATCATACACACATACATGATACAAGCACATAATAATATTACATGCAACATGAAAGCAAGACATAAGGAAATAAACACATAACATTACAACAAATGGTACCGTAATGTACTCTATTAATGGTGAATCGCAGAAATCTAAACCCGCTCTGATACCAATTGTAAGATTTCTATTCGATTTCGATCATGAAATCAATCAAACTAGGATCTAGATTTCATACCATTTAAATCCTAATTCTATACCGAAGACTAACCTTTGTCCATTGGCGTCTTCGTAGCGGAATAGTGAATCAACTTCTCGCCCCTTTAGCCTTTTCCTTGATTTGTTTATGATGGAAGAGACGCTCTACTGCCTTTCTCTTTTTCACTTCAGGGACGTTACCCGTTGCAAGGAAGAGGAAGAAGGAAAACCGTACAAATAAAAGAAGAAGAAGAATAACCGTCTCTTCTTTTTTTTTTCTTTTCTTTTCCTTTTCCTTTTTCTCTTTTAATAAATCCCATTATATTTATTTTATGAGAAAGACAAACTTTAATATATTATAGGCAAGGGATGAGGGAGTATATTATAAACCCCCGATTTAATTTCTTAACCGAGACCGATCCATCACGGTTTCGACTCTTATATTAAATCCAACAACATCATATACATGGACCAAATACTCAAATAAACCTAGACACATGAGCCATATCAAATGTTTATAAACGTTCTAACAACTCAGTCCAACAATCTCCCCCTTGATTTTGGTAAATAGAGAGCGGTCATATTTGGGAGTCGAACCTAGGACCATGAATTACTACCTTGAGATCCTTTCCGGCTCAGCCACCCCGACATGGTTTCAACAATCTCTCCCTTCAGCCCAAGGGGAAGACGTCCATCCTCCTCTCGGCATTAGTATGAATCAGTCCCGCCATCTTGGCGCAGAGCTGATGCTTACTGTCACCACCTTTGTCAAAATGTCAGCTGAGTTCTTGTTCGTGTGAATCTTCTTCAATGCCATTTCACGATTGCTAACCACATCTCGAATCTAGTGGTCCTCACATCAATATGCTTGATTCGACAATGGTATGTAGGATTCTTGCTCAAATCAAAAGCACTTTGGTTATCACAGTTCACCACATAATTTCCTTGCTTCAACCCCAACACTCCAAGAAACCTCTTCACCTATAGCATCTCTTTTCCTGCTTTTGTCATTACAATGTACTCTACCTCTGTCGTGGACAAAGCAACACACTTTTGCAACTTATACTGACATGAGACAACTTAACTATATTACTTGGCATGTATATCTTCTGATTCATACCCTCCTGCATCAGTTCGATTGAGTTACAAGATTTTGCCTCTTTAATTAGTTTGTAGATGTCCCAACTGCTATGGAACCGTAGGTGTGCTATTATTGATAACTTACGAAGTCATTATAGGTTTCAAAAAGCCACTCCAATATTCAACTGAAGTTTTCCAAGAGGCAATTGATCTTGAACTTGTACAAGTGATTCATTTAAGCCTAAAGAATGGAAACAAATAGGCTACAGTAGAAACATATGTTTTATTTAATGAATCGAACGATGAAAGCGAAAGCGGAAATAAACAACCAAAGAAATTAACGGGATTTCAAGTTGAGGGCGTGCGATTCATTTGCATCTGATCAAATCATCTATCAGTACTGTCCAAGCGAACACTCCTTAGGAAACTTGCCATTGAACCTCTTGTAATCCTTACAGTAGTCGTAGATCATGTTGTTGCTCCAAATCCAGTTCATCTTCCCCAGCTGAGACGGCGTTAGCTTGTAGAAAGCCCCGTTTGCCCACCAGTTCTGAGGGTTCTTAGCGTTACCGCACTGCCAGATGCTCTGTGGACCCTGCCAGTAGCAGGCGTCTGTCCTCAACCCCTTGAGGTAGGCCTTGAACGGGGCGCGGCTCCAGTCCGCCTTCACCTTCCCTCCCTGTGTTGCCCATTGGTCCGCGTTCCACAAGCTGGAGAACACCTTCATCGCCTGTGAGTCCGGGTAGTTGATCTCTTTGTCGTGGTAGTTCCTGAACACTCGGATTGGCGTGCCATCGACAAGCCACCTGTTTGGGGAAAATATATACAGCTCCATCAATAACTTAAATTCGATGATCATTTAAGGTTAATGAAGCGAGATCTCACACGACAGAGTAGGGGCTCCAGAAGATGGTGTAGGTGTGGTAATCTGACGTTGGATCGAACCACACTTTGAATTGCTGCTCTCTTTGTCCGAATCCTTGCGTAAAGATGTTGGTGTGGATGGTGTAAGGGTTACCCGTCGAGTTCCCTAAGAACTCGAAATCAATCTCGTCGTGCTTGTTCCCAAACGACGACAACTGCAAACCATATCAAGCACATACATCAATACCTTCAATAAATATAACTGATAGGGTGTTATATAAACACAAGTAGTTCGAATTCCGCTCGATAAAACTCTGCTCGAGCTCGTTCATTTTCTAAACGAGCCGAGTATGAACACATTTTTAAGCTCGGTCTAAATTAAGCTCAGCTCGTTCGAATTAAGCTCGAATTTTTTGAAATTTATAAAAACTTCCTTTTAAGTATATAATTAATGAGCAAGTAGAACTGCTTAAAGTTCGAAAAAAGCTCGGCTCGAACTCATTTAATTTCCTAAACGAGCATATTTTTAAGTTCAAGTCAAAATTTGGGCTCGGCTCGAGCCCGTTCATATCCTAAATAAACTGAATATGAACCACCAATACTTGACTCGTTCAGCTCGAATAACAGCCCTAATCACCGATCACATTTTGCATTCGTTCACTTACATAGAAGGTGGTGACGGTTCCAGCAGAGTTTCCGGCAACCAGCTTAATCTTCAATTCGATACTTCCGTACAAGAAGCTGGCCTTCGATGTGATCCCGGATCCTGCGACAATCAAATCAAGTAGGTACAACAAACAAACACATTCAAGTACAAATTCAATCGTCGTGTTACCTCCGTATTTGGTCAAGTGAAGCTCGAGGGAATCAGAGCCGGTGACCACACCGCGATCAGGAGCCCAGTAGAAGTAGGTTGCCTTTGCGAGCTGAGCTTCGACCTCAACCAGTGCGATTGTTGCTACCAACAACCCTATGAGCAAGGTTCTTCGGATTAGGGTTTCCATCTCCGATCGATCGACCGAATTGATAAAGCTTCTATTGATTCAGTGTTGAGAACAAATATATATGTGGTTGATAAGTGTTGGTTTTTGATGCTGTAACTGTTTCATAATAGGCCATATATATATACATGCACATAAACATTTATCGCCTATTGTTTATTGTGTGTCGTAGCTGGTAAGCTATTTTACAAAGATACATACATGATGAACACTTCAAATTCAGGTAATGATGTGATGTTGCTCTTCACCTGTCAGGAATTTAAATGATGCATCAGAGAAAATACATTTTAATAGTTTTGAGATTCTTTAGATCGAATTTGAGTGGAGAGCAACACCTTGAAATTAATTAAAATACAATTTCAATTAAATCTCGAGTGGAAATTTAATTACTAAAAAAACATACTATGTGCTAAAAAAAAAGATATCCAAACGTATGAATATGCCGAGTCAAAGAAAAACATAAAATCAGAGAATTGGAGAATTAAAAAACCATTAGATGAATCACAGGCAACGTACAACACCATAGCACACAGAATAATTAAGGATCATTGCAACCATATGGATTACACCGTTTAGACAAATCACAAATGTCTTCTTTAGTAGTCTAAATAAAATGTAGAAAACAGCCCTAACTACATATTCTGGTGTGGGGCATTTAGACTTTTAGGAATAGGTCACTTTCAATGATGAAAATTTCACAGACAATGGGAAACAAAAAAGGTATACGAGACAACTCCTACAACAAATCAACAATTCCAAATCAGCATTCTAGGACAATACAAACGCACCGACCATAGAGACACAAAACCAGTTTAGGCCAGAGAAAAACATTAGGTGAAAAAAAATACCATAATTGGATATTTCAGAATTTCAATGGCTCCGAGCTTCATTTAGGGCATGCAACAACTGGTTTCGTTACCAAGGATGCCAATGGCTCTATCATGACCTTCTATAGTTTCCTTGATGTTTCCCCCTTGATAGCATCAACATTGGCACTCCGGTCCAACCTAGAAGCAACTCGATCAATCTGGACCTCAGCTTCTAGCACATTGATAGCTTGCATATAGATAGTGTTAATAATGCATAAGTTTAGTTGCATATTGCATTCATTATAGTTAAGAATTGCATTATGGTGGGAAAGTTGGATTTGGTGTGTTTTATGATGATTTTAGGTTAATATGGATCCGAAGAGGAGACAGGGGTTGATAATGCATTGTTTGAGAGCTTAATGAAGATCTAAAGAGATCCTGAGAAGAAGAAGAGAGCCTAAAAGAAGAAAAGTCAGCAGAAGTTATCGTCCGACAAGCTGAACTTGTTTCACACTTTATGGATGTCTTGGTTGTCCGATTGACTATTATGAGCTGAGTATGCATGCGTTGGAAAGCTCTTTATGAGATCTACAACTTTGATGTTGTTGAAAACATGAAATTCGACCAAAATATTCTGTGATGAATAGTGCTGCAACTGTAGCAACGTCGCGATGATCGTAGCAAATGTGAGTTCCTGAAGAGATTGCCTATGATCGCAGCATTCTCGCGGCGATCTCAGTAGATATCGTGTCCGAGACGCGTCTGAATTAGTGGCGGAGCCAAAGGGGTGCTTGGGGGTGCTCGAGCACCCCCCTGGCGGAAAAAATAATACAAAAAAATATATTTTGTTTGCATATATTTAGTATTTTTAAGGTAATATAGTATATTTAGATGATGTTTGAAACAAGAGTCCTATCTAGCTCAAGTGGTAAGGAGGAAGTGATGGAAGGAGAATTAAAATCTAAAGGTCTTGTGTTCAATTCTCAACACCTTCACTTTTTCTTTGTTGTACTATAGCATTAATTCTTCTTCATTTCTCTCTATATTTTTTGTTTCTATCAACTATTTCATTAAAAAAATGTCATATTTATGTTTAAATTATACATTTAACATTTTCTTTCAATATTGTTTGTTTCTCTTCTATTTTTTTTTTGTTACTCTCCACTATTAAAATACAAAAAAACATTTTCAAATATCACAATTTTAGTGTTTTTTCGATATTTTTTTAAAAAAATATTCTTAGTAAGTATACACCAAAAAACAATATTTCACAAAAAAAAAATAAAAAAAATTAGCACCCCCTACCGAGAATCCTGGCTCCGCCACTGGTCTGAATCTATCCAAATTTGCTTAATTGTGTCCTAACCTATTTTAACCTATCTTTTATCCTAAGATCGGATTTTCAGCACCATATAAGGAGGTTTAGCCTAGGGTTTTTAACGAAGAGATAATTTAGTTTAATTCTGAGAGCTTGTTCATCACGTGCAATTAAACTCTCTGCGTTCTACCTGAAATTTGAAGCTTGTTTGGATTATGTTGTGAGTTTCTAAATCTTGTTCTTGTTTTCTATATTGAATGTTTCGACTTCTTTGCGCTTAAATATTTGATTGTTTTATTCTATATTGTCTGGCTAACTAGTTAGAATTAATTCAATTGCTAGGATTAGATTCTTGATTGCGAACCTTAACCCCAAGTAGCAAACTTATCCCTTTAGGGTTGATTGAACTAATTGAATAGGTAGGAAGTTAAAGTGTGTCAAATCCTTCTTTAAGGGTTGCAGATAACTTAGCTAATCTCTAAACTTAAAGCTATAGATTGGTTCCCAACTCCTTATTTCAATAATTAAAAGCTTATGTTCATGTGAAACCCAGGAGAACGCGTTGGGGCTTTGCCCCATGCGCCCCCTTCTCCTCCCCAAATCCCCATTACAATCCCTAATTTCCACAATCAATCTCCATAAATCTCCCGATTTCATATCAATTTCCTCACAAATCCTTCAATTTGTGTGATTACTGGTCATCTTCCTTCATTGGTACCCCTCTTCTTGGTGCGCCACTTCGACGTCCGATTTGGGGGCTTGGGGTTTCGTTCCACCTCCTTGCCCTTTCGTGTTCATGTTCTGCGTTTCTTGGGGCCTCGACGCCTGGTGCTTTCTCCGATCTTCCTCCTTCGACTGGTGTGTGGCGGGCTGTCTCCTCCCCCGACGCACTGCCTCCCCCTTCTGATCGTCATCTTCCCTCAGTTCTCTCGACTGGGGTGTTTATCCTTGTGTGGGTCGGGTCCGCCTACAATGGTCTCCGTCCGGTTGTTCTCTTCGGCGTTGGCCAAGTCCAGTGGCCTGGGGTTTGCCGACGTTCTCCTGGGCAGCTTCCTGCCTGCTGTTCTCTTGAGCCCGTAATGGCCCGACTTCGGTCTTGTCTGGCCCGATATATTGTCCTTCGGGCCCAAGCCAAAAACTTGGGCCCAAAGGAGCTCGAAGTGGGAAAAGCAAAGCTGTGTAACTCATATATATATATATATATATATATATATATATATATATATATATATATAGGGAGTGGTTCCCTTGTGCACCCCTCTTAGGGTGTATCTTGTGCACATATATGAACAATTGATGGAGAGGGAATGGAGGGTTATGATTAAAAATAATTTTTTTTTTTACTTTTTAATTTGTGGGCCCCCTTGCCAAAAAACACCCACTCTCTCCTTCCCTCCTACGTGATCTTCACCCATCCCATTCTTTTTTTTAAGCTGCTTCTTTAAACAAATCATTCCCCTATATATATTTTTTTATATATAAAAATAGCCTGATTTCGTTTGTTTTAAAAAAACGGCAATTCAACCGAATAATATTTGACATTCTACCGAATAATGTTTTTTTTTTGTGAATACTAATGTTTTTTCTTTTTATCCTTTTTAATCCATTTTAGATGAAAATTCACCAATTCCACTGAATAATTAGACACATTCTACCGAATAATGTTTTGTTTTTTTGTGAATAATATTTCATAATGTTTTTTTTCCGAATAATATTACATATTTCATCGAATAATGCTTCAAAAATCACCAAATAATATTTCATATTTCATAAACACCAAATTCATAAAAAAAAACCCGATTTATATGAATAATTATTCAATATCACCGAATAATATTCTATAGCCCACCGAAGAATACTCTATATCCCACCGAATAATCCCCCAATTCATAAAAAAAAAAAAAAGGCAAGCTCCAACCCCCAGGTCCCTGATCGGATCTCGCCGCCAACATCGACATCTTGCACTCCTCCATCAGACCATCACCTACAGTCCAATCGCCGTCGCAAACGACAGTTGGAACGGTCGTCGATCGACCACCGCTGATCAGAACCACCACCACACACCACCGTTTCTGCCTCTGAATCACAACCGATTCGCCCCCGTGCGCCGACGACTAGACTTCGGTCTTATCCTCCTCGAATCTCCGTCGATAAAGCCAAAAGCAAGGACCTTTCCGCCGGTGAAGAAGACCATCTGTCCCCTGCATAACACAACCGCCATCAACGGCCATCCAGGCTCGATTCGTCTTCTGCCACCACCATCCAGGCTCGATTCGTCTTCTCCCTCTTCACCGGCCTCCGCCGCCTTCTGCCACCACCATCCAGGCTCGATTCGTCCGGAAAGCGCCCCTGTCGGATTGTTGCAGGGCGACGACGACTCACCCGGACCACCTTCTTCTTCCTTCCCATACCGGCGACCATCGGGGAGCACCACCGTTGCGCCTCTTCGATTGGAAAAAATCGCAGAAAGAGGAGGGAGACGAAGGAGGGACGGAGGATGGGCTCACCTTTGCCTCGCCATGGCTCGCGCTCCGCCTTGACTGGGACTCTTCTCGCTTCAACGTACGGGAATGAAGATGGCGGCCAAATTTAGGGTTTTAATTAACTACACGCGCTCACGCCCTCCCTATTGAGTTTCCAATTAGTTTTTCACTTTTTTTTAAACCCACTGGACACGTGGCAACATTCCATCCATCTATTTTATTTAGATCAACGACTCACAGTTGTGCACAAAGTACACCCTATAAGGGGTGTGCACAATATATCTACTCTCTCTCTCTCTCTCTCTCTCTCTCTCTCTCTCTCTCTCTCTCTCTATATATATATATATATATATATATATATATATATATATATAATTATAATTATAATTATAATTTGTTTAAATTATTTTGTCGGCAATAACCCCCTTGATCGAGTCTCTTGCGGTGCTATCTGTTGGGCTTGGTGACTAGCGACTTTTGTGTGGTGTTCCACTCCTTTGCCGTCTGCGAGAGGTCGTGGACGTGATCGAAACTTGAAGGCTCGCCGTCGTTCGGGTCCAAATCTGAGGTTTCCACAAGTTCCCCAGGAGTCCCTGCGTTGCCTCTACTTTTTGGTGCTGAAGTGGTTTCATTGGATGCTCGTTCATAGTTCGATAGTGCTAGTGTTTTCCTTTGTTGCACCTTTGTTTCTCAATTTTATGGGATTACTTTACTTTGTTTGTATCTGCTTGTATGACGGGTTTTCCGTCTCCATTGCTACAACCTCTCGACCAACCGGGTCTGCCCGGTGGTCGAATTTTTACTTAATAAAAAAAAAGCTATTAATTGGGTGAAATCCTCCTTTGGGGGCTGCTAAAGAAATAAGGGTTTCTATGACTGATTGGACTAGTAAGTAAATTAGGCCGGGATAAGGACATTCATAGAAAAATTAAAAGGACAAGTGGTAGTTACAAGGATCAATATAACCAAATAAAGTGGATACTTGTAGGTGAAACTATTTCTCTTCATTGTATCCATTAATTTGTTTATAGTTAATTTTGTTTTCTTTCTAATTTCACCATACAAAACCCCCATTTTCTACTAATTGGTAAATAGACACTAATTAGGAATAACTTCATTTTATGTGGGATGGACTCATGCTTACCATGCTACACTAGTTAGTAGGTTTTCGAATTTATTTTGATACGGTTTACGCAACTAAAAATCGTCCATCACACAACGACATTGAAGGTAATGACCTTATATACATGAATTATATCTCTGGTAAACGGAAGAGTTCTTGGGATATTAAGATGATTGTCACAGATATTCTACAACTTCTCTAGCACTTCAAATGGTCCTCTTGTACTCATTTTTTCTATGAGATCCACAAGGTGGCAGAGAAAGTGGCATTTTAGGCATGCAATGGATCATGAGACCATTATGTCGCACTCAGATAATGCCATTTTTTCTATGATATCCTCTCTCTTCTTAGGAGGGATGCAATTTTCACCTCTCGAATCTAATGGACGATCCAAAATTCACCTATGAATTTGATTGATAAATGTATGAGATTCCATTCCTCGATACTCCTTATAATTTTGGATAATTGGTGATATACAACAATAAAATAAAATCCAGATAAAATAAACTGTGGAGACTAGCAATCATGTAGTAGTAATGATATATTAATGTTTGAGATCTTAAGTCCAACATTGAAAAAAATAAGGAAAAAAAGGAGTGATTTATACATATATTGGGTGAACTCCTACACATTGGCTTAAACTTTTGTATTAGAAGATAGATCCCGACTCCTTATAACCACAAATCTAAAGACGATGTGACCGGACACTTGCTCTCCACACGCCATGCCGTCAAAATAATTTCACATGGTATCAGAGCGGGTGCAGCTAGCTAGTGTTCGTGTTCAAGACGTGCTAGTTGGTATTGAGATATGAGTGTTTGAAACCTTAAGTCCCACATTGAAAAAATAAGAAAAAGGTAGTGGGTTATAAGAGCAGGGTAAATCCCTACACATTGGCTTAAACTTTTGTGTAAAAAGTGAATCCTGACTCCTTACAACTACGAAAACTAAAGACAATGTAATATGACACTCATCATTCAAAACAACATATGTAACACTCATCATTCAAAACAACATATGTACAATACACATGCAGTGTGTCTGAATCAGACAATTGTGATGCTGCTTTATTTCAAAATGACACCGCTCGTATACAATTGTGCTTGTGCCCCTCCGAACATTATTTGGCTCCGCCATTGTATTACTACTAAGGATTACCCTTTTTTTTTTGCACAATTCAGATATTACTCTTTTTAGTTTTGAATTCTATGATCTTTTATTGGTTTTTTTTGTTGTATTGAACAAGTTGTGCGTTTGGCCCCTACGTCATATGACCCACCGTAATTGGACATATTGACTAACAAGATTTTCCTTGTTTAGTTCAGTTTGGAGCTGTTCCCGTAAAATGATACTTTGGGTTTGCCACTTTGCCCTTTTCCTTTCTGTTGCACGAGAGTTTTGACTCATTGAGCATCGAATAGGTCCATTAAAGTATTCTTTAAACGCGAGACTTTTCGTTAGGAATGTCTTGCAAGTTCACCTGATCACCTCATTCTTTATATGAGTAGTAAAAAGAAGATCTTGGACTAGCAATTTAACATCTGAATTGCCTCCAACAATTCACGTACGAGATATATTTTTTTCTTTTTTAAAATAGAAATAGATTCGATGCAGGGTCGGATGTTTAGAGAGCTTAGGGCAGATGGACCAACCGCGATGATGCAGAGGCAAACTAAACAAACCAACAAAAAGCAGGATCGGATCGGACCGGACCGAAGAAAACCCAAAACACAACAAACCAAATATATATCACAATAAGAAAGGCAGGTGAGAACAAAGGTATACGTATTAGCAACATATGGTATTGTTATTAATTAAATGAATCAAAAGAATATATGAAAGCAAAAGCAGAAGAAACAAACAACAACAAATTCAAATACATGCGATTTCGAAATCCTCATAAAAGGTAGTAATTAACAATCAATTCGAGATGAACTTCAATCTAGGGGAATCTCGATCAGAACTGTCCAAGCGAACACTCCTTAGGAAACTTGCCATTGAACCTCTTGAAATCGGTACAGTAGTTATAGATCATGAAGTTGTTCTGAATATACTTCATCTTCCCCAGCTGAGACGGCGACAGCTTGTAGAAAGCCCCGTTCGTCCACCAGTTGTGAGGGTTCTTGGCGTTGGCGCACTTCCAGATGCTCTGTGGACCCTGCCAGTAGCAGGCGTCTGTCCTGAGCCCCTGGAAGTAGGCCTTGAACGGGGCGTGGCTCCAGTCCGTCTTCACCTTCCCTCCCTGCGTCGCCCACGCCTCCGCGTTCCACAGGCTCGAGTACATGTTCATCGCCTGTGAGTCCGGGTAGTTGATCGCTGGGTCGTGGTAGTTCCTGAACACTCGGATTGGTGTGTTGTCGATGAGCCACCTGTACGTTTCACCAAAATCACCTCCATCATCCATTCAATGTGTGTATGTATGTATGTATGTTTGTATGTAGGTTGCTTACACGACAGAGTAGGGGCTCCAGAAGATGGTGTAGGTGTGGTAATCCGACGTTGGATCGAACCAGACTTTGAACTGCATCTCTCTTTGTCCGAATCCTTTTGTGAAGATGTTGGTGTGGATGGTGTAAGGGTTACCCGTCGAGTTCCCTAAGAACTCGAAATCAACCTCGTCGTGCTTGTCGTTGTGCTTGTCCACAAAAGACGACAACTGCAAACACGGTACGATCAATTAATTATAAGCCGTTGAATATAGTATATAAGAATAGTGAAAGGTGAATCCCGACCCCTTTTAATTTAAACCAGATATTTGGTTTCATTAACTTACGTAGAAGGTGGTGGCGGTTCCAGCAGAGTTTCCGGCAACCAACTTAATCCTCATTTCGATCTTTCCATACAAGAAGCTAGCCTTCGATGCGATCCCAGATCCTACATTAATAAATTACATACAATCAAATCAAATACACACCAACGTACAAGATCGATTTTCTATGTATTCATGAGTTATCATCGATCGATCAATAGTCGTTGTTACCTCCCTTTTTGGTCAAGTGAAGCTGGAGGGAGTCAGGGCCGGTGACCAGCCCGCGATCAGGAGCCCAGTTGAAGTAGGTTGCCTTTTTGAGCTGAGCTTCGACCTCAACCAATGCGATCGTTGCCACCAGCAATCCTATGAGCAAGGTTCTTCGGATTAGGGTTTCCATTTCCATCCACCCAATTGAATTGATAAAGGCTCTATATCTATATCAATTCAATTCAGTGCTGACGTACACCAATTAATGTGTTGATCAGTGTTAGTTTTTGATATGTTGCAATTGTTCCATATCAGGCCATATATATACATGTTAAATGCATGCACATAAACATTTATAGTCCATTGTTTATTATTACTTTATTGTGTCTCGTAGCTGGTGAGGTATTTTGCAAAGATATATACATGGCCAACACGTACTTCTATTTCACCTAATGATGTGATGTTGCTCTTCACCTGTCAAGAATGCAAATGATGCACCAGAAAATACATTTTAACAAGTTTGAGATTACTTGGATCGAATTTGAGTGGATAGCAACACCTTGAAATCAAAATACATTTTAATTAAATCTCGAATGGAAAATTTAATTACTAAAAAACACAAATTTGCTAAAATAAAAAAGGCATCCAAACGCAAACAAGATCCTCTACAACACATTTCATACTCCACTCCCTACTCCACCAATTTATTTTAACATTTATATAATCTTACAAAAATTTAAAATTTTATATTTATATTCCTAACATTTGGTTTTATATATTTATAAAATTTTGTTTTAAAAAATCATGTTTTAAAATTTTTTTAAATTAAAAATGCAATATTTTACAAAATATAATTATTAAAAATTTTAAAACATGATTTTTCAAAATAAAATTTATAAATATATAAAAATAAATGTTAGGAATATAAATATAATTTTTTTATTTTTTAAAAAAATTAAATAAATGATCAAATAAATAGGTGGAGTAGGGAGTGGAGCATAGAGGGTTGTAGAGGATCCCTACTGATCCAAGCGTACAAAGAGAAGAGGAAATCGAATCCGATCGACCGACCTCCGCACCAGCCGCCTAGTGCCACCACGACCGCCGCCCTCCACCCCACCGCCCTCAGCCTCAGGCCTCCACTTCCCCCTTCTTCCTTCTCCTATTCGGTTGTTGTGAAGCGCTCTCTCTCTCTCCTTTGCTTTGCCTTAAATCCCGCTCAAACACACCTCCAAAATTTCAAACTCCCGCCAAAAATTTTAACCCATTATAATGGGTAAAGGTAACCTGTTAGTTTTACAAATAAAATTCATTTTTTGACATTTATCACATTTTAGATGGGGGTGATATTTTTGCGAAGGGTGAGATAAATTGGTATATTGGCTGCAATTTTCTCAAAAAAAAAAAGGGTAAAAAGTCTTAGATTTGGGACCCACACACCATTCTTTTACGTTTAGCTAATTTCCATTGTCTTTTATTGGGCCTTTGGGCCAATTATTTTTTTTCACATTTCTATACATATATAGATAAATTTGGATTGGGCCGTCTTTTAAGATTGGGCCCTGGGCAGTAGCCCATGCTGTCCCTGCCCTTGGGCCGAGTCTGATCACAAATGACTTCCTTGGTTGTCTAAATAACATGCAGAAAACGATCCTGACTACGAACTCTTTGGTGGGGTATTTAGACTATTAGAAATGAGGTCACTTTCAATGATAAATGTTTCACATACAATGAGAAACAAGAAAGTTGTATCAGATAGCTCATACAACAAATCAAGGATTCCAAATCAGCATTCTAGGACAATAAAAACGCAACAACCATAGAGACGCAAAACCAGTCCAGGTTAAAAAAAACACCAGGTGAAAAACGCCCATATAACTGAATATTTCAAAAGAAATTTCAATGGCTCCATGCTTCGTTTAGGGCACACGTCACGTCAACAGCTGGTTTCATCATCAGGGATGTCAATGGCTCTATCATGGCCTCCTATAGTTTCCTTTGCGATAATGTTTCCTCCTTGATAGCAGAAGTGTTGACACTCCGGTTCAACCTAACAGCAACTCGGGACCTCAATTTCTAGCACATCGACATCGAAGGTAACAACCCTATAATCATGAACTCTATCTTTGGTAAATGGAAGGGTTCTTGAGAGCTGATTGAGATGATCTTCACACACATCCCGCAACTTCCTAACTCTTCAAACGGTCCTACTCTACTATTTTTTTCTACTAGATCCACACATGGTGGCTAATAAAGTGGTATTTTTTAGTCATGCAAAATGGATCACGAGACCATTATATCACACCCATATATCCTCTCCCTTGTCAGGAGGGATGCAATTTTTACCCCTCGAATTCAATGGACGATCATGTAGTAGTGTCGAGATATGGATGTTTGAGATCTTAAATCCAACATTGAAAAAATAAGGAAAAAAGTAGTGGTTTATACGGGAAGGGTGAAACTCTACACATTGGCTTAAACTTTTGTGTTACAAGGTGGATCCCGACTCCTTATGACCACAAAACTAAAGACGATGTGACCCAACACGTACTTTCCCTCCACGTTAGCCGCTGTCGGAATAATTTCACATGGTACCGGAGCGGGTGCGGCTAGGGTTCGTGTTCAAGTGCTAGTTGACATCTGAGAGGGGCGCGTTGAGATATGGGCGTTTAAGACCTTAAGTCCCAGAATGAAAAAAAAAAAGGGGGGGGGGGGGAAAGTGTGGTAAACCCCTATACATTGACTTAAGCTTATGTGTGGATCCTGACCCCTTATAACTATGAAAACTAAAGATGATATGATACGACACTTTCTCTCCATGCGACTCGCCACTATGAGCATGGCAAATTCACAGGGATGTTCCAAATATAGTTCCTACTTCTGACTATGCCATTAAGCCATGGCGAGAGAATCAGTGTTTATTCAAAACAGTATATGTGCAATACACTTATGGTTTGCCTGAACCAGAGGCCGATCACGGTTTGCCTGAACCAGAGGCGGATCTATATATAATATAGGTCATAATCCAATATCCGAGTAAAAAGTTATAAATGCAGGTTGAAAATTGAAGATATATTAATCACTTTAATTTTATTTTAATAACCTATAATGCTTTTATACTTTATTTAGATTGACATTCACATATATATTATAAGTTATCTCGAGTGCTTCGAAACGAGAGGTTATATTACTCCTTTCGACAATTAAGTAAGAATTAACGAAAGTTTAATTTTTTATACCTGGTTATACATTATTATATGCTAAAAGTACAATTAATAACTTCTTATTGACATCTACCAAAAAAATAAATTCTTATTGACTTAATGTTTATTACGTATATTGTTTCTTCTATCATTATTTTGTTAGTTTTTTTTCGTTTCGGCTATATACACAGCAAATCAACACGTCGTTAAGGACGTGCATGCACGTTGTTAACGTGCATGCACGTCCTTAACGACGTGCAAGTGGATTTGCAACCCACCTGCACCGGACGTGCAAGCACGTTCTTTTTTTTAAAAAAAAACGTGTTTGCACGTCCTTAAGGACGTGCATGCGCGTCAACTAAAAATCGAAAAAATGCGCCCTTTCGTCTCCACCCCATTGCACGTCCTTAGGGAGGCCTCGGGGGTCGAGGAATGCCTGTAGAACCAACCCGTTGCCATACGAGGAGTTAAGGGAAAGATTTGAGAGAGAAGAAGCACGTGCTGCTGCTCGAAATGCTGCTCGCCATCGTCCACAAGCGACCTCAGCTCGACGTGGACGTGATGATGTATTCGGAGGGTTCAACTGGGGTCAAAACAACGTTGATCCCTTCATGCTCGGTCATATTGAGGTTGTGAGGGACACTGTAGGAAATGGTCATTGTGGCTACCGTGCTTTGGCGTCATTGACATCTCCGATCGGCGAGTCTGCTTTCCCGGAACTCAAAACGTTATTATGCAATCATTTGGAGGATCACGCCGATCTCTACGCCGATTGTTATATGGGAGAGTACCCATTCCAGCAGTTCGTCGACTACCAGAGATGGGCGGGACCTGTGCATGGTGCTAGGAGACGGTGGATTGAGCTACCCATCATGGGTTTAGTATTTGCAACGGTATATCAGATTCCTCTCTTCGTCCTAGCTTGGCATCATCCGTTCACATGTCTCCCCATGACCTCGCCGACACCTGCTAACAACCCTCAATCAGCAACCCTTGGTGTAGCCTGCATCGGAAACCAAGACCATTTTCCCACGGTACGACTTCAAACGTCTTTTTTTATTACCTATTCTTGCTTTTCATATATATGTCAATACTCTAACTCTAATTTTCCGTTCTCATAGATCTGGTTGCGTCCTAACGCTCCTATTCCGCCGCCTCCGCCGGAATGGGTCGCACATCATCAACCGAGCGTCGAACGATGGGATGCTCCGTTTCAAGCTCAGTTTGATAGATTTCGAGCTTTACGTGTCAAGTCCGGTCACCCTTTACTATTTTCCTAGATTTTATTCCACCAGTTTATTAAAATTATGGATGTAAACCTTTTTTTCCGTTCCTTGTAACATTATTCGCATATTATCCGAATGAAAACCTTAACAATTATTGCTTTCCATTTAATTAGACCCTAAATCCTTCAACACCACAAGCTAAACACTTCAGTTTTTTCAATTAACAATACAAAACCCTCGGAAACCCTAAACCCTATACCCTAAACCCTAAACCCTAAACGCGAAATCCTAACTAGGGTTTGCACATCCTTAACAACGTGCAAATATTGCACGTTCTTAAGGACGTGCATGCACGTTGTTAAGGACGTGCAAAGCATTTGCTAGTGGACGTGCACAGTCCGACACTTGCACGTCCTTAAGGACGTGTATGCACGTCGTTAAGGACGTGCAAATCCTTAATTGTCATTTGCGGTGTATCTATCAACACCCTTTTTTTCTATTGCTATTTCATATATTTATTTATTTTTCTTATTTTTAAATGGGGAAAAGTTATGGGATTTTATTCAAAACTAATGATGTTTTTATCCTAAAACAATCACTACCAAAAACACAGGAAATAGCCACGGATTTTTTAGCCACGTCATAGGGTTGTAGCTAATGTCGTGGCTGATAGCCACAACCACGACATTAGCCACGACCTGACATGTCGTCGCTATTTAGGCGGGGAGAGAAATATTTCATGGCTACATTCATGGCTGGGGGTGCTGACATAAATTCGTGTCCAAAAAATCGTGGATTTTAGCCATGAGCATTACTGGCGTGGCTATATTCGTGGTTGTTAGCCACGGCGTTAGCCACAATTGATACCCCGTGGCTGTACCCGTGGCTATGAAAATGACAAGCATGCCTTCCTTTCGTGGCCTCTGGCCACGAATGAAAACGTCGTGGCTGTACCCGTGGCTAAAGAGATGAGGCACGTACCCTTCCTTCGTGGCCATTTGCCACGAACCATATGTCGTGGCTATATCCGTGGCCAATAGCCACGGATATAGCCCCTGGTTGCATATCCGTGGCTGGATTCGATGCTAATATCACCATGGGCATTCTTAGTTGATTCCTCCAAAGTTGGGTAATTCTTCACAAAGCCCAATAATTTAAAATCAAAGGTAGTCAAAGCCCAATGAATTAAGGAGGTCAAAGAAGGTAGTCAAAGCCCAATGTAAGAGCCCAAACGCTGAACATGGTCCAATTGACTATCAAAGGTAGTCAAAGCCCAAAGAAGGTCAAAGCTCAATGAATAAGGAAGCCCAAACTATAGCTCTGGACGAATTAAGGAGCCCAAATATTAGCCACGGTCGTATCCGTGGTTAATGTCGTTGCTATTTACAGTTGAGTTCATTAATGCAATTCGTACTTTTCTAGTTGTCCACTTTAAGTTTGATGGTGAAAGCTCCCTGCGAAAGGTCCAAGTGTCGTCTTCTTCACAGTGAACTTGGGGGGGTTGTAGTTTCAAGTGGGAGATGAAAATTTGAAGTTGAGAGGTATGTTATATATTTGATATTTTATATTTGAGTATAGATATATATGCTATATGTTATATATATTTTATTAAGTACTTAGTTGTATAGATTTAATAATCAGAAAATTTGTAGAGTGTAAAAATGTTGTGTTATGGATTTTGTGTTTGGTTTTGGAAATGTATGGACTTTGAATAGTAATGGACTTTGAAATTTATGGACTTTTTGCATGTGGGATGTGTTTATATGGAATATGTATTTACTTTTTAAAATGTTTGGACTTTTAATAGCAATATAAGTTGTGTGCATGGGTTTAAGGTTTTGTGTTCATGGTTATTTATATATATCTCAATGGATTTTAATATATTATTTAATTAGTCCACCCATTTAGAATTTTATATATTGTATGTTTAATATTCATTATGTATTTGTACATATATATATACAGAAATTGGTGAAGTGCAATATGGATGATCGTTCATGGATGTATGAAGGATTAAATGATCGATTTTTGTAAGGGGTGGATGAGTTTATAAAATTTGCATTAGAGCATCCACTTTATGCCGATGAAGGCAAGATTAAATGTCCATGTTGGTGATGCACTAACTGTAAATGGTACAGCATAGATGAGGTTAAGAATCATTTATATCATCGTGGGTTTATGAGTGATTATCATCGATGGACAGCACATGGTGAAACTATTGCGCCTCCAAATCAGAATTATCCGTCTATGTATGATCACTTAACGGGGGAACAAAAGATGGTGTTTGACATTGCAGGTTCGAACTTTATATCATATATTGTACGTTTAATGTTCGATCGATTGAAATGTGATGAATTACAAGAAGTTGATGGGGTTTGAAATATCAGGTCCGAGCTTTGTTCCTCCTCCATGGTTTAATAATGATGGAAATGATGTTCAATTCCAAGAAGTTGATCATGGTGGTGGTGAAGACATGATGACAGAGGATGCTAATCTCTTAGCAACGCAATTTGCAGAAGTGCTCAGAGCCGCTGATGAACCAGTGTTTACAGCTTGTACTTCACATACTCAGTTGTCCTTTGTAAGCAGACTTATGAGCCTGAAGTGTGAATATAATGTCCCCCAGCCACTCTTCAATGGATTCGTGCAATTGTATGATGAAGTGTTGCCTCCTAACCATAAGATTCCCACTAGTTACTATGAAACTGAGAAGGTGGTTCGAAGTTTGGGTCTACCGGTGGAAAGAATAGCCATGTGTCCTAATGGTTGTATGTTGTATTGGAAGAATGATGTCAATGAAGAATCGTGTAGGTTTTGTGGGCATGCAAGATATAAAGTTGCAAGCAACGGAAGGAGCACTCCACACAAAGTGTTGTTCTACTTACCTCTAACTCCGAGACTTCAGAGACTATATGCTTCTGAGGCGACAGCTAGTCATATGACTTGGCATGCAGACCATGTAATAGAGGAAGGAATGATGTGTCATCCGTCAGATGGAGAGGCCTGGAAAAGGTTAGACACAAAGCATCCTAATTTTGCTTTAGAGGCTCGTAATATTCGTTTGGGTTTATGCACTGAGCTTTGCTACCTTCAACAAAAGTGGACAGATTTATTCTTCTTGGCCCGTTATTGTTACTCCTTACAATCTTCCGCCTCATTTGTGCATGAAAACAGAGTACATATTTATGTCCTTGTTAGTGCCAGGTCCATAAACCCAAAGAAGTTGATTGATCTTTGCCTCCAACCTCTCATTGATGAGTTGATGCATTTGTGGGAGGTCGGTGTACCTACTTATGATGTTTTGAGGGGAGAGACCTTCATTATGCGTGCAGCTCTACTTTGGACAATAAGTGATTTCCCTGCATATGCTATGTTGTCGGGATGGAGCACTGCTGGTGGGACGGCTTGCCTGATTTGTATGGAATCGGGATCTGATTGTTTTCGGTTGAAAAATGGAAGGAAGACTACCTGGTTTGATTGTCATCGGAAATTTTTAGACATTGACCATCCCTTCCATAGAATTAGGAAGGACTTCTATCGAGGACATGTGGAAACAGCTTTGCCACCGTCGATGCTATCGGGGGAGCAGATATGGGAGCAGGTACGTCAGCTACCAATGGTCATTGACGATCCTTTTTACACGTCACCGGACTATGGGATTTCACATAAGTGGACAAAACAGAGCATTTTCTGGAGACTTCCATACTGGAAGGACCTTCTCATCCGTCACAATCTCGATGTTATGCACATTGAGAAAAATGTGTTTGACAATGTGTATAACACCGTGATGGATATCCCTGGGAAGACGAAGGACAACTTGAATGCACGGAAGGATCTTCGCCTATATTGTCATCGACCTGAGCTAGAGGTGGATGATGAATAGAGAGGCGCAAAGCCTAAAGCAATATATACCTTGTCACGAGAGGAGAAGAAAAAGGTGGGTCAATGGTTGAGATCTGTTAAGTTTCCAGATGGCTATGCTTCTAATCTGGGAAGATGTGTTATGAGTGATGATTGCACTCTCAGTGGGATGAAGATTCATGATTGTCATGTGTTTATGGAGAGACTCTTGCTAATTGCTTTCAAAGAGTTGTTGCCACCATCAGTTTGGGGTCCTTTGACGGAGTTGAGTATCTTCTTCCAGACAATTTGTTCATCGAGCTTGTCAGTTGGTGTCATGGAAGAGTTGCATCGCATGATTCCTATACTGGAATGTAAGCTAGAGCGTATCTTCCCTCCATCATTTTTGACTCCATGGAGCATCTCCTTGTCCATTTACCGTATGAGGCACAAATAGGGGGGCCAGTTCAGTATCGATGGATGTACCCATTCGAGAGGAATTTATTTCATCTCAAACAGAAGATCGTCCAAAAGAGTAATGTCGAAGGGTCAATCGTGATGGCATACTTAAGAGAGGAAATAGCATCTTTCTCGGTGCACTACTTTCCTTCACATGTTCCTTCAAAATTTAGGAGATTCGCGAGAAATGATGTCGAAAACGGTGACGATTCTGCTTTCTCCATATTCATTCACCCTGGTGTGGGTCGTGGCAAGGGGAGAACAAGGTGGTTGAATGAAGACAAAGAGTGGAGGGCCGCACACACATACGTGTTGGTCAATTGTCTTATACGTATGGATATTCACACATGTAGGATATTCGTAGCTACAATGGGGGGAGATGCGTGCGGAGATGACATCATTGAACAACATTTTGCGGATTGGTTTAAATTATATGTAAGTATGACTAAATACTTTTGCATTATTATAATGACATGAAACGTATAACTATTAATAATATTGTTAAACAATCTATTTGTAGGCCATGGACGGAAGCAATGGAATTTGTCCAAATACTCTCTTGTGGAATTTGGCATGGGGTCCAAATGTGGAAGCAAAAAGTTGGGATCGATTCTTTGTCAATGGCTACAAGTTCGAGACTCTACATCACAGTGTTGGGAAGAAGACAATGAATAGCGGGGTTTGTGTTTGAGGCTCAAACTATGCGAATGCGGAGTCAGATTCTTCGGTCTTCTCGAAGAAATCATCGAGATGGAGTACCCAAGCCCATACGAATTCTCGTTGAAAGTAGCCCTTTTCAAGTGCAGATGGTTCGATCCAACACGTGGAACACAAATTCATCTGGTCTACCATTTTGTTGAAGTCAACCAGAAGAAATTGTATCAACGGTACGAGCCTTTTGTACTCGCACAACAAGCTGTGCAAGTTTACTACCTTCAATATCCAGGAGCCACACGGGATCGAATGGATTGGTGGAATGTGTGGAAAACAAGGGCTCGACACAAGATAGAAGAGAGATGGGTATCGACGACCCCCGCTGATGCACAAACTGCGTACCAGTCAGACGAAGTCAACAATGCTCAGTTACCCATTGACATCGAAGTAGAAGACTCACCGACTTCCTTGCGTGATCCCTCTGGTGCATATGATGTCTGCGATGACTACAACGAGGTTATGGCCTCCGAAGATGATGGAGATGACTTGGACAAGGGTGTGGTTCCTGCTGATGAAGAAGAATCCGACTAAACACCCTCTGCAGTATGATGTATCGATCTGTTTTTTATGTAATGTATATAGACCTGTGAGGGAATCGAACCCACATCACTGTGCACGCACAGCGCTCTTCCAATTTGAGCTAACAGGCCTTGACAATGTAGATTTGCCAAGATGCATATGTATGCCTATACAATGACAAATCTGATTGGCAAATACATGCTCTGACAGCAATTTTAACACAAAAGCAACAGGACCCCCATATATGGCAAACACAATGACAAATCTGATAGCCAAATCCCATACCCAAAGTCTTACATAATAATCTTTATGAATATAATTCTAGAACCAGAAAATCAGAATTGCACTAGCAACAAAACACAATTTACCAATTCAGAAGGAGGAATTCGATAGCCAAATCAACAAGACCCCCATGGCAAAAACAATGACAAAACATCCTGAAGGACAGGTTACTGCATTCGATATTCAACATTCGAAACCAACAGTCGATGATTCCACAAATTCAAGATGATTCCACAAAGATGAATAAATGACAGCAAACATAAGAAGGAATCAAGATACCAACATTCGATGACCAAATCTGTTAGAAAAATCTTAATTCCTCCATCAAAGTGAGAACCATATCCCTAATTGACTCATAACATCATCTTGGTTCAAAACAAATTAAAGTATTACTGAATAAATGACAGCTCTACTTTGGTACTCTGCTCCATCAGATTACTAAAATCCCAAATCCAAGCCCAATTCGAAAATCCTAAATCTAAATCTAGAAAAGAGAGGTTACCTTCACCACGGACCGCAGTTGCTTGGGAGTCCTCGTCGCTCTACCATCGCTTCAATCGCTCTACACTTCTTCATACTTGCCCAATTCCACCATAAACTAAGAAGAGCAAAGGTGTTAGTAGAGTTGCAGGGGCAGGTTCGAGAAGGGTGGGGGCCTGAAGCTCCGTCGTGAGGAAATCGCATCTAGTGGAGGTTTGGTTCCCAAACCCTAGCTATCCATAGAAATTATTGGGCCTTTTTTAAGTATAAAAAAACAATGGGCCTTTTAGCCCAGCCCACACCACCAAAGCTATTCCCAAACCCGAAACCCTAGCTATTTTCAGTACGCAGGCGAGGGAAATCCGAAAATTCATCCAAAATCAAAATTTCATCCAAAATCCGAATTTTCATCCACTCTGCTCACAAACCGTCATTCACCTCTCTCCTCTTTCCTCTCCAAAAACCCTAGCTCTCATCTCTCAATCTCCTCTCTTCGATCTCTCAATCCACTCAGTTAGAAAGATGCGAGGAGGCCTAAGGAGATCTGCTCGCCATGTCGACAATACCCGGCCACTTCTGGCTCCACAGAGGGAGAGGACAACCACGACACGCTCAACCCACAACCCACCCACGCAACCGGTGACCTCTCCACCGGTGGTCTCCTCACCTGTTAGATCTCTGGACAGGACAAAGACAAGGGCCCCCGTACGAGTCTCCCCTGCTAGGGCCACCAAACGGGCAAAGACAACACCCTCAAGCACCCAACAACCCTATGCTCCTGTAGCCTCCCAACCCTCCGCCTCCCACCGTACTGAACCCACCCACCAACCCTCTCCTCCTGTAGCCTCCCAACCCTCCGCCTCCCAACCCTCTGCTCATGTATCCTCCCGTCCCTCCGACTCCCAAGGTACTCAAACCACCCTTCCCTCTGCCTCCCAAAATCCTCCAAGATGATTGCTCCCGGTACCTGCAAGCCTTCTCTTGCCGGATTCTCCAACTCCATCTGAGACAGAAGACAACGTCGTGTCTGAGAACCCCATGGACGAGGACCCCGTGGACGAGGATGCCCCAGAGAATGAGGAAGCCCTGCAAAATGAGGATGGCCAAGACAACCAGGAAAACCAAGAGAAGGAGAATGACCAAGAAAATGAGGAAGCTCCTAAGTGGAATAGACCAGTCTCCTTTTCTCTGATCAATGGATCGTAAGTCACCTATTGTCCTTTACTTTTCGTTCTGTTTGTCTATGGATTGTGTATTTATTTTATAATGGCAATTGGAATGCATGTTTAAAAAAAGGGGACAGATTCTGTAAGTGTGTGTATATATCATTTGTAAGTGTGTGTCTCTATGTGGTTAAACAAAATGGGCTAGCATCTGCAAGTATATATGATGGAATTTTGTCTAAATAATGGAACTTTGTCTGTTTTGATTGAACTTTGAATAAATAATGGAAATGGGATATCTGATGCAAGTGTGATTTGCTTGAACTTTGAATAATGGAACCTTTAAAAAAAATTGGGATAGCTTCTAAATAATGGGATAGCTTCTAAATCATGTGATAACTTTTGAATTTTTATATTTTGATTGAACTTTGAATAAATAATGGAACTTTTGTTTATTTTGATGGAGTAAGAAGCTAGCTAAATATGTTGCTCCATTAGAGAACTTAGGGTGCATTTGTAATTAATTTTGTTTGTTTTGTGCATTTTGTTTCAATTTGATTCAATTGCATTTACGGGATGGCTTAGAAAAGTGTGTGTATATAGCTTCTGCAAGTGTGTGTATATATGTGGTTAGCTTCTGCAAGTGTTTGTATATAGCTCCTGTAAGTCTTTTTATAGATGTGCTTCAATTTGTTTGTCTTTGAATTTGATATGTTTTTATATATGTGCTTCAATTTGTTTGTCTTTGATTAAATTTGTTTGTATATATATAGCTTCTGCAAGTGTTTGTATATGTGCTTCTGTAAGTCTTGACTGTGTGTGTATATATGTGCTTCAATAGAGTCACCTGTGTTTGTTTTTCTCAAATGCTCTGATTTTTTTTTAAACTTCAATTATATTGACAACATTTGCTATAACATTTTTTGGTTTTACATGAAGCTTTGATTCAACAAATCCTGCATATGGTGTCATGCTCTAAGTCATTCATTCTCATTTCGATGGACCGTATATACGGTGGAGGGATGTTCCTGAAGCAACAATAGAGTTATGGTGGGGAATGTTCAAGGTAAAAAAATTTCAATAATATGCTAACATTCAGTCCATCCGTGTGAAATATTTCAAACCTCACTTGTTTGTTCAATATGTCCAGAAGCGAACACAATGGGATGAAACTCTCTACTCGGAAGCAGCTGTCTTCAAGGCTTTCCACACAAAGGGAGGGGACCACATCAGGAACATATTTGGGAAGGCTCGCGCTGGAAAAACAAAGAAGCCTACATGGGTGAAGCAAGTGATATGGGCACAAATGCAGGAGAAATGGGCAAACGAGGACAAATTTCACCGCCAATCTGAAGTCAACAAGCAGAATCGAGCCATCGCAGCAGAAAAAGGCACTCCGATTTTCAGTGGTGGATCGGTTTCAACAACCGTAATCAAGGATCGACTGGTATGTACACCTTATATCAGTTTCTGATGTTTTTCCATTTCATATAGTTTCAATCACTCCTAAATTCATAAATGACGGTCTGTTTAGTTTGCATATATGTGTAATAATTAACTAACTATATTTTCTTACAGAAGAAGGAGCTTGGACAAGACCCAACCCCAAGGCAAACATTTGAAAGGTGCCATAAGAAAAAAGACGGTTCTTGGGCTGGCACTCAATGCCAACCAACTGTGGTAAGTAACAATATCAAGTGACCCTTGTGACCCTTGTTGTTATGTATGTGCGATGTGAATGGTTTAGTTATGTTCTTTGGGTTCACACTTTTTGTTCGAATTTTTGGTTTCTCTTGCTGTTTTTGGTAAGTTTAGGTATTTTTTGTGCTTATGGACTTTCCAATTGAATGTGTTATTGGTTATGTTCTTTGGGTTCACAGTTGAATGTGTTCAGTTATACATGATGTGATGTGGTTTTTTGTTGGTGGGGAGTGGTGTTTTGGATATGAAGTCTGTATGTATAAAACTCATTTCCAATTGAATGTGTTCAATTATTCATTCCCCAAATTGATTTGGTTTTGAGGCATGCTTCATGAAATTAGTTAGTTTGTCTATTTTATTTATGATGAGCGTCACTTTGTCTGCTGATAAATGCGCTTGTTTAGTTAAGAAGATGTCATCATTCATTGCATTCTTACAATTGCAGGAAATGACTCACAACATGTTACATGAAAAAATTAAAACATGCTATGTTGTTAGCTGCTGCTTTCTATATGTTGTGACTGCCTGTTTTGCTTGTTTATATTTTTGATGATGTATTATACATGCTATGTTGTTAGCTGCTGCTTTCTATATGTTGTGTTACTGTTGTTGTGTTCATGGGTGTTGCTAAAGTTTGGTTGTGATGGTCAGTTCACTAGTGCTGCCTGATTGTGATGGCTTGGTCGTTTTCTTTGAATTAGGACAAGTATGACCAATTGATAGAAGAAGAAGAAGAAGGCCTGCTTGATGGCGCTATCTCTGAGAATGGATCTCACTCAGTTGATATGAATGCTGCTTGGATCAAGGCTACAGGAGGTGTGAAGAAAGGACGGGTTGTCGGCATGGGATCAGAGTCGCCAGCTATCATAAAGTCAAAACCGATTCCAAAAGCTGCAGCCCCAACTATTGCAGCTCCTACTGATGCCCCTTTGAAGGACTATGTGATGTCTGAGCTTTCAACTATTAGGAAGGACTTGAGGACCGAAATGGTGGAGTTAGGGGACCAAGTACAGACCCAAGTGACCACAAACCTTAGGCAAGAAATGTCGTCCTTTGGAGAGCGAGTGCAGGAACAAGTTAGCTCAAGCGTCCGACAAGACATGGTAGCTATTGAGGAGCAACTAATGGGCGAGACTAGGAAGGCCAACGAAGAGTGGCAGGAGAAGCTCCTCAACACCATGATGCAGTTCTGTCAGGGTAAGGACAAGTGAAAGTAAGTTGTGTGTTGCTGTTTTGGGTTCCACTACCTTAAGACTTTGTCGTATTCTCCCATTTCGTACGTACTGCTGAACTTTTAGGTTTGTTTTGGTTGTGGTTTGATTGTGATTTGGATGGTTGAACTTATGTTTGTGTCTTGGTTGGGTGAACTGGTGGTTGTGTGTTGGATGTGGTTGGAATGAACAAATTATGTCAATGGTTGAATGGTATTTTATTTTGGTATATTTGTGTGCAGGCGTCCAGCATTATTAAATATATTATATTTACAGATTTAAATAAGATGTGGCAACAAAATTTGCCACGGGCATACATTGTAACCACGACCATAGCAACATATTTGCCACGACATTAGCCACGGTCATAGTCACGGCATATATTTTAGCCACGACATTGTCAGTTCGTGGCTGTTAGCCACGGATGTTGGAAATCTGACATTTAGCGACGAGGCATATAGCCACGAATGGCCACGAAGGTAAAAATTGTGGCTATGCCCGTCGCTAAACCGTTTAGCCACGACCTTTCGTGGCCTATTCGTGGCTATTTGACCGTGGCTATTTCTTGTGTTTTTGGTAGTGGATAACGTTTTATCATAAAACGATATCATTTGTTGTTGTATTATATAGACTTTTACTATTGATTTAACCTAACAAAGCAGTGCTACTTTATTTTAAAATGACATCGCTCATATACAGTTGTGTTTGTGCCCCCTCCAAAAAATCTTTGGCTAGCTCCGCCACTTTATTACTACTGATGTGGTGTATAAGTTTTTGTTATGCATTTGCTCCGACAATGTTTTTGTTGCTTTTTTTTGTAGTATTGAACAAGTTGTGTTTTGTATGAGTTTTTGTTTTTCAGTGTTGTTCGTCGCTAAGGTCATCCTAAACATTTTGGGGCCAGTGTTTTTCAATGTTGTTCCAAATGTAGTTTTTAACACGTAAAAAAATATGCATGAATAGTAAAATGTTAAGTTTTAATATTATTATTTTTTTGTAGCAATTAAAATCCCACTCGAAATTTAATTGAAATTGCATTTTCATTTGAAGTTGTTGGTCTCCACTCAAATTCAAATTAAACAATCTCAAAACCATTAAAAATGTGTTGACAGGTTGAATAGCTGAAACAGAAGTGTTGGCCATGTATCTTCGCAAATACCTCCCAGCTACCGACACAAATAAACATAAACAATATCTATGTTATATAATATAACGGCGATCAATGTTTATGTGCATGTATGTTATGTGTATATATATGGCCTGTTATGAGGCAACTTCAATATCAAAAACCAACACTGATCAACACATTGGTTGATCTCAACACTGAATTGATAGAAGCTTTATTGAATCGGTCAGTTGATCGAGATGGAAACCCTAATCCGAAGAACATTGCTCGTAGGATTGTTGGTAGCAATGATCGCACTGGTTCAAGTTGAAGCTGAGCTCGCAAAGGCAACCTACTTCTACTGGGCTCCTGATCGCGGGGTGGTCACTGGCTCGGATTCCCTCGAACTTCACTTGACCAAATATGGAGGTAACAACAATTGAATTTGTACTTGAACGTCTTTGTTGTACGTGTTTGATTTGATTGTGTGATAAATGGATGTTCGATTAATCGCAGGATCCGGGATCACATCGAAGGCCAGCTTCTTGTACGGAAGTATCAAATTGAAGATTAAGCTAGTCGCCGGAAACTCTGCTGGAACCGTTACCACCTTCTATGTAAGTGAACGAATTGCAAAATGTGATCGATTATAGAAGGCATTGATCATATGATAATGTATGTGCTTGGTGTGGTTTGCAGTTGTCGTCGTTTGGGAACAAGCACGACGAGATTGATTTCGAGTTCTTAGGGAACTCGACGGGTGACCCTTACACCATCCACACCAACATCTTTACGCAAGGATACGGGCAAAGAGAGCAGCAGTTCAAAGTCTGGTTCGATCCAACGTCGGATTACCACACCTACACCATCTTCTGGAGCCCCTACGCTGTCGTGTAAGCAACTTAAGATCTCTCTTCATTAATCGTAACGATCATCGAATCATGTTATTGATGGAGCTCTATTTTTCGCAAACAGATGGCTCATCGATGGCACACCAATCCGAGTGTTCAGGAACTACCACGACAAAGAGATCAACTACCCGGACTCACAGGCGATGAAGGTGTTCTCCAGCCTGTGGAACGCGGACCAGTGGGCGACACAGGGAGGGAAGGTGAAGGCAGACTGGAGCCACGCCCCGTTCAAGGCATACTTCAAGGGGTTCAGGACAGACGCTTGCTACTGGCAAGGATTCGAGAGCATCTGGAAGTGCGCTAACGCTAAGAACCCTCAGAACTGGTGGGCGAATGGGGCTTTCTACAAGCTGTCGCCATCTCAGCTGGGGAAGATGAACTGGATTCGGAACAACTTCATGATCTACGACTACTGCAAGGATTTCAAGAGGTTCAATGGGAAGTTTCCTAAGGAGTGTTCGCTTGGACAGTACTGATCGACGATTGATCAGTCAGTATAAGAGCGCCCATCAGATGCAAGGAAATCGCCCTTGGAGTTGATTGTTACGTGCTCCATGATCGCGAAATCGCAATTTTTTTGTTGTTTGTTTCTGCTTTTGCTTTCATTCATTCAATTCAATTCATTTAATAAAAACATATACTTCTACTAAATGTTTGTTTATCGTGTGTTGTTTGTTTATCGTGTGTGGCTTCTTTATCAGTTTTTTTTTCCAAAGAAGTTATTTAGATTTAATACATTAACATATCATGAGATTTATTTATATTTAACCTTTTGTTTATTTTAGAATTATGGATTTGAATTAGTAGAATGTGTATATTAGAATAGTTGATTTGTAATTGTAATTGAGTAACCCTACTATCGTGAATCAAGATTATACTATTATGCAGTAGAAACAATGAAGCAAAACGAGGGATGTACATTTACCAATATAGAGCGAAGGCAGACTTGGATACACATCCAATCACATACATAGAATATAGCCATGTAAGGGTTTCCTTCAACGAAAATGTTCGAGATTGGTCATCACCATGATATTTGATAGCGGCGTGTGGCTAGGGATGATGCCCCCTACCCCTTTGGTTCAGGCACAATGCAAGACAGGTTGCAAAGACGGGCTCAAAAATTGGAACCAGCTTTATAACTTTTTTTGAGGGGGAGAACTAAATTCATATGAATCAAAAACCGCCAACAGCCATCATTGCAGAATGGTAACACACCGTTCTCTTAATATGTCGTTTTTAACAAGACGTCTTGCAATGGAAGATGATTACTTACAGTAGTCACTTGCGGAACACCAAAACCGGCCTGTTAAATCCAGCTGTGGTGCCAGGTACGCTCGGAGTTACGTGTTCAACAAATCTGTACCCTATCTGTAGAAACAAAGAAAAGAATATATAATTATCTCTTAATACATCCATATAAGTAAATCCAATGCATCAATTTAGAGGTCAGAAACATACCTTATCTAGAAGTAAATCCTGGAAGTCTCCGGGGAAATACTTTATATTCTTATAATTGAATGCTGTTGTCTGCAAAAACAAGCCATAGAATGTCGATCTAAATCAATCTGTATATTTAAAATTGGAAAGAGCCATAGAACAAAGAGGATTAAGCTTAGTGCTCAAGGGAGATGAAACAAGAAGCGAACCAAGCAACATGTTATTATAATATTACATATCAAGATATCGGTGGCTTTTGATTTGAATAAACACTTAGCTCAAAGAATATATGAGCTTATTTTGTAAAGGTGCTGGTTGTACTCTAGACCTAGACTTGAAAGTTGAAACCACTATTTACCTCCTTGCATTGAAGAAAATAATTCAAAGCTGATAAAAACTACCCAACGAAACATGGAAGTCTTGTATTGACCCAATGAATCACAATTATTCAGAGCGAGCAAATAATTGGTCATAATAATCAATAAAATCTAAATGTGATAGAAATGTAGTATACCTCACTGACAAGCCGATTACTAGAATAAGATTTCCATGGTTGAGGTTCTACCACAAAAATGCCACCCTGGTGATCATCACAATAAGTTAATACCAAGTTCAATTACTTCAGGAATCAACATAAAGTATTTTCTAAAAGAGAGAATAAGGATGATAAACAGCATATAAAACATACCGGTCGAAGAAGTTTCCATGTCTTTGCAAAGAATGTCATTAAGCCATCGTCGCCCCAATTAAGATGGATCCACTTTGTTACACTCAAGCTTTAGATAAAACAAACACTTGATATTAGAAATCAGCAGCTGAACATTGTTTCAGAGGAATCTTATGCCTTATACTACCAAAATGACAAAACATTATATTATGCTTCATTGCTTCCTTTCCTATCCATTCCTAAACCAAAAATTAGAATAGCATGTTTTGCAGAGTTTACATCCACCTAAATCAATTCTAAATAACACATCTTTGAATTATTATTTTTCCCACCAAACATACACATTCACCCATGTGATAAAAATAAATCAGAGTTCGCACTTCAATTAATTCAAATTCTTTGAAAGCCGGCCATATTAAAGAAGTTTGAACGAAGTATGCAGCGTTTATATTAGCAAGTGCGAGATCAAATTTGACTTCTCACCAAACAATGGTGTCGTAGTGCTCCAACGGCAATGGACGCTTACTGTAGACAAAGTTTTCACAGCGAAATGAAAGTATGTCACTGAGGGATCTCTTCTTATTGGACCCGACCATAAGAGTCTCCTTCTGTTGAACTTCACTCAAAGATGTACTTTCAGCTTGATCAGAACCATCTTCAACCTTCACGCCCTTAGTCATTCCCTTCTTCGAAACTCGCTCTTTAATCACTTCCTTTTTAAGGTGGAACTGTGCATCTTCAATTCTTTCTAAGAGATACAGCAAATAGACCATTTCATGTGAGATCTAAATAGGTAAATATATAGATGGTGACATAAATGTCAAGGAGAACAAGAAGGAAGACCATACCAAGGGTCTCCCGAAAAAATATGATACTACCCACAAAAAAACATCCCACAAGAGTGCACTCTTCATGAATAAACAATCCCCCTACTTTGTACCCCAGCCGGCTTCTTATTACTGTAAAATATTAACATATATTTATATAAACTATATATAAATATATGTAAATATAAAATAAGAAGCCGATAGCAAAAAACCATCGAAATATAATTGTTAGCCCACCCATTCCAACTAACAGTACCCATCGGTCCCACTAAATGAGTCCAATATTCTCACCTAGGATACTAACCCAGCCCAAACAACGTTAATTCCCCATTTGAAATTAAAAAGGAGCCCAAGTGTTAACCCAAAGCCATGTGATGAGCAGCAGCCAGTCAACACGTCCCAGGTAATGTATGACAGCAAAAATGTCCCAAGACCTTAACACCGTAACTAATGACAGCAAACATTCATCCACAGTGCCAGATCAGTTCCCGCATCAACAAACAAAACCAAAGGCAAGGCCCCAAAACAATGCAGCCTCCCAAGCAACGGAACTAACAGCCCTTCAGAATTCATGGAAATGACAGCAACCGAACAGCAAGCACAACGACAGCAGCCAACAAAAACAGCAGCAATACCATTTCATGTGAGATATTGACAAAGAAACTGCAATTTTCTAGTACATCAGACATATGTTCATTTTCCTTGTTCAGTAACAAAATAAGACATTTTCTCAAATACTCTGAACCTACACTGCATATGTTCATAATACACAAACTACCAGTTACAATTCAATTATAACTACAGCAAAAGTATAAACAGATTTTCTCATCTATACTGAATTGTTATTGCAGTCTAAAAGTTACAAAGTTTACAGAGATTTAAACTTCAAACTTTGTTCATACGGAACATCAGCAACATCTCCAAAAGCCTGTACTACTCAAAACAGTTAAAGCCATTTCTACTTCCAGAAAATCTAGTTCCTCAAATTGAAGTAGCCTCGTAAAGCAATTAGATAAGTGGTGATGTTAAGAAATATGAATGTGCTTCGATAGCACCAGCCACTTCATTATAATTATTATATAGAGATTGGTGGGAGAGACCACAAGTGTATTCATAATAAAGTGCTATATGTAGAGAGCTTATAAAAAGATAATTACAATTAAAGGATAAGATCAAATATAAACTAACCTAAATTAACTAAATAATATATTTAATATTTATCCTAATATATCTTAATATATTTCATTAGATAAACAAACATGCTAATGCATTTACAATAAATACAGGAAAAATGTTACACATGCACCATGCATTTGATAACAATAAGCCTGATAGTCATGGGGAAAAAAAGTTATTTTAACGTTTATTCAAAGAGATGAGTGAGCACATGCACCACAACTGTCTTTTTAATTGTTGCATCAAGTAATAAAATTCAAAGTATATAAGCATAAGAGATCAGGTATTTTCTTGCTTACCCGGATCTATATCAATTCCAAGGAGGGATCGGCAATGAAATTTCTTTGCTGTATCAAATTACATGATGCAACAGACTAAAATCAGACAATGAAACACAAAAGCTTGAATAATACCAAATATGAGTTGCATCAAAGAATAAATATCTGAAATGAAATTTTAAAATAATTACCTATATTAATCGTTATAAGCCCATTGTTGCAGCCTATATCAAGGCAGTCTTTGTCACGAAACCAGTCGTCGCTAAATAACTTGAACCTTGGATCTTCCTCTATATTATGAGCAAGCTGGAAAAAAAAATAAGGCAATATCTTTTTAACTACTTACTACTATGCCAAGAGATTAACTCATAAAGCCAAGTCACCTCTTCAAAAAGGTCATAAGGAAAGAATAGCAACAAGTGACAAACACCTCAGGATCACATGGACCCAATAGTGAAAAGTGAACATAAAAATGAAGATGAGATAGAAAACAAGCAGCTAGAAATAAAGCTGACACTACTGGCTTCTTGTAATGTTAACACTACATCCAGAGCATACATATTGAAGACTAATCCTAAAGATAATATAACACTCAATAAATTTTGTGATTAGCAGAGAGCATCCGCAGGATCTCAGATTTCCCATTCTTTTCAAAGTGAAGGGAACAAGTCACATATGGTATACCATGCAAAAACTTGTTCGATAAACTTTCCTAATTCAAGAAAAACATGAAAGGACAAGTAAAATAACTGGAGATCATATAAATACGGATACCAAGCAAAACTGGTCTACCATTGCAAGAATAGCCATATCATGCAACAAAAGGTACTGCCATGCTTATATTCTAGAAATTGAAGACCCTGTTTTCCATCACGTTTGGCCTGATTTAGATTTGCACAGTAGTCACTCAATTAGAGAATTACAACTGCGTGATCATGAATCCCAAACCAGAATTGTATACAAGTAAAAGATCTAAATCTTTCACCCAATCACTGAAAGTTACTTGAAAACAAAGAATGTTAAAGAGCTAGAAAGAGAGAGTTACACGGTAGCCATAGTAGTGTCTATAATTGCCATAAGGGGCAATCTCTTTGCGCTTCCTTTTCTTTGAATCTACTCCTCCACCACCAGCTCCTTTTCCTCCATTCTCTTTTTGAGACTTCTGATTTTTTACATTGTCCGATTGAGTCTCCGTCTTCATGAGATCCGAGGGTTTGGGCATTTGCAGTTGCTGCAGAGAAAGAGAAAGGGAGAGGATGTAAGGACTGTGCATTGTCGGATATCCAATCTAAATCAATTCCAAATGCTTCGCTTGGTGAGTATCAATGGAAAATCTGGGTGATTCCGCCAGCCATTCATAGTTAAAACTAAATGAAAACAAGTTTCCACCTTTATATTGATCCTAAACAATGAAAACCAATAAACATGTCAAATGTACCAAAAATTGATTACGGATTTTATGAGCTTGGTGTGCATAGATATTGAACAGAACCCCTCAACTATCGCCATCACTCAGAAAAACAAAATTCGATTGCAGTTATGTACCAAAAATTGATTACGGATTTTCTGGGCTTGTTGTGCATAGGTATTGAACAGAACGCCTTCACTATCACTATCACTCAAAAGAACAATAATCGATTTAAGTTCTGTAAAGCAACTCCAATTACTCAATTCCCCCACAAATCTCCCAAATTTCTAACCCTAATATCAACAATTGCGCCACAATAACTCCTTCACCCGAATTCACTAATTCAAGTTCATAATTATAAAATATACAAGTTCAAGAGATACATCATGTGTCGCCAACAAATTTAACAACTTCGAAAAAATACGAAATTCATTGAAGTAAAGCCGGATGCAAAGGAAGTGTTTAAGCTTGGAACTTCCACAATTAAGGGGCTTAGACGTGGCAGGGAGGTGGGCGGTGGAGGCGCGGCAGGGAGGCGACTACAAGGGGCTCATAACTGGAATAGGGGGGCGAAGAGGGAAAGAGAGGGAGCTAGTACCTGCCACCTGGTAGCCGGACGGAGGAGGCCGGCGAAGCTCCGAGGAACGGGTGGCACACCGTGGCAGAATTGCAGAAGAGGCGGACGGAGGAGGACCTCAACCTGGACAAGCTCGGGGAAGGGTTTTGTTTCGGCCTTTGGGAATGGGGTTCCTTAAATTTATAGTGTGAATCAAATTAGCCCAAATTTTTTTCTTTCTTTGACAAATAAACCCAAAATTTCTCTTTGACAAATTTTGGACAGCATTATCAACGAGTCGGATTGTCTCGTCGGTGATCCACCCCCCAGGTTTTGTCCAATTCGATGAAGGGTTACTAACTATTGTCCTCCTTCTATATGGCATCGATATGCCGTATGAGTCATTGCACTCACCCGTATTCTTGGCATTCGTGATTCGCCTAGGATCTTCATTAACTTCTCTATTGGATGACGACTTTTATGAGGTGTTTGGGTTATCCTTTCATCTATAGTGATTTGTGTTATTACGTGTATTGTATGTTGATGATTAGTCCCTCTGTCGATTCGTCGGCCTATTTAGTTACTAGACAGTTTGTTGTCCGGTATCTCAAATTGTTACCTACTGGAAAAAGAAAAAAGAGTCGGACTGTCTTCATTTGTTGCAACTAGTTCAAGGCGGGAAGAAAACGTTAGGGGAGGTGTGCATCTCACAAGGGTTTAGGAGATGTAGTTGTAGTCATGTGCGTCAGGGCATCTCCCCCTCCATAGGCCATAATAGCAATGAGAAGTGGCATGTCAAAAGAGAATATTCTCTTTTGACCTATTATACGATTTTGGTGTTCCCCGTATGCCAATTTTGGCAGGCTAAACTACGCATAAATTAGAGTTGCTCATCAATTCAAAATCTGACTAAACATTGTCGAACCGAAGCCGAAACCGAATTTTTAGAAATTGCAAACAAAAAACTGAACCTAACACCTTATGTTCGGTTTGGTTTATGTTCAGTTTATTTAGGTTTGGTTCATGTTATATAAAATTTCTTTAAAATAAACACAATATATTATAGTGGGTTATATCTTCTTCTTTTTCATGAAAATTGATTCAACATAAACTAGTGTCCTATAATGTTTTTAGGTTTGAACTGAATCAAACCGAACCGAATTTAAAACCGATTTTTTTTATAAATTACAAGCCGAAAACCAAACCTAATCTCTTAGGTCCGGTTTGATTGGCTTAGTTTGGTCCAAAATTTCGGTTTGAACCGAATTTTGAACAGCCATACTATAATACTAATGTAAATTTTCTCTTTCACATCTCATTTTCGTCACTCGATCGTATATTTAATTATCCATTCGATTTGAATCACCAATGAATTCATCTCAAATCTCATCATCTCACCCTTCAACGATAATTCAAATATTTATTTTCGATGTATAATTTTGATGAATCTATAATAAAAAAAATGATGAATGTCATTTTTCTAAAAATATTATTTATGCAATTATTATTCAAATATATCAAATATTATAGTCATATACTCATATCGATACTATAACTTTAACTTTTAGTTAAAAATCATAATTATATGATATATATATAGATTTATAATTGTCTTGTTTACATATATATATATACAAATATTAAATAATTAAAAATAAATAAATAATCACATTTGACCTTTCAAAAGAAGAAGCCAAATTTGGCCTTTCATTTGAAAATAGGCCAAAAACAAAAATACTAAATTGGGTTTTACCCTCCAATGGAAGCAAAATCAGGCCAAAATCCAATTTATACCCTACGGTGGGAGATGTGCTCGGAATGGTAACCAAGCGGTCAATTTCTTCGCTAAGTTTAGGCTACATTTTATTTTTTATGTTACGTCCGAGGATGATTTACTTTCACCTCTTTTTGACATTGTATTTGATGATTTAAGAGTGATGGAATAAAATTTGGTGGATTATAAATAAACAAAGGTGAAATTGCATAAAATCACCCTTTAAATAGGGTGTATTGCGGAAGAGTGAGTCTATTGACAAGATGTCAAAATGACTATTGACAAGATTGTTTCCACAAAATTACATGATAAATCCTTTTTCGTTTCAGAAAATATTTGTGAATCGGATCGAGAGCGAAAGAGAACTTAATTGTGTTCATCCAAATACTCAATACATCAAACAAACTTTTATGAAATCTTTTAATCATAAAAACATGCTAAAATCATTGCAATTGATTAAGGAATGAATCGATATGGTTACTTGTTGTTTTCTAACGTTTTCGGCAACTTTAATGTGGTTTTCAATTGAAAGATTTGTCGAAAGTAAGGTCAATTTATTTTATTGAGGATAATTAGTAAGCTCGGTTAAATATACCGAGGTAACTGAGTAAGCTCGTTTAGGACTGGTGAGGTTAACCATGAGGCTCGGCTAGGATTGCCGAGCTTCCACATTTACCTCGGTTAGGACTGAGGAGGAGCAGCAGTTTTGCCCATTATGCCATGTACCGCATTACTGAAGAGTAAGATTCCCAGATTTAGCTTATTTTCAAAGTTAAGACTTCATTATATTTTGTTAATATGTTGTCATTAGCATCACAACTTTGATTGAAAACTCCAGTTAATTGATTGGAAATTCCCAACAGGCATTTTGTGGAGGGTTGGGGACTATGATAACTGCCACATGATAGCATCATTTGATCATTTGATTGTTAGTTGTTACATACCTACATTTACCTCTCATTTCATATTCAGTGGAAGATCGATTTGAGCCCATGGATGTTGATGAGCTTAATACTACATGCTCAACATGATGTTAATTTAACTCCTCAAACTCGAAGGTTCTCTCGGTAAACACCAAAGATTAGCACTCGAAATATATGTTCTCCTTTTAAACCCCCTTTTCACTCAAATTATATGCCATCGTTTGAGGCACTTCTATGGATATTGTCTAATGAACTCTCCTGGACTTTTCTCTTGTCAGAAGAATGAATTGTTTCTACTGCATTGTAGGATCGAAGAATTTGGTTCCCTGGACTTTTTCTTTATCATAATTGATGGCTGATTTCAAGACAGTTTAATGCAAACATTTGGAGTTGGGAAATAAAGGCATTACAATTGACATCAAGGAAATGTGAGTAAAAATTGATGCCCAACCTCCTATGGACTGAATTACTGTCTTACAGGAGACTATTCTTTCAATGAATTTCCATAAAATTGAACATAGACCCAAGGAGAAACATGAGCCAAGAATATTAATGCGGTAATGCCCAACCTCCTACCCACGGCGACAAATTTGGTGACCCTCACATGTATCCGACGAGGTTACGAGGACACCTCGGCCATATTTGGCAAGCATACATGGTCACCTCGTCCTGAAGTTGCGAGGTCTCAACATCACCTCGGCTAAGGCCCTGTTCGTTTGCAGGTTGTGGCCGGTTATGGAGGTAAAGCAATAAGCGTACATACGGTACATGGTCATCTTGCCCAGAAGCTATGAAATTCCTTCTTCTCCTCGCCCAACAGATATGAGTCCCTTCTTGACAGATTGTTTCGAACAAGCACACAAATCGCAAAGATATACCTATTTACTCCCTTTGAATTTCAATTTAAGCATCAATCGACACATGTAACAAACAAACAAACAACAATCACAAAAAATTACCAAATATCTATCGATTTCAAATTCAATTTCAAAAAATAAAAAAACCCTCGATTTCTATTTAAAAAGCTTAATAACAATGCGAATTCTTACTTTGTCAAATTAAGTGAAATCTCTCACAACTCTTTCAAGAACAACAACAAATGGTTGAGTTCTTAAACTCCTGATGGTCCTCGTACAAATTGAATGAAGCTAGGCTACTAGGGTTAGGGTTGTATGAAATGAGAAGGACTTGGGCGCAATTTAGTAAAAATGCTCTTATCAATAGTCGTTTTGGAATCTTGTCAGTAGCCCTTATGATTGCGGAAAAGCTTTAAATATGGTGTATTGCGGAAAAGCATCCTTTAAAACTAAAATTGCAAAAAAAAAATCACCCATTAAAGCCATGCTCTTAGCAAAGTCACACTCATCACCCAAATTTTGTTAATTGAATGTTAAAGTGTGTGAAAATTAAATTATTCCCCTTGTTTTTATTATCAGTTTACTCCGTTCAGTTGGTAGCATTTGGTATTTAACTTTTTTAACATGTTTTTTAAAAGTAAAAAAACCCTATTCACATTACCCTAAAGTTTATTCATGTTACAACATCATTACTACTCTTGTAAAATAGAGAAAATGAGTAATTTTAGAGGAAATATGAGGTTTTTAACACTAACAACTCTTGTAAAACGACATGTAAAATAGACAAATTGGAGGAGAGAGGAAAAAATCTCGAAATTTAGAGGAACGGTTAGACTCTATAAAATTAAATACATTCACCTCTTCTAATGCCTAGTTTATTGGTTGTTGCCTATTGATTTAATTAAATTATTGAAATTTTATTTATTAAATTATGAATTTATGCATTTATTAATAAATGTAGAAATCAATATCAATTAATTAATATATAATACTTAAAATAGAGACGTGAAAATCCTATATGTGCCGGGATTTGGTGTACTAAAACTAGTTTGTATATTAGATAAGCAGTCGGAGTTGTGATGTTCAATTTCTTTTTAGAGATATTGCTATTTTATTATTTAATTTAGAGATTTTTTTTTATTAGATAAGAATTCGAGTTCAGGATTATCTGATACTTGAAGGTCGGGCAAGTCGTTAGACGGGAGAACCATCTAGAATCGAAACATACAACAATACATAACGGTGCAAACCTCAGGCAAACGCACACGTACTACAAAAAGCAAAACCAAGCATACCTAAACCTAAACTGGATGAGGACGAAGACGACGGACGAAGCCAAGCCCCACATTGAAGCAGAACCGTAGGCTAGCGATACATCATGACCCGATCATCCTGTGGGGAGTGATGATGAAACTCTAGGGAAGCAGACAACCCAAATAGCGGAGTCACCACGATACACACTACCACAACCCCAACCTATTCCGACTCCGACAGTCAGAACCAAATCCACGAAAAAGATCGTCAAGTCACGCCACCGTAGAGCCGCACACCGCCTGAGTAAATAGCACCCATAAACACTAACGGGATTTAGTCAACCCTAACATGATTTAGTACACACCAAAACGAGCGGGGTTCGATACTCTTTCGGGATTTTAATCTCTCTCTCTATATTATTATTATTATTATTATTATTATTATTATTATTATTATTATTATTATTATTTTTATTTTTATTTCCCCCCCAAACTTGGCATGTAAGGACGCCATGCGCCATCATCCTCACAACCCGCCCAGGAGGGAAGACGGAGGTCTATCTCCACCAAGGGAGGCCAACCACAACGCCGACGGCCGACATCGGCATTGAGCAGCCCAAAGGGAGGCCGAGCATGCCGGAGTTTGGAGGCCAAACGAGCGGCGACTTGAGAGGAAGGCGGACCAGGACGGAACCACCGAGAGAAGCGGCGATTCCGCTAGACGCCAACATCGTTAAGGAGGCCAAACGCGACCCAGCACCACCCAAAGGGAGGCCGATCACACCAGACTTTGGATTGAACAGGTATATGGTCACTCGACCAAGCGAGCCATATGGTTCGAAAAGGAAAGGGATTCAGAGATTTTGGCCAACAAATTGTGTAAAAGAGGGTTGAAAACTCAAAACAAATAGAATCCCCATGTTAATTTAGAATTAGATCAAACTACGAAAACAGAAGTTCGGAGTTAGGGTTCTTTGAATTGCGTTTATCACCCGGGTTCACGCACAGAGGTAGGATGTGGCGGCACCACGACGGTACAAAGGTAGCCGAAGCCGAATTGAGACAGCCTAAGCCGGAGTAAAAGGGCTGAAGTCAGTATAGAACGACATGAGTCGAGGTTCGGTAGAGTTTTTTTCCCATCAAACTCACTTTAAAGATTTTTTTTTATTAGGAAAAAATTTAAGACCAGACATACTTGGACCTCGATGGCCGACAAGTCGGCAGACGGAAAACCGTCAAAAGACAAACAAAAAATACAAAGATGGTGCAAACATACAAGCAAAACGCGTTCTATAAAGCGAAACAAAACACAACTAATTCAAACAAGATGAAGGACGAAGCCAAACACTACCCTAAAGCAGCACCGTAAGCCAGCACTTCAGGAGTCATTTGTGGACAGTGAAGACGAACCTCCAAGAAACCATTCTTCCGGAAAAAGGAGACGTCTCAATACTCACTACTACGACTCCACTTTAAAGATTTTTTTAAAGAACGCAATGGACTATTATTGATGTGCCGATGAAAATAGGGTCTACGACTACGAGTCCATCCCCCGCCACTTGTCCGTACACCACATTGACAAACGATGACGAAAAAGGACCCAAAGCCTTGTCATTAGTCCATACAAGCGGTAAAAAGATTTGTATAGAGAAAATCTACTTTTGATTCAACTATTCACCACGGGACCCACGCTTAACTTCTATCACAAGCCTCAACTACAGTACTAATCTCTCTTTTTCATTTCAAATTTCATTCATCTCCGTTCGCATTTTCGTCTTCTTCCTCTCCTTCCACTCCACACCCCCGTCAATGGCGGATCAATTTCCGCTTCCTCCGTCCGTGGAGTCACTCATCCAACAAATCTGCCACCAGCAGTCGCAGCCCCCGCCGGATGCCCAGGCGAGGCAAGAGCTTGCCTCCCTAGGCGAAGAGGCCTCCGTCCGTCTCCTCAACGAGATCAGTCGAACGAAAATCAACCGCACTTTCAACGGATTCATCTTGTTCTTGGCCAGACAGTGCCGCTCCACTGGCTCTCCCGGAAATTTCGCTTCCCCGCCGCGGTCGACGGAGGTTGTGCTTCCGGACTCGGTGGAGGAGCTTATTGGCAGTATATGCAGAGATCAAACGCAGCCGCCGCTTGGGATGAGTGCGAAGAGAAAGCTTGAGAATCTAGGAGAAGAGGGGGCCCTGCAATTGCTCAACACTATTCACCGCTCGAAGATCATCAAGTCGTTTGATGGCTTCGTGATGCACTTGGCGAAGAATGATAGCCCTAGCCCTAGCCCTACGGTGCAGGAGAGCGTTTTCTCCTCCCCGTCGCGTCCGCCGTCGTCTGCGGCTTTACTTTGTTCTCCCAGCCTCCGTGCTCTAGGTTTCACTCTGAATCCTTGCTTACAATTTTGTTTCTGTAGTCGTTCTATGTCTGAATTTCGCTTCCGATTCCACCAAATGGCGTTATGCTTATAGATTGGTGTGACGGTTTTGGCGAAAAAAGGTAGCTTTAGGGTTCAGTTTAAGCTCCCCTTTTATCTCTATGAAGCACTGGTATCCTTCATTTACACCAGAAATGGATGTATGATCCGTTTACTCTGATGTTCCTCGTGGGTTAATGATCAGATGACGTTTTCCGGTGATCTAAAAGGATGCTTTTGGAATTTTTAAGCAATTTGAGGCAGCTGTGCTAGTTACTAGTTAGCTAATGTAATACTAGTTGAAAACGCCAACAGCGATAATGAAAGGACCAAAACTTTTTTTTTGGGAGCAAAATAGGGCCAAAACTAAAATGAAGACAACCTTACCATTTACCAAATTGAATTTATATGCATTTAGTTTTTGTCTCATTTATGCCTTCTCCGGTCACCATTATGGTATTATCCGGCTTTGTTCTGATGTTTGATATGCATTCGTCAAACACTTTCGCCCGTCCCAATGGCTAGGCAGCCTGTTGGACAAACCTTTTTGCCTTGTATGAATAACCGACAGTCCTTAAAATTTACCAAATTGAATATCTATGCGTTTTTTATTTTACCATTTATGCTTTCACTGGTTACATTATCTGATATTGTTCTGTCATGGAACTCAATATGCATTGGCAGATGAAGGAGCATATTCAGCGCAGGATCGTCTTACACTTTCACCCGCCCCAACTGCTAGGGAGGCTGGTGGACGAACCCTTTTGCCATGTATGAAACTATGCATAACAAGCAGTCCTTAAAATTCACCAAATTGACTTTCCATGCATTTAGTTTTCATATCATTTCTGCTTCCATTGGTCACCATTATCTGACTTTACATGGAACTCAATATGTATTGGCAGATGAAGGAACATCTCCAGTGCAGGATCGCCTTACACTTTCACCAGCCCCAACTGCTAGGCAGCCTGGTGAACAATCCTTTTTGCCTTGTATGAATAATGAACATTTCTTAAAATTTACCGAATTAAATTTCTATGCGTTTAAGTTTTGTACTATTTATGCTTTCACCGGCTATCTAAGACTTTGTTCTGACTTGGAACTCAATATGTATTTGCAGATGAAGGAACATGTTCAATGCAGGATCGTCTTTCACTTTCACCTGCCCCAACTGCTAGGCAGCAGGGTGGACAAACCTTTTTGCTTTGTATGAATAAGTGAATAACAGACAATCCTTTAAATTTACCAAATTTAATTTCTATCCTTTTACTACTTGTATCATTTATGGTTTTACCGTTTACCATTAGACTTTGTTCTGACTTGGAACTCAATTTGTAATGGCAGATGAAGGAACATGTTCAGTGCCGGATCCTCTTACACTTTCGCCCGCCCCAACTGCTAGGCAGCTTTGGGGACAAACCTTTTTACCTTGTATGAATAAAAGACATTCCTTAATTTACAAAATTGAATTTCTATGTGTTTAATTTTTGTACCAGTTATGCTTTCACAAGTCACGGTTATCCAACTTTGTTCTGACATGGAACTCAAAATGCATTCGCTGATGAAGGAATATCTTCAGTGCAGGATCGTCTAGCAGTTTTGCCCGCCCCAACTACTAGGCAGCCTGGTGGAGAAACTTTTTTGCCTTGTATGAATAACAGACATTCCTTAAATTTCTATGCTTTTAATTTTTGTACCATTTATCCTTTTATTTTTGTACCATTTTATGCTTTCACCGGTCACCATTATCCGACTTTGTTCTTACATGGAAGTATGGAACTCAATATGCATTCGCAGATGGAGGAACATCTTCAGTGCAGGATTGTCTTACACTTGCGCCTGTCCCAACTGCTAGGCAGCCTGGCGGACAAACATTTTTGCCTTGTACGAATAAGAGTCAGTCCAATGAGCATGCTCCCTCTCTAGCCAGAAATATAGGGATTCCAGATGGGCACACTCTCCATCCCTCAACTAGTATTGCGATGCCTAATGGGCAGTTTATGGGCGCCACCACAAATATCTTGACGCCTAATGGACATGCTCTTGTGTCTGCCTCAAAGCCTAACGTTCCCGGTGCTAATATTGGGGAGCCTAATGGGCAGTGTCTCGTGTCTTCCTCAAATGTCTTGGTGCCTAATGCACAGGCCTTTGCACCCTCTATGAATGACTGGAGGCCTAATGGAGATACACTCTTTCCCTCTAGTAATAGGAAACCTAACAGGCAGTGTCTCGTGCCCTCGACAAATGGCTCGAAGTCTAATGCACATGCTATTTTGCCCTCTATGAATGCCTCGAAGCCTGATGGACAGACATCGAGCCCTGTGCTACAAGCCTTACATGAGCTCGAGTTTCGGAAGACTTTCTTGATTTTAAGTTATCTTGGGAGGTAACTGATGCATGATTAGTATAGGAGTGTGGGTGAGGGGAGAGATTGATCGTTTTACTTGACCATCTTCTAATTATTCTGTTTTTCTGTTTGCGTTTTCCATGGGCAGAAACAGAAACAAACTGGAGGAAGTGACTTCTCCGAGTGAAATAAGAAGTCTTGCAGTTAAACCCATGGGAGTGTTTGAGAATATAATTTGGAATAGATTTGGCTCCCAGTATTGCGAGAACAAAGATCGTGTCAAGGTTATAAGGCCCTTTTAAATGATTTTACATCTTATCAATGAAAATCATGACCTTATTGCATTTTGGTATCATGGTATGTATTGTGGCTTCTTCTTTCAGAGGGGAAAATTAAAGGCAGAGAACTTTATGAGCTTTTTTGAATAATTGATTAGAATAATGTTCAAGCATCTTGGTCTTTTCATATTTTCTCCTTGATCTAAAATGACTGAAAGGAAAGGAATAGAAAAAAGAGTTGACATTTTGTGCTTTCCTCTCATGTGTTTTTTTGCAGCATCTTGACTGGGAGTCTGGAAAAAGATACTATTACCACTGTTATATTTGTTCAGATGGAAGCTATTCTCTCAAGGTTTGTGTTCTTGCTTGATGTTGATACCACCTAAAGTTGGTGTTAATAATTTTCAACATCTATTTAACTCGTGGAAATTGTATCTTCTCTGAAACCTAGCAAGATTATTAGTACTTTATAGTTAATTTATAGAGGGTATTTTCAACTGTTAACTTCTTGTTAGATCAGTGGAGAATGTTAGATCCATCATGGAAGATTTGTATAATCATCCAATAGGGGACATGCATGTATGAGACTATGAGTTTAGCGACTGTTTAGAAACTGTCTTGTTCCATTTTCACACAATCTAATCTTAAAACTTTTGAATGTGGTAATTATTAAGAATTTGTTAGGTTATGTGGCATCAGTTGTTTGTAGTTTCTTTGTTTAACATTTTATTTTTTGCATGTGATTAGGGCCCATATTTAAATAAGACGGCCACTCTCCTGCAAAAGGTTTTAGGTGATGAGAACGTGCTACTTGTGAAATTTTGCAACTTGGACAGCCCGAGTGAGAGCGTTGATTGTTCAGTTTTAACTCAGTTTCATATGGTGGCAGAGGAAGGAATTTTTGTTGGCCTAAAGCACTTTAAGTTTTTTGGTAAGGGACAGTATTCTTTGCCCAGTGACTGTACAGTACATGCGATGTGATTAGACCACATTGTTATTCTGTTCTCTGATGTATTGTTTTGATGAGTAGGAAGGTATTTCTTGAGTCTTGACTGTAAACATATTTCATGTTGATTGTCTAATTCGCTCCCAGCTTGCTATATTTCCCCAATCCAGCATTGAAAAGTTTTGACATCCATGTGTCTTTGTATCTTTATGTAAATGTTGAAGTGTAACTTTCAAAGCCTTAACAAACAACTTCCATGTCAACTTTATCTGACAGCCAGTTTTTAAAGATGGAGGAAAAGAGGAGAGAAAGAATTCTGGTTCTGGTGCAACCAAGTCGTACTTTGTCAATGTGGATTCCTTTGCGCGGTTCTATGAGAACAAAGCTTCCTGTGTTGATGAGATATCAATGCACGACCGACGGTGTATTTTCATGCATGTGCATAACGTGTCCAGTTTATCCGCTTACATGGCCAGGTTCGTGGAAGTGCATGTTTTCTCAGGCTTTCATAATAACCTTTTCATGTTATCTACTCCCAATTTATTTTTTCCCTTTTGATATGATTCAGGTTTTCACTGATACTTTCAAAAACAATTACATTAGATGTAGATTTGGACGATTCTGATGTTGTTGTAGAAGTCATTGATGATATACCTTGCAAGGTAAAAGCACTTTATTGGATTCGTTTCATTACCTTCCCTGCCCATTTTAACGTCCTTCTTTTGCAATTTATGGGGTCATTTTTTTTTACGTAAAGATAATGGCTCGTGGAAGTGAATCAAAAGAAAGACAAAAACTTAAGCATTAAAATGGAATGGATATCTAGATGAGTTAGAAGCACAAAAAGACGGATTGTCTGTCTGCCCTTTCTCTAATCTTACAAAAACTCAGCCAAACATGTCATGCACATCTGTTGTTTATTTACTACTTTGTTCATTGTTGTTTCTTCTTGCCAGGATGAAAATGGTTTGCCTAAATATGATCCAGACGGCAAACTTCAGATCCATACAGATGGAACTGGATTTATCAGTGAGGAACTCGCTCTAAAATGTCCTCGGAATTGTGTCAAAGGGAGTTCTCCAGATGGCGAGTTCTTGGAGGTCTGTTATGGATCTTTGTCCATCAAACAAACTGCTAGATGATAGATTTGGGTAAATTATAAAAAGCTACAGTGTTTGCATGGTGCAAAGACTTCTGCACCAAACCATCCGTGAAATTGAAACTTTCCATTTTAACCACATTTGTGGGGTTTTAGTTTGCAAATGACTACACTTACCTCCTTTTCCATCCAAGTTTTCCTCAACAGGGGGCAAAGCAAAATGTCCAAATTAACTCTTGTCAAAATCAAAGCTTTTCAATAACAACTTAACGAAAAAGCCATAAAGTGGTGATTTGGAAACGGACCTCTACATTAACGGGTTATTAACTGGAGTTTCTATTGTTATGGGTGGTTTTGTGTAAATTCCTTTATGGATTGTGCAACATACCCTTGAATGTTTCATGAATGTATTCTCTTTTTTATTCTTATGGTCGATTGTTGTTGTATACAGAATCTTCGACATTTAGATTCCTTTACCTTTCTTCTTCCTTGTCACATTTTAACATTTTCTAGAGTTGTATTCAGAGATATCTTGACACTGTTCGACGTGGGAATGCATCTACTGGACACGTTAAACTTGACATGCTTCAACCGGTATCAGGATGAAAATTTAATTGTTTAGTTTTATTATTTCGGAAATTTAATTCTTTCAAATCCTGATCTTCACCCTGTTCCAGCCATTGTTAATCCAGTTCCGCATGTTCTACAAAGGTCGTGCTGTTAAAGGAACTGTTTTAGTGAATAAAAAGGTATGCTTGTCCCCAAAAACCATATTTATGATCTGGTTATTTGCCAAAGTATATATTTGGCTTCTCACTTGTTCAAATATCTTGAACTGGAATTTCCCATTCTGTTCATCCTCGACTTTGTTCCATTTTTTCTTTTTGCCATTGATGGTATATTCTGCAATCGTAGTTGATGGAGAAGGAAACGATTTGTGTATGAAACTTTTAGACTTTCACTACTTTGCTTCGTCCTTGTTAAGAAATTGCTACTCAATTCTTTAAGCATTCCACTGATGGTTAGTCTAACTCTAATAACAAGTAGGTGCAAGATATCGAAATAAAGGTTGAAATACAACAAAGAGATTGATTTTGTGTTTTCTGCTCCATTTAAAATGCTGTCGAGTTTTTTGCTCTTAACCGATTGGGACATTTAGATGAAATTGAATGGTATGGTCATCATGGCTAGAGTAGGAGGAATTGAAGTAACTAAAATGAGCTTTATTGTAACGGTGAACTTCCAAGGCTTAGTTTTCGGGGGCATTCAAAATTGAGCTCCTTTATCAAATCGGATCAAAATTAGGCTTCAGAGTTCAGTCAATGATGTTCTCTTTTTTTTTTATCCTTTCATATATTTTCAATTTCAAATATTTGTTTTTACGTGTTTCTGACTTATTCTACTTAATATTCAGTACTGATCATTCCTCCGCTGTGCAGCTTCAAGGTAAAAAAATTCAAATACGTCCTTCTATGATAAAAGTTGTGCCAGATCAAGGAATTTCACGTATTACAGCTGTTAATTCTTTTGAGATCGTTACTACAAGGTATTCTTCCTTAGCTGATATTACATTTCCTATCATGCTAAATCTGATTTCTCTCGTGCTTAATTATCATCTTTTTCCAGAATTGTCAATTTGCATTTAGGATAGAAATTGATCATAGCATATGAGTGATGTTTGGAACACATACTGAGTAGTAAATTGAAGTTATTAGATGGATAATGGCAAAGAGGTATTTAACATGCAAAAGTGGTAAAGAGAGCATGTTAATTGGTCAAGTACGATTCACATTTATGGAAGTTAGTTGGTGCTATGAGATGGCTTGGGTTCTAAAGCCAGTGATTCTGATACTACCTGAAAGCAAGAGTGATGGGCCATTACCTCTCATATGAAGTAATACATGTATCAGTGAGTCAGTGACATGTTCATTTTAGTAGGGTCAAAATTAGGACTTAAACTAGATTCTCATGCTAGCTCGAGGGTTAGAATTGTGAATCAATGCCAAATATGTTTTTTTCCCCCCTCAAGTTCGATCACTTATCAAAATTCTATTTTCACCTCACTTATGGCTGTTTTTCTTCCAGTTCTCGACCACGGAAACCTCGTCTATCACAGTTTCTTATTGCACTTCTTAATTATGGGGGCGTCCCAAGAGATTTTTTCATTAACATGCTAGTTAATGAGATTTGGCATGCACACAACAGCTTGTCAAATACGCGTGCAGCTCTGAAAGGTGACACACAAGTATAATACAGTTGAAATTGTTCACTTTCGATTATGTGGTCTCCTCTCCAAAAAAAAACCCTGCCTTAATAAGTTTGATTACAACTGATATTCTGAAAAACTGTATTATGCTAAAAATAATTGTATCCGTGACCATATGTTGGAGTTTCTAATATAATAGAGATTTCTCTTTGGATGCAGTGGCAATCATGTATGGAGACATGGATGATAATTACACTGTTGCGAGAATGATTTTGTCAGGGATTCCACTTGATGAGCCCCACATTCAGTATCGAATGCCTATTCTTGTTAAACAAGAACTTGATCACCTTAGAAAAGGAAAACTTCTACTTGATGATAGCTTTTATGTTATGGGAACAGCCGACCCGACTGGTTCTCTAGAGTGCAATGAAGTTTGTGTTATCCAGTAAGTTCTATTCATATGACAGTTGATGTTCCATCTCGCGTGAAACCTTTTCATGTCAGAAAAATGTTTGATGTTGAGCGTATGAAGATATTGTTATTTAGTGATATGATATATAGTGGATAATTAGTATAGGTCAGAAATAGAAAAGGCAATCTATTACTCTCCGTATATTTGGTAACCTAGGTTGGATAGATTTAGTTTAAATGTTTATGTATGAGAAGATTACAAGTACTTGGAATTGGTTTCATACAGCTTTTTGAGGAAGTGTTTGTTACACTTTTCAGAAATAGTTCTTACTTAGAGTTGGTTTCATACAACTTTTTGTGACGCTGTTGTTGAAAAAGGATAGGTTCTTCTCCTGCTGAATTTTTCAGTGTCCTTACTCTTTTCTATACAGTGAGACTGGGCAAATTGAAGGTGATGTACTAGTGTATAGGCATCCTGGTGTGCATTTTGGTGATGTCCACATACTAAAAGCTACACGTGTAGAGGCTATGGAGGATTATGTTGGAATGTCAAAATATGGCATATTTTTCCCCACCAAAGGACCAAGATCCTTGGCTGATAAAATGGCTGGGGGTGACTTTGATGGAGACACGTTCTTGGTGTCCAGGCACCCTACGGTACACCCCCTTTTTACTCTGTTTCTCTTGTCAATACAAATGCTTCTTATCTTTGCAAATCGATAAATTCCGACTTTAGTTCTTTTGGCTTTCTCTTCATCTAGGGTTGCATTTTCTATTCTTAAGTCAATCGTCTACTTTTCTAGTGATTTTGTATGGGAAAATTTTCGAGAATGACTTCTGGCTTTTTTTCTCTCTCTCTCAAAAGCACCTCCTCTATTAATTTGTTTAGATAACCACCCTCCTTTTATGATTGCTTCAAAATACCACCAAAAAGGTGAAAACCACCTTAATTTGGGTCAGTATCAAAATTCTCACTTAGACAATTACGAGTGTTGGAATATGGGTTTGTCCTACATTTAAAATATGGAGATGTCATTAACAGCATATAAGTTTGGTGGGATACTCATAGCCAGTTGGTTTTGAGAGGAACCTTATTAGGTTTATGTGTTATTCGTGTCTCTTGTACGTGGGGCCTGCACATGACCTCACAACCTCCCTCAACAACCAGCCCAGCCCAGACGAGTTTAACAACCAGAAATCACAAAACAAATGATTTAGTGTAGAGATATAGGGAGAGATCCAACAACACAAAAAATTGCAAAATTTTCAACCTAGATCTGAAAAATAGATTGAACTTTAATGTAGTTTTTGCTAGTTGTTTGAAACTTGAAAGAACTATAAAAGTTTTTTTCCCTTTGATATAAAAAATTAATTAAGTGGTGGTTTTGAGAAAAAAGACCATACTGAATTTGTTCTTCTGAAATTTCCCTTTTTACATTTTATTTAAAACCATTTTTGACTTGTGTATTCATGTGATAAAGTGGCCTGTATAAGGCTTCACTAATATTGACTGTCAATATTTCAGATCTCTTAGCTAAATATCTGTACACTAAAGAAGTTCCTCCTTTCAGCTGCTCACAACTTTCAAGCAGAGTGAACCATGGACTCCTACACCCATCTGCTCTCAATCAACATTGCTCAATAGAAAGCCAGCTGAGTTAACAGAAGAGGAGTTGGAGCATGTGCTCTTCCAACTGTTCTTGACCACGAGGTTTCAGCCTTGGTATGATTCATTCCCGATATGCATTTTCAAATAATTCCAGAGTTAATAACATCTGTTAAAGCGAAAGATATTTTCCATATTTTACCCTCCTTTATGCAATATCATTGTCTACCTTTTAAGATTCTTTTAGATGTTAAAAAGAATGATTAAGCTTCACAAATCTAGTTACTTATGTTTGAATGTAATTTCAGCAACTCGGCTGGTAAAGCAGCTCATGCTTGGCTATGCTACATGGATCAGTTGCTTTCTAGTGATGAACAGAAAGATGATAAACAGCGCTTAGAGGATAAAATGCGCAGATTGGTTGATATTTATTACGAGGCACTTGATGCACCAAAAAAGGGAAAGAAGGTGAGTTTATTTGCCTTTCGTCCTTTTGATCTTCTTGGGGGTACTCTCCATTAGCACTAGAATTAGAGCATCGGGCCTTGTAACAAGCATGCACAAAGAAATATAAACACGCTGAAAAATAAGTCCCTGGAGAAATTATCACTCAGCAAGAGAGATCCTCTTTGGCCTTTACACTCGAAATTAAATGTAATTTTGGATGATCTAATTGGTGTGAGAATACCCTCATTTGTACTGGTCTTCCTATCGCAAGTAACATACTGTGACCTAATCACCTAGCAATGCCTAGTCACAGCAGTCATTCTAACCGTCCCTGATCACAGCCTAACAGTTTGCCTTTTGCCTTTTCTTGGTCCTCACTTCATCTTGATTCTTGATTGAGCCTGAACCTTCTGTTGCATTCTGGACTAGGCTAGCTTTGTGTTGAATTCTTGTTTGGAGTATTCTTTTTCCACAACATTCCCGATATAGACTATTGTTAACCAATCTATTCCTCTTATCTTCCTGTGGTAAACTTGTTCTCTTTGTTTTCTCACTTTTCTGTATAATAAAAACCATCAAAATCACAGCAATCCCTGCATATTCTTTGTTATTTTGATGATGCTATTTCTAAGAGCTGGTCAGGCTTTTTATCCTCTGAAGCTGATACTACCCACTAACGTCACCCACATTATTTCTGCTGTGTAGGTTAAAGTTCCTCATGATCTTGAACCAATAAAGTACCCTCATTTTATGGGGAGGGACAAACAATCCAGTTACATTTCCAGGTCTGTTTTGGGAGAAATATATGACAAAGTAGATGAAATCAAAGTGGAGGCACCCCCTGTTCGAGGTGAGAGTACTTCCTTTATTCAAACTTCTGTCTACATTCTATGTACATAGACAAAAAAATGGTAGTGCTATGGGCATTGGAAAGTGTCACTTCTTGAAATTAGAGGAAATGGACATTGGGCACGCTAAGGCAATAGAATCATCTTTCTTGAGAAGTTCAATAAAATGTTTATAGAAATATCAAGAGAAGGCATTTATATCCCATCATTCAAGTTGAAGATGTTTTAAATCAGAGCACCCATGGAATAAATGGCTTCAATGTAGTTAATGTAAAAGAGTTTGAAATTATTTGCCTTTTTTTTACAAATGCTTTGGCTAGTGGCTACTAGGTAGTGTTTCATGTCAGTTCCAAGCATAAGATATTTGAAACATTGTTGTTTTTGGCAAGTCTAGGTAACAAATTGAATGGGATGATTCACAAGCAGTAATTGTCGAATTAATTTAACCTTGGTTTCCACTATTTTTCCTTTGAGAATTGTGAACTATTTTCACTTAGAATTGACCTGAAATGTATCTTCTGCTGCCAATATTTTTTACATGTCCAAAGTTCGAAAGCTTCCATGCTTTGAAATTGAAGTTCCTCTGCGATGTATGTCATCATGGGAGGGTCACTACAAATGCTACCGAAAGGAGACGAGTGAGGCACTACAGTCAGAAGACAGTGAATCAAGAGATGCTGCTGCTAATGTTGTCATTCAGAAATACAAGCAGGTGCCTAGTTCTATTCCCTTCCTTTTGTCTTCCTCGTTTACGAGAAATTCAGGCTTTCCCCGCTTTTTGTTCCTGAACCTTTCCCATGAAATACTTCGTGTAGATGCTATATGGAGCGGACGAGTTTGAGAAGAGCCCAAGAGCATGGGAGGAGATACGTTTCGATGCTCTGGCCCTTTATCATGCTGCGTATGACTATGCAATGCAGGCTGGAGCAAGATACTGCGGAGTTGCATGGAAAGTGGCCGGATCTGCGCTAATGAAGATATACATGGAAGAGCGGAACGAGAAGCCTATCTTATGCTCACCGTCTGTGCTTCGTGACATCCTTTAGCAACAACAGGGCCTTTCATCTTGATCCCACGTCTCTCTTGCCATTCCCATCCCGCCCTTCAGTCAGTTCTGATCATTCTATCTTCGCCGGGCTAGTCAGACACTAGTTTTCTACTAATAAGCAACAATGGAAGCGGCATCTAGGATAACGGTCTAGACTTGAAATGAACTAATGGATGTGTATATAAATGTGAAATGTGTTGTAAATGTTGAGGGGTTATTTATAGTTGTAAACTGGGTGGCGTGATTGATGCTAATTATAATACTGTAGGTTTTAATACGAAGAACATGTATTGTATGTATAATTACATGTCGTAATTGGAATTCCTAGTGCTGTAGCCTGTAATTTCTAATCGGCTTATGTTACCTCTGAGATTGTTTGTATGTTTTGATAACTTGTTTTTGATGATTTGGGGCGTGTTTGGCTGGGGATGGGAGTGGGTGGAAGGGGATGGGGGTGGACATTGGTTTCCGTGCCTGCGTGTTTGGCTGGGGGATGCGCGGGATGCCCAGGATACCAAAAAGGGGATGGGAGGGGGTGGGATGGTGATTTTTCTCCACCTCCTATGAGGAGGATTGAGGGGATGCGGGAAGGTAGGTGCCTTTTTTGCCCTTTCTCCTCATTGGTCTTCCTCCTCATCGATCTCCACCGTCGCCTGCCTCCGTCTCCACCACCACCGCCGCCTGCCTCCGTCTTCCTCCTCATCGGTCTCCACCGCCGCCGTTCGGAATTACAGAGGAACGTGAAAAATAAACTCCCACAGATCGGAATTTAAGATCCACACAGACGCAGAGAGACGGTGACAGAGAGATAATTAGGAAAATTGATTTCACTTCACGATTTTAGTAGGTCTCAGTTTTGATCGGAATTACAGATCTACACAGGTTTCGGGTTCTCTCACCCCTTATTTGACAATGAACTCTCCCCGCGCCACCTCCGTCGACAACAACGGCTTGCCCGCGACTTCTCTCCCCATCGAAGCAGGTATTACTTCCATGACTGTCAATTAGAAGGTTTCAGTCCTTTTCTTCCAGATTATTTACCTCTATTTGCAAATTCAATTTGTAAGATTAGGGTTTCGATATTTGTGTTAATATAGGTCGAATTGGAGAGACTTCGCCGTCGACAAGTGCCGTGGTAGAGCCGTGGAGGAGATCGGGGCCGGCTGTGGACGAAACACACGACCTTTTTTGTTTCAATGGATGAAGGGTATGGTGGGGGCAATTTCATCATTTCTGGTGGGTTATTGAGGGCATTTCCGACTTTTAACGTTTCTCCATCTACCAGTTTATCAAAATACAACCAAACACAAACGGGATTAATTTTCCAAAAAATCTCCATCTCGTCCATCCCCAAAGTCCATCTCCATCTCTTCCCATCCCCAAAACCCATCCCCATCCACTAAATCCACCCCGTTGTCAAACACGCCCTTGATCAACAGTGATGATCACACACTCAAGAACACTTGGAAGAATGGAAAGGGGAAAAAATGAACTCTCATAAATGAGAAATTTATTAGGTCGAAAAACATTTTGCTTGAATTTGTAAATAAAGAGCGATCATATTCGGGGTTCGAACTGGGGACCTTTGGGTAGTATACGCAACCCCTTTCCAGTGAGTTATTCCGGAATGGTTTTGAAAAACAAATTGCAGCTTAACTACCAATGGTTATTTATAGAGCTGGTCGAACAACCCAGATTTATCACACTTTTATCTATTTACAAGCTTATCCCTATTGATTTCTGTAATCTCAGAACTATACCACAACTTCTAGATTTACACAACAGTTAATATTATAAATATCTATGAATGCCTGATTTGATTTCTCATTGGTAATAGAAATATTGGATGTTTTAGGAGGTGAAATTATTTGATCAATAATATTTGAAGTTTTAGAAGTAATAATTTAACTCTTTTACCAACAAATATTAAGTTATAAAAAAATCAATAAAAAATTTGATATTTCATATAGTTTTTAGTTTCTTAAAATATGTGTTGAAAAAACAAACAACATATATTTTGGATCGGAGGAGAGAGTAGTATCCTTTTTACTAATGTCAATTCTCTCTATAATGTCAAACATAAGAGGACATTTTTCCTTGCCAACTTTCCAACATCAACATTTTTCCTTGCCAACTTTCCAATCGATGGAAGTCAATCCATTTATATGGAAAAGAAATTAAAATCAAAAACATATTTGACCTAAGAAATAATTTCATTTTGAACCATATTACCTATGATCCAAAATAAGTGTCGTTTTAGACTTTAGAATTTAATTCAAAATAAGTGTCGTTTTATCTTTTCTAGATAATTTAAGCGTTGGCTATATACACCCCAAATCATGCACGTCCTTAAGGACGTGCATAAGGACATGCATGGTTAAAAGAGGTTAATTAATTTTTTTAAAAAGTTAATTAGTCACAAGGCTTGCACGTCCTTAAGGACGTGCATTTTCAGCCTTGTGTGTGTATAACCACACCCATAATTTAATAGATTGGTTAAAGAAAATTGTTATTGAGAGTTGTATTGGTTGACTACTTTTTCTTTCAAACTCTCCACTTATTGGTTGAAAAAGTTGATAAGCAATTAATAAATGATACTTTATCCGTTCGCGAAAACATGTTATTTTAGCTCTTTGCACAAAAAGCTAATAATATACTCTCTTTTTTTTTTTTACTAATTTACCCTAATTTATTACTCTACTTTTTTATTTTATCGAAAACCACAACCCACAACCATTAATTATGTCAAGGGTATTTTCATAAAGTGGAAGTTAAAATATCTAAAATGACATATTTTTGTGAACAAAATCGATCATCTAAAATGACATATTTTCGCGAATGAAGGGAGTAAGATTTAGAAAAAATGTACTCCGTATAAAACCAATGATAATTAATACGGAGTACTTTAAGCTTTGGATCAATTTCTTCCCATTTCAATTTATCAAGATAATAATTTATCCCAAGGGTGTGTTTGGAATTCCATTTGCATTTTAATTATAATATAATTATTTTACCTCATTTTATGTGAATATTTGGTTGTACAAATAAAAATCTCATAAAAACCGAGCTAAAAAAATAATTTAACCAAATAATCACATAAATCGAGATAAAATAATTATGTTATAATTAATGTGTCGTGAAGGCCAAATACAAACTTAATTTAAACACCTTAAAAATTATGAAAACCAAACACTACCTTATATATTTGCATTATTATAAATATAATACAATTAGAATCCAAACACACTCCAAATCTCCAAGTCTTACCTGTTTAAAAAAGGGCAATTTGCACAAGTATACATTTTTTTTGTGGGTTTGCAAAAATATCACCTTTTTGGAAAATTTGCAAAACTACCATAGATGGTATTAGTGCAAATAAAATGAGCAAAGTGCTAAGCCGGTTGCAGGTTGTCACAAGGAGAGAGAGAGAGAGAGAGAGAGAGAGAGAGAGAGAGAGAGAGGGGGGGGATGGGACATTGGTATTGGTGGGGGATTTTGGCGCCAAAATTGGAGAGAGAGGAGGTCATCATTGACATATTTGTAAAGGTGATGGGAAAGGTTTTCCCTCCATTTTTAAAGTATAATAGGAGGGGAGGAGAGAGGCCATCAGTTTCGGTCTTCCCATGGACAAGAGAGCTAGAGAAGAAGGCCACCATTGGAGAATAACCCATCCGCATTAAGGTCCAGTTGCTGAGCACGTGTCGGGCGCTTTATTTGTTCGTGTCAGTGTTTGTAAACTTCCGTGTCACAGAGGTATCTGAGAAACCCTAATTCTCAGTTGCAATGGGTAGGCTTCTCTCCTATTTCTCGTCATGTTTCGTGAAGAGTAGATACCCATTAACAATGGTGCTGATCGGAGTTTTCAATTGCAGGGCAAAACGCCAAAGTTTGTGTCACTCTCATCTTCAACGGCCGTTGGTTGTTCGATGGTGTCGGGTGGGTGTATTCTGGTGAAACCGAGCAGAAGAATGTGATAATTAAAGAGGGCATCGACTTCGCCTCTCTGACTCAACTGTTGAGGCTCAAGGTCGGCCATGATTGTTCATATGAAGATTGACGGTTGTCTTACATGCCAAAGGGGGAAGAAGCGGGTCATCCGATAACGATAGGTGATGATGACGACCTTGAGGCTTTTAAGTTTCTGAACTCGAAGTCTGGGGAACATCCATGACCCATGGCGATATATGTTGGTCCAGTGGTGAAAGAGAGCCTTCAAGTACCACAACCCGGCGTCGGGGAAGAATGCTTGAGTGGGCCTCGTAACTCTCAAAAGGTGGACGAGTTGGAGGCAGAAGGTAAGCCACAACCAAACCCAATGGTTGTAGATGTGGGGTTATATGGTGGAGGGGTTAGCGAGTCAATAGGGAAGAGCAACGATATAAGGGTGAAAAACAATGTTGACACGAGGTTTGGAAGGGCTGACAAAGATATATGTGAAGGTGACAAATGTAAGGGTCCGGAGGTGATCCTCTTGGCTGAGGTCATAGGGAAGAGGCAGGATCACGTTACTGAAATGGGTTTTGGAACTGGTGACAGACGTATTTTTTAAGGTGACAAGGGTAAATGTCCAGAGTCTAACCACATGGGTGAGGTGATAGGGAAGAGACAGGAGGACGCTACTGACCGCGGGTTTGGAACTGGTGAAAAGCTTAAGAGTGTAGGTGACAAGGGTAAAGGTCTGGAATTGATCCAGTTGGGTGGGGTGATAGGGAAGAGCCAAGAGCACGCGGCTGACAAGGGGTTTGGAACTGGTGACATGGATATTCTTGAGGGTGACAGGTGTGATGGTCTAGATGTTATCCACTTGGGTGACACGGACTCCTCCTCAGATGACACGGTAAAATGTGAAGGTGACAAGTATAAGGGGGTGGATGTCATAGCCATTAGCAGTGAGGAGGAGGAGGAGGAGGACTTCGATTCCGAAGTGAAGAGGGAAGAAGATTGGGATGATTTTGACTGGGAGGATTATGAGGAAGACCCGAGTATGAGGGTGTCGACGGAGGGGGGGCGAAGTTGAGGATGAGGTGATGAGGGAACTTGAAGATCGGGTTCCTAGGTCCAGCACATCCCTACCTACGATGGAGAACGTAGAAGCTATGGTGGACAAAGCAACGCCTCGGACCCAGGATCCACGACGGAACCTGACAGAAATTTCAGAGGGACAAATGTTCGCCTCGAATGTAGAATTGCAGACTTGCCTGAAGTGGATTGCAGTGCAGAAGTGCTTCGAGTTTGTAGTGAAGAAGTCGTGTAACAAAACCTATTTAGTTGGTTATTTGGACAACAAGTGCACGTGGATGTTAAGGGCGTCGACTTACCGGCGCACGACTATGTGGTCCATCCGACAGTATGTCCAGGAGCATACATGTGACCTGAGCATGATGCACAACCATAGCCGATATGCTACGTCGAACATGATTGGACGCAACCTCGTGACCACGTAAGTGTTACTTTAGTTGCGAACAGCTATTTATGTCACACAACATTATTCCCCATGTCACATTATGTAACTCACCATGACACCATTATATGCAGGTTCACCAGGACTCGAAAGGACCTCGATCCCGAGCAAGTGCAGAAAATGACGAAGTCCGAGTATGGAGTATCGTGTAGCTACTGGAAGGCACGAAGGGCACGACTGATAGCGAGGGAGGTGAAGCATGGGACCGACGAAGACAGCTACCGAGATATTATTTCATACCTGCACATGTTGGAGCAGACTAACCCTGGGACATATACTAAGTTAGAGCTGGACGCATCCCAAAGATTCAAGTACGCCTTTGTTAGCTTCGGGGTATGGCGCAAGGCAATTCCCTACCTTCGAAAGGTAATACCCCATGTCGGTACTATAATATTGCATGTCACCTAACATACATAACCATGTCACCTAACCAGCTGGTGTTGATATCCATGTCCAGGTGATTTCAGTTGATGGGAGTTTCTAGAAAGGGAAGTTAAGGGGCACGCTTCTATTTGCCACAACCCAAGATGCAGACCACAGTGTATACCCGATCGCATTTGCGATTGTCGATGGTGAGAATCACGGGTCATGGGGCTTCTTCTTCAAGAACATGCTACATGTCGTCGAGGATACACCGGACTTAATATTTGTCTCTGATCGGCATCTTAGTATCGTCAAAGGTTTGAGGGACCACTATGTGTTTGCCAATCAAGGGGTCTGCCAATGGCATCTATTTCAAAATGCAGGGTTAAGTACAAGGGGGTGACGGGCCTGCACACGTTGTACTTAAAGGTGGCGAAGGCGTACACGAGGGCAGAGTTCGAGAAGCACTTTGCTGATTTCTGCGCTCAGTCACCCCCTGCGGGCCAATACCTGAAAGAGGCTGGATTCCAGAGCTGGGCCCGGGCATACTTCTTGGGGATGCGCTACAACATATTGACGACGAACAACTCCGAGTGTCTGAATTCCGTGTTCAAGGAGCCCCGCGACCTACCCATCACAGCCCTGATTGATGCTGTCATCGAAACAGTATCCAAGTGGTTTTATGAGCGACGAGAAAAAAGCACCAAATCGGCGTCGACGGTCAGCAATGTTCAAGGTGAGCTGAAAACGAGCTATGCGTTGGCAACATTCATGGATGTCAGAGCCCTCAGCGCACACGAGTACACTGTCCGCAGAGTGTCCTCCACCTGGGTTGTGAACCTGTGTGCCCGGACCTGCATATGCAAGCGGTTCGACATTGGCCAGTTTCCGTGCCAGCACGCCATAGCGGCTGCAAGGTTTCGAGGTAGCAATTTCTTCTCTCTCGTGAATGACTTCTACAAAGTCGCAGCATGGAAGGCGTGTTACGAGAATGTGCTATATCCGGTTCCTCCAAGAGCAGATTGGCGAATCCCCCCAGCCATGTCCAGCGCGGTGTGTCTCCCCCCGGATGTGAAGCGGCGCCCTGGTCACCCTAAGACTTGTCGATACCCATCTCGGGGAGAATTTACCCGTTTCAAGCGCCGTCGTTCGTAGATGTGTTCCTCCATTGATGGTCCAACGCCTTACCTCAGTAGCTGGGTCTTCTTTTGCATTTGCTGGTTCGGGTCAGTGGTTGGACCATTCTCCGTCTATGTTATTTTGTGAACGGGCTACGTATTTGGTAGTGTAATTAGGCTGTTTGTACATATGACAAACTCTAAGTAGGCTGCTGTACTTTTGGGAACGGGTTACATACTACAGTTAAGTGGTGAAGAACTTCGTAGTACTTTTGGGGATGGATTCAGAAAAAACCCCTGTCACCCTATTTGTATTCCCGTGTCAGGTAGAATGGGTTATCATGTCAAAGCTTTCAATTTGATGGTAGACATTTCGGTGGTTGAAGCTATGATAATGAATTCACCCATGCATTGACACTTATTTGACCTCATGTTTACATTCTTGAGTGTTTGTGGTAGTGGTGTTAGGAAATCACCCTTGTGACCATATTGAAATCACCATTATGACAATGTTGAAGGGGTTATTATGTAAGTTGACACGGGATTCTAACTTTGGTGACACGGGTGATTTCCTGACAACTTATAACCAAAGTTTCGACAATAAGAACATAGTCAACCAGTGGTCAAAGATAGACCAAATTTTGGCCAAACTTGCAAAAATAGCACAATGGGGGATAATTTGGAAAAATTGACCCTTTTCCATTTATTTGGAAAAAATTGTCTGTAACTCAAAAGAAAAACAAAAAAAAAAAGAATATTTTCAGGTGAGTTGACACGCGTTCCGGATATAACCACACACTCTCTGTCTGTATTCATCGGGACTCCATCTCTAAATTTCCATAACTCAAAACCGTTCGAAAGGGGGAGGAAGAAGAGACGCCGGCGACGAGGAACAATGGGTCGAAGAAGAGACGGTCGGGAACTGTCGGATAAGAGAAGAACGCCGGCAGGAAAGTCAGAAGGTACGCCCCCTATCTTTGTTGTTCGTTATCTTCGAATCTGGGGTTCGGGGTGGGTGGATGAAAGAACCTGCTATGGTGGTAAGGGATTGAACGTCAAGGAGCACGGTTTTGGGGATTGTGGAGGTGGTTGCGAATGAAGGACAAGGAGCCGGGTTTTGGGGATTGGATATAGGGCAAACCCGCGGTTAGGGTTTAGTAAGCCCGAAGAGGATGGCTATGGTGGGGGTCGAAATAGGGAATGGGGAAGATTAGGGGTTTGATTGGGAATGGGAAAGATTTGGGGTTACATTAATTTGAAATTCAGATTTGGGGAGTTGATGTGGAATGTATGTCGTCAGTGGTTTAGGAACGGTCTGACATTTGTGACATGGTCTTACAAATTGAGTGACATGGGTTTACAAAGCGAGTGACATTGAATATAAAATTTCTCGATAACGTATTGTTGCTCTTAAACTGCAGGAAACAAATGGTTCAGACAAAATTTACACAGCCACACAAACAGCGCTTCCGCGCACGGGTAAACGAAGGGTCGAGGGTGGCGATGCTTGCCAACATCGCCAACTACGTCGAGGAGACGGACGCCGCTAGGGATATCGTGGTGAAGACACTCGAGAAGATTATGGATACCTTGGAGAAGATGGATGATAAGGTACTTCAGCCTTTCGCATTATTCACTCTCATATTCTTATTAAGTTCAGTGACTAGGGTAAATAGAGTAATGACATGGGACATACAGTAGGTGACACAGGATATAAAAGTGTTGGAGGAGATGGTGGATTTATTGTAACAACTTGTTGTCTGCAGATAAAAGTGTTGGAGGAGAAGATCCATGAAATGCGGGATGGAAAATTGATTGGAAGAGGCAAGGAACAAAGAGTAAGGGATAGTGAAAACGAGTTTGTACATGTTGGAATCCATGTAAGTTGTAGATCGGTTTTGCAGGTTGTTGATGTTGATGTACCAAAGGGGACTCGTACTGAAGCTGTGGACAAGCCCCGACAAGTTGCTAAGGTACGCTCCTTGTGGCTCGTGCCATTCATCCTTTATGTTTTCAATAGTGGCATGGGGATGTTAGCAAGGCGATAGGGGTCGTTTTGTTATGTGACATGGGAAATGTGTTTGGGAATTCAGAGGTTGTTCGTCAACCAGGAATTTGAGAGCAAGGTGTCGAAGAATACGAAACCGCGGGCCTCTAAAGGGAAAGACGTCGTCGTTCCCGGTGAAGCCGTTGCCATGGGACTAGTTTCTGCGGCCGACTATGAGGCCCTACAGGGGTGGCTCGCAAGGTAACCATCGTCTCATTTCAGTCTTCATTATACGGCACAATTACCCTTTCATTGATTCCACTCCATTATACGGTCCAGTGCCGACGGTGAGAACCGGTCAACGGCTTGCGGCAAGGACCTGTCGAAGGAGTTTTTTACCACCCTCCAGACACCCCGCTATTGGATCCACTCAGAGGTACGAAGCCGGTATATTGTATTTATCACATTTTATTATGATTGGCCTTGCATACGCATTTGGGTTGCTGTTGGACTATGTTGTGGGTTGTAATAGGGGTTAACTTGACACAGCACTTCGAGCAGTCATGTTTCCTGCTACGGAAACAAAGCGCGGAGAGGGGTTATGACATTGGGCGTCGAGTCATTGTCTTGGACTCCTACTTCTCCAGCTATCTGGAGAGGGAGTGGAAGGAGTACAACTCAGACGTCGGGGGGTATGAGGCAAGTGGCATACTCCTCTCATACTTCGACGGCCGGGCCCCGGCGCCCATGGCCTGTCCGTGGGCAGGCGTGGACCTCGTCCTCCTAACCCCTCAACCTGAGGGGAAGACATTGGGTTGCCGTTGCTCTTGATCTGAAGGAGTGGCAGTTGAAGCTGTATGACTGCGATGTGCACTGCGTGATAGACGCCCAACTCTCACCCCTGCTGATGCATGTTACCCACCTCCTCCCCATCATCATGGATGCACACGCTGAGTTGAAGGTGAAGTATGCATCGAAGCTGCCAGGCCCGTTTCGCATAATCCGCGACAAGCGCGTTCCGCAAAACAAGCTCAGGTATTATTGGTGCAACGCCTGAATTTCATTTTACTTGATGATATCTCCGCCTCTGTTTTGACAAAATCTCCGTCATTGCAGTGGTGACTGTGGCCCTTACACGATCAGATTCATGGAGCTCCACATAGAGACCGATCCCACCTTCGATGGGCTGGACGACACGTTTATTGGGGCGTACAGACAGATGCTAGCGGCTGCCATCTTCAATGGTCGACTCGGTAGACGCACAATCTGATTGTCATTTGGGTGTAGTTATGGAAGTGAATTGTTGTCTTTTGTTGTGAACAATGTTGCTCTTAATCTTGTCCTTTGGTTGTTTGGATACATTTACTTTTGGCAACGGGTTACAGTCTACTGGTAAGTGGTAAATAACTTCGTAGTACTTTTGGGGATGGATTCAGTAAATAACCCCTGTCACCCTCTTTGTATTACCGTGTCAGGTTGAAGGGGTTATCATGTCACTGGTTTGGATTTCATGTTTATCGATCCGGAGGTGACACTTTGATAATGAAATCACCCATGCACTGGCACTTGTTTCAGCTCATGTTTAAATTCTTGAGTGTTTGTGCTACTCGTGTACATGTTGTCACGCTAGTCATCATATTCTCCTCAGTGACACGATAATTATGTAAGTTGACACGAGATTCCAACTTTGGTGACACGGGTGATTTCCAAACAACTTATAACCAAAGTTTCCACCATGCCAACATCGTCAATCACTGCCTAAAAATATCACAAAAATAACAAGGCATGATGGTGGACACATCCTTACAACTTATAACTAAAGTTGGCAGAACAGCGGGAGGAGCGTAACAAGACATGATGGTGGACACCTCCTCTCTATACTTTGATTAATTTTTAGACTCAGCATTGTTTATTTGTATATATTTTTATTTAAAATGTTATATAATTATTTATTTTGATCTCATTGGTCTTAACATCTACGTGGCTCTTTAGTATAAATGTATACATCTTTGCAAGACCTTTAAAATGATATATATATCATATATCTTTGGCGTGTCCGTGTCCTATGTTTTGTTGAAAATGTCGTTTCCCCGTGTCTTCCCGTGTCCTGTGTCCGTTTCCGTTTCCATGCTACAAAGTCTACAACACATAGCCACCGATTGAAGATAAAGAAATCGAAATACTCCCTCCGTTCGGCAAAACTTGTCGTTGACTATTCACGCACGCTTTTTTAGAATGATAAAAACTATATAAAATATATTTTTTCATAAAATTTTTGTAACAAGTTTGTACTTATTAATACTAGCTACGAAATTGTTTAAAAAAATTGTTAAAAAACTAGATATTTTATATAGTTTTATCTCCTAAAAAAAGCGTGCGTGAATAGTAAAGTGACAAGTTTTTCGGAACGGAGGTAGTAGTTCATAGCAATGTACAAAAATACCAACCTTGTGACCATATTGAAATCATCATTATGACAATGTTGAAGGGGTTATTATGTTAGTTGACACGGGATTCCAAATTTGGTGACCCCCCCCGATTGAGCCCCTCTCTCTTCATAAATACAACTCCATCGATCCTTTCCACTTCCACTCTTCTCTTGCACGCCACAAAAAAATTCCTCAAGAAGAAGCGAGGCGATCGGGTTAGGTTCACCAGTGGTGCTCATCTTCATCAAAAAGCTTTCAATTCCAAGTAAGTACAACCCCGATTGGCATATGTGTTGAAAAAAACTGTTTGGATTTTAGGGTTTTCATCGATTAGGAGTTTGTTTTTAATGAAATCTGAGTTGTTAATAGGGTTTTCGATATAGAGTACTAATTGAGGACATCGAAAGCTTTCCGATTAGGGGCTAGGGTTTATGTGACTTCCATTTGTGGGTATGCCTGTGTATGCTGCAGATTTTGGGTGAATATGTCCATGGCTCACTGTTTTATGGCTTGTGCCTTGTGTAGTTCCCTGTTTAAAACATTCATTAGTCTCTTATCTTACATGTGCTTATTACATACTTATGTTGAGTAGTTGCTTGGAGTTCCTATATGTGTTTATTGGTTTAGGCTTCATATATGCAATTACTTGGTGGAATTTGCTGAATTGGGGGTGAGAATGCAGCCAGTCAAGTATATATAGTGGGTGACACGGGATTACAACTTTGGTGACACGGGTGATTTCTTCCCATTTTTTATATATATTTGCGAAAACTTGATTTCATTGATATGAGTTTGTTATCAGATTTGTGATGATGGGTTTTCTAACCACCTTTTTGTAATTGGTCTTTGCTTGCACATAAATCCCTCCTTATCAAAATTATAAGGTGCTTACAGTAATTTAGCTTATATATTACATTCTCCTTTAGTTGTTTGGTGACATATCATCTCACTCTCCCATTCATATATCTTCTTCATATATATGTACTTGTTAGGCTTGAAAAAGAAATAGAACATTTTGGATCCTTTTTGTGTGAATCTAAAGCATAAATATGATGAAGCCTATGAAAGTTGCAACCTTTCTCTTTGTATGTGAAGGTTCTTGGTAGGGAAGTCAGTCAAGTATATATAGTTGGTGACACGGGATTCCAAATTTGGTGACACAGGTGATTTCTTCCCTTTTGTTATATAACTTTGTGAAAACTTTATTTCATTGATATGAGTTTGTTATCAGATTTGTGGACTCCGTGGCCACATGCATCTTACAAATGGCATCTTTCAGAAATTTCATTGATATGAGTTTCATATTCACACTTGTATTTACCATTTCCAACTTTGCTTGCACATAAATCTCTCCTTCTCAACATTATAAGGTCCAGACATTAATTAAGCTTATATATTACATTCTCCTTTAGTTGTTTGGTGACATATCATCTCACTCTCCCATTCATCTTTTTCATATATATGTACTTGTCTCCATTATAAAACATGCTTAGATATTTTTCATATGTATGTTCTTGTGTTTGGTTTTCTTCTGCCATCTCACGTTTATTTTCCCTTGTACTGGTAGGAATCATGTGGCCTTACTCCGACAGCGACATTGACACGGACTCCGACAGCAACCGGAGCTACCAGAGCGGTGACGATAGGAGGTACTATTGGCTGCGTACGGACTACGACTACGGCCGGAGCCGTCGGGACCGTCGAGAGGAGGAGGAGGAGGATGATCAGTCAGACAGGAGAGACCCCGAGCAGGTGGCTGAGGACAATGCGCTCTGGAACTACGCCGCCTCAGAGCTCACTGACCTCCGCCAGCGAGTTCAGTCGCTGCTGAACCGGGATGCTGCGAGGGAGGGAGCTATGGCCGCACAGCGCACTCAGCTGCATGCCGCCAACACGCAGGTCTAGACCACCACTTTTTAGCTGTAGGCTACCCAGTCCACGCTGCAGGCCACCACTACTGAGTTGCAGGTTACCCAGACCACGCTGCAGGCCACAAGGGAAGAGAGAACATGGTCCTCGCCAACAAGTTGGTGAGAAGCAAGGCTAGCAACAACCACCTGGCGCTGCGGGTGGCCGAGGTGGGCTCCTTCCTCTGTGGGCAGTGGGTCGGGCACGCTAGCGAGCAGCTTCGCACCCGACAACTCACCCGCTGGAACAGGCTCATGGGGTGGATTCTCGTGCTGATGATGGGAGTAATGGTGCGTCTGGTCACCAGGGCTTAGGACCTCCCAAGCCAGTTCTGTTTGTTTTTTGCCAAAACTTGTGATGTTGTTGTAGTAGTTGCCATAAACTGATGTGATGCCAAACAGATGTGGTTTTTTGGACTTGGAACAACTCTGTATGTGGCGGATGGCCCCCATTTTGTGCAGTTAGGGGCCTATGTAAGGGTAGTTAGAAACAATGTCTCACCCACGCTCGGTTAGTTGTTGTTTTTTAGAACGCCGAGTGTGGTTGCACCGTTATGAATGGTGCCTGTATGATCGGATATGGTATGTATAGGGCAATGTCCCTCCTATATGATGCGTGTCTATTACAATTCCACTTGTTGGTGTTATGCATTTAAACCGAGTAATTTTCTTGCCACATGACATTCAATTATCCATGACAAAATGTACAATTATATGGTTTCTATGATTGGCACGTAACAATTCTGATATCAACCTTTCAATACATAAACAAGGTTAGAAAATCACCCTACTCACCATATTGACATCAGTGACACGGATAATTACGTAGGTTGACACGGGATTCCAAGTTTGGTGACACGGGTGATTTCCTTACAACTTATAACCAAAGTTTCCACCATGCCAACATCGTCAATCACTGCTTAAAAAATATCATAAAAATAAATTAATAGTCCACAACACATAACCACCGACTGAAGATAAAGAATGCGAAATAGTTCATAGCAACGTACTAAAATACCAACCTAGTGAACTACCGTCCACAACTAAATGTGACAACCAGCAAGACAGCAACCATGTTCATAAATATCCAACACAATAAAAACGATGTTCATAAGAAGCTTCTACCATAACATCAAAGTTCATAACACTGGGCAATTCTTATATCAACCTATCAATAGATAAACAAGGTTAGAAAATCACCCTACTCACCATATTGACATCAGTGCCACGGATAATTACGTAAGTTGACACGGGATTCCAAGTTTGGTGACACGGGTGATTTCCTTACAACTTATAACCAATGTTTCCACCATGCCAACATCGTCAATCACTGCTTAAAAAATATCATAAAAATAAAGTAACAGTCCACAACACATAACCACCGACTGAAGATAAAGAATGCGAAATAGTTCATAGCAACGTACTAAAATACCAACCTAGTGAATTACCGTCCACAACTAGATGTGAGAACCAACAACCATGTTCATAAATATCCAACACAATAAAAACGATGTTCATAAGAAGCTTCTACCATAACATCAAAGTTCATAACACTGGGCAATGGTGATCACAACTATGATCATAACCGTCTACCATTGAAGATGCCAACAACGAGCATGTGCCTGTACGCCCCGATGAATGCGTCGTCAAGACCATCGTAGGTGGGGGCGTCCTTCGTCAGGAGTTGCATGAACCTGATCGTGTATGGACCGCAGTCTCCACTGCAATAGAGAATCGTCGGAGTCAGATTCATTACAGCCGGATGCCACTATGAGACGAAGAGATATTTAAGTGTTCCACATAAATTACCTCTGCTTGTTCTGCAGAATCCTTTTCTCGCGACTAAGGGCGAACGGCTTTGGCAACTTGTCGGCATAGGTGGCCATCAACGCGGGGTGGGCATTCATCAGTACCGGGATAAGGTGGGTGATGCAGCTTAAGTCTGCCGACAGATGGCGGTCCCTCATGATGTAAATGTCTGAATCATAAACCCTTACCTGCCACCCGATCAGATCTATGGCTACGGCGATCCAGTGAATATTGTCCACGTTCAACGGTAGGAGGATGAGTTCCGCTCCTTCCCAGGCCCGGCCTATCGTCGTCGGGGAGCGCCTGTCGAAGTAGGCAAGCAGCTTCTCGTCGGCTTCGTAGCTATCCGCATCGCTGTTGTATTTGACCCACTCGGTCTGCAGATAGCGACCGAAATATGTGTCCACAACAACAACTCGACCGCCAACGTCACCGGCCCTCTCCGTTACCCCTTTACGAAGAAGATAGCATGCTTGTTCCATGTGCTGCATCAATTACAACCCTAGTAAAAATCCAAAACTATTGCAGTACCTATTACAGTAAATACCGTGTCATTCACTAAACAAAGGTAGTCACGTAGGCGGGTTTCGTACCTCAGAGTTTAGCCAAACTGTGGGCGTTTTTAGTGTGGTGAAGAACTCTTTAGTCAGCGCCGTGCCGTACGCAGTCTTCCAGCTGTCCTCATCCCCGCTGAACAACCACAACCACAATGTTAGGAGAATGGACTCATGTATGCAATCACTTGGGTACGTTTACTAATGAGTGTCACCTATCCATCCAGCGGAGGAAGCCATCGTTGTCTGACACGGAAACAAGACCCAGCTTAATCGCGGCCGCGCCTTCGACAACGTTCTTCCCTTTTCGAGCCCGCGTTTTCTTCTGAGGCGGGGACTTCACTTCTCCTTCACCTCCTGCACCTCTCTTACTCTTCCTGGCTCGAACGGGCTCCGCTCTTGCGGCCTCTGGGATCTGCCAATATGTTCAGACAGTTTCAACGGTCAGGGCAAAAATGTTTTTTCCCCTGTGTCACCCAAAACTTTACCCGTGTCGGCTAACACTGATACACTTGTCACGTACGTACTACTATAGATTCAAATGACAATGTGAAGTAAAAGCCAATTTACCTTCTCATCCTGTCCTTCCGGCGTTGCCTGGTCGTTCACTGTAGGTGGTACCTCCGTTGAACCGGCCTGAAGGTTGTTCTCCTCAGCATCCCTATGTTTCCCATCATTCTCTCCGCTAACATCTGTCCCAGTTCCTCCAACGCTCTTGTCTTTCACAGCCTCTGAGATCTGGCAATTGGTTATGGTTATTTCAACTGTCATTTAGATAATTTATTTGTTCCCTTGTCACTTAACATATTAAAACGTGTCGCTTCACACTAACAACCGTGTCAGTTGTATAAAATATATTGAATTATTAAAAAATGTTGATTCTATTACCTCTTCACCATGGATTCAGAAAATACCATGTCAAGTAACAACCAATTTACCTCCTCTTGTCCTTCTGGTGGCTGGTCTTCCACCTTAGTGGGTCCCTTTGTCCCCCCGATGTTTTGGTCGTTATCCTCTCGACGGACATCACCCATTGGTTTCTGCTCACCTCCTGCATTCGACTGGCCATCTCGCATCCCATTCACAAGACCTTCATCTGATACAGAAAGTACATAAATGAGGGGTGGTTTGCGAATGTTATTCGGCATTGGGAGATAAGTAACCCGTGTCACCTTTGAAAAATACCCGTGTCACATATAAAATATACCCATGTCACATATGACAGACACGTTACACGTACCTTGTCATCCATGCTCCGCATCCATGTTGCCATGGTTCCCAGCCTCTCCAAGATCAGCTCTACTGACTTCCCCAACTTATCTTCCCAAGATTCCCTTGTCCCATCTCGTTGCTCCAAACTCGGGCCGGCCTTGCCAGAGCCTTCACCGTAAAAACTCGTTGCCAATGCAGCCTCAATGTCATCAAAGTAGAGTTCAGGCTCCTCATGCTGGTAGAAGCACCCGAGCATCAATTCATACTCGCCGGCCTTCAGTAATAGTATCGGGTTGTCTTCGACCTTGATGCAATCCGATTTTTCAGGGTCCATGCGGGACTGGATCGTCTCATACATTAGATTGTCGTCATCGGCTGTCCACCTCAGCATGCGAGGCAACGCCGTCTTCGACACCCGGTTCGCAAACGCCTCCCCAATCCCCGGGACTGCTTCGTACAGCCAAATCTACAACAACCACACATGTCACTCGAGTTCATCAATTGCACTTAATAGTTCAAGCATAACTTCGGTCAAGTAGCTAACCTGGAACGCATACGGAAAACCCATAAGCCCATATCCATATCGTTCGTCCTTGTCGTTCGCCTTCGGCTTCAAGTCAGCGACACGTCGTTCTATGACGCCCGCCAGGGACTCGTGGGTGGCCTCGTACACAATCCTGCCCCAGGGGTAATCCAGAAATCGATCAACGTTCTCCACAAGCTTCACAATCCACCCTCGTATGGCTTTCCTGGGTTCTCCCCCCAGCAGAACTCCTTCGACGATGAGGAGGAGAGCGATCTTAAAACGCCTTCTCACACTCGGCTCCTTCAAGATAGAGTTCTTGAAGGCGTTCTCTAGCTCACCCACCTTCATGTTGTCCGTTCCGAATAAGTCCTTGAGAGCCTTCTTTGTCTTCTTGTCATCCTCCGTCTCTGTGTCTTCCCCCCGAACTCGACCACACCGCAGCACAGTAACGAGCGCAAACTCCTTGATAGAGAATCGCCGGAGCTTGTCTTGAAGCATGTACCAAGTCTCCCACTTCTTTTCTGTCACAAGCTGCCGTTGTAACACGTAATGCAGTAGTTGCGACGAGAATTGAACCCGGTTTGCCATTTGCACAATACCCCCAAATTGGCTTCGCAACAGCTTCTCCTAATCGACGGGGTCGACCCAGTCGTCCAAGTTCACGAGCAGAGAGACTTTGGAACAATGGTTGACCCGCCCTCGGAAATGCTTCTCCTCCGGCACTGCGAGTCGTGGCTCCACCTTCTTCGGTGGCCGGACACCCTTCCTCCTCAAATTCTGGGAACGAACCATGTTCTTCCTGCAATTAGGTGGACATGAACATAATCAATATCCACACAAATTCACCCCCCTACTTAGTAAATCTGTCTGCGAGTGTTTCACGAGAAAAGGGCCATGTCACCTTATGGGGTAACCCTTGTCACCCAACAGAATAACTCATGTCATGAATGTCAATTGGCTTCTCCCAATTCTCCTACAGTACCCGTTTATGACAGGGGTTATTCTCCACTCTCACATTCTGGGTTAAAGGACCCGCAACCCTCCCACGCTCATCTTCAACCTCCCTCGCTCTTCTCTGTCAATTCCTTAGATCCCCATACCCCTTTTACCCCAGATCTGTATTTCCCCGTATCCCCAATTCCCCACATCACCGTTAACCCAATTCCCCAACTTCTGAATTTTCTCCATTCCCAAATTGCATGCCTTTGAATGAAACAATGGAAGAATGCAAATGAAGTGGGGAAGATTGCAAATTAAGTGAAGATTCAGAGTAGTAGAGATGGGTGAGGACGGATTTCAATAATCAATTGAGTTGTACCTGTTTTCCTGCGCCTTCCTCTCCCGCACGGGCTTCTCCGGCGTCTTGCTCCCTTCTCCGGCGTCTTCCTCCCTCTCCGGTACGAAACAATGGAAGAATGCAAATGAAGTGGGGAAGATTGCAAATTAAGTGAAGATTCAGAGTAGTAGAGATGGGTGAGGACGGATTTCAATAACCAATTGAGTTGTACCTGTTTTCCTGCGCCTTCCTCTCCGGTACGGGCTTCTCCGACGTCTTCTTCCCTTCTCCGGCGTCTTTCTCCCTCTCCGATACGGGCTCTCCTCTTTCCCTTTACTTCACAACCGCCTCCCTTGTTGCCCTCTATTAATATTCGGTCTCTCTCTCTCTCTCTCTCCTTCCCTTGTGTAGGTGGTGGTTTTATTCCCCAACTGCAATGAATGCAAGTTACTTTTGCTTTTCTTTTCTTTACCTTTTAATTTCGAGAGACACAATATTTTCTTTTTCTTTTTTTATATTTTTTTAAGTAGGTCAAAGGAACTGTGCAACCAACTGCCACCCTGAAAGATTCCTTTTCTATTGTCGTTTTGTTCTTTTGTCCCAGTATCGGGTCCCGTCTTTGCATGCACGTGTCCCCTGACAGGTTTTTTCGTGTCACTATTCACTGTCTCATATTCTTGCGTATAGTCTAAATGACTCATGTCACCCCTTTTAATCCTCGTGTCATTTAATAACATATACCTTTTCTCCAAATTGGATAGATACATGTACCTACACTGCCAAGTTTAACATGTCCGCATACCTACTAAAATATACAAATGTTCACATTCGACAACTAGCAAGTTTCGCAAAATATCCAAATGTTTTACTTCAACTATTACAAGAGGGTGTTATGATTGGAAGCAAGTGTTCTACTCCAAAGTCTAGCATCCGAGTCGACCATGGAATACCCCAACAACTAGCATCTGGCGGTATGCCTCAATGTATGTGTCGTCCAATCGATCGAAGGTCGGGGCGGTCTCCAGCAGGAGCTGCATGAATCTAATGGTGTACGGGCCACAATCACCGCTGCAATGGGGAAGAATCGGTCAAAACGCGGACACCGATTCCACATCCAATCAAACGAAATTGAACCATGTCATCCAACTTACCTTTGCTTGTTCTGTGGAAGGCTCTTGTCCCGGCGAATGGAAAACGGCGTGGGGACCTTATCCGCATACTTCACCTTCAGATCGGGGTGTGCCCGCATGACGACAGGGATGAGGCTTTTCACAGGCATTAAGAGGGGCTTGAGCTGGCGTTCCGTCACGATGTGGACGTCGCAGTCATACACCCTGACCTCCCACTCCTTCAGATCGATTGCAAGCGCAACCCAATGTTTGTTCCTCATGTTGAAGGGGAGGAGGATGAGGTCCGTACCTGACCACGGTCGCCCCAACGGCTTCGGAGACCGGCCATCTAAGTACGCCATGAATGCATCACTAGGGTCGTACGCTTCGGGGCTGGCGCTGTACTCCTTCCATTCCCGCGGTAGATAAATTCGCGCCAAGCACGTATCCACAACGATGGCTCCACTGCCAATGTCACCCGCTCTGTCTGCAACCGCTTTGCGCAGAAGGTAGCAACACTCCTCCATCTCCTGCATGAAGTGAACCGCAATTACAATCCAAAATCCTGACACGGAAAATTTGATAGGTGACAAGTGTTCATACCACTGTGCCAAACCAATCTTGGGGTTTCTTCAGGCGGTTGAGTAACTCCTTCGTCACATCCACACCGCAAGGTGACGTGCGCACCTCCACGTCCCTACTGCACGATAGGTTTCTGTCAGGTATTGTGGACGTTCAACTATCTACCTTCGTCGTCTATTCGAGAGTAAGACACATAAGCTACGTACCTTGCCACCCAACTTGTCATGGCGTCGTTGTCCGTCGCTGACACAATTCCTAGCTCAACAGCATCAGCGGGAACACTGGCTACCTTCTGGGCTCGCGGTTTCTTGGCCGGGGGAGCCAGCTCCTCTCCAATACCCTTCCTCATCTTCTTCGCCCCCTTAGATGCATACACCTGCGCTACCCGGGGCTTCGCCCTCTCATCACCTTCAATTTTCTTTCCCCCTTCATCAGGACCAGACCCCTTGAAACCAGTCTCTCCCAACTGCAAACATATCAAACTTCAGCTAAGATTGACACTATCCCTTGTCACATAACAGATATATTCATGTCGTGCAACTACATTGTCCCTGTCACCATTAACTGATAGAAAAAACTTACATCCTTGCTCTCTCTTGCCGTCCTATCCCCTGCCTTGAGGGATTCACCTTCAGCTACCTTGTCCCCGACATCAGATTGCTTGTCCCCTGCCTTGGTCTGAAAAAATTTCGTGTCAGTTGCCATACACGTTCATGTCACATATATAATTTTCCTTGTCACCTTTTTTTCATAAATAAACCTGACCTCTTTGGTCTTTCCTTCCCCCCCCCCCCCCCATCCCCTGCCTTGACAGATTCAGCTTCATCATGCTTGTCCCCGACATCATCACCACCTAGCTTGCTCTCTCCTGATATCTCATTCCTTGCCTTCACAGTTTCAACTTCAGTGTGCTTATCCCCGCCATCATCCACTTCAGTTCCCTTCTCAACAGCAGCTCCTAACTGCAAATGAAATCAACTTCAATTAAGCCTCAAACTTTCCAGTGTCACTTAACATAACAAATCATGTCACACAGCTACATTCTTCCTGTCACATTCTTCCAGTGTCGCTTAACATAACAAATCTTGTGATGTTTACCAACAACTTACCTTACCACCTTGTCAACCCTCACCGCCTTTAGCCGCAATTGACTTTATCAATTCATCAAGTTCGACCTGTAAAAAACATATTAACGTTTGATATTGAATCCCCGATTTCAAGCAGGACTAAACATCGAAACGCATGTCACGCAAAAACAAACTTACAAACTCATCCCGTTTTTTCTCATCGCCATCTTGTTCTTTATCGATTGCTTCATGCCAGGCCGTCCCCTTACATTGACCATCCCGCAGCTCAGTCACGACCACCTCCAATAATTTCAGCTGCATGCGAAAAAATTTGTACTTCATATCACCATAAGGTGACAAAATTCAACACAAGCATTTTATTACGTGACAACTGTGATGAGTAATGAACACCCAACAAATGCAAATTCACACTTCATATCAGACTAAGGTCACCTAATTCACTTCTAAACAAACACATATCAGACTAGGCCCCCCTCAATTTCATACCAAATTCGTTCATTATCTACACTACGTGTCACTTGTCCAATTTCACGTGTCAAGAGTCCATTTACCCTAGTCACCACAGTTCTCCAGAGTCTCCACAAAACGAATAATTGGGAATTAATTGCGTACCTTTTCATCCATCTTCTCCATCCCTGTTGACATTGTCTCAAGCTTATCCATAACTTGTTCCAAAGTCTTGGCCACGTCCCCCACCCAGCCATCCTTCTCATTGCCTCCTCTTCCCGTCTTTGGGGACCTCCCACCAGGGGCTTCGAAATGTGCCAGGAAGGGTGCAACTAGGTCGTCGAAGAGGGGTTCGGACTTCTCATCATCGTAGACACAACCATCCATCAGCTCCAGGTCAGCCTCCTCTGGTATGAGTATTGGGTTATCATCAATCTCAATGGCCTCCTCTCCCTCAGCTTCGGTGCGGCTGGCTATATCAGCATAAGCTAGGTTATCGTCCTTAAGGGTCCATCTCATGCAACGAGGGAAAGCCGTCATCGACACCTTCGACGCAAACCGGACCCCCCATTTTGGCATGGATTCCAACAACCAAATCTGCACCGCATCCCCACTCAAATTAATACATTTTCAGCATATGAATTACAAAATGATCATGGGTGTGGTCGAGAAGGTTACCTGAAAGGATAGCGGATAACCCATCAGGCCATAACCATTGCGCTTCTTTCGATCTTATGCCTTCAACTCAGCCTCCCGGTGCTTTACGGCGCCGTTCAGCGAGACGTGTGTTGCAGCATAGATGACCCGCCCCCAGGGGAATGCCAAAAACCGATCGACATTCTCCACCAACCGGACGATCTAGCTCCGCAGGCCCTTCCTCTGCTCCTCCCCTAACAAGACGCCTTTCACAATGTACAGAAGCACTAGCTTGAATCGTCTTCGCGGGCTCCGCACCACCAACATTGAGTTCTTCAGCTCGGTCTCCAGGTCACCGACCGTCATCTTCTCGTTTCCAAAAAACTCCTTGATAGCTTTCTCGTCGTCCTCCATGTCACTAGCTCTTGGTTGACTGCACCGCAACCCCGTAACTAAGGCAAACTCCTTGAGGGAGAACCTCCGGAGCTTCTCCTTAATCCGGTACCAGGTCTCCCACTCCTTATCGCTCGCAAGCTGGCGCTGGAGTGCATAATGCACCATTTGTGAAGAAAATTTCACGCGGTGCGCCAGCTGCACAACCCCACCCAGCTGGGAGTCAAGCAGCTTCCGGGACTACGTATCGATGTTGTTCAGCATCGACAGTCTTGTGCCCTGGTTCACCCGGGCCCGGAAGTGCCTAGCTTCCGAGACTACGTATTCAGGCTCTTTGTTCTTCGACCTCACATTCTTCGTCCTCACCATTTCTTTCCTGCAATTTCCATCAGACGAACAAAGTCAGTTTACAAATTATATTCATCTCCCTCTGTCACCTAACAGACTAACCCATTTCACTGTACCCCTATCACTCAAGGTGAAACCCATGTCACCCATTATGAATCGGAAGCCTATAACCAATACCTCAAACCTCCTTCAATAGGCCACCTACGACATCCACATATCCCAATTTCCACACCTCGTCAATTCTCCTATTCCGCCTACCACAACAAATTTAGGAACCCTTCTCTCCAAAATGGAAACCCCTGTCACCCAATTTCAAACCCCTGTCACCCAATTTCAAACCCCTGTCACCCAATTCGAACCTCAAACCACCTATTTCCCCTATCCATAGTTCCCCGATCGTTGCCCTAACCCATTCCGAAAATCACTGTCACCCAATTGGAAACCCTAACCACCGATTTCCCCTTTCCATACCCGAAAACCACCCATGCCACCACCACCCACCATTCTCCAAACACGAAAACCGCCACCCCGATCCACTATTCAGGCCACCATTGCCCTAACCCCTTCACCCATTGCTTCCCCGACCCACACCCGCGCACAGTACCACCAAAGGGAGAAGAGTAAAAGGGCGTACCTAATATCTGTCGTGTCTGGTGTGTACTTTCCGGGAACGGTGAACCTGCCCGCTCTCTCTCCTTTGTTGTTCCTCTCTCGAAGCGCCTTCTCTGCAACTGCTGAAGAAACCGCCCTCTCTCTCTCTCTCTCTATGCATCGCTGCAACTGCCGATGAAGATGAAGAAGCCCTCTCTCTCTCTCTCTCTCTCTCTCTCTCTCTCTCTCTCTCTCTACTATCGGTGTGTTTTGAAACGGGAGAGAGATAAGTGATTGGATTGACATTTACTAACCCTCCCCCTATTTCTCCTTCCCGCCCTCTCTCTATTCACTAGGCAATGATGCCTGTCATTTAATTTTGTCATTTAATTCACTAGCCGGTTTTTTTTTTTTGGGGGGGGGAGGGGGGGGGGGTTTACCTTAACATTTTTGCAAATTTGAGGAAAAAATGGCATTCTTGCAAATTTTTCCAAAACGGTGGCATTTTTGCAAAGATTTTAGAAATTGTGGTATTTAGTACCATTTCCTCTTTAAAAAGTAAAAACATTTTGAGTGAGGCTTTAGACAAGATCCCAAAACGACTATTGTCAAGACAATTTTAAGTAATTTAACGCAGGTCCTTTTCACTTTTTTCAAACAAATTACAAAAAGGTCCAAAGCTCTCATCTACGAATCAAAGCGAATGAAAAAAACCTAAATCCGTCGAATGAATTGTTTGCTCGAAAACTGGCCAAAATCTGTGAAATTTATCAAGGAGCGAATTGACCGACACTCACTTTCATATGTCGATCAATTTAGATGATTATCGAATGACATTCAAGGGTTATTTGTAGTCGTCGTTTGATAAATCTGTCGAACTCGGAGAGGACGAGGTAAATAAGAGACCTCGGCAAATGATGTTGAGGGTACAAAGGAGGCTCGACAAAAGTTGTTGAGGGTATGAAGGAACCTCGGCAAAAAGTGGTGAGGGTACACAAGAGGCTCGGTGACAGTAGCCGAGCATATATCATCACCTCGTGAGATTTACAGGAGCCTTTTGCCCGACAGTAAGCCATGAAAAAACGTCAAAAAAACCAACTCCAACCGCAACAAAACGAGCAATTTCTTTCGTTTTCGTTACAATTGCTACTCATAGTTCAACTCAAACAACACCCAAATCAACAACAATCAAACAGAACACACAAACAACAACCAATTTAATCAATTTCAATTCTAATTTCAAACCTTAAAACACACAATTTCTTGAAATAAAAACCATTAATATCAATTGTAAATAAAGCTTCATGCCTTAAATTTAATAGATTTGTTGAAAGCCCTCACAAATCTATCGCAATGAACAAGGTATGAGTGATTTCTCTCTATCGTTTGTAGCCCGTCCAAGTGAAACGAGGTTGAATAACGTTAGTTTTCAATTCTTCTCTCGGGCAGATTTATAATTGTATTTTTAGAACGGGAAGGATTGTATGCAATTTTATGAAAATGGTCTTGTCAATAGTCCTTTTTTCATCTTGTTTGAAGCCCTTATGAAACATTTTTGACTTCAAACTCTCCGGATTCCCATGGGTTGCGAATTGCGACAATCACGGAGTCCCGATCAGTCTACCGTTTCCGTTGACAAATCAAAGGCTGTAAAACCCAAGATTAGTCCACATGAGCGGGAAAATAGATTTGGAAATTCCACTCCTTTAGACTCTACTGCTCTGTTTCGTCTTTTCTTTTCTGCCTCTTTTTCTTCGCTTCTACAGTAGCTTCTCTGACAATCATCCACTATAATCCCTCTTTTTATTTTTCGAATTTCATTCCATTCCCAAGCATCAATGCATCATCATCATCATCTTCATTCTCCCCACTCTACTCCACTCCACGCCCCATCAATGGCGGATCAAGTTCCGCTCCCTCCGACTGTTGAGTCACTCATCCAGCAAATCTGCCACCAGCAGTCGCAGCCTCCGCCGGATGCTCAGGCGAGGCAAGAGCTTGCCTCCCTAGGCGAAGATGCCTCCCTATGCCTCCTCACCGACATCAGGCGAACGACAATCAACAGCACTTTCAACGGATTCATCGTGTTCTTGGCCAGAAAGTACCGCTCCGCTGGCTCTCCCGGAAATTTCGCTTCCCCGCGGCCGTCGACGGAGGTTGTGCTTCCGGAGTCGGTGGAGAAGCTTATTGGGAGTATATGCAGAGATCAATCGCAGCCTCCACTTGGGATGGACGCGAAGAGAAAGCTTGAGAGTCTAGGAGAAGTGGAGGCTCTGCGATTGCTCAACACTATTCACCGCTCGAAGATCGTCAAGTCGTTTGATGGCTTCGTGATGTACTTGGCGAAGAGTGTTAGCCCTAGGCCTAGCCCTAGCCCGCCGATGCAGGAGAGCATTTTCTCCTCTCCGTCGTATGGGCCGTCCTCCGCGGCCTCGCATTGTTGTCCCAACTTCTATGCCCTAGGTTTCTCTCGAAATCATTGCTTATATAATTTTAGTTCTGCAGTAGTTATCTGTCTGAATTTTGCTTCTAATTTGCTCATATATTGCTATGATTGAACACATTGGTGTGACTGTTTCCGCCTAAAAAGGTTACTTTGTTGGAACAATTGATTAGTGTAGTCTACTTTGTTGGAACAATCCCGGGGCTGGATCCCATTCACAGATGCTATGTCCCGTCTACAAGGAGGGTCCTCCTTGATCAGTGAATGGTGATCTGAAAGGGGTTGTGGTTGGCATTTCTAAGCCAATTGAGGCAGGCATGCTAGTTCACTAGTGTAATATGGAGTATGTTGAAAAGGACAACAGTGATAGTGAAAGGACCAAAACTAAAACCAATTAGAATTTTCCTTACGTTTGATTTTTGTACCATTCATGCTTTCACCTGTTACCCTTATCCTTCTTTGTTTCTAACATGGAACTCGATATGTATTGGCAGATGAAGTAACATCTTCGTTGATGGATCGTCTTACACTTTCACCCGTCCCAACTACTAGGCAGCCTGGTGGACAAACCATTTTGCCTTGTATGAATAACAGGCAGTCCAATGACCATGCTCCCTCTCCAGCCACCAATGGTGGGATTCCAAAGGGGCACACACCCTATTCCTCAACTAGTATTGAGAAGCCTAACGGGCAGTTTATGGGGTCCCCCACAAATATATCTGAGCCTAATGCACAGGCTCTTGGGCCTTCTTTCCATGCCTCAAAGCCTAATGCACAGGCTTCTGCGTCTTGCACTACTTTTGGGGAACCTAATGGGCAGTGTCTCGCGTCTTCCACAAATGTTTTGATGCCTAATGCACAGGCTTTTGCACCCTCTATGAGCACCTGGAAGTCTGATGGACAGACACCAAGCCCGGTGCTTCAAGCATTGCATGAGCTTGAGTTTAGGAAGGCTTTCTTGATTTTAAGCTATCTTGGGAGGTAAAGGATGCATGATTATTGATTAGTATAGGATTGTAGGTGAGGGAGAGATTGATCGTTTTATTTGAGCATCTCATAATTATTCTGCTTCGTTCTTTGCATTTTCCCTTGGCAGAAACAGAAACAAGCTGGAGGAGGTGATCTCTGCAAGCGAAATAAAAGATCTTGCAGTTGTTCAACCAATGGGAAAATTTGAGAATATAATTTGGGATGGATTTGGCAAGCTGTATTGCGAGACAAAAGATCGTGTCAAGGTTATAAATCCCTTTAATGCTGCTACAATTTTATCAATGAAAACCATGACATTATTGCATTAGTAACTAGCTTTGCAGACATATGAACTTCCTAGAAATGAGTAATTGCCGTGCCAGTTGTATAATGTACTGAAATTCCACATCTTTGTCTTACAGGACAGAATGGAATATTTTTTCTTTCCCTTTTCCTTTTTGTGTCAACATTGTGTTTTTCTCTTATATGGTTTATTTCTCAGCATATTGACTGGGATTCTGGAAGAAGATACAATTATCACTGTTACATTTGTTCAGATGGAAGCTTTTCTCTCAAGGTTTGTGTTCTTGCTTCATGATGATACCACCTAAAGTTGATGGGAAATTATTTTTTACTTCTATTTACTCATGAACATTGTATCTTTTCTGATTACCTAGCAAGTGCATTAGAGTACTTTATACAGGGTATTATCAACTTTTGATTTCTTGTGAGAACTAGTAGAGAATGTCTGATCCATCACCGAACCATCCATGGGGGACATGTCTATGAGTTTTGCCATCCTTTTGATACTATGTTTGCCATTTTGGTGCAATGTAATCTTACAACTTTTGAATGAGGAATATATTCATTAAGAATTTGTTTGTTGATGTGAGATCAGTTGTTTGTAGTTTTCCCATTTGATATTTTCTTTTTTTGCTTTGTGATTAGGGTCCATATTTAAATAAGACGGCCACTCTCCTACAGAAGGTTTTAGGTGATGAGAATGTGCTAATTGTGAAATTTTACGACTTGAACAGCTCGAGTAAGAACGTTGATTCTTCTCTTTTACATGCTCGGTTTCATACGGTGGCAGAGGAAGGAATATTTGTTGGCCTGAAGCGCTTTAGGTTTTTTGGTAAGGGAGAATGTTTTTCTGCCAGTGACTGCATGCTACTATAAGATTAGACTTCATTGTTATTCTGTTCCTCTGATGAATTGTTCTGATGAAAAGTATGAAGCTATCTCTTGAGTATTGACTGCAAACATATTTCTTGTTGATTGTCTACTTAGCTTGCAGTTTCCTATATTTCTTCAAAACAGCATTGACAAGTTTGGATATCCAGCCTTTGTGTCTTTATGCAAGTGTTTAGTATTAAACTCTGAAGTCTTAACAAACAACTTCCATGTCAACATTATTTGCCAACCAGTTTTCAAAGATGGTGGAAAAGAGGAGAAACGGAACACTGGTTCTGGTGCAATCAAGTCTTACTATGTCAATGTGGATTCCTTTGCTCGGTTCTATGAAAACAAAGCTTCTTATTTTGATATATCAATGCACACCCGAAGGTGTCTTTTCATGCATGTGCATAACGTGTCCAGTTTACCCGCTTACATGGCCAGGTTCGTTAGAGTGGAAGCTTATCTCAGGCTTCCATATTAACTTTTTCTTTCTATTTATTCCCAATTTGCTTTCATAACTTTTGAGATGATTCAGGTTTTCACTTATACTGTCAAAAACAATTACATTAGATGTAAATTTGGATGATCCTGATGTTCTTGTAGAAGAAATTGAAGATATACCTTGCCAGGTAAAAGCATTTTATGGATTGCTTTCCCTCAACATTTTAACATTCTTCTTTGCAATTTGTTGGCTCATTTTCTTAGGTAAAGCAATGGTTTGGAATCAAAAGAAACACACATAAGTTAAGCATGAAATTGGAATGGATATCTAGATTAGTTAGAAACACAAAAAGATGGATTGTGTGTCTGTACTTATCCTAATCTTGCAAAAACTCAGCTTAACATGCCATACACATCTGTTCTTTTCTTACTACTTTGTTCGTTCTCATTTCTTCTTGCCAGGATGAGAGAGGTGTGGATACATATGACCAAGATGGAAAACTTAGGATCCATACAGATGGTACGGGCTTTATCAGCGAGGAACTTGCTCTAAGTTGTCCCCGAAATATTCTGAAAGGGAGTTCTCCAGATGATGAACTCTTGGAGGTTTGTTTTCCATTGTTGTCCCTTAAATAACCTGCTAGATTATTTTTAAGATTTGGGTAAATTATACAACAACATAGCGTTTGCACCGAACCATCCATGAAATTGGAAAATTCCATTTTAACCAACCTTATGGGGTTAGGTTTGCAAATAAACACATCTACCTCCTTTTCCATCTAGTTTAAAAGGGGGCAAAATGACCAAATTAGCCCTATTAAAATCAAAGTGTTTCAAGGACAGCTTAACAAAAAGGGATTCAAATGGGGATTTGCAAACAAACCTGTATGTTAACAAGGTGTTAAATGAAATTTCTATTGATATGGATGGTTTTGTGCGAATGCTCCTAATTGTTGGATATAATACACTCTTGAATATTTTGAGATGTATTCTCTTTTTTTGATTCTTATGATCAGGAATTCTTTGAAATATATCCAACATCATCTCACTAGATTTCTGTTTTTATAAAGAATCTTCAACATCTAGATTCATTTACCTTTTTCTTTTTCTCTGTCACATTTTAACGCTATCTTGATTTGTCTTCAGAGATATATTGACACTCTTCGACGTGGGAATGCATCTAAACTAGACATGTTGCAACCGGTACCAGTTTCAAACTCTGTTTGTTTAATCCAATTTTGTCCGAAATTTTATTCTTTCAAATCCTGATCTTTACCCTGTTACAGCCATTGTTGATCCAGTTCCGCATGTTCTACAAAGGGCGTGCTGTTAAAGGAACTGTTTTAGTGAATAAAAAGGTATGCTTGTTGCCAAAATAAATGTATATTCTGGTTATTTGCCAAAGTATATATTTTGCTTTCTGTTTGTTTCAATGGTTTGAACTGGAAAATTAGCCATCACGTTCTGTTTGTATATAATTCTTGAAGGGATTCCACTGATTTTCAGTCTGATACTCTAAAACGAACAAGTACGCACCATTTAAATTATGTGTTGAGTTTTTTTTTTGCTAATTGTAAGTTGTAACTGAATGGAATATTTAGATGAAATTCAATTGCTTGGTCATCCTGGCTAGAGTAGGAGGAATGGCAAGAACTAAAATGAGCTTTATTGTAGCTCCAGGGTAGGTTCAAAAGTGAGCTCCTTTAACAAGACAGATCAAAATTAGGCATCAATTGATTATGCTAATTTTTTTTTGCCTTCCAAGATTGTTTTTTAGCTTCTAATATTTGTTTTACTTGTTTCCAACTGGAGCTTATTCTACATCATTTCCACTTCTGATTATTTGTCTGCTGGGTAGCTTCAAGGTAAAAAAATTCAAATACGTGATTCTATGATAAAAGTCAAGCCAGATCAAGGAATTTTACGCACTCCAGCTGTGAACTTTTTTGAGATTGTTACTACAAGGTATACTTTCTTCGCTGATAATGCATGTCCTGTCATGCTAAATCTGATAAATCTCTTGTTCTGAATCATCATCAGTGTCCACAAGTGTCCATCTGCATTTAGGATAGAAGTTGATCATAGTCCATAACATATGGGTGGTGACTGGTGATGTTTGGAACTCATACTGAGTAGTTTGAGAGCATCTGAAGGATTAGATGGACAACCGTAAAGAGGTATTTAACATGCTGAAGTGGTAAACAGAGCATGCTAAAGTGGTCAAGTACGGTTAACATTTATGAAAGTTAGTTGGTGCTATGAGTTGGCTTGGATTATAATGCCATTGATTCTGATACTGTCTGGAGCAAAAGTGACAGGCCCTTTCATATGAAGTAAGATGTGTAGCAGTAGTGTGTTCATTTTAGTAGGGCCAAAATTAGGACTTAATCTAGCTTCTCATGCTAACTGAAGAGATCGAATGGTGACTCAATCTATTATGTTTCTTTCTTTTCATGAACTTCGATCTGGTAAAAATTTAGTTTTCACTTCATTTGTTATTATTAATAATATATTATTATTTTTCCAGTTCTCGACCACGGAAAGCTCGTCTATCACAGTATCTCATTGCCCTTCTTAACTATGGGGGCGTTCCAAGAGATTTTTTCATTAACCTACTAGCGAATGAGATTTTGCATGCACGCAACAGCTTGTCAAAGTCAAATATTCGTGCAGCTCTGAAAGGTGAAACACTGAAACACAGTTATAATACAGTTCAAATTGTTCACTGTTGGTAATTTGGCCCCCTCCCCTAAAAAACCCTCCCCTAAATGAATATGGTAAAGACTGATATTCTGAAAAACCGTATATATCTTGAAGATATTTGTATCTCTTACCATGTATTGGAGTTTCTAATAAAATAAAGATGTTTATTTGGATGCAGTGGCACTCATGCATGGAGAGATAGATGATAATTACACTATTGCAAGAATGATTTTGTCAGGAATTCCACTTGATGAATCCTACATTCAGTTGCGAATGCCTTTTTTTGTTAATCAAGAGGTTAAGAACCTTAGAAAAGGAAGACTTCAGCTTGATGATAGCTTTTTTCTTATCGGAACAGCAGACCCTACTGGCTCTCTGAAGAGCAATGAAGTTTGCGTTATCCAGTAAGTTCTGTTCATATGACAGTTGATGTTCTATCTCGATTAGTGCCTTAACATGTGAATCTGAGGGAGAATGATGAAGGAATTGACTATTCAAATGACTGTTGTAAACATTAATTACACATAGGAACTGAGGAACTCACGTAATAAATGTTCCAGGAATGAACTACAGCTGCTAATAATACGGAAGAATTAGCATTTATATTAGCTAACAGAATCCGTTGCATGTCAGAAGAATCTTGCCACATGTTTTCTTCTTCCAGAATCCAGATTGCAACTGCCTTTTCATTTGTGACACTTTTATTTAAAAAGGATAGTCTTCTCCTGCTTCATTTTCAGTGTCTTTTCTGTACAGTGAGACTGGGCAAATTGAAGGTGATGTACTAGTGTATAGGCATCCCGGTGTGCATTTTGGTGATGTTCACATACTAAAAGCTACACGTGTAGAAGGTATGGAAGATTTTGTTGGAACCTCAAAATATGGCATATTCTTTCCCACCAATGGTCCAAGATCCTTGGCTGATAAAATGGCTGGTGGTGACTTTGATGGAGACACGTTCTTGGTGTCCAGACACCCTATGGTACCCCTCTGTTTTACTCTATTTCTCTTGTCGCATTATACCAATGTTTCCTGTGTGTGTATATATATATATATCTTTGCAGAACGGTAAATTCCAACTTTGAGTTCGAAAATGATTTCTATATTATTTTTCTTCTCTCGAAAGCACCACTTTTATGAATTTGTTTTGAAAACACCCAAGTTTTATGTTTGTTTTAAAATACCACCCAAAGCCACTTGCACCTTAAATTGGGTCAGTATCAAAATTCCCACTTAAAAGACAATTACCACCAATACAAAACAAATGATTTAATTTAGAGATATAGGGAGAGATCAAAAAACGCACGAAAAAAAATTACAAAATTTTCAACCTAGATCTGAAAAAAACATAGTTTAAACTTTAATGTGGTTTTGGCTGGTAGTTTGAAAGAACTTAAAAAGGTACTTCTTCCTCTTTTTTCGACAAACAAAAATTAATCAAGTGTTTTCTTTGAGAAAAAACTGGCATATGGAATTTGGTCTCCTGAAATTTCCCTTTTACACACGTATCAATTTAGTATAATCCCGCTTAAAGATGTAGTTACCCTTACCCCGAGCAAATCGACAGGGTGCGTCCCTTATATTATGCAAAAAACCATTTTTGATGATCTTATTCATGTGAACGTGCCCTTTGTAAGCTTTCATTAATATTTCATATCTCTTAGCTAAATATCTTTAGACTAAAAAAGTTCCTCCTTTTAGCTGCTCACAACCTTCAAACAAAGTGAACCATGGACTCCTACTCCCATCTGCTGTCAATCAGCATCAGTCAATAGAAAGCCAAGTGAGTTTACGGCGGAGGAGTTGGAGCATGAGCTCTTCCAAATGTTCTTGACAACGAGGTTTCAGCCTAGGTATGATTCATTCCCCATGCACAATGTCGAATAAATCTGAATTTAATCTTGTCTACTAAAGCCAAAGATATTTGTGATATTTTACCCTCCTTTATGCAATATGGAGTAAATGAGTAATTGTTCGCTTTTTAAGTTTCTTTTAGTTGCTTATGTTTGAATGTAATTTCAGCTCCTCAGTCGGTCATGCAGCTGATGCTTGGCTTTGCTACATGGATAAGTTACTTTCTAGTGACGATCAGAAGGATGATAAACATAGCTTGAAGGATAAAATGTGCAGATTGGTTGATATTTACTACGAGGCACTTGATGCACCGAAAAAGGGAAAGAAGGTCAGTTTCTTCATTTTTGTTCTCTTTTTTGCTACTCTTGGGATAGTCCCTATTAGGACTAGAATTAGAGAATTGAGCTTTGTAACACAATCATACACAGAAATGAACAGAGAGAATAAGTCCCTGCGGATATTATCATTCAGCAGAGATATCCTCTTTTTGCCAAGGTAGACATGCCTTTACACTCAAAATTAAGTGTAATATTTAGATAATCTAATTGGGGTGAGAAAACCCTCATTTGCACTGGTATTCCTATACACGACCTTAGTCGTCTTTAGCAATCAGTAATAACAACATTCACTACAATAATTCCCAATTTTGCCTCTTTTTTGTCCCCAATTTATCTTTATTGAGCCTGAATCTTCTAATGCATTCTGGAGTAGGCTAGCCTCTTGTGTCTACTACTTCTTCTTAACATTCTTTTTCGGAACACTATCAATCTAAATTTATTGTTAACTGATCTATTTGTCTTATTTTCTGATGATAAACTTGTTCAATTATTTTTCTGAATAATAGTACATGCCATCAAAATCATATTATTCCTCTAATATTCTTTGTGATTTTGATGATGCTATTTCAAACTACCATCTACATTCTATGCACATGGACAGAAACATGACGGTGTTATGGATGTTCAATGGGAAGTACCACGCCAAGGATATAATAATATCGTCTTTCTTGAGAAGTTAAATAAAATGTTTATAAAAATATCAAGAAAAGGCATTAAAAAGCCATAACATCAAAATGAAGATTTTACAAGTCAGAACAACAAAATTAAGGAACAAATGGCATTCAATGGAGTTTCAGTCTTGCTTTTTTTTCCCCTCTGAAGTTGATGTCACCCACATTATTTCTGCAATGTAGGTTGAAGTTCCTCCTGATCTTAATCCAAGAAAGTTCCCTCATTTTATGGGGAGGAACAAACAATCCAGTTACATTTCCACGTCAATTTTGGGGGAAATATTTGACAAAGTAGATGAATTCATAGTGGAGGCACCCCCAGTTCAAGGTGAGAGTACTTCCTTTGTTCAAACTTATATCTACATTCGGTGTACGTTAACACAAACATGGTAATGCTATGGACCTTGGAAAGGGCCACTTCCCGAAAGTAGAGGAAATGGACATTGGACACACCAAAGAGGTAAATAGTATCATCTTTCATGAGAAGTTTATGCTCCCTCCGATCAATTTTAAGTGTCGTTTTAGGTTAGAAAAATTGATCAACTTTAGATGTCATTTTAGGTTTTTTTAGGAAAATAATTAGCATTCGGTTACGAGATTGTTATTGAAACTTATTTTTAATGAATACTTTTTCCTCAAATTGGTTATTGATTGGCTTAAATGAGGAACATACATTTAATAATGTGACAACATATATGTGATAATGATAAAAGGCAAGTGAATTAATACTTTAAAACTTGTGCTTAAACTTAAAATGACAGTTATTGTTGATTGGAGGGAATAACATGTTTATCGAAATATCAAGAAACGGCATTTAAAAGCCATAACATTGAAATAGAGATGTTCTAAGTAAGTACAACAAATGTAATGAACAAATGACATTCAATGTAGTTAATTAGTTTAAAATTATTTGTTGGCATTATGTTTTTGTCTACTGGGGCTTCAATGTGAGGAGAAACCTTTTTAGGGCTTTCTAACTCTTTTGTTGAATTGGATCCAACATGCTGCATATGTATTGGATAGTGTTTCATGTCAGTCCCGAGCATAAGATATTTGAAACATTGTTGTTTTTGGCGAGTCTAGGTAACAAAAATATTTCCTCAGTAGTATATGAGTTGTTTCCATAAGTGCCAGTAAAATTCGAATTGAATGGGATGATTGACAAGCGGTAATCATCGAGTTTATTTAACCCTGTATTCCTGTCTTTCCTTTTGAGAATTGTGAAAGTTATGTTCTGCTGCTTACTTCTTTTACATGTCCCAAGTTCGAAAGCTCCCATGCTTTGATATTGAAGTTCCTCTGCGATGCATCACGTCATGGGAGGATTACTACAGAAGCTACCGAAAGGAGATGACTGAGGCACTGAACTTAGACGACGAAGTAAAAAATGATGCTGCTAATGATATAATTCAGAAATACAAGCAGGTGACTAATTCTATTCGTTCTTGTTTATATTCCTTGGTAGGCTCTGTTCAGGCTTTTCCCTCTTTTGGTTTTGACCCTTTCATAGAGCTACTTTATAAATGCTATTCCCAAGATAAATAGACAAGGCCAAGTTTTGATGCTCTACATTTTCATTCATGGAGTTTCTTTTCCCCCCTTGTCTAGATACTGTATGGAGCTGATGAGTTTGAGAAGAGCCTAAGAGCATGGGAGGAGATACGCTTTGACGCTGTGGCCCTTTATCATGCTGCGTATGGCTACGCAATGCAGCAGGGCAAAGCAAGTTACTGCGGATTTGCATGGAAAGTGGCCGGTTCTGTCCTAATGAAGATCTTCATTGAAGAGCAGAGCGAGAAGCCCATCCTATGCTTGCCATCTGTGCTGCGTGAGATCCTTTAACAACCGATCCTGATCCCACGTCTCTCTTGTCATCCCATCCTGCCCTTTCGGTCGTTTCTGGTCATTCTATCTCGCCGTGCTAGTCAGGCACTAGTTTTCTATGAATAAGCAACAATGGAAATGGTCTGTAGGATAACTGTGTAGACTTGTATTGAACTAATGTATGTATGTAAATGTGAAGTGTTGTAAAAAAGGAGGGGTTATTTTGGAGATATAAGAAGTTAGGGAACTTAATTGTAATTAGAGTAATAAGAGTTCCTATGTTGTAATTGTAGTTGGTTAGTTTGTTAGAGCTGTTAAGCTGTGCTATATAAGCACTCGGGCTCCTCTGTACAAGGCACTTCCATTGAAACAGAAATTGTTGATTCCTTCAAACCCTCTCTTCAAAGCTATTTTCGATTCTTCAATGGTGAATTGATCACCATTTCAAATGTTATCAGAGCGCAGGTGAAGAGGAGAGTATTGGAGACTCAATTTCGATTGCTAATCAAGCTATAGCGAAGCAGACTCGAAGTTCCAGCAATGGCGACGCCGAATGAAGTCGTTCTTGAAGCCACACACCTACAGTCAAGTGTTCGCGCTTCTGGAGATCCACTCGCCCTCACCAATTCAGACCATCCAGGTGCGCAAATTGTGTCTCTGCAATTGACTGGATTGAATTTCTTGAATTGGAGTAGAAATGTCAAGATGGCATTAGGGGCAAAATGCAAATTAGGTTTCATTGATGGAAGCTGCAAGAAACCTGGTTTAGATTCGCCTGATCATCAAAATTGGTTGAGAGCAGATTATATGGTCAGATGTTGGATATTGAATTCAATTGGGAATTCGATTTCTGAAACTTTGATGTATGTCGAATCTGCAAAGCAGTTGTGGGAAGAGTTGATTGAGCGATTTGGCCAGACAAACGGACCACTGCTGTATCAGCTCAGGAGGAACTTGGCGTCGCTGGAACAGGGAAACAAATCTGTTGGGGAATACTATGGTAGACTCAAGAAAATCTGGGATGAGATTGGGAGCATCGAAGGATTGCCAGAATGTGAGTGTGGAATCTTGGCACAATGCAAGTGCAGTGTGATTCAAAAGATTCTTGACAAAGAATCTAGAGCAAGACTGATGGAGTTCCTCATGGGACTGAATGAATGTTTGAAGGAGCCAGAAGAATACAGAAGATTGGTTGGGAAATTATTATATCTCAACATCACCAGGCCAGACATATCATTTGCAGTACAGCACTTAAGCCAGTTCCTAAGTAATCCAAGAGAACCTCACTTGAAGGCTGCAAATCATGTGGTGAGATATCTCAAGGGCACTGTAAACTTGGGGCTGTTCTATGCTTCAGATTGTGACCTCAATTTGATTGCATATAGTGATGCAGACTTGGGAGCATGCAGCTTTACAGCCAGATCAGTCACAGGGTATTGTATGTTCTTAGGAACATCAATGATCTCATGGAAAACAAAAAAGCAGAAGACTGTGTCAAAATCGTCAGCTGAATCAGAGTATAGGAGTATGTCTTCTGCAGCCAGTGAAGTAGTGTGGCTACACAGAACTTTGCAGGATCTGGAAGTGAGAATCAGCTTACCTATCACAATGTATGGAGACAACAAGGCAGCTCAACATATAGCAGCCAATCCAGTCTTCCACGAGAGGACTAAACACCTAAACATAGATTGCCACTATGTTAGGGAAAGAGTTACTGAAGGCTTCATCAAAACAGCCTTTGTGAGGTCTCAAATGCAATTAGCTGATGCACTTACCAAGCCTCTTGGAGAAGCGCAACACAAGTTCTTTGTATCCAAGTATGGACTTGTTGACTCATCAACATGTCCTACTTGAGGGGGGGATTTGGAGATATAAGAAGTTAGGGAACTTAATTGTAATTAGAGTAATAAGAGTTCCTATGTTGTAATTGTAGTTGGTTAGTTTGTTAGAGCTGTTAAGCTGTGCTATATAAGCACTCGGGCTCCTCTGTACAAGGCACTTCCATTGAAACAGAAATTGTTGATTCCTTCAAACTCTCTCTTCAAAGCTATTTTCGATTCTTCAATGGTGAATTGATCACCATTTCAAAGTTATTCATATATGGACATGGACTAGTCCCTTTTCTTTAGTAAGTAGGTATGTATCATGTATGTATATGTCCATCTTGTAAGTTGCAACTAGATAATGCTCATTTTAATCGGTTTTAATAAGAATAACATGTGTATTGTATGTATAATTAATTAATTATATGTCAAAATTGGAATTCCTGGTGCTGTAATTTCTAATCGGCTAAATGCTACTTCTGTGATTGTTTGTATGTTTTGATTATTTGCTTTGGTGGTGTACTTGAGTTGACCCGATCAGTGTGTTTAGTATTTGAATGTGAGAACCACTATACGTCTAAGAATTTTGTAACAATGGTGTGTATTAAACGCGTCATATACTACGTGTAGTGACATAAAATACAAGTGATGCATTTTTGAACAAATGACATTATTACTTATTAGAGAACATTGCCGGTCAGAATATTGGGCCTAATATTTGTTTGGGTTTAGTTTGATATTTGGGCCGATAGCACATGTATAAAGCTGGTATAAATAGAAGTGATGTTGTTTCCATTATAAATAATAAAAGATAAAATTAATTAAAATAATCTAAGTTTTGGAGATGTGTTAAAAACATATTCACACTTTTCATCGGTAAAAACTAAAAAATAACTCAATATTTGGAGAGGTGGTAACAAAGTATTCGAAATTGTCAAATAACATTATTCTTATTAGAATAACTCAATATCATTCGAAATATAATATGATCTTAATTACGATGATTATGTGTTAGAAACAAATGACTAGATACTTTGTTTTCACATCTCCTAAATGTTTTATTATTTTTCTTTATCATTAAAAGGTGGAGGTTTTTAACACCTATTTAAAAGTTGGATTATTTTAATTTATTTCTCCATAATTAAAAAATTCAAAATATAACAATAGCAATAACAACGACAACGAACAATAACAGCAGCCACGTCACCTAATCAACTATCGTGTTCATCTCTTTAAATACATGAATCAGGATGCTGAGACAAAAGTACGAAGAAACAAGATCATATTTGTAACAACCATCTCAACCTCCAAGGGTTCTCTATAGCTCATCAATTCAATTTATATTGATGACTCTTGGTCAGGGACGAAACTAGGAATGAAAGTTTGGGTGTGCTGGATTCTCTTATGCAATAAAGAAAAAAAAGTGTAAAAAAAATTGAATGAAAATAGAGAAATATAGTGATGAAATTGAGAATTAGATTTACCATCTCTTATATAATTTATTAGGTACATAGTAAAAAAATTATTGTGAAAAATTTTGAACGAAAATAGAGATATATAGTACTCCGTATAAAATAGATAAGGGATTGAGAGATGTTGTTCAGGGGTGAGAATCGAACCCTCGACTTGGGGATCATGTGCAAGGCTTATACCAACAGGATAAATCCTACCTTGTATCCTACATTTCAACTATATATTACATATTTAGGGGTTGACCCTCTGGATCGGGTACTGTATGACCTATTTAGGGGTTGACCCTCTCACTCACAAGTGACTCCATGTTTCCACGAGGATTCTCTAAACCATAGTTTTGACCCATTAAAATTGTTTTGTCCACAGACACCAAAATTCCCAAAATATGTGATTTTTTTCCCCTAAGCCAATCGGGGTATGATATGTACACCGCTAATTTTTACTATTTACACCGCTAATCCACCGCATCCCTATGCGGTGGATTAAGAAAATTTTAGCTCGATATACCGCATGTACATGCGGTATGTCGTTTGACTGTATAAAAACACCGCACGTACGTGCGGTGAGTTAGGTTAAAACGGAGTCCGTAATACGATAATCCGGTTGGGTCGGAGCTATCCGAAACCCACCGCATGGGCATGCGGTGGTTTTGAATTTTGGGTAAAACAATACCGCGTGGGCATGCGGTATGGTTTTGAATTTTGGGTAAAACAATACCGCATCTCCATGCGATATGAATTGTTACCGTTGGGGCCCAATATAAATAGGCGTGGGGGGCCCAGTTTTCCGACACACCGAATCTTCTCCGATCCCTTTCTTTCCGAGCCCGACTCGAATCTTCTCCCATTCCTTTGATTCCGAGCCCGACTTTTGGATCCGTCCATTCCCCGTCCCCATATCTACCACCACTCTGTACCCGGGTTTTAAGATGGTGAAGGACAACCGTGGGAAAGCCGTAGCTGATGATGTCGGTCATGTTCGGAGACATCCGTTACAGGTAACATTTAATGTTTATAATAATCAATTTGCTTTATTTGTTAATTTGAAAGAAATAGTGTTAACATTTCATTGTTATATATAATGTAGCCGGAGCCCACTATACAGAGGCGGAGGACGACAGATGTACCGCCACCGCTGGAGACACAGCCTCACCCTACGGTATGTTAAAATTGTTACTAGGTGTAGGGAAATTGATATCGAATAAGTATATATTTCTGTTTTCTTAGGAATTGATAGTATGAGGTTGAAATCATTTATAAACCTTTGGAAAATCTTGCACCATTTAGTCAGTCATACGATATAGTATCGTATTCGAGCCATAGGATTCTGACAAATACTAGGTGTAGGGAAATTGAAATCGAATAAGTATATATTTATGTTTTATTATGAATTGTTAGTATTAAGATGATATCATTAATAAACCTTACGAAAATGTTGTCACATTTAGACAGTCATACGATATAGTATTGTAATTGAGCGATAGGATTCTGACAAATATATTTTAAATTACACAGCCTGTGTTGTCGAGAAATTTGGGAGAGAGGGTAGTATTATAATCTGCTAGGAGAGCTGCCATTAGGGAGAGGCAGACGTTGGAGGGTGTATCAGTTCCGATGGAGACGGATATCGACGCGGTAGATGATGATACCGCGGCTGCCGTCAGGGAGACCCAGACGTTGGAGGATGTAGTGGATCCTCCGGAGAGGGACACTGAGACGGTAGGAGCTGATACTGGGCACACGTCCCAGTCATCTATAGAGACATATCAGAGTCTGGTGCAGATTGAGCTGCACTTGATGTCTGACCACACGGATGACCCAGTGGTGCAGTCGACCGGAGAGTCTGGTCAAGGCGACCAGGGTATTGAGATGCTGGAGGAGTACCTACGAGGGGACCGAGCACGTCAGACGGGTGAGCACTTGCAGACTGGAGCTGAGAGAGTGGTAGAGCAGGTGCAGACTTATCCTGACAGTTATCGGGACTACTTTGGGACTCAGTTTGCGAGCGAACAATTGAACTCGTATGACGACACGGCACCTCTGTTCGGAGATGTGGGTGCTGGGACGAGTCATGCTCGAGGTGGCGACCAGGAGCCATGAGCCGTTGCGCAGATAGATTTTGCGTCGTTCACCCCGGTCGGTTCTACGGGTGTAGGGAGGACGCCTGGGAGTCAGCATGCGGCGCCATCGTCGACGCCGAGGACCGCCGAGCCTGAGCCGATCATTGGGATTCAGCATGCGGTGCCATCGTCGACGCCGAGGACTGCCGATCATTGGGAGTCAACAGGCGGCGCCATCAGCGACACCTAGGAACTTGGAGGGTGTGCCGATTGCCGGGGGGCATGAGAGGCATGTACGTGGACAGAGATGTTCTTCGGCCCCACCTACTGAGTCAGCTGGACCTTCGAGGCATGTGTTGCTGGATATGGGAGGAGACGAGCAACATGATCCGATGTATGGGGCATCTGACGATGTTCGTCAGGATATGAGAGGAGACCAGGCGGCACAGCCCCCTGTCCGTGCAGTGCAGAGGAGGCGGAGACAGCGTGGAGAGAGCAGTAGTGCAGGAGGTGATGGGCAGCATGGCGAGCCTAGCAGGACAGGGGTCATTCGGGCTGTTCTGCCCAAATGGCCGGGGGGGCCACATACTATTTCCCTTCTGAGAGACTACGAGACCCACATTGCACAGGCCATTTGGAGACGGGAGGACGAAGCCTTGCGTAGGGGTGTGCGTGTGCAGAGACGAGGGCAGTCGTTGGGCCGTGTAGAGGCGTTGTTGGAGGTTGATGGACGGGAGTCCTGGTTTCCCGCAGTGCGGGAGATTGGGTTCTGGGACCTCAGAGATTTTGAGTGGGATCATGTGGATCACACTCTGATCGGGGCATTTGTTGAGCACTGGCACCCCGAGACGAACAGTTTTCACTTCGCATGGGGAGAGATCACCGTCACACTGCACGATGTGCTCTTCATACTTGGCCTTGGTTTGGATGGAGATGAGTGTATTCACTTGGATGATGTTGTCGCCTGGAGGGAAATAGTTGGGGAGTATTACGGCTTGACTCAGAACGAGCGGCAGAGCGCATGGGCCCATGGAGGACCTACTGTTCAGCTCCTCCTTCAGAAGATAGCACCGATGCGATAGCGGGTTCGAGATGGCGCCCCACTTGAGCATGATATGGAGTGCATCTTGGGTGTTGTGCTGGGGATGATTGCGACAGCGACCTTGTTCATCGACAAGTCGGGCGGAAGATTGCGACCGGAGGTGATCCGTAGGTTTATGGATGCAGCGCAGGTGTCGCATCTTTCTCTAGCTGCAGGGGTCTTGTCGTGCTTGTACCGGGGATTGGGCGAGGCGACTCGGGAGTTGGCCAAAGACATGGACGGTTGTACAAAACTATTGGAGGTAAGGCATTCGTTCTGTGATTATTTATTTTAGAAGTTCTGTAACTAGATTATAATGGCTATGTTGCTGATAGTATTGTTCCTTTGTAGGTGTGGATATGGTTGCATTTTCCGGTGTTCAAGCCCGGCATGACGCTCGATCGGAGGCTAGCTCGGGATCCGCGGCGCGGGGTGAGGTACGTCCTGGGGGCGACACCATTTTCCAGTACGGTCACCCGGGATGATAGGCCTCGCATCGAGCGACTGGATGTTCTGCGGCGGAGGCTGGATGAGATGACAGTCGACGAGGTACGAACACAATTTATATCCGCACTTACATTTGTCATACTATATACCAGATTTTAGTCGTAATAACAATTTCTATTCCATTGCAGATCGAGTTCATGCCATTTGGTAGACACTTGGATTTTGATGGAGATCTGCGTCTTTCGAGATATAGGGGCACCATTCGGTGGTTGTTCGAGGAGGAGCCGTATATGCCGGACCGTGTGCTGCGACAGTTTGGTCGGGTTCAGCACATTCCCGCTGATCCAATCAGGCCTGCCGTAGTGCTCAGACCGAAGTCCGCCAAGTGCAAGAAGGAGGCGTCGTTCCACCCAGCTGACAACCACTGGGCGCACAGGTTCGATCATCTTTTCCCCATGGAGGAGTTGCCACGGACCTCTGAAGAGTACCCATATGGCGTGGCCGATGACTATCTGGAGTGGTTTCACCGCCATAGTCATCCATACCTACTTCCTGACACTCCTCGACACCAGCCCATCATCCCACCGCCGCCACCCCCGCCGTCGCGACCCCCGACGCCGCCCACCACGCCGCCGCCACACCCGCCGTCGCCACCCCCGCCGACCATTATTGAGCAGCGCCATCATGCGGCTGGGTTGGAGATTCAGCGAATCATGCAACTTGGAGTTGAGTTGACTCCGGCACACCTGGCTCGCATCTATCAGCAATTTTGGGGTCCTCCCCCACCGTGACGGTGCCATCTGGGATGATGTATGTGGTTGTTCTGTTTGCGGGTAGATGACTATTTGTGTAGTAGTTGGTAGTTTGGATTTTTTTTGTGCAGTAGTTTGGATTGTTTTTTGTGGATTAGTTGATTATTCGATTTCGGATTACGTAGGTTATGTGTTTGTGTGGATTTGATGGTTTGTTACCGTTGCAGATCGCTTTCAAATTTGAATAGTATTTCCGTACCCAACGTTCAATATCATGATTCGAAACGAACTTTATAAAATTACAAGCAACGAAATACAAATGACCCTAATAGTCAAGTGTTACGCACAATAGCTTCATCTAGCTTCATTACAAGAGCTTTTTTTTCCTCTTCCAGAACTGCAACTTGACTTTTCAGGATATCAATCCGCCAACGGGCTTGTTGGTTTTCGACCAGGAGCGACCGATTTTCATCACGTAGTCTCTTTATCATCGCCTCCACCGTTTTTGATCGCGGACTACCAGTGTATAGAACCGCCTCAAACTCTTCCATCGTGCCTTGACGTATTATGTCGTTGCTTGAGCTTTCCCCGCTGTTGTCTGACATGTTGAGGTGTGTGGTTAGTGGCCAGAGACTCCAGGTTATATAGGTTTAACATACCGCATGGACATACGGTTGTATACCGTATGTCAATGCGGTATTGTATACCGTATGGCCATGCGGTGAGACCTAGTCTATAAGAGGACCAACCCGGCACCGGAAACACACCACACCACCGCCGGAAACACACCCCCACCGACAATGTCGTCTGAACAAAGACCAATTCCCCGTGAAGACATGTTCACCAAACACTACAAGAAGGAGCCGCTTGGAGGCATCGCTTTTACTGCAACGTGCCGTCACTGCGGTCATCGCTACACCGTGACCAACAACCTGCAGCACGGTCATCTTAAGAGGCACATCAACAACAAGCATGCCGACGAGATTTAGGATTCATGTGTTGGATATCCGACTTATGTGTAGTCGTTCGTATGTGTCAGTCTGATGAACTTGTTGTTATTGTTGGTTGTGTAGTCGTTCGTATGTGTCAGTCTGATGAACTTGTTGTTATTGTTGGTTGTGTAGTCGTTCGTTTGTGGTAGTGTGAGAAGTTGTTGTTATTGTTGGTTGTGAAGTAGTTTGTTTGTCGTCTAGTTGTAACAATGTTGTTTGAATAACAAGTCGGTTCGTACGCTATTTGTGTCATGTGTTTCCTATTTCAACGTACTTTCTATATTTCTTGCAACACTTGAAATAATATATAATGGAAATCACCGAGGCGACTGGAGAGAGAATTTAATTAAACGGTTGAACTGCTTACACATGAAAATAAAACCCATACACATCACACTACATACTTGGTAATACATGTCTACTCACTATCTTCCTCCGATGACCTCTCATTAATGGAAATGAGAATATTCATTTGGTTGAACGCGTAATACCTTTCCCCTGCGTTGAACGCTCGAAGCTTGCGGATAACATGATCACATAGGCCCTCAGCCCCGATGTCGTAAACGTCGTAACGACAATATCTTCTGATGTGATTCGCGATTTGCGCCTCTGCATCCAAGTAATACGATTCGGGAAATCCTCTGTCGTCATAACAATGCGAACAACAGAAGTCGAGCGGATATGCAATGTCGGTGTCCGTATCGATATGACACTGAAATATAACGCACGAATTTCCTGGAAGGTATGCTGGATGCTTGCAGGTGCATTCCTCCGGCCACCGGGGCTCCGAGCAACGAACTAATGTGACTTTGTACTCCAGATAACCTGCCGTCCGCCGGTATATATCCATGTTGGTCACCATTTTGTGATTCGGTGGACACCCGGTGTGGTGGTTTCTGTGGCGGATGTCATGATTTATAGGCCATACACCGCAAGGGGAGGCGGTGTCTTACTACCGCATGGTAATGCGGTACATCGTAACCGGTCCGGTCCGGTCCCACTTGCCACATTTTGGAACATAGAGCAGAAGGACCGCATATACATGCGGTGGTTAACACCGCATACACATGCGGTGACAACCGCATATACATGCGGTAATAACCACCGTATAAACATGCGGTGGTCCCATTTTGGCTATAAAAAGCGGTGTTTAGTACCGCATATACACCTCATACGAATCAAAACAATCAAATCATGGTTAGAATAGCTGAGTTTGAAGGTGAGACAGAGATGGGTGTGTCATACAAAATAATACGCGATAAGTTTTCGAGGCCATACGAAGATTATTTGTGCAATTGTCAGCACAAGCGGTGGTGCCAAACGTTCCCTTGCTGTCTTGCTCAAGTTGTCTGCTACAAAGGCGTTGAAGGCGACAGATACGCTTTCTCGGAGCCGGTTGAACTGGCGTGTCTGAGAGGTCACCAATTACACGTTGAGGACCCCGAGTCATACTACCGCGAGGCGGTTGAGGCAATCAAATGCGCAATCAGCGACCTATTCAGCGATGTCAGGCTACACTGCGCACTTGAGATTGCAAGGTTCACTGTCGACAACGCCGTCCGTCCAGCGAACGACAGAGTGAAGAAGTACGCATTCAACCGCATTGAGATCCAGATTAGCCCGAGTATTCTCGAGGAGTCAGTAGGTAGCTGTACACTAGATCCTAACTTGTGGTGGGACCCTTTGCAAGGTATTGCTCCGCAGATGCAATGGCTTGATAGAGCCTCCTGAAGTTCATCTCTGTGCATTCTGTGGATAGACCCTTTGCAAGGATATCCATCAGTAGAGTAGGAACCAAGTTTGTGTAAAATCATTATGTAGAATCCGTTTAATAGGCTATGTATCACCGCATGTGTAATGCAAATGATTTATCAGTGAAATATAATTACTGGTTTAACTCGTGACCGGATAAATTCACTATAAATGATACACAACAATTTAGGACACGACAACATTTTACCTATGGTACATAACAACTACCAACCGACTCCTCTACATTGCTTGGCAAAATGTGAATATGTATTCGGTGAAATGCGTACTTTCGAAGCTTTGTGTTTGCACGCCGCACGACTTTTTTCACGGTGTATCTTGCCACCTGCGTTGCATTGGCCAATCCGAAGTTGGAGAAAAAGTCGCTAACAAGCTCCGTAATTGCCTCCGTCGCGTGAATATAATATGCTGCAGGGTTATCCCTATACGAGTACGGCCTTGTCATGCGGACATCCTCGTAAGTCACTCCTTCAACGCACTCGAGGTCCACTGAATCGGAAACTCTTGCTGTATCGCGTTCTTCGCATACAACTTGGCAAAGGCAGCACGGCCATCCTGTCGAGCTTCTGTGCTGACAGTTGCACAATATATCGTCCGGTGGCGTACGAAAAGTTTCGACTGTAAGTCTAAACCTGCTGCCTGATCTTGTCTCTGCTTCATACACTTTGGTAGTTGCCATAGTGGTTATGGTGTACTGAAAGTCTCAAACAACCGCTTTTATAGTTGTCTTTTGACACCACCGCATGACCATGCGGTATACATATACCGCATTCTCAGGTGGTATATGTATACCGCATGGTCATGCGGTATATGTATACCGCATGACGTCATCTTCCCAGCACGTCTAAGCGAAGACATTAAGCAACGTACCAGCACGGCGACACCATTGTATGGTATGAATTTTGATAATTTCAGGGAATAACACATTACATGAAAACGGATAAAGTGCCTCATTTTTCATATTAATTAAAGAGATAACATTGCAGCAAAAGTAACTCAGTTACTTTGTTTTTCCGCATCGTCGTCATATCACACATCAAAGGAAATCATTATTGTTCTATTCATCTGATGGTGAAACATTCTCCGGCGGCACTACGACTACCCGAAACCGAGAGTTGCCTAAGTAGCTAAACATCAACCCCGCCCCTACACGCACGTCACGTGATATCGCGAAATTATTCCATCCTTGTGCGAGCCAGAGCGCCCCGGATCTGTTGCGCTCAACCCGGATGCTGGTGCCTCTCCTCCCTGCCCCATTAGTCAGCGTTATTCTTTCGACGCCGGCCAGCCCGTATTCTTCTTCGAAGTTGGAAGGCAGAGGCTGCAATTTTTAAGATGTACTTAGTGAGTTCGGAACATTGTGAATTATATGTCAGACGACAGAATGGGGCTTACCAATATTTGTGTCAGCGAGACGTCTTCTACCCACCAGAAAAAATCCCTCGATCCGCTCCCTGAGACTGAGTAGAAAGGTCTTGGTGTATTACCAGCCGCCATGTTGTAATAATCACGACATCGCACGGGGGTCATTTATAGCGGGAAAACATGTCCCGTTGTATGCGAGAATTATACCGCATTACCGCATGTGTAAGCGGTGGTTCACCGCATATCTATATGGTAAGCGTCACCGCATTGATATGCGGTATTCAAAAAAGTCCAAAAACGTAAAGGCACGGGTACATCGTGATCTTCTTCCGCCATCGGAGTTGGTCGTCCAAATTCCATCGGTCGAAGGAGAGCGAGTCTCTTATAAAAGTGCGAAACTGAGAGATTCCGTCGTGAGTTCCGACGAAAGTTCCCAGCTTCGTCCTCTTGTAAGAGGTTCATTCTCCCTTGACAGATGTAATTTAGACGCCCACTCCGATGACGGACGAAGATGACGGTGTACCCGTACCTGTACGTTTCCGAAACATTTACAGTTTTGTTTGGATAATCAATAGTCATCCGCAGGATAACGTAAAAGATGTTATGGACGTACATGTGTACTATCACAACTTCTTTCACGTTATCCTGCCGATAACTATTGCATTTTATTAGATCGAAGCTACATAACCCCACATCGAAGCGATATAACCCGAGCAACATGCCAGCGGCCAGCGATTTCAATCAAAAGACACAAATCGCCGGCCGTGGCATGTTGCCTAGGCTATCATCGCTATTGAGCCATGAAAAAAGCATACATACGGATTTTATTTAATTTATGAGACGAAGTGATATAACCCGTGCAAACTAGTCAATGGTCAAAAATTTCGATCTGAAGACACAAATCTTTGGCCATGACTAGTTCGCACAGAGTATCGTCGCTTTTCCGCCACGACAAATGTCACGAACCGGCCATGGGGGTATATATAGATACATACCGCATGGGCAAGCGGTACACGGTGCTTCACCGTTTACCTATGCGGTGAGATACCGCAGACATATACGGTGTCCATTGCACCGTGCACCTATGCGGTGGGCCCACAAATTCAAATAATTCAACACCAACGGTCATCTGGAAACACCGCATAGGCATGCGGTGTTACTGTATAAGAAGTCACCCGCTCTCCGTTGGAATGCATCCAATCCCATCACACCCCATCAACGGTTATTTTCTAATATGGTTAACGACGACACCAGCCGACGACCTTCAAGCCCGGGGGAGGAAGCACCTACCGCGACGCCAATGGCCGATAACTCACCACCACCTCGTCTTCCGGTATGTGATTAATGTTTATCATTTGGAATGTCGTTGTAGGTAGAATATAGGTACTGGAATCATATGGAATGGAAACCAAGATATAGGTACCGGTTATGTAGGGGAATAAATTAGGTTCTGAAGTAGAGCAGACAGAAACCATGAATGGTTCACGTAATATATATGCACTGTTTGCATGCTGGCAGCTACCACTGGAGGAGCAGGCTGATCCGATGCCGGAAGACGGTCAGGACGATCAGGCCTGTAACCAGGAGTACCGCGATTACACTCCCGAATTTGCTACATCCCAGACGTGGACCAATCGCGACGATCTCTTACAACACTGTCGTGGCACAGCATTAAAACTTAATATGGTTTTGACAATCAAGCGTTCTTGGGGGAGCACTCCTACAAGGCGTGGGAGTCTATTGCTCGCATGTGAGAAGTACGGCCAGTACACTCCCCGTAAGAGACAGCGAGTAGCCGGAGATGATGCAAGCGGGAACACACGCAGAGCTGTTTCGAAGATAGAGGGGTGTCCGTTTGCATTGTCTGGCGTGGAGTTCAAACGGGGCGAATGGGGCCTGGACGTTATTCATGGCAAGCACAACCATCTACTCCCCGGTGCATTGGACGGTCACCCGTACGTCGGACGGATGGATGCAGATGAAAGAGACACTACGTTGGCCCTTACCGTCGCTGGTACCCCACCAAAACCGATTTTAGCTACATTGAAGATGACAGCTGACGCACGACAGAAGCTGAACTTCACATCGCGGCGCCAAGTGTACACTGCGAGAGCAAAGTTTAAAGCTGAAGCGAGAGGAGATCGAACAGTCTCCCAGGAAGCACTCCGCATTTTGCGGGATAAGGGTTACTACTATTGTACGAGGAGATCCCCTGACGATCCCAACAGGCTTCAAGATCTATTCATTGCCCATACAGACGCTCGCCATCTTCTAGCCATGTTTCCATACGTCGTCCTCGTCGATAGTACATACCGGACGAATGCGTAAGTTTCTATATACACTTATTCTTTTACCCATTCCCACCACGGCATGCGAACTCAAATATTTCATTGTGCAGGTACGGGATCCCTTTGTGTGAGTTCGTTGGATTTACTTGCACAAACAAGAACTTCGTCATCGGGTTCTGCTTCATGTCGCACAAGAACACAGATACGTACATTTGGGCGTTGGGGCAGCTCGTTTACCTCATGCGAGGTAATCTTCCTAACGTTATTGTCACTGATCGAGAGCTGGGGTTGATTGCGGCGCTACGAGAAGTTCTTCCCAACGTCAGGCATATGTTGTGCACAGTGCACGTCCTCCGACGATGCGAAGAAGCTGCTTTCCAGAAGTCAAAGAATCTTGATGTTGCTAGGCGTTTCAAGAACGCATGTGTTGGCCTGTTCCAATCCAGATCGGTTGAAACTTTCACCGCTAGAAGGAGGGGTATGCATGCAGAGTGGGGGCATATCGAAGGGCTTATGCCGTATTTGGAGGCGACGTGGTTACGAGATTACTCGGAGCAGATAGTTCGTGCATGGACAGACGCAATCCAACATTTTGGTACGACCACAACGAACAGGTGCGCCTACGTTTTCATTATAAAATTCATTATACACGTAATTTGTTTACATATAACTATATTCACCTACGAGTCTCACTTATCTTTTAGGGTTGAGGCGGCTCATTCTGTGTTGAAAAAGACCTTAAACTCTGCAGTCGGTGATTTCACTCACGTGATAAACACAATCGATCTGATGATGGCGGATCAAATCTGGGAGGTGAAAAATACACTGGGGAGAGCGAACAACACCTGGCCTACATACTCCCACGACCTATGGATGTTCGATCGAATTCGGAATATTGTGTCGAAGGAATGTTTCAACCTGTTGTTCGAAATCTACACAAAGATGGAAGCGGAGCCACCTTCGCAACCATGCAGAGATGCATACTGGAGGGACGTCTACGGTCTTCCATGCACACATGACATGCAAGCTTGTCGAGACACGCAGATACCCATCAGACCATCCCAGATATACAATTTTTGGAAGCAATTGGATTTCAAGAGGCCTCATGTTGACAATGTCCAGGATAACACTCCCCTCAGCAGAGCTGATGTGGACATGTCGCGCATGATCAGTTTGTTCCAGAGCGGAGCTATGGACGAGGATACTCGTTGGAGAATCGCGTCGGCATTCAACGACGGGGATCGTCCCTCCCAAACACCGTTGACCACCCCTGACCCGGAGGACCGTAGACCGCCCGGGAGACCGAGGATTCGCCACCCCTGTCAGACGAACCCTCTACCTTGGGAACGTGAGCGTGCTCGGGCTGAACGTCGGGCAGATAGACAGGCGACCACTGGATCCGCACGAGGGCGAGGCCGAGGTCGGGGTCAACCGGCATCAAACGAAACAGATGACGTGGAAGGTACTGAGGAGGCCACTGGGTCCAACGACATTGCCATCGACGACCCTCCTAGAGGCCGAGGAGTAGGCAGAGGACGAGGACGGGGTCGTGGAAGGGGACGTGGACGAGGTCGATCAGCGTCGGAGCCAGCTCCGGAGATTGTAGGTGACATTCCAACACCAGCACCTACGGCGCTTCCACCACAGAATCTACCTCGAGTAGAATTCAATTGGGGCACTGGCAACATCGACGAATTCATGATTACTTTCGTACGAGCCGTCACAAATGTTGCAGGTGATGGTCACTGTGGGTATAGGTCTTTAGCTTGTCTTCTGAACTTGGGACAAGATGCATGGCTTCGAGTTCGACGAGAGCTGGCCGTTGAGTTGCAGGTGCATTCAGATCGATACCATTACTATCCGGCCTTAGATGAGCTCATCATGAGGGTCAACTATTTCGGCACGTGTCATGATGCTACGTATTGGATGGAGATTCCGATCATGGGCGAGGTGTTTGCCACGCTTCACCAGCGTCCTTTGGTGATTTTGTCACGGATGATGCCTATGTTGTGCCTACCTCTGTACGCCACCGGTGGCCCGTCAGTACCGGCCTATGAGGAGCTAGATGGAATAGCTTTAGTCGGCAACAACAACCATTTCGTTCCGGTACGTTTCGTATTTCATATTCATTAATTTGTTACTGTTTTGTTTCTCTTTTCTAACATCAATATTAACCTTGTATTCACAGATTTGGTTGTTGCCTGGTTCACCTCTTCCTCTAGTCTACGTCACATGGACACGGCATCACGATCGCACTGTCGACGGTTGGGACGAGCAGTTTGCAGCGAGGATTGCACGATATAGAGCTTACCGCCATCGTGATGGTGGCCGTCCCCTACCGTATTAGCATTTCCCACTTTCGGATGTCATTTTTCGAACTTCATATGTTCAATTGGGTTGTATCTTTCTCTATTCCATTTCACATCCGAACATCCGAACTCCATATTTTCGTCATCGCTTATATCTATCGCACTTTCGTTTTAATCATCTTTGTTTTCAATTCAACATATGATTTTTTTCAGATCACGGCGTTTATTAAAAGTTAATTCCACTGTAGTAGGATATACCATTGCAAATGTCCATGGATTATACGATAAATTCGTAGTGTGGACGAATACCGCAACCCTAAGCGGTGTGTGTCGGTTCGTATCGGTCCCCTCAGCTCTTCCAAATAGTTAAGCGCAAATCGGGTTATCCGATACCCACCGCATGGGTATGCGGTGGGGTTGGAACGGAACGGAAGTGCTCACCGCATGAAGATGCGGTATGTCTCTATACGGTGGCTATCACCGCATATACATGCGGTGGTCTACCGCATGTATAAGCGGTAGGTCGTTGACCGTCATTAAGTCGGTCATTAACTCACCGCATAGGTATGCGATGATTAGCGGTGGAAATAATAAAAATTAGCGGTGTAGATATCGTTTCATATGTTGAGTTTTATAATGTGATATAAGTAGATATAGATTACACATGAAACTGAAAATATCCCTGGGCCCACCTTTCCCTCCAACTCAAACCAGCTATATATCCCACACTCCCACGGAAGTCGGGACTCACCAAAAAAGCCGCGCAGCGTCCTCTGTCTTTCAATCTTCCACGCCGACGATGGTCTCACCGCCTGAAAGCACCGCCCTGACGGTAAATCAATCTCGAATAGAGCTTGTGAATCACTATCCATTTCAAGCGATGCTGATCGTCATCGTCTCTGTCACTGCTTTTTGCACAAACAATTTCCCCTTAATTTTCTCCACATCGATCGGCGACTGCCATATTCATGCTCGTCTCCACCATTTACTTGCATCTAGTGCGTTTAATTTTACCGATTCCAGCGCCGATCGCTCCAACGATTTCTATTTCGATTTGCAGCGGAGTCGTCATTGCGGGTTTAAGCTCCCGCGGATTTTTGGAGGAAGGGCGAGAATGGAGACTATCGGAGCCGGGAAAGCTAAGGATCTGGTGGAAGCGAACTCTGCCGCTGGCGTTAACCTCGAAGATGCCTATGGAGAGGTTATGGCCACGGAGGATCAGCTCGTCACTCCTTGGGCCGTTTCTGTCGCTAGGTCAGTTTCTTTCTTCGCTAATTCCGATCACTTTTATTCTTTGTTTCAGTCAATTTCTCGGAAGATGAATTTCTTCAAAATCTCTACACTGCGGACAATTCTGGTCGCATTTATCTCATAAAGGGATTTCTGTTTTCTTTTTTCTGCTCTTCTAGAGTTCTAGTTGAGTTTTCTTTGATCCTTTGTCACTGTGACAAGCAACAATAGTTTGGTTGCGTGGTGTCGCAACAGAGAAAAACTAAAGTTCAAATGATAGAAAAGTTTCTGTTGGTAGTATATTATATTTTTGGAGTGTTGTGATCTGGTTAGTGGTTCCACCACTTGCTTGATTCTGTAGTCTTCTGTTTATTCTCAGGCTCTTTTTGGGCCTGGTCTTTATTAGCTTTATCCAGATAAAAGATGAGGTGTAAAATGAAAATAACGTTGTTCTCTTGTTCAATTCTGCAAATTAAGCTTGATACTCCAAGTTGATGCAAACATTCTTATTGATCATTAGGTGGCCATTTTTCCCTTTAGGCTTTGATCATAAGTTGATTGCTTTTTTATTTATCTATTTTGTGTTACAGCGGGTATACATTGTTGAGGTATCCCCGATTCAACAAAGGACTTGCATTTAGTGAGAAAGAGCGAGATTCTCACTACTTGCGTGGCTTACTGCCACCTGTTGTATTAAGTCAGCAGCTTCAGGTTCTGGCAACTGATCTCTTTCTGTACACTGAAGCTTTTGATGGTATGTGGTTTGATGGTTCTTTCATTAATTCTTAGGAGAAGAAATTGATGCAGAATATTCGTCAATACGAGGCCCCACTGCATAAATACATTGCTTTGATGGACCTTCAGGTAACTGACTTTACTTTCTTCATGCCGTAATTTTCACAGGGATTCATGACTCTATAATTTTGCTATAAGCTTAAACCTTGAGCTGGATGCATATTATGTGTTACAACTCACCTGTTACATGCCAATAATATAGGTTGACTTTGTGATTCATGGTTTTTAATTTCTGAAGTTGTTTATGTTTCTAGTCCTTTGTGCATAAGATGAACAAGGCACGACAATGTGAAGCCACTGCTCTACCTAAGCGTGGCTTTTCAGGAAGTGCTTTGAAATGGTTGTAGAATATTATTCAGTACATTCATCTTTTGTTTGCAGGAAAGAAATGAGAGATTATTCTACAAGCTTCTTATTGATAATGTTGAAGAATTGCTCCCTATTGTGTATACACCAACTGTAGGCGAGGCATGCGAGAAGTATGGAACCATATTCATGCGCCCTCAGGGTCTTTATCTTAGTCTCAAGGAGAAGTATGCTTTCTTTTTCATTCACTTTTCATCACGACCCCTAGACTCTGCATTAAGCGGGATTACACAAGTTGATAAGTAAATTTTGGATTTCACAGAGGAAAGATCCTCGAGGTACTTAGGAATTGGCCTGAAAAGACCATCCAAGTAATCGTTGTTACTGATGGTGAAAGAATTTTGGGACTTGGAGACCTTGGCTGTCAGGTGGTGTCTAAACTCTAAACTAAGCTATGTAAAAAGTGCTTATGGTTTTATGATGTATGCTTAAATACAATCTAAGGCTATTTGTATTTAGTTCTCATATGTTCTACTCGCAGGGTATGGGGATACCAGTGGGGAAATTGGCCCTATATACAGCACTTGGAGGTGTTCGCCCTTCAGCTGTGAGCATCCTTTGAGAGTCACTGTTTACCATTTACCATATTTTTTCCTGTTTTTGAACAGGACAAGGCGTCCATACTCCATATCAATTCTCTTTATTCTTTTTTGCAGCTGTATACTGTAGTGTGCCTTTTGCTTATCTGAGGTATTTTCTTATGTATGATTGCAGTGCTTGCCCATAACAATCGATGTAGGAACTAACAACGAGCAGTTATTGAACGATGAGTTTTACATTGGGCTTAGGCAGAAAAGGGCTAGAGGACAGGTAATTTTTTCTTCATTGAAGGATTACATTTTTTAAATTGTGTGTCAAACACTGACAAATATTATACCAGGAATATGATGAACTCATGGAGGAATTCATGACTGCTGTCAGGCAAAATTACGGGGAAAAAGTTCTCGTACAGGTTAGAATGAACAACAGTTCAGTTTACTCCATTCACAATTTCCTCAGATGGCTCATCTTATTTACTTTTTGTCTATTTACAAAAATATGATTCTGCAGTTTGAAGACTTTGGCAATCACAATGCTTTTAAGCTGATTGACAAGTACTGCAAGGATCATCTTGTCTTTAATGATGATATACAGGTAAATGACAAAGTCCCACTGATCATGGACAACCTATATAAATGTAACGATGCTGATCAATCTCTTTATCCCATTTGATGCTTCGTAGGGAACAGCATCTGTAGTACTCGCAGGAGTGTTTGCAGCACTGAAATTGATTGGTCGAACTTTAGCTGAGCATACATTCTTGATCCTTGGTGCTGGAGAAGTATGATGATTATGATGTGTTTTGTACCTCACCCTTTAAAAGGATTAACCAATTAAGTGCATATACATATTTCTTATTCTTTGGTTTGGTTCCAGGCTGGAACAGGCATAGCAGAACTTATTGCTCTTGAGATGTCAAGACAGGTATACCCAAGCACCCGTATGCATCTATGACTTATTGCTCCAACATTACAGAGAAACTGAAACTGAAATACTTGCAAACCAAATTATTTGATTGTGACCCCTCTTCTTGCAGACAAATGCTCCACTAGAGGAAACTCGCAAAAATTTATGGCTTGTGGACTCCAAGGTCACAGAAGCTTGCTATGCATCGTTGGACATAGCCTTTAAGTTCGCTTGCAAACTGCTTATTGTTTCAGGTTTCCTCGTTAAATAAGAATGAGTTTTATTTTCAGGGACTGATTGTGAGTTCGAGGAAGAATTCTCTGCAAGAGTCCAAGAAGAGATGGGCTCATGAGCATGAGCCTATCGGTGATCTTCTAGGGGCTGTTAATGTGAGGTGCTTAATTGATATGATCAGCGCCGAATGTGAAAATTTCATTGATGGTAAACTTGTTCTCTTTCTTTCTCTAGGCAATCAAACCAACAATCTTAATTGGGTCATGTGGAGTTGGCAACACATTCACAAGGGAAGTCGTTGAAGCCATGGCCTCCTTCAACGAAGTATCACCTTTTTTTTTCCGATTTGACACTCATGAAAGAAGTAAAATTTAATTGCTCAAAAGTTGAATATTAATTCTATGATATTACTGTGATGCAGAAACCTTTGATAATGGCTCTTTCTAATCCCACTTCACAATCAGAGTGCACTGCTGAAGAAGCTTATACATGGAGTCAGGTAAAAATAGCAGCTACAAGCCTACAGTTTGTTACTTTTCATGTATTTCTCTGAACTTTTGGTTGCAAGCTCGTGTCAGTGTCTAATTTTTGTGCTTATCTTCCTATTATTTTCAATCCAAAAGGGTCGTGCAATTTTTGCTAGTGGGAGTCCATTTGATCCTGTTGTATACGACAACAAGGTCTTTGTTCCTTGCCAGGTAATGAACAACACATTAATTCAATGCCTACCTTCCCTGATCTTTCTTAAACTGCAACTTCTTAAGGGTTTAAAAATATATTATGATTTTCATCTCTAATATTCTAAGGCAAACAATGCTTATATCTTCCCTGGATTTGGTTTGGGCGTGCTCATCTCTGGTGCTATTCGAGTGCGCAATGAAATGCTACTGGCTGCATGTAAGTATGCAACTGTTATAAGTTATAACATCTGATGAAAAGAGGAAACAAAAGCAAGTGCGGTTTTTCTATTTGATGATGCATTGTGCCAAATGAGTCCGATTCGTTCCTGCTCTCATATCAACAGCTGAAGCTTTGGCTGGAGAAGTAACCCAGGAGCACTTCGACAAAGGAATGATATATCCTCCGTTCTCCAATGTCAGGAAAATATCGGCTCATATTGCTGCTAATGTTGCTGCAAAGGCCTATGAGCTTGGTGAGTGCTCTTAATTTGGAACTGTTTTCGCTAACAGACTTTAACTCAAAGTTTCAAATTATGAAGATTTTCATCAACTTTACAAGTTTCATTTGTCTTGTCTAAGAAACATGTTTCACTAAAGCAGCTACACAAACCAAATTTTTTAATTTTTTGTAGGGTTGGCTTCTCGCCTTCCACGGCCAGAAGATCTCGTCTGTTGCGCTGAGAGCTGTATGTACAGTCCTGTTTACCGCAGTTACCGGTAACTCAAAATACATTGTTGATCTGTGCATATACGTACATACCAAAAGCAACACTGCAAGTACTCTTGACCTGTATGTAACTTCACCATACTAATTCATATATTGTGTGTTCAGTTTGCTCAAGTTTCATGCTTAGAGTGTATCAACGCTTGAATTGTACCATATCTGGAATATTTTTTCTTTTTCTTTTATGATGTTGGTTATGATGTGGTGTATGTAGTTTGTTTCGAATTTGATAAAGGAAGGGTCTGCTGTTCGAATAATGTCTTTTCTAACATATATATCGACGCAAAGTCATAAACTACTTAATGATCGAATAATTTGTCATGAACACAATGCTAGATATAACCAACGATCGATATATAATACATAACGTTTTACATCAATCATTCAATTATGGATCAAAACGAACAATACAAGGAATTATATATGATCGTTCCACAAGAGTAACTAAAGACACAAAAACACGACATGACGTGATATCCTCGATAATTAACTTGAAGAAAAAGCTTCCATGACAGGCATCTCGTAACGGCAGAGAGGACACACATGACTCGTCCTCAGCCACTCCACAACACACTCTTTGTGATAAACATGTGCGCACGGCATTCTTGCCATCTCCGCGTCCAAATTCTCAAAACAAATCGTGCACGAATCCTTGCAATAGTCGTCCAACTCTGCAGCTCCGACCATCTCTAGGGCTTCAATGGATTCTTCGGTAGCACGCTTAAACCTAAGCGCAGTATCCAGGGACAAGCTAACGGAAACATAGGTGGTAATTAGCGGCGCATTGCCTATAGCGACTGATGATATCTCATTAACGAGAAGATTAACGCAATCTTGGGGCAACCCTAAAGTGGAGAACTGATCAGTCAAGATTTCAGGGAGGAGAACGTTGACTGGATCATCGGGCTGCAGGTCGTGGTCGCATTGGAAGATGAGTCGTCTGTCAAGGAGGTCGAGTACGAGAGGGGTGCAGTACTCCATACTAATGGCTTCGAAGTAATCGAGTTTGCGAAGCGAGATGATGTAGGGGCCTAGGACTATGTCACATGGGACACTTTGGACGTAGAAGTAAGGACATTGACTAAGTGGTTGTGCATTAAGTGGTTGTGGTTGCTCCATATTGCTGATCGATCGATCGATCAAATTAGAGTTGAATGGATGGATGGATGATCGATGTATATATATGAAGGCTGAGGTTAACTTGAAGAGGGTTGATGAATGGGTTTTTGGGTGTATAGAAAATTAGAAATTGAGGCTGATTGCAACAAAAACAAAACCTATTTATCAGTATATATCTAATTACACCTTCTAAAAATATGTATTTACTTTTCCCCAAAGAAATAAGTATTTAATGGTTGTTTTAATTATCACGGGGATATTTTATTTCCGAAGATAAAAGTACACGGTTTTAAGATAGATATGACATGGACTTGTTTAGATTTGATTTTTTTTTTAATTTCCTTTTACCGTTTATTTATTTTAACGATTTTTCTATCCAATGTCCAAGGGCATAGGATAATGGAAAAATTTGGTGGAATATCAATTTAGAAAAGCCAATTAAGTAAATGTCCATATTTAAAGGGATATTAAGAAAGTGTCCATAATTTTATTGTAATTCCAAGTTTACCCCTACCATTGTAATAACCTCCTAATTCCTTCCGTCGACCTCTTTTTTCTTTGGAAAATTTGGTCTGTTGCCCTAAAATCGCCCTGAGTGGTGTTGCCCTTCCGTCCGACTCGTCGCCGCCATCTCCAGTCCCACTCGTCGCCGCTCCATCGCCGCCCTTCCGTCCGGCCTTACAGTCCCACTCGTCGCCTCCATCTCTAGTCCCACTCGTCGCCGCTCCATCTCCATTGTCCTGCTCCATTTTCGCAGTCACTGGAGTTCGCTTGGATCTGCGCCGCCGGACTCTCCTTTTACTTCTATCAACTTTGAGAGCATGTGAAATCTTGTGAGTGGAACTGGGAACCCAGGGTGTTCATCTCCAGTCCCACTCAGGGTACAAAGGTATCTCTCAGTTCGCTCTATTACAATGACACACCATACTAATTCATATATTGTGTGTTCAGTTTGCTCAAGTTTCAAGCTTGGAGTGTATCACCGCTTGAATTGATTACCATATCTGGAATATATTTTTTCTTTTTATGATGTTGGTTATGATGTGGAGTATGTAGTTTGTTTCGAATTTGATAAAGGAAGGGTCTGCTGTTCGAATAATGTCTTTTCTAACATATATATCGACGCAATGTCGCAAACTACTTAATGATCGAATAATTTGTCATGAATCTAATTAATTACATTGAAATTAAACCAACACAATGCTAGATATCGATATATAATGCATAACGTTTTACATCAATCATTCAATTATGGATCAAAACGAACAATACAAGGAATTATATATGCTGGATCACAAGAGTAACTAAAGAAATAAAAACACGTCGATATCCTCGATAATTAACTTGAAGAAGAAGCTTCCATGACAGGCATCTCGAATCGGCAGAGAGGACACACATGACTCGTCCTCAGCCACTCCACAACGCACTCTTTGTGATAAACATGTGCGCACGGCATTCTTGCCATCTCCGCGTCCAAATTCTCGAAACAAATCGCGCACGAATCCTCGCGATAGTCGTCCGACTCTGCAGCTCCAACCATCTCTAGGGCTTCAATGGATTCTTCAGTAGCACGCTTAAACCTAATCACAGTCTCCAAGGACAAGCTAACGGAAACGTAGGTGGTAAGCGGCACAGTGCTTATAGCGTCTCTTGACATCTCATAAACGAGAAGATCAACACAATCTTGAGGCAACCCTAAGGTGGAGAACGAATCAGTCAAGACTTCGGGGACGAGATCGTTGAACGGATCATCGGGCTGCAGGTTGTGGTCACATTGGAAGATGACTAGTCTGTCAGGGAGGTCGAGTACGAGAGGGGTGCAGTACTCCACACTAATGGCTTCGAAGTAATCGAGTTTGCAAACCGAGATGATGTAGGGGCCTAGGACTATGTCACATGGGACACTTTGGACGTAAAAGAAAGGACATTGACTAAGTGGTTGTGGACAAAGTGGGTTCTCCATATTGCTCATCGATCGATCAAATTAGAGTTGAATGGATGGATGATCGATGTATATGAAGGTTGAGGTTAACTTGAAGAGAGTTGATGAAGGGATTTTTGGGTGTACATAAACTGAGGGTCTAAAGATATGTTTATAGATACGAAGGCGCAACAAAAACAAAACCTATTTATCAGTATATCTAATTACACCTTCCAAAAATATATTTACTTTTCTCCAAAGAAATAAGTATTTAATGGTTGTTTTTATTATGGGGATATTTTATTTCTGAAGATAAAAAAAACGGTTTTAAGATAGATATGACATGGACTTGTTTAGATTGATTTTTTTAAAAAAAAATTTTAAATTATTTTTAGTGTTTATTTATTGAGAGAATTTGGTGATTTAGACCTAAAGATATTTAATTAGGTGATTAGCCTCTTTAATTATTTTTTTTAGCCGCTCTATACCGCGTTAAATTGTTATGAGGTGTCTGGACCCTCCTTCTATCTCCTATCACACCCTCTCACTCTCTCGTTCTCCCTTTCTCCTCCATTTCAGATCTACCTCGAATCGCCCTCTCACTCATCCCTCCGCTCCCTCATGTCTAGTCCCCTCCGCTCACCTGCGAACATAGCGTTACCAATTCTTTCGATCGTTTAATGTGGCAGCGAACAGAGCGGAAGAGGAAGATGGAGATGGCGCCGGCCGGTGAGGACACTGGTGGCGATTTGGAGAGGAGTAGGGTCATCAATGGTGGCAAAGATGGACGGGGACTACTTGTATCCCACTAGATTTGTTCAGATTCCGACGCTGATGAGGTATTAAATTGTCTACTGTTGTTTAGGTTTTGGATATATGTTTATTGCAATCTGATTGTAGAGGTGGAGCGATTTAGACGCTTGAAGACCAGTTATTTGATTCAATTCTACTCTATTTAGACGCAAATTTTGCTTGGATTTGATGCATACATCTTCTATTTTACTCGAAAACAGCAAGTCTGAGGGATTTTCTTTGTTCGAATTGATTCAGTTTGAGATTAGGTTATCCATCTTGAAAACTACTTCATGTTGATCCAGTCGAGATTAGGATTGATCTGATCTCCATTTAGACCAAAATGTTAAAGAAGTTGCTCTGGGGATCGGAGCGTCAGTCTTACTACTCAATGTTCGCATTTATACTCCCATATCCATGTAGGCAAGTTAACTTTTTCTTCTTTTACCTTTTGGAGTTTTGGATGCTTCATATTATGTATCACGTAGTATTTACTTGATGGAGAAATGTTATTGACCTAGGAAGTTTTGTTAAGGAACAAAGAAATTTTTGGGATATAAATGGATACACTTAATTGTCATTCTTCCACCAATTAGATTCTTCAATTTTGATAGATTTAGGGTTTTGAATTTGGGTGAAAATGTTAAAATTGATGACAATCTCTCTTGTACATACTTGAAACCATATGTTTTAATTGCAATTTCTCTATATTCGTACTTTGATAATTGCTATTATTGGACTTTTTTGGGAGGAGAAGAGTTTTCTTGTCCTACTCCTGAGCTGAAACTGGCTCTTCAGAAGGCTGTTTCGTCATTGAAGATAAACAGAAAAGTATCGAGAAACGGAGATTTGAGATCTCCTCCCATTGCAGGCTGAATCAGATACAGAGATTGAGAAATTTGGAAGTGTTGACTCTAGAGGACGGAGGAACTTTTACATCCAGGCTTCCAATGATGCAGAAGACATTCTCAAGGTGCTTTGAATTGGGTGAGGTAAGAGGCGCATCAAAGGTGTTCAATGAAATGCCTAGATGAATTGAGTCTGTTTTTGTTGTTCCCTGTAAATTTTAGTTGGAATAAAATCATTCCTTATTAATTAATGGCTTTGCAATTTCATATTCACTTGCCGATAACATGGAGTGTGTTTGAAAAATTCCAATTTGGGTGTGTTTATCCAATCTCGATTCCATGCTGTTCAATTAGTGCGCATTGAGCCGGCGGTAGGGTTATTGTGTGACTTGGTTTTTAAGCTATCCCAGGGGTTAGTCTGATTTACTGACATATTATTATCTGCCTATGCTAGTGTTTTCCACACTGATCTTTTCTTGATCTTCTATTGTGTCATTTTGAGCGTCTTGATTTACTGACATATTATTATCTGCCTATGCTAAAGTTTGTGATCTTCTATTGTGTCATTTTGATCCGTGTGGAGGAATCATGCTCAAACAACTCTATAAATACATTGGATCGTCCTACTTTGGTTCGAATGTGTATTCACATGTGTTCTTCATTCATCTTAGTTTTGATGAAGGGCTCTTGTAATTCAGGTACTGCACATGGATAGGAATAATTATTATGGAGGAGAGTCAACTTCACTTAATCTAATCCAGGTCCTCATCTAAATGTTTTAGCTGGAAGTATGATTTTCTTTTATTAGTACATTCTCTTGATACTCTAGCAATTTCATGTAAGTTCAGCTTTGGAAGAAGTTTAGAGGGAATGATCAGCCTCCAGCAAACCTTGGTGCTAGCAAGGATTATAATGTGGATATGATACCAAAGGTTAGTTATTAATATTGAAACTAGAACCACCTTTCCTCGAGTTGTTACGTCCCTTGGTTCTTCTCCTTCATCTTCTTTTATCTGATTTATAATCTTTAACCCTATTTCGCGTCTAGTTTTTTTTTATGGAAAATGGTAGTCTTGTGCGGGTCCTTATCCACACTGACGTTACCAAGTATCTCTACTTTAAGGCGGTTGATGGTAGCTATGTGTAAAATAAAGGAAAGGTATGAATGGTAGATGCATTCACCATCCTTGAATTATTAGTGGTTTAGGCAGTCTAAAGTTAGAGGTGTGAACATTTTTGTGCTAAATGCGACAGATTCACAAGGTTCCTGCAACTGACATGGAAGCACTTAAATCTCCACTCATGTGGCTATAAAGAGACGCGCTCGCAAGTTCTTTAGTTATGTGCAGAAGTATTTCGACCAAAAAAAAAAAGTTACGTGCCAAAGTATGATGAGAATGATCCCAAGACACACGATGGAATGAACTTGACTAAAATGACTACTAAAGAGCTTATTGCGTATGGTATCAGATCCTTGAAAAAGTTACTGTAATTAATTTCTTACTGCTTTCTAACAATACAACTATTTTGTAATTTTTGTTGTTGTAGGTTCATATTTTATATATATATATTTTTTGATAAGGTAAAGATTTGGGTGAGGTCAGGCCTTGCTGGACCACCACCCAAGGGCATCCTTGCGGATGAGGACTTGCAGAGCAGAATCAGCGTGGAGGTCCTGCATGGACGCTGTGTGGACGAATCGCGCAATCCTGTCTGCGGTCAAGTTGACCTCCCGGAACACGTGGCCGAATTGCACCCTAGCAAACTGTTGGAGTAGGAGCACGGTGTCGGAAATCAGCATCTCGATCTCCCACGGGCAGCGCCATAGACCTCGTAAACAGTTGATGACGGTCAGGCTATCGCCTTCAATCATGATGCTAGATAGCTGGAGCTCCTTCGCCTTGGCGATGCCACCTTTAATCGCCAGATCTGCAGCCAAAGCAGAAATGTGCCCACATTTGAAGCCGCCACAATCGATGACTGCCCCGGTGTGGTCCCTGATAATGAAACCTGTAGAAGCTTCACCCGAAGACAGTTTGGATCCGTCGAAATTAATTTTGACAGACCCCTCATCTGGTTTGCTCCATCTTAATTTCTTCTTCGTCGTGTATCGGTTGTTCGAGTTTTCTGGTGGTGATATGTAGGCTCCTCTTCAAAGGTCAATTTAGAAGCAGCCCAGTTCTTTATTTGTTGTCTGGTATAATTCTCCATAGTATGGATGGATGTTGTATTGAGGTTTTCAAATACTTTCCGATTCCTACTTGTCCATAAGCTCCACCATGTCGTCGCAAGTCTTCCTTTTTGTTCAGGGTTGAGTCTAGTAAAAATTTCGCACACAATGTTTTTGATTGATTTGTTTGTAGTGTCGATGTCTCGAATCACTTGTTCAATGTTTGGGTCAATTTTGTGAATAAGTTGTAGGGTGTGGTTGCATTCAGTAAAGAGATGGATTGGGCTTTCACCCATCTGATCACACAAAGCGCAGGATAATAGAACATGGATGCCTTTGTTTGCTAGTCTGGTTTTCGTCGGGATTCCATCTAGTGCAAGTTTCCAAATGAAGTTTTTAACTTTCGGAAATGTGTCTAGGGCCCATATCCATGTCATATCACTGGTTTCTTCTGTGTTTTGCCTTGTGAGGTGTGCTAGGGCACTTGCTGTACTGAGGTTCATATTTTATATGGTTCCTCACAATGTATTTTTTAATAAACAAATTTAGTATTTTCTTGCGTTAGGTATCCTTTCTGCATGAGCAGAAAATTGTTAATCAGGAACTTACATATTATTATCTGCCTCAACAGTCAGCAGCTGGAAAAACTTGTGCACGTAAGGCTATTGCTGCTTATATGTGAATTTTGATATTTTTTATATAGGAAATATGGTCTCGATGACAACACTATAGAGTTCATTGGTCATGCTGTGGCACTTCATAGAGATGATCGTTACCTCAGTGAGCCTGGAATACATACCACATTTTGAAACCAATCTTGTGTCATCAATGAATAAAAATGTAATAAACGTGTCACTACAAGTGATTGCATCAATAAAGTGTAATCACAAGCGTGTCATCGGTTAATATAAGTAGAATCGATGAAAATATATCGATATACAATTGATTAAATTAAAAAAGTGGCATCAAATAATTACATTAGAAAAATGATATCAAAAGACTACTTTGAAAAAGTTACATCACATTAAAGAAAAAAATGTCATCAAAACACTACTTTAAAAAAATATGGCATCACGGTAAAAAAAATAGGGTTTTTTTGTTAAGTGTCCTTTTGGTGCCCAAAATTTAAGCCCAGGGAAAAAGGGTTGAAATATTAGGTGAGTGTCCATTATTTCCATTTTTACCCCTGCCTCTATTTCTTCCCCTTCTCACCAAATTAAAACAAGCGGAAGTGAGATCTGGCAATGGAGAAAGTACGGAGCATCCACGGGAGAGAGATTGAGATTGAGATCTGGCAATGCAGGCCGATTTCTGTCGATTTCCCCTTTGTCCATGAACGAAACCGTCCAGGGAGCAGCGGATTTCGTTGAGCGGACCAATCAGCCAGCGGCGTCGGATTGTGTGCGGTCGGAGACGGCTCCAGAGACGCCGGTGCTGCGATCTTGACGGAGAAGCTACTCCATTGGGAAGCCGGAGTTCACCGATCACGGATCTGTAACCACGGGTCTGGTCAATCTGCTCGAGAGCGATCGATGGGGAGTGATACTTGCCTTGGTCTTCATTCTTGGCAAGGAAGGGAGAGTTAATCAAGAAGCAAATGCAGATGGGATCTACTCCCTTCACGGCGACGACGGCGTGTTGTTCTGTGAGTCCGAGCATGCCTTTAGTGCCTTCAGAGCTGACATAATCGCTAACCGCCATTGTTGGACACCTTGGAGCTTCGTGAAACATCCGCTTATCAACCACTGTTCAAGCACTCGTCTCGGTGTTTCAGATCATCCTTCGACAAAATCAACACAACCATGCCGAAGTAGAGATTGCACTCGTCGGTTTGATAGGTCATACGCGTCAAACGGAGCTCTGTGTAAGGAGAACGAGCAATCGGAAGATCGCCGAAAATCACTGTTGGAGCTGCGTGAGTTGCTGTCGAGATGGGGGAAGAAGAAGAGTAATTACGCCAAACCTCCCAGAATTTCTGTTTTTATAAAATATGCCCCTGTGTTAGTTTCTAAAATTTTAGAAATTATCCCGCAGTTTTAGAAGTTGTTCTAACTCGCGTAATCTCCGTTAAAAAATTAAAAATGTAACTAATATTGTCACCATAATAAAAATAAAGTAATAGATACTGTCACCACTATAAAAACGTGGTTATAGACACTGTAATAAAAGGGAAATCATATGATAAAGGAAGCACAACCTCTATAGGGGCTAATGAGAAGCCAAAATAAATATGGTGACGGTTCTTCTCTAATATATGAATGACTAAGAGGGTCATAAACGTTGTAAGCAAAATAAAAATAGGATCATAGACATTGTAACCAAAGGAAAACCCTAGGACGAGGGAAGTATAAACCTTATAGGGGCTAATGAGAAACCAAAATGCATGTGGTGACAGTTCTCCTATAACATATGAATGGTTAAGAGGATCATAGATGCTGTAAGCAAAATAAAAATAGGATCATAGACATTGTAACCACTATAAAAACACGGTCAAATACACTGTAATCAAAAGGAAAACCCTATAGACGATGTAACCAAAATAAAAACAGCTTTATAGACATTGTCTCCACTATGAAAAAAGGTTCATAGACACTGTAATCAAAGGAAAATCCTAGGAAAGGGAAGCACAAACCCTATAGGGGCTAATGAGAAGCCAAAATACATGTGGTGACAGTTCTTCTCTAATTTCTAATTTCTAGTTTTTTAGATTTTTTTAAATTAGTGTCACCACAATAAAAAAAATTAAAAATGTAACTACTACTGTAACCACTATAAAAAAATAAAGTCATAGATACTGTCACCACTATAAAAACATGGTCATAGACACTGTAATCAAAGGGAAATCATATCATAAAGGAAGAACAAGCCCTATAGGGACTAATGAGAAGCCAAAATAAATGCATGTGATGACAATTCTCCTCTAATACATGAATGGGTAAGAGGGTCATAGACACTGTAATGAAAATAAAAACAGTGTCATAGCCATTGTCACCACTATAAAAACAAAGTCATAGACACTGTAATCAAAAGGAAAACCCTATAGACGCTGTAACCAAAATAAAACCAGTTTTATAGACATTGTCACCACTGTGAAAAAAGGTTAATAAACACTGTAATCAAAGGAAAACCCTAGGAAATGGGAAGCACAAACCCTATAGGGGCTAATGAGAAGTCAAAATACATGTGATGACAGTTCTTCTCTAATATCTAATTTCTAATTTTCTAGATTTTTTTAAAGTAGTGTAACCACAATTAAAAAAATTAAAAATGTAACTAATGTTGTCACCATAATAAAAATGAAGTCATAGATATTGTCACCACTATAAAAACATGGTCATAGACATTGTAATCAAAGAGAAATCATATGATAAGGGAAGCACAACCCCTATAGGGGCTAATGAGAAGCCAAAATAAATATGGTGACGGTTCTCCTCTAATATATGAATGGGTAAGAGGGTCGTAGACACTGTAATCAAAATAAAAACAGTGTCATAGCCACTGTCACCACTATATATAAAAACAAAGTCATAGACTCTGTAATCAAAAGGAAAACCCTATATACATTGTAACCAAAATAAAAACAGCTTTATAGACACTGTCACCACTATAAAAAAAGGTTCATAGACACTATAATCAAAGGAAAACCCTAGGAAAAGGGAAGCATAAACCCTAACAGGGCTAATGAGAAGCCAAAAGAACATGTGATGTACAGTATGGTTTAGGGTTTAGGGTTAAGTCTTTAGGGTTTAGGGCCAAGGCCCTAAACCCTAAATCCTAAACCCTAAACCCTAAAATGTTAAGTACAATACGTCGTTAACAGATGATTGCCGTCACCAAATGGAAAACCCTAGGACAAGGTAAGCACAAACCCTAAAGGGGCTGATGAGAAGCCAAAAGACATTAGGTGGACAGTTCTCCTTCAATATATGAATGGTAAGCGAGCCATAGACACTGTCATTACTATGAAAACAAGATAATAGGCACTGTCATCACTATGAAAAATATGTCATAGACACTGTAACCACTATAAAAACATATGGTGACCACTATCACCACTACTTTTTTTTGTGACAAATTTGTTTTTACATGTGGTGGCAACTTTTTTCATTAGTACATAAGATTAAAAAAAACATATAATATCTCCGAAAAATATAGTGTAATCAAACACAATATGACCAAGATAAAAAAGGACATTTAATTTCATAAAAAATATAGCGTAATCATACACAATATCGCCAAAAAAATATAGTGTAATCAAACATTCTCGATTACGTAAGAATTAATTAAACAATGAAAATGTATTATAAGTTACTGCACCAAGGAGGAGTTTCATTCAGTCATTTTAACAAACACCTTATGAAAAAAGGGTCATAGACACTGTCACCACTATGAAAAAAGGCTCAAAGACACTGTAATCAAAGGAAAACCCTACGACAAGGGAGGCACAAACCCTATAGGGGCTAATGAGAAGACAAAATACATGTGGGGACTGTTCTCCTCTAATATATGAACGGGTAAAAGGTTCATAGACGCTGTAATCAAAATAAAAACAAGATCGTAGACACTGTCACCATTATAAAAATAGGATCATTGACACTGTAACCACTATAAAAAAAGAGTCATAGACGCTGTAATCAATTTGCTTTCAAATTTAAGGCCTCTTTATGTATAAATTGGGCTGCCCTCTTCCTTTAACAAGTGAACAGTTTATCTTATTCATCCAATTTAACATTTGAACTCCACTTTCTATTACATATTCAACAAAGGCCAAGAAAGGTTAACCAAAAAAATTTGAGAGCAGCAAGACCAAAAAAAAAAATTTAACATTTCAATTGCTATTGATCTAGAAAAAAATCAAGTGAAACCTAAAGATGCTCCTCGGATGAACACGAATTCAAATCTATCGCTAATAATGTGCAACCAACAATAAACAATCCGAGAGCAGCAAGAGATCGATGAAAGCGATGATCGGAGAGAGAGAGTATAGAAACGGCGCTTTAATCTTAACACCGATTGTAAATGTATCATCTTCCTTAATGGGAAATGCAATGAAATCTGAAAATTTTCATATTCAATTAGCAATCTAAATAACCATATCCGATTCAATCAACGGAATTTTCTCAATCAGCAAGTGTACTTGAATCCAAAACATATTCAATTATCAAACTCAAAGGAATCACACCCAAAATACATCTTATCCCTAAATCTATTTGAATATGAAACCATTCCACTTGATGACAATGCCTAATTCTCATCCTCAATTTCAAATCTAGGGTTACAACGAGCACCAAGACCAATCAGAGAGAGGAGAGGAGAAAGGAGGGCGATAAGTTGGAGGCGGTCATTGTTACTGTATCCGGCGGAATTCAACAAGAGGAAGGCGAGCGATTCGGGACCGGGGGAGGAGTGCCTGCTAGCCATCGAAGACATCAGCCTGGCCATCTAAGACGAAGGCGAGCGCGACCAGCAGCCACCGAGGAGAAGTAGGAGCCCAGCCATTGGCGGCGATTCGGGACCGGGGGAAGGGACTACCTGCTCGCCATCGAAGACATCATCTTAGCCATCTAAGACGAAGGCGAGCGCGACCAGCAGCCACCGAGGAAAAGTAGGAGCCCAGCCTGACGATCTACAATGCCTCCGATGCTCGATTCTGAAACTCCGATAATCGATTCTGAATGGAACGGCTGAGGAGAACAGAGGAAAGGGAATAAGGGTTTAAATTAAGATAGGGACAAAAGGGGTATTATGAAAGATTTTTGGACATTTACTAGCAATGCTCCAATCTTAGGACATTTAGTATTTGGTCCAAAGTCCACCAAATTACTTCAAAAAAATATTATCAAAAAAATTGAAATAAAAAAGTGTCATCAGTACTCAATAGTATAAATGGTCAACGTGATCTCACAGGAAACAAAAAAATGTCATCAAGGTTTAAAAAAGTGTCACCAAACCATTTTATTAAAAAAGTGGCATCGAAGTCAAAATAAAATGTAATAAAAAAATGGCATCAAAACGGTAAAAAATGTCATTATTAAAAAAAAAAATTTGGCGTCACGGTAAAAAAAATATTATAAAAAAATGACATAAAAAAGTGGCATCACAGTAAACAAAAAATGTCATCAAAGTTTTTAAAAAAGTGTCATCCAATCATTTCATTAGAAAAGTAGCATCAAAGTGAAAATAAAATATAATAAAATTTTGGCATCGTCACCTTAAAAAAAAATCCAAATGGGTTGGTCAACGTTTGACCGTTGACCATTATATCTTATTTGGAGAAATGTCTATTCCACCTAATTTATTTTTAAAGGGGTCTAAGTACCAAAATCACCCTTACTTATTTTAATTATGGAATAGTTTCCAAAATAAAGAAATATTAGTACAATTCCCGCGCAATGCCGTAATTTTTTAGACTAAAATCTTAATATTATAAAAAATTAATATGATAAAATATTAATAAAAGTTAAGATAAACTTAGTAAAAATCTTTACCATAAATGTATCTTATAAATATCTCAAAAAATTATTTACAAAAAAAATCTCATGTAAAAGTATAATACATAAATATAGATATTTAAATCACTTAGTAAATATTAATAATAATATCATTGTTACTTTGATTAAATGTGATGTGCCATAACCAATATCTAAAAATCAAATGATATTGGTTGTACTGCATCATCAGAAAGGCTTATATATATTAAGTAGTATATGTAGATTAGATATTTATAATATATAAAGATTTATATGTTGATTAATAGTAAGCATTAGATTATATTAAATTCAATGTTTTGAATTAAACCTAATAGTTAGTAAATAGTAGTATATTAAAAATAAAAGGAAAAAATGTGATTGGTTTAAAGGGAAGAAGAAGAAAAAATGAAAGGAAAAAAATAGATTGATTTAAAGAGCTAAACGAAATAAATTTGAGTTAAGCCTAATAGTTATATTATATTTAATTCAATGTTTTGAATTAAGCCCAATAGTTAGTAAATATGTTAAAAATAAAAAAAAGAATATGATTGGTTTAAGGAGATGAAAGGAGGAATGCATACAAACAATAATTTAAGAAAATAAATAATTAAAAAAGGGCAAAAAACATGATTGGTGGAAATGAGAGGATTAAGGAGAGGATGACACATAAACAACATATTTCATGAACATAAAGAAAATAAGGTCTTTCTATTCTATGTCCCAAGGGTAAAGGATAAGAATCTTAATCGGAAAAGATTCCCTACCAAACAAAGAAGTGATCATAGGAAAAAAATATTACGAAAAGCTAAAATAATTTAAATTTGGGTATTCTTTCTTGATTGATATTCTTATCCTATACCCCACGGGCATAAGATAGAAAACCAGATAAACTAAAGGCTTAATTTAGTGATTGTCCAAAAAATGAACATAATTAAGTAAATGTCCAATTTTTAAACAAATTAAGTAATTGTCCATCAATTTTACCCCCTTTCCCTTTATCCCCTTTTCTCCTTCCTCCGTCATTCCTCTTTGACCATGGGTGCATGGCTGGACCAAATCTAGCGTCGCCGTTGATTGAAATGTCCACTCTCCCGGTTTGATTGTCGTTGGGCATCATTCCTCCATCTCTCCCTTCCTTTGAGCCATTCTCCTTAGCAACTACCTCTTCATTCTGGCTCCTACTGCCATTATGAGTCATGACTGTTGTTGCTCTTAGGGTTCAGCAGAAACTGGCAGTGCGAAGCGTAATGTCCCAACCGACCGCATCGATAACAAATAGTCTACAATCCTTCGCATTCAATGGGGCAGCTCTTCCCATTGATCGTGACCATCCTTTTGAGTAGTTTCCTAAGGTCAATCTCCACACAAATGAACAAACTCGTTGCCTGAATGACTCAGGTGACGACATTACTTATATATGTTCGTCGCCTGAGTCCATTAAATATTATTTTTAATTTCTCAGACCACATTAGAGTGAGGAGCCTTATCCGTCGCCTAAAGGGAATGGTCCGTCGCCTGAATATTAATGGGCGGGCTTGAAGAGTCCCGGGAGTCTGACAATGTATTCAGGCGAAGAAATTTTTTTCAGTTGTCAAAGGTAACTCAGGCGACGGGCAATATGATACCCGTCGCCTGAATACTCTAGGGATGGCGTCGAGCCGACCACGGTTTAGGCGACGGCTTTTCGTCGCCTGAGTTGTCAGGCGACGAAAAACCCCTTTCAGGCGACGAATTGGGTCCGTCGTCTGAAATGTAATTTGGTATAGTGCAACGACCATGGCCCATGACGGTGAATCCACAGGGTGGGTTAATGACACAGCCACACCCACCATCGGTGATTGATCCCCCATAACACCAGGACAGGCGCGATCGAATCAACCACCAAAAGCACACTCTAGGGTTTTTCTCTCCCTAGAGTGTTTTAGAATCCCCAAAATACTCTTGTTCAACCTCAAAAAGCCATTTTTCTTGTAGTGTATACAAGTTCACTTTTGCAAGGAGAGTTTTTCTATATGAGAGTCCCACACAATTGAGTGATTAATTAGCTACCCGCTTTTCCCCAACAGTAAACATTACGCAATAGTTCAAAGTGGGTTAACACATTTTATATTGTATTTAATTTTAAATTCAAGCTATTTTAAATATAGAATAAATAATATTGTTAAACAAACGCTTATAATGTTCATATTTATAATTGCATTATAAACATAATGAATTGGAATCCAAACACACCCTAAACGTACATAAAAAGTTCAATGAATGGTAAAACTGACACTGTATATAAGAGCAATTGTAAACACGAGAAGTGGGCATGGCTGTCGATCACCAGCAGAAGGGACACAAAGAATCTCTAACAACATTTGGATCCAAGCAATCCAGCCAAAATTTTAATAATCGTAACCTCTAAACTTTCGGGGTCAATGTTGTAATCCCATGGGAAGGCAAAGAATCCAACAATCAAGACGATGGAGAGAAACACGTTGAATCCAACATAGATTAATCCTTGCTTCCTCCAACTATCACTAACGCTCTGGAGCATGCCCGCCTTACACGCATCACAATCATAACATAGTGCCTTGTTGTCATGGCTCCACAAATCACAATCATTGTTCGTCATGTTCGCGTTCTTGGGTTTCATCCACTTGTTTGGGGAGATGAGTATGAACCCACAGTCGTTAGATGGCTTGCAAAAGCCAGACTACCATTTATGATCAATTGTAAGACGGTTAATTAATTAGCTAGCTAGAGCATGTATTATATATATTAAAAATTTATTTATCTTAAACTATCAAGCTAACTATAAATATATTAAACATAATAATTTTTTTTTTCTCAACCACTGATTTTAAAATTCCCTCTCCTGTTCCTCAGCTCCCACCAAACCCAATTTTTTTTTTCATTTTCTTTTATTTTTATGAGAGGAATGATAAACTCTATTCATAGAGTTTCCCCTTAAACTCTGCTGAAACCACATCGGATTGATAAAACTCTCCCATACATTTAAAGAATTAGAGTAGTGTGTCTTTATAACCTAACAATAAATACTCTATTTTCTCTACAAAAAAAAAACTCTATTTTGAGTAATTTTTATTAATAAAATAATTTTAAAACTGAAGTCAATATATTCATGATAGTTACTAGTATTATACAATAGAGAGATATTGATATTAATTGATTGTATATACACATAAGAGTACCTAAAAGGGAAAATGGCAGAAAACCACCCCTAAATATGCTCTTTGTAGAAAACCACATTTTAAAACTAAAATTGCAGAAAACCACCCCTTAAACCCAATTTGTCTAAATCGCCACCTACAACCTTTGTTTTCTATTAGCTTGCCGTTAAAAACGATAATAAGTCATTTTTACTCCTCCATTTTAATGTTATCTTAACGAGAGAAAAATGTATGAATTGAAAGAAATTAATAAAATATATTTAATCATCCCGTTTAACGGCAAACTAACGAAAATAAAGGGGAAAGGTAAAAATGACTTTTCACCGTTTTTAACGGCAAGCTAATGGAAAAAAAAAGGTTGTGGCTGACGATTTAAAGACAAAATGGGTTTAAGGGGTGATTTTCTGCAATTTTAATTTTAAGGGGTGATTTTCTACAAAGAGTCATATTTAAGGGGTGATTTTCTTACCTAAAAACTAAATAACTTCATTAATCTAAAGGATATATCCCTACTACTATAAAATCCCTACTACTATAAATCCCTACTACTATAAAAGATTGGGAAGGAATGCACTGTTCCTTAACAAAAGTTACATTAGCCGTTCATTTTGTGCTTTTATCAATGATCAACACATAGAGGCAGCTGATCAACGGCTGATATACTTCCAGTGTATATTGGCATATTTATTCCTCAAACCTTCAATTTAAAATTGTTTATTTTTTTATTTCAGTGCCCATTTTGGTCGTTTCATCTCATTCCCTTTTCCCCCATCTCAGACTCTGCGTCTCTCCTCTCCTCTTCTGTGCAATTCCATCTCCTGATTTCTACAACCCTCTCTCCGCCGCTCTCCGCATCGCTTTTGAGCCGGCGGGTCTGCCATCGCCAATTCCGCATGACAGCCGAGTCCTCAGGCGAGCCACCGGGTCTTGTTTGCGCCGCCACCCTCGCCAACTTTAAGGTTAGTCCACACTCTCCACCGCCTTTCCTGATCTCCGCCCCGTTGGCGAGTTGCTTTCAACTTGCTAAATTTCGGTATTTCATTGCCCGATTTCAGGTTTTGAATTTCAATATTTGATTTCAAATTGCTAAATTTCGCTGGTTGATTGCCCGATTTTAGGGTAAATTTCACTATTTTATTTCAACTTACTAAATTTCGTTGTTTGATTGCCCGATTTTAGGGTTTTGACTTTCGTTGTTTGATTCACTATTTGCCTAATTTTAGGCTTTTCGGAGTTTATTACTCTGATTTGTCTTAGTTTTCTTTCCGATTAGTGCTTGAGCCAGTTAAAACCACGTTCTGAATCACCCTCAGGAACTTTGTGCAAGCATGATTTCAATGGAACATTCCTGTGGAGAAACCAGTTTAAGTACTTTACTGGGCTTCTAATCATACTTAAAACAGTACAAAAAGGGTGTTTCATTGTGTGCGTGTGTGTGTTTGTATAGATTTTTTTTTTTCATGGTTGTGTTTTGTTTTTAGTTTGGAACACTGTTTGAGTAGTTATTGGTTATTGTGTGCGTGTGTGTGTTTGTATATATTTTTTTTTTCATGGTTGTGTTTTGTTTTTAGTTTGGAACACTGTTTGAGTAGTTATTGGTTCCAGTTCTTGATGCTGCTAAACATTGGTGGTTCGGTGCTGTCATTTTCATATTATTAGAATCCACTTCGAGTTGCAGTTGCAGCTAGCAGTTGTGATTTGTGAAACAGTTCATTGTGAAGGAAACTGACAATTGAAGGGTGTTTTGACTTTGTAATATATGTTTAGTTAGTGATTGATAAATAGAAAGATGTACCTTTGCAGCTAGCAGTTGTGATTTGTGAAACAGTTCATTGTGAAGGAAACTGACAATTGAAGGGTGTTTTGACTTTGTAATACATGTTTAGTCAGTGATTGATAAATAGAAAGATGTACCTTTGATTTTCAATGGATTTATAAACTTCTTGTATTGACTGAATTACCAAATGCATTAGGAGTTCTCAGGTGATGATATAGTTATGGTCACATGTTAAGTGCAGTATTTAATATGTTACATTTTGGCCATAAACAATCAACATATTTGAGGTAATAGTCATGATACACCACATGCCTCAAACTCTCGGTGTTTTACTGATGTTGGGCTGTTTTTCTAAGCTTGAAATGTTTATATATTACATTTAACTACGTTTTTGAGATAGTCATGTTCGGTGATTTGGATGGCAGATGGACTCTCAGAGTTGTTAGGTTATGCAAATGGCTTAGTTTGTAGGTTATATTGGTCCTCCTCATGTGTTTAGTATCTTGTAAAAACATTACAACACCGTCTTTTGTGGTAAAGCATTCTTGATGAGTTTCCTCGCCATCCTCCTTATGTTGAGTTTTAGCACCTTAATTTTATCCACGTTATTTTTATTTAGTTTTTGTGGTTTCCTTATTTGGATTTCGTTTTTATTACGAACTGCATGTTCTTAATTGTTTCGGCCTTTGGCCTTCCAATTTCTCTCAATTTTAGATCCAGTTGGTTAGATAAGTTGCAGTAAAAAGCAATGTTAAGCAAGCTTTATCTCAATTTTTTTTTTCCGTAGAATGAACAAGTCTGATCACAATTTAGGTTACATAGAGTAAATCATTTCAGAAGTTTTAATATGCTAAAAATTCATAATGACACACACTGAAGTCCAACATCCTTGAACTAAAATCCTTCTCTGTATTCCTCTCTTCTTAGTCGTCTATCTTTCATAATCGCATACAACTAATTGTCAATTACCACTGCAATCTCGTTACAATTGTTCTGTTTTGTTATTTTGTTCTGCTGGTAGGATTTCATGAGTTAAGAAATCTCATGAATTCTTGCTTATAATTTTTGATGACGTGAATTATTGCCACATTGGCTACATTTTCTTTAGTAGTGTGCACAAGTTATTGAACTGTGCTTTCAGTGGGCTTTGATGTTAGAATGCACATTAGAACTTACCATTCTTCCTATTGCCTCCAGCAGCTGTTCTCCCTATCTTCTCTTCTCTAGCTATTATCAATCTCGCTCCATCTAGCTCCTTCCTCATTGGCCGTACTCAAATTTTAGGGTTCGAAGTCGAGGAACTCAAGATTAGCCTCTCCTTTCTTTTCTGTTTTGATTCTCTGATTATGTTTTGAAATTAGAGAGATTTTACCTTATTTTGCGAGTTCTAGATTAGTAATTATGTTTTGCTTCTAAAAGTTATCATCCCTGGTGACATGGAATTCTTTTTTTCATATCTAGATTTTAATTAGCTGTAAAAGTGAGCCAAGTATAGAGCCACTGGGCTTAAAACAATCACCCGTGATTCCTTTATATTACATACAATTCAAATAAGTAGTCTACTGATGCAGGGGGACGAGCATGTGATGTTAACAAATAGATGATCTTAGCTATAGCTCATTGACCTTGTTTGGTCCTTTTTACTTTCGAGCATGCCAGATTAGGTTGGTAATATTGGTTCAAAATACCTAGCAACATCAACAACTTCCAAGGATAGCAGATTGTCTCTTACTCTCCATCACTAGGTACTGAATCCTACTAAGTACTAGCACCCTAATAGTTCTTAATCCCATATTGTCTGTAACTTTCCATCACTAGCTACAGCATCATAATAACACCCTAATATGGAGTAGTTAATCACAAGCAATCAACCAACTTAAGTAACAGATCCCCAGTTGACACCGTTCCATATGCGATATCCCTTAAAAGTTGTTGTTGTGCGTCGAATAAACATAATTTAGAAAAAGGGTACATATTTGTGGTTGTTATTTCCCTTTGCACCTCTCTTTGGAAAACTTTCAACTTCTTGCTGAAATGCTCATCTACATGAATTGTGTTTTGATCATGTTGATTAAGATTGCAGAGATAACAATTTTTTGGTTTACTTTTCTTGTGTCGTGCAGTAGCTGAACTATCCTTCTGGTTTTTTCTTACAGATCTTAGAAGGATTGCCTTGTATTCGGATTTCAATTAGTTTTTTGGTCGACTTTTGTAGATCAGCCACACTTTCACCCATTAGCAAATCTGAAGCAAGTGTTCTAAATTGTAAAGAATGGGAAATGGGAATGCTGCAAGAGGAACTAGCTACTATCCAAGGCATAACAATCAGAAGAAGGGCACCAACAGGCCCCCCTTTGCATTATGAAGGCCCCTTTGAATTTCGGATAGAAAGTGAAGATAACACTCCTCGTAACATTTTGGAAGAGATAATATGGCACAAGGACACAGAAGTCTCACAGGTATTTTACGGTTATTTCATATGTATATAGCAGATTATTGGATGAGAGATAAGATCTATCACTCATAATTGTTTGATCTAACATCAGCCTTGTATATTTGGATGTCAAAATCTCAGATCAGGAAGGAGAATGAGAAAATTATCCAAGTTTTAGGGGTTGAATTTAGATTTATAGTTATGATTTGTCTTATTTGTCCCTTTATGAGGCACTTCTTATTGGATTTTTTGCATATGCATGTATAATATTATTTGGCTCTTTATGTTTGGGATTTGGTTTATTAGTTGAAAGAGAGAAGGCCTCTTGCTGATTTGAAGAAAGCTGTAGACAGTGCCCCCCAGCTAGAGACTTTGTTGGAGCTTTAAGGGCATCATACGAACAGACAGGATTACCTGGTCTAATTGCAGAAGTGAAAAAGGCTTCTCCTAGCAGAGGCATTCTGAGAGAAAACTTCAATCATGTATGGAGCTATTCTCATATTGATTTCTTCACTCTATGCATGATGTCATCCGTTGTCTATGTTAGAACAGTTAATATATATTTAAAACTCAGAGATTTGAATCTAAGTCTCACATTTTAGTGCTGTTACATATTCATTGAGCGTTATATTTTTGTTTCAATTTCAGGTATAGTTTATTTTCAATTATAAATTAGTCCTCCTACCAATTGCACTGGTTGTTTAACTGTCAACCTGTCTCATTTCTTCAGAGCTTGGATCTCTAAACAATAAGAAGTTACACAAAATTCACTGAGCTGCTTCATTGACAGGTTGAAATAGCTCAAGCTTATGAAAAAAGAGGGGCTGCGTGCCTTAGTGTTCTGACAGATGAAAAGTTTTTCAAAGTGAGTTTTTGAGTTTCAGGCGAGTGTCAATAGGTTTGTAAGACTTCACGTCGTTGTATTACTCTGTATCTACACTGCTAAATAGTGATGCACTCAAAGAGAGGCAACTTGTCATGAAACATATAGTACTTAATTTATTATGCCTTTCTTGAAAGTAATTCTTAAGATTTGTTTAGGAGTTGCAAAAATTCTCAGTTACTTTTGCTGCTTACCTGCTTGAAAGTAATTCTATGAGATTTAATTTATTGTGCACTGGTGTTGCAGCAAGTTTGCTATGTTATGCAAACCTCTTACCCACTTTCATCCCTCCAAAAGTGACTTGTTTGTATTCTTGTTAAAAGTACAAACTACAAAAGAACCATAATGATGAACACATGCTCTAGCCTTAAAATCGACTTCCACAAAGGCGCGCGAATGCGCGCCCACCATGCCTAGTATATAAAAGAGATACATATATACTGTTCTAAATATGTAGTATAAATTTACCTCGATAGGGGACAAGCCTGTAGCATTGAACTGGGTAATATTTTTACTAATCGTCGAATCAATAAAGCTCTTACCAATGTTGGTGTCAACCAAACAGCTCCTAGTGTCATTCCAGGGGTTGCTAATCTTTGCCTGAATAGTAGAGGAGTAAGACTGAAGCCTATACTCCTTGTAAGCCTTTCCACTTATCTCCTCCCCACCACCCCCGCGGGAGATGACGAACCCCACAATTATTAAGCTCAAGAGGACGACAATAGCGACCAACAAGACAACTAGGTAAATGCGTGAAAGGATTACGAAGGGGTGTTTGGATGCGATGTTGAGGGAGAGGGCAGCGGTGCCAAGAATGGAGATGGCCAAGAAGGAGATGCCGATTTGGGTCTCGGTCAAGCTTGTGAAAAAGGCATTCTGGCGTTGACAGATGGCAAGCAAGTTCCCCGCAAAGAGGATCCGCAGGATGGGGAGGACGATTATTATCACATTGAAGATGAATCCCACAATCCAAATCCAAACAGGAATTTCCCTGTTTTCATTGTTTTCTTCTTCTCGGCCAAATACAAGATGCAGCAATGGACCAATACTGAATTTTCGAGGCATTTAGGTGGTGTTTCTTTGTGATTGGGAGGTTAATTGTAAGATTTATGGAGGTCGATCAGATTTTTTGAAAGGTTGTCGCTGCGCACTTACCTATATTTTTTTTATTTTTCAATTTTTTTTTCCCAGTGGTCACGTGGAGATGGGGTTGTCGTAACAAAGCACGTACTATATATAATTACAAATGGATAGACAATTTGGTTTAAAAAACAAAGACTTACAAGAGAACGCGTCAACGGAGAGCGGATCCAGAACGGGGTGTTAGTTAATTACAACGTATAAAAGGGATAGGGCAATTAAGTTCATTAAAATAAAATCAAGTGGGAAGGCCAACTCTGATGCACGGAGTAAAGATGACTTTCCCAACCCTATCCGACGTGTGTATAATCCGATTTAATAGATTCATCACTTTTTTTTCGCTTAGGTCTACAAAAATTACTCTTAGTTAATGATTATATTATATTAGTCGAATCGATATCGCACGCCGGTTCATCATATTATATTCTATTACCCTTACATTACATATTTTTCTTTTTTATCAGGAAATAATTTGAGATACCATATAATATCCTGTCTGGTAACTCAGTAGGCTAATAAATCGACAGACGGAATGTTTGTCATCATACAACACATACAATAAACACAAATCAACCAGGACGAAAGTTGAGGAAACCCAAGGCCAAAAACAAATGCCGGGAATTGAACATGGAAGAGTGCGAAGACTCACACATCGTCCCGATGCCGAGAAGACGGAGAACAGTAACCCACCACTGGAAATGACGACACATGTGGAAGTACGGATCACCAACCTTTTCTCCACCTAAATGATGGATCTTAGAAGACCACAAACACTGCCACGATCCACTTGATCAAACAGGATGTTCGATACTGCAATCTCTCTCGGAGCTAATCACAACCACACCAAGGCGTATTTCGCATGGTATATGAAAGTGTAAGGAGCGACTCTTGTGAGTTTGCCGTAGCACGGGAAGTGTAAGGAGCGACTCATGTGAGTATTGAGGACATAGTATGAGAGGGTGCTCGGGCATGAGGTTAGAGATAGGAGTGGACTTCTTATAGGTGGATTTGAGAGTGCTTGGTGGAATAGGAAGTGAGATTGGAGTATCGAAAGGAATTAAGATTTCTTCTAGGGGATCACTACAAGAAAAATGGCTTATCGCAACGACTTTTCGCAACGACATTTTATTTTCGTTGCAAAAGATGTGCTTTCTGCAACGACTAAAAATTGTCGTTGCAAAAGGTTGTTGCAATAATAAAAAATTTCATTTGCCGCGCCCATAAGCGTTGGCGGGTTGGATGAAAATTTGGACTCTATTTTTAGCAACAACACAATTGTTACAATAGAATTTTCATAAATAACGCAACGAGGACTTGTTCCTTGCTATAGACTAGGCTATTTTTTGCAATGATAATTTATGTTGTTAAAAGTTAAATAGTAATATGGCAACAAATTGTTGTTGCAAAATATAATAAATAAATAAAAATATTTAATAAGGATTTTAGTTTTCCCCAAATAAACCATCTCCCACCCAGATCTGAGAGCAAAAAAATGAAGAGAGAGAAAGAGAAGCCGAGAGTGAGATCGAGAGACGCCCGATAACCCTAACCCAAAAACCATCCACCGCCTCCACCTTCGTCCGGTGAAGCCGCATAATTCGAAGGATGAGAGAAAGAAATCTCCATGGATCTGCTTATCAACGTTATCCCCCCCAAAAAAGAATGCCCACAAAATAAAAAGTCACCCCTAACCACGACCGACGAATTCCAAAAAGAAGCACCGAAAGCTCAAATCTGGAGCCAAAGAGCTTGACAAAGGTACATCCGTGCTCCCCAATTTCAGATCTTGACCCTTTATCTCAAGCTATTTCAGAATCAGAATGATTTGGAGCCAAAGAGATGTTGACATTGAGGAAAGTGATGTCCATGTTTTATATCTACTTTTATATCGATTTCTGCATGCATTTCATGCATTTGAGTTAGATTAATATAGAACCTATGTAGTTTATGCTTATTTGCCAAATTATAGAGTCTACACTAGTTTTTGTTCAATTTCGCAGAAATTGGACGCACTTTGGAGCTTAAAGAAAACTCATGGAGAAGCTAAGAATGATGCAGCTGGAGAAAAGGCCATATTTCGACATCCATCATTCTGAATCAAGCTTTGATGTCTTCATGAGAGTTGTAGCCCTCGAAAAGAGCTTTCCAACGCATGCTCATATGCGTCAATCCGACGAATGAGGACTCGGGAAAGTGAGTTTCAAGAACAGAGCAAAATGCTGAGAGCAGGATTCTACTCGACTTCGACCATGCCTTACTCGAAGTCGACTACAGCTGAAGCAGACTTGATCGAGGACAGAAGAAGAAGAAAATTCGAGCACGAGCTGTACTCGACGTCGACCACACCGTACTCGACGTCGACCACACCGTACTCGACGTCGACCACACCGTACTCGACGTCGACCACAGCTTACTCGAAGCCGACTAGAAAAGGGCGGCCACCCGAGCTCGACGAGGAGAAGCACTCGAGAAGCTGAAGATTACTCGAAGTCGAGTACACCCTACTCGACGTTGACCAGACTTGGTCGAAGTCGACTACCACCAGTGCCCAAAATCGAGCTAGTCCGAGTTTTGTTAAGGTTCTATTCCGAATCCAATGGAGATATTTTCGAGACGAGATTTCCAACACAAGAAGATTTAGATATTTTTTATCTTTTTATCTTTCTATTTATCCTAAGGTTGTAACATTTAATTACCCTAGGATTTATCTAGTTTTATCTTATTTAGATATATTTATTTCCAAGTAGAATTATATCTTCTATGATAGATATAGATATAGATAGAATTCTTTCCTTGATTAGCAAGGATTGGAAGCCTATAAATAAAGCCCATGGGGCTAGTTTTTATTCATTCAATTCTAGAGAAGGAGAAGAGGTAGAGAGAGAGAGAGAGAGAGAGAGAGAGAGAGAGAGAGAGAGAGAGTGGAGGCCAAGAGGAGTTTGTGAAGCGAGAGCGGAATTGGCTTCCTTTGGTTATAAGCTCTGTTTGGTTTAATTTAATGCAAGTGGTTTCTTTTCCATCAATGATTTTTGCGATTGCGATGAAGAGCGAGTAGTCCACCCACTTCTAGGGATGGGGCGAGCCCGACGATAGCCATGCGTCTTTGAGGTAAAGATCCGACCTTTATCATGTTTTGAGCATCTACTACCTTTTATGTGTTTATTACCTATTCAATAGAGATCCATGCTAACAACTTGGATTAATAAACATAAAATCGGTAGATACAATTAGGGTTTCTTGAAAGAGTTTCTTAATTGTTGGAAAAGGCGAAAGCTTGATCATTCGATGCGATTTGCATGATTATCGTTATTTATCTTGCCTTATGCATGTTTGGTTATCGTTGTTGCAAACCCCGATCTTGGAACTCCTTTTACATATTTTTATTCCGAATTTCGAAAAGATTTGTCTTTTATTTTAGTTACTGTTCCTACTCGACTTCGACCACCCCTTGGTCGACGTCGACCATTGATTTCTCGATCGAGCAAGATCGCTGTTGCTTCTATCTCTGCAGGAATCCGAACTCGACCACACCGTACTCGACGTCTAGTAAGCCTAGTCGACGTCGACCACCACCAGCATCTTCTGTTTCTCGGAATCGACTGCACTGCCCCCTGTCGACTACCACTTAGTCGAGGTCGAGTACACTATGGTCGATCACCGTCCGTGAAATTTTCCGCTGCCTAAGATCCGCTGACACGCTTTCTCGAGGATCGATCCTGACTTCCCACTGCTACATCGGGAGGAAGTCTTGTAATTATTTGCGTGGGCACGAATCTGGTTTGATCTCTACTAGAATTCTGTTAATAGACATCGGGTATAAACCGATGTTAATCAAAAAAAATTCGACGTGTTAGTGGGTGGTGTTAAAGATCCCAACTTTACGACATCGATTTATAGCCGATGTCTTTAATAAGTTACAACATCGTTTTCCTTGTTAATAATGACTTAAATACATGGATTAATTAATTTTTGATTGATTCATCTAATGTTAAACCATTATTATTTTTCATTTCTAGCCATTTGGAAGTAGGTAGGGTAATACAAAATTTCAAATTAGCATCGCTATTTTTTATAAACCTGATGTCTTACATTCCTAAACACATCGGTTACATATTATTCAATTTGTGAATACTCTTTTTTCATTTGTAATTTGTGATATTATTTTATATAAATATAATATACCATATTGAATATTTTTAAAATCAATGTTATTTATATATTTTCAAATCGGTTTTTTCTTTGAAAATGATGTTTTGATTATTTACAACATCATTTTATATATTTTTAACGATGCAATTGCTACATATATACATTTGTTTTTTATATAATTTTCATATATGCTAGGTTTAGAAATCGATTTGTATCGTAATGGTCGACGTATTTGCAAACGTTGACATCGCTTTTCGCTCTCAAGTTCGATGTGTTTCATCAAATACACCTAATAATCTATATTGTGACGTTTTGGCAGACAGAAAATTAAACAATGCAAAAGACCATAACCAATACTTTAAATAATGACAATAGAGTTGAATACAAGATGACAATAGGGCTAAATACAAAACAAAATACATCAATAGTTGGATTCTAAGCTTGACATAATGTCACTTGAAAATAAAGTGAATGAATTCAAGGGCACAACCTGTATTTCAATAAAATTAACCTCAATTAAACATTTAAGACGATTAAACTACACCAAAAGCAAAGCTGAATTCATAATTCATGATAAAACTACGAGGAGCCAAGTTAATCTAAAGTCTTGCCTGCTACTTAAACTCTTGCCTGCTGCTTAATCAAACTAAGCCTGCTACTACCATATTGAGGAGCCAAAACACACGTGACAAGAGAGTGCTTGAAACATTTTCTTGTTTCTTCCTTATGGGTATGCATGACCCCTTCCTGCATCCAAATAAGGACACTCATCATATACACAAAACTCAGATATAACGGAATCGATACCAAAAAAAACAAGAAGGTCCTTAACCAAAGAGCGAGAGAGGAGAGATTAGTTTACTTGAGGCAATCTAGAAAATTGCTTTCATGATCAAATTCCAATCAGTTCTAGTGCAATTTCTCTAGCACTTAAAAGTAATTTGCTTTCATGAACAGATTAACACCCAAATTTCTGATCTGTTCATGATTCCAAACAATCTGCAAGAAAATTTATACTTAGTTTAAATGGTCTCTACTAATTGGAACTACACATATTGGGGGGGCACAACAATATTTAGTTTTTTTTTATTGTGCTTGAAAGGTATTTTAGAAAACTAACCTACATTGCATGACTGATTGAGGGGTTAATGTAATTTTGTTTTAAAGTGACGTAATTTAAAATGATCCACATGATGTCACGTAATGTAGGTCATTTACATGTGGTTTTGTGTAGCTGTTACCGTAACTAAAAGCACAATGCCATTCAAGATTAGTCATGGTATGGAAACTTGAAACAAAACTATGAATTTAATTAAGATAAAGAATGGAAAAAGCATGAAATTTGTACATATGAGAAGCTGGCTTGTTTAGCATTAATAGCATGAGGATGTCTCATTCTCATATGCAAAAGAGCGGGCAAGAGCTCAGGGTGACTAGATTAAAAGCATGCGTGGGAGAGTTTCTGTGTAATGAATGGGTGAGACAACATGATAAATGTGTTAAACCATGCCAGATAATGCATACAGCATACCTGAGATGCTATGAAGTGGATAATTGGGATAATTGATGGTGAGAATGTGTATTTTGCAGAACAATCCAAAAGGAAAAGATATAGAGGTTTTTATTATCATATTAGATCATTCCAGAAAACAAAATGCACATTAGTAAGAGAAAAGAGGTTCCAGAACAAATATTAAAAGGAAAAAACTCAGACAAGTGCTCGCGCATTAGCACTGCACTAGTATAGGGAAATTCCAGGTAGTATTTTGGGCAAAGCAAGGTAAATATTTTCAGCGATCCATCCTTGAAAATGCATTTTTTTCAAACATTCAATGAACTAAAAGGGCATAAAAAAACTGACAGAGTATTTTTCAATCAGTTAGACAACAGCAGGTTTTCATCAGTTTAAATGTGAAAACAAGGGGAAAAAAACTGAAAGAGTATGTTTGAGGCACTTACCCCTTCATTGTTACCCTCTCTTTGAGGCCTCTCTTTGGCTCAAGTGGGTAATTGGAGGATCTGTCAACAACAAGAACCTGAACAACTCAATAAATTATTCCTCAGATAAGTGAATAAGTCCATAAATCACAGCCGCTTCCATTGTTCATACTTTGCTTACATTCATACAGTAATAATGATGTTTCTTTTTTTTTTCAGTGTGGTTATAAATGACACTGTAGTTGTCAACTAATCATAAGCAGCTTTCTCAGGCATGGAATGGAAACAAATGCGACACTGACAATGGGAAACACCAATCTACTTGTAAATCCACTTTCAACTAAAATGATTCAAAAGGAATCACTTCAAATTCCATCACCACAAGATAAAAGGGCAGTCAAACGTCTCTTACATTGACAATATAAGGATGATTGAATCAGTGCATACAGGAGAACTTACATGTAAGGTCCTGCAAAATAGTGCTAGAAAAAAAAAATAGTATAATCATAAAATAAACACACAGAAAAGGCAATTGAGATGGAAATCATAGCTTTAGGCTTGTGCTTTAGTTTAATTGTGAAGTCATTAATAAGAGAATTATTAGCAATACAATGTTTTAAAACAAACAGAAAAGGTAGAGACGACAATGATAGTCTTAGGCTGCCCATTCTTGTTTTCTGCATTATCAACTTGCCACACCAAGTTAAGACTCTTTACTGCTTTCATAAAATTATGAAATAATGGTTACTTAGAACTTGTAATTCGTGGTGCAACATCCAGTAACATTAACTCATAAAACAACCATCAGCAACCTAAGGACAAAAAAAGCAAGGGGAATCAATGGTCGTCTCTTAAATTCCACCATATGTAAACTGAGAGTCTAGTTAAATTCAAAACTTCCATTGGTCTGAAAACTCAAATTAACATCATACCTTAGAAGCAAGAGGGTCCGAATTCGACTCTCTAGGCTTGAAACCTTCCACGATTTTCTGTCCAAATAAAAACATAAAGGAAAAGGAATCAACTTATGTTTTCTAATCCTAGTTGTACTATTGTTAATGTTTCACTTGTGAGTGTTTGGCCTTGGAGAAAAGAAATGTTTCAGTTATACTAGTGTTCATTCATGAGTTTTAGATAAAAAGAAATTTAGCATCATTTTAATAATTATAAGAGACACCAAGTAAAACATCTCAGGGGCCAATAGAACATAAGTTAGCCCCCCAAACTCAGATCAATGCCCAAGCTAAAAACCAAGCTAAAAAAAAAGACACCAATTTTGAGCAAGATACTAGCAGCATCTGACCATACTTGTTCAGATAGGAATTTTTAGCAAATTAGTTTAAGGAATCTTGCTCTCTCACTAGTCCTGTTCGGGTATGATATTGGATCAACTAAGATCAAATGTTTCTCGAACATCAAAGAATCACATTCGTGTTAAGTCCAATATGTCTTAATATGATAGCAAAGGCATATTAGGGTATGTTGTTACCTCTAAAGGAAATTGTTCGACAGGTTCATCCCCGCCTATCCACTAGTACTTCTCCGGACAACCACTAGACCAACTGTTGTCTGAGTCTGGCATGATAGTAGCCGAAAGAGTAGGTCTACATATATGAGAATGAACATGTCAACAAAAAAAAAATAGTTGCTGAAATAACCACACGAAGAGGTTGTCAATAAAACACCAACAAAACAAAGTAGATCCAAATACTTGCAACCCTATCAATCTTCAACTCTGAAGTAGCTAGTTATCAAGAATCCCTAAAATCTACAATTACAGCGAACTGCTACACAGCCATCCATTAAGATTCGAGAGAGAAAGAGGGTAAAGAGGGGATCTGCATTCGCAATCCCTAACCCTATCTCCAGATTCATGACCAATTTTTGTCTACAAAGACACCAAATTGGCCAATTTGGGTATTCTGACTGCAATTAGGGTTAGGGTTTCTCTTATGAAGACGCCAGCTCGTGGTCGAAGTTCGACCAGAAGAAGAGGAAGACAGTAATGACGAACAAAAAGAAGAAGGAGAGAGGGTGACATACCAGAATGTTCACAGTAACCCGCTCTGTAACGAAGAAGAAGAAGGAGTGCGATAGCAGAACGAAAGAGAAGGCGTACTTGAGGGGTGCTATGGATCTGGAGAGAGAAGGGCAAATCGGAACAACCCGGGAAGATAACCACCTGAAACTTCCCCGGGTGCCATTTTCAGGAAATCTCCGGAGATCTCAGATCTGGAGGGAGGATCTGGTGGCAGCGGATATGGTGGCGGTGATGGTAGTGACGATGGCAGTAGTGGCGGTGGCGGGGATTGATGACTACATGAGAGGAGAGTGTTGTCTTGACTCTTGAGAGATCTCGTGAGACTAGAGAGAGAGAGAGAGAGAGAGGGAGAGTAAAGGGGTATAGAAAATTAGGATTTAGGAATTATGGGCGGGGATTCAAATTATTTTTTTCATGTATGGGCGGGTGTTAAAAAAAATTTGGTTAAGTGTTTGGAAGTAACTACTTTACCGCCTCAATTTCCATCTAAATATTATAGGCGCGTTTTCATTTTTTTTTAAATGACATTTTAACATTGTCTACAAAATATGACCGATGTATCTAGTCTTAGTGACATCGAAAATTTTCAAACAGATGTTATAGCTATTTTTAAAATCATGTGTTTTTCTGACCGATGTTAAAAGTCCGATGTCTATGAACAGGATTCTGGTAGTGACTAACAAATTGGCGTCGTTGTCGGGGAAGCTATCATTTGCGCTTTAGGTAGTTAGATCTCCCGTTTTCCTTGAGTTTTCTTCTACCGGTGGATGCAGGACACCTTGGACTGTTTAGGAACATGGGCCGAAAGGGAAAGAGAGAGACGGTATGCAAAAGAATTTGAATATTTGAGATGGCTATACATGGTTGATGAGGAGGCATGGCTTGAAGGTGTATGCGCATTCAGGAAGCTACAAGCATCGTCAGAATCACCGCTAGAAGCCCCAATCCCGCTAGAAGGAGGATCTAGACCTGAGGTCGACCTTGACCAACACCTAGTCGATGTCGACCCATCTCTAGTCGATATCGATCTATCTCTAGTCGATACCCAGGTATGTCCTTCCGCTATCTCAATTCCAACTTTGTCCTCTGTCTTTGAATAACCATTTGAAGAACCTCAAGAAGAAGAAGAGCCAGAAAAGAAGAAGTTGGACGTTGTTGCCCAGAATGTTTCAAGGTCGCTTTTACCTTACAAGGTGAAGGTCATCCCCGACAATTTTGAGCAACCGATGTTCATATTCAAGTATGGGGTCCTCGCAAAGTGGCATGAAACTCCACAAGATGAGGTGGAAATATCTCTTCCCACTCCACCGTTTTGCTGTGGTGGAGATGTGCAAACAAATCAACCAATGAAGCGGAAGAGGTATGATGATGAGGTATGTATATTTTCTTTATATCTACATTTATGCATGCCAGCTGGAGCCCATGAAGATGAATGGGGGAAACCATGGAGCGTTCACTCGGGGAGGTTTAAGCTTCTTCACCTGATGCCCCCAGATGACATTCCACGCTTCCCACCACCGGAGGAACAACCAGACCCACCTATACCTCCGGACAAAGATGAGCCAGACTAATGCTTAATGGAGAAGTCGGCCTAGCGACTCTAAAATCTCGAGCATGTACATAAAACTTTTGAATTTTGGGACTTTGAAACTTTTGGTTTTGGTTTTGTTTGTTTTTGTTTTTAGTTTTGAATACTTCATGTGGAAAGTCTTGCCTTCGTGCAAAAGCTAACAATTTTCAGGTCGAGAAGCATAAAGGATCGCAAAGAGAGAAAGAAGAAGTCCCTGCCAGCAGTTGAAATCGACTAGGCCAAGTCGAGATCGACTACGAGGAGGATCGAGTACAACACCGTACTCGACGTCGAGTAGGCCAACTCGACGTCGACCAGCTAGAAGCATCCTCGACTTCATCTTTCACTCGACGCAGCAGATCTGTACTCGACGTCGACCACGCCTACTCGACGTCGACAAGCACATTTACTCGACTGCCCCGTTTTGACTCTACGACGCATTATTCGGTGAGTTCCTTCCTTTACCTCTGTTTTTTTATTGATTTTATACAGTGGGGACACTGTATATTTTAAGTATGGGGTGGGGGAAGAGCTCATTACTATTTATATGTTTTATTCTTGTTTTTGGTTTTACATGGTGAATTTTGAGTAAAATTTTAAATTTTTGTGCTTAATTGCTAAACTCAAAGAAATAGTGTCATGGAAGCTAATATTGAACTCGACGATGCAAAATTGGATTAATTAGAGATATAACATGAAATTGCCTAGTAAAGGGAAGTCACAATGAAGTGCATATTTTTCTTGAAAACCATGAAAGGAGGTAAAATTTGATATTGTTTTGACATGTTGCATGACTAGAGGATGGAGGACTTTATATTTCCATATAATGCTCATGTTGTTATATCCTAGCCATACCTATGCTTATGCATCACAAAAGCCATATTATGCCTTATTTCAATTATTGCTCCACATGTTCTAAATATTTCCCATTCTTTACCTTATTTCCTATCCGGGGATTATGTTAAGAATGATGTTACATTATGGAGATATTATATGGTGTTTGTGTTGTTGTTATCATTATTGGAGTTGGGTAGGAAATTGTTTGAAATATATGGAAAATAGTTCAGTGAGATGGGACACACAAGCGAGGAGCCCAAAGCACTAAGTATCCAGGGCCATTCATGACACCCATGTTTGTGACTCGCGAGAAGGCAGTGCTGAGGTTAGAGAGGTAAAAAAATTATTATTGATAAAAGCATTATGAAAGGTGATGAATATTATGAAGAAGGGATGTGGTTATGAAAGTTGGAAAGTACTCCATTTCCCCGGATCATTAGCACCACATTGCCAAAAATTGTCCACCTTTAGCCTTTTACCAATCTACTCCTTATTGAGCTTAAATTAAAATCCTCTTAATTATTGTTGCTTTGTCACATGAATTGTTTTTGTATAAACCTCCTTTTGTGAGTAGATGTTGCTTTTATTGCACATGCATGTATTTATGGCACAAGTACCTTTTCGATGATGGTAATTGGCTGCAGGGACATATGAGAATGAATCTATGATGTTGAGAGTTTTAAATTCTTCCCCTGAATGACCATCCAAGTTATTGCTTGGAGACAAGCAAACTTAAGTATGGGGTGATTTGATGTCCATGTTTTATGCCATGTTTTATATCTACTTTTATATCGATTTCTGCATGCATTTCATGCATTTGGGTTAGATTAATACAGAATCTATATAGTTTATGCTTATTTGCCAAATTATAGAGTCTACACTAGTTTTTGTTCAATTTCGCAGAAATCGGACGCACTTTGGAGCTTAAAGAAAACTCATGGAGAAGCTAAGAATGGTGCAGCTGGATAAAAGGCCATATTTCGACATTCATCATTCTAAATAAAGCTTTGATGTCTTCATGAGAGTTATAGCCCTCGAAAAGATCTTTCCAACGCATGCTCATATGCATCAATCCGACGAACGAGGACTCGGGAAAGTGCGTTTCAAGAACAGAGCAGAATGCTGAGAGCTGGATTCTACTCGACTTCGACCATGCCTTACTCGAAGTCGACTATAGCTGAAGCAAACTTGATCGAGGACAGAAGAAGAAGACAATTCGAGCACGAGCTGTACTCGATGTCGACCACACCGTACTCGACGCCGACCACAGCTTACTCGAAGTCGACTAGAAAAGGGCGGCCACCCGAGCTCGACGAGGAGAAGCACTTGAGAAGCTGAAGATTACTCAAAGTCGAGTACACCCTACTCGACGTCGACCAGACTTGGTCGAAGTCGACTACCACCAGTGCCCGATTGGAAGGATTGGAAGCCTATAAATAAAGCCCATAAATAAAGCCCATGGGGCTAGTTTTATTTCCAAGTAGAATTATATCTTCTATGATAGATATAGATATAGATAGAATTCTTTCCTTGATTAGCAAGGATTGGAAGCCTATAAATAAAGCCCATGGGGCTAGTTTTTATTCATTCAATTCTAGAGAAGGAGAAGAGGTAGAGAGAGAGAGATAGAGAGAGAGAGAGAGAGAGAGAGAGAGAGAGAGAGTGGAGGCCAAGAGGAGTTTGTGAAGCGAGAGCGGAATTGGCTTCCTTTGGTTGTAAGCTCTGTTTGGTTTAATTTAATGCAAGTGGTTTCTTTTCCATCAATGATGTTTGCGATTGCGATGAAGAGCGAGTAGTCCACCCACTTCTAGGGTTGGGGCGAGCCCGACGATAGCCATGCGTCTTTGAGGTAAAGATCCGACCTTTATCATGTTTTGAGCATCTACTACCTTTTATGTGTTTATTACCTATTCAATAGAGATCCATGCTAACAACTTGGATTGATAAACATAAAATCGGTAGATACAGTTAGGATTTCTTGAAAGAGTTTCTTAATTGTTGGAAAAGGCGAAAGCTTGATCATTCGATGCGATTTGCATGATTATCGTTATTTATCTTGCCTTATGCATGTTTGGTTATCGTTGTTGCAAACCCCGATCTTGGAAGTTCTTTTACATATTTTTATTCCGAATTCCGAAAAGATTTGTCTTCTATTTGAGTTACTGTTCCTACTCGACTTCGACCACCCCTTGGTCGACGTCGACCACTGATTTCTCGATCGAGTAAGATCGATGTTGCTTCTGTCTCTGCAGGAACCCGAAGTCGACCAGACCGTACTCGACGTCGAGTAAGCCTAGTCGACGTCGACCACCACCAACATCTTCTGTTGCTCGGAATCGGCTGTACTGCCCCCTGTCAACTACCACTTAGTCGAGGTCGAGTACACTGTGGTCGATCACCGTCCGTGAAATTTTCCGCTGCCTAGGATCCGCTGACACGCTTCCTCGAGGATCGATCCTGACTTCCCACTGCTACATCGGGAGGAAGTCTTGTAATTATTTGCGTGGGCACGAATATGGTTTGATCTATTTTATTATATTTTAAACTTGATTTTCTCCTTACTAACAGAAAGATGGGCGAAATCTCTAATCGGCTTGAGGAGGGACGTGTGCTTGCGGCGACTTGGTTGGCGGAGGGGTGGGGTTTGGTTCTGTCTCGCTTCAGTGGTGATGTTTCATCTCCTTGCTCGTCTTGACTCGTCCTCGGTGCAATCTCGTGGGGTTTGGCTTCGAGGCACTCAAGTGCGTCGCGGCCTTTTCGACCCAAACCTGGTAAATGCGATGCTCAGAGACAGGTACTCCTTTGAACAAAACCTCCCATTTATGGCTTTACAAAAAAAGATCTACGAAAAACCCTCTGAAAGAAAGCTTACCTCTTACTTAGATTTTTATTTGCTAATGAAATTGCAATACTTGTATCGGAACATGAGTGTGATTCTTGTTTTTGCTCTGTGCTCTCATTATCTCTTTTACCATGAAATCATATACACCATCTGTCACCTTTCCTTGAATCTGTGTTTTTGCCTGGTTTCTTGTATTGTTAAAGGTAGGAATTGTTTCAAACAAATGACTATGCTTGCCCTCCTGAATGATACCAAAGATGAGAATGATAAAGCTTGTTTTTGTGAGCATGAACCCAATATCCCTATTTTAAGACCCTGTAATGTTTATGAAATTTGTTTGATTTATTTCCATGTGAATTCTTGCTGGTCCCGCGGCATCATGTATGATGCCTTTACTCTCGTACAAATTATGTGTCCTGGAAATGATCCCTCTCTTGAAACGAACAAGAACATTGAACTAGAACCCATGACCAACTAGATGACTGAAACCCCTGAAATTAAAGATCAATTCCCTGTTTTATTGATCAAGCCTCGACTAAATAAACAAATACAATGGAAAAGAGAAATATATGAATACAGTAAATGCAAAAGAAATAAACACAATGGAATGCAAATTTGCTTTCATGAGCCTCTTTATTGCCACAAAGAAAGTGGCTTCAAGTGCTTCTCTGTTTCTTTTTTTGCCATGACTCTTGATAAAAAGGACAAATTTGTTTCCTTCGATAATCTGAGAAGTATGTTACAACTGTCATTCCTTGAGAACCGAAAATCGAACTGAAAGGTGAGAATTGACCCTATGAGTTCCACTAAAACGAAAGAAGGAGACCAGATAAGGTTTTTTGATCCTAATCAGATGAGCTATGTGTGGTTTTATCTTAGACCTTGTACTAATACCCGCACCTTTGAAACTACCTGGTTAGCCAATGGAAACCATCTACTCAGATGTAATTCTAAAAATATGTCAACAAATGACCCAATTGATACTAATAACTTGCTTCTTCTTGCAGATCACTTTGTTATTATGTTTTGGGTGGCTACCTTTTGAAAAGGAAAATAGACAAGGTCAAGAGCAGGTGAGCACCAACGAACAGCAACAAAAGGCGATGAAGCTACTGTCCAGGTTTCAGAATCTGAACCCCTTCATGTGTGATATGGAATTTGAAAAGAATAAACATTTGAATGTAACTTAACCTTGGTTAGAAGGAACAAAACGATCAGGAATAAGATAAATTTTAAATACATTGCCTTCCCATTTGCTCTTGTTCTTATCTCCCTTAGATCACTACCGACCATTGAAATGAGGAAAATGAAACCTACCCATTTGAAATGCTTCAGCCAACGGAAAAAAAAATTCTTTGAAAATTTTCACATGTTGCTTGAACTTATCTCCATTCTTTTTAATTATCTCTAAAATTCCCCTAGAGACCACTTATATGACAATTTGTTCTGCTTGGTTGCTCAGTGAGATTTCTCTGAACCTTGGTTTGGAAATCATGAAATTACATCTCTTGTTGGATTGGATCTGTCTGGATTTGATTTCCTTTGATTTGTAGGTGTAAATAGAAGAATGGAAAAGACGGAACAAAGGAGAAAGAAAAGGACGAAGTAGCTGGCTTTGAAACAAGGCAAATAAAGCTGAGAGTCATAGAAAAAACAGTAGAAAAGACCAGACTAGGCTGCAACGGTAATTGGAGGGCTTTGTTTTGTGAGAACTGTTTACAATCATCAATAATATCATATATGTGATTGATAGTTATTAATTTCCACTTCAAGACATGCTTAATTATATGGTTCAATTAGATGACAAAGCATAGAACGAAAGAAGACTTTTATTTAGTTATCAATGTAAAATATTGGCATGAAAAGAATTGAAGTAGTTTGGCAATGCGTATTTCATTTTTCATAAACTGATTTTTACAGGCATGCATGTGGAAACGAGATTCGAAGGAATGGACAACACTGCGACCTATCCCTGCTGCTATTATTGATGTCAGTTTTCTCATCGACATTCTTTTTTGTATTTTTTTAAAATATCCAAATGTCTTACTAAGGCACACACATACGCTACTATCTACTAACATACAAAATGCATTTCATGTGTAATAAGTGAGCCATATACGAATAATTTAGTACAATAGTGATTAAGTGTAGATGAAGAAGATATCCAAAGAAAATATTTTTTTGATTGTGATGATGAAGGATGTAACGAGCAATGAATATAGAATATGGAACTTCATAGGAGTAAAAGATAAAAACAAAGAATATGAAGGGGCATGGTAGGAACGTATCAAATTTATGAACTGGTTTCAGCTCCATTTTTTCTATATCCATATCTGTATCATCATATATTTTGATACATTTAAATGTACATAGATGTACTGATGTAGAGAAACATGATTCTGCAACTCCGTTTGTTGGTATGTTTTTTTGTTTCCCTCGTTTATTTTTATTCATCTGGAAGAGTCTTCACTTCTTTTCTTTTCTTTTAATATCACTTACCTTGTTTTTCCCTTCTCTTGACCACTTTCTCTACATTAAAGTGAACCACAAATGGAAGTTTTGGTTCCAATTGTGACTTTATATTAACACAAAGTCTCCATTTTCATGTAAATTGATGAAGGGATTGGTTGGCATGGGGTAGTGACTCAGAGGCCAGTGGTTGAAATCTTTTGCTATTGGTTTTTCTCCTGACTGTATATTTTATGAAATTTAGAATGTTGTTGTCGATCACATGAAAGATCACATGAAACTGGTAAACCTAAACTGAAAAAATATAGGATATCTCATTATGTTTTCATAATTTATGTTCGTACTATTCTTCTAGTCTGTTAAAAGCACTTTACTTGTGGTTTAAAAGCACTTTACTTGTGGTTTGAACTCAAGCAGGCCATGGCTGGGATGTGAAGTGTGTTGACTGGCCCCCTTCAAAGTCATTACTGGTATCAGGTGCGTAATTCGTAACTGATGTCTTGATGGGTGTTGCATCATTCTGATTTTGTAATTATAATGTGAGTTATTGGTCAGGTGGAAAGAAATAACCATGTTAAACTTTGGGATGCCAAGTTTGGGAAGGAACTATGTTCTTTATAACTGCCACTTAGTATACAAACAATTAGTACTCTTAACTTGAACATAGCTCATACTAGTTCTCTATTTCACGCCTGTACACTTTGGTTGCTCTATAGTCATGGACACAAAAATACGGTCCTTAGCGCAAAATAGAATGACAATGGAAACTGGGTACTTACTGCCTCAAAAGATCAGATAATTAAGGTGCAGACTGTGCAGTGCTTCTTAATTTACTGAATCATTGTGTTAGAGATGGGGCATTGGGGCATACTTTTATTATTTTTTTCACTCAACTCTTTATCGATCATCAAGTCATAGTTCGTTTGCAGCTTTATGATATAAGGTCTATGAAGGAGCTGGAGTCGTTTCATGGTCATCCAAAGGATGTTACAAGTATGCTTATGGTTATCTCAGTATGTACATCTCTAATAAACATATTCTCTCAATTTCCTTGGATTTTTTCACTTCAAGAATGAGGTTTTCACTTTGATTGTAAAGCGTATTTTTTTGGCTATTTTGCAGGATTTGGAAAAATGAACGAGGATGATGGATGCTAGTTTTTGCGGGTTAGTTTGGATATGGAAGAAATTATGTATACATTTTTCTTTAGATATTAACTTTTGATATATGGCCTATCTAGCTAGGAGAAGGATTTGGAAATATATTTTGCTTGTTAGTTAATTGCCTATGGAAGTAAAGGTTTTAATTTGAACAATCTATGTATATAGTTGATTTGAAGGAAGTCGTGTGTATTTATGTACAATGTTACAAATATATGTGTTTTGAGAAAACTGTAAAATATGTGCATTTTAAAATAGTGAGTTCCAAAAAAAAAAATGTGGCCAAAATAGCCATTTTATCTTTTTTTTTTCGCAACGATTGTGTCGTTATGAAAGACCTTATTTATCTAATATACATCCTATTGCAACGACAAATGTTGTTGCAAAAGGTTTCATTTTACCATTAAATCCTTTTTGTAATGACTTTTTGTCGTTGCCAAAGACGGAACCTTTTGCAACGATATTTTTTGTTGTTAAAACAACTTAGTATTTTCCAAGATTAAAGTGTTTTTGCAATGACTTTTGTCGTTGCCAAAGATAGAACCTTTTGCAACGACATTTTTTGTTGCTAAAACAAGGCGGTATTTTCCAAGATAAAAGTGTTTAGCAACGATATGTATTGCAACAACATTTTGTCGTTGCAAAAGGTATATTTTTTGCAACGACCAAAAGTCGTTGCAATAACCTTTAGCTACGCCCTGACCCGCAACGACACCATAACGACAATTTTCATTGCGAAATGTATCTATTGCAACGACAAGCCATGTATCGCAACGACTTTTGTCGTTGTGAAAGACGGTTTTTCTTGTAGTGGATGTTATTTGAGTTGATGTTGGTGAGTTTAGGTGAGGATTGATCTTGGCTTGAGAGTTTGAGACAAGCGGGTGGTGATTGCGTTTTATTGTGACTAGTATGATATGAAAATTTTCTTGATTATGTGACTTATTAATAGGTACTTGCATGATGTTAGATAGCGATCATGACGAACCTGATATGGAATGACATTACATGTTAATATGCCATGCTGAAATCTAATAGGCAGTGACGAGCAGTGTTATCATGATATATTAATGCATTGCTATCCTGATGTGTTATTTTAGAAGCATGTTATGATGTGATGTGATTTTATCTATGAATTAAGAGATAATGACGTGTTGCTATGTGAAAGCATGATGTTATATTATATGGTTAATAAGCATGATTATGGATATGTTAAATGACGGATATGACTTGGAGTATGAATATGACTTGTATATATGAGATAATGGTGCATGATTGCTAAATGATTGTTATATGGCATTCTAATGAGTTGAGATGATGTTTGGTGAGTATGCTAACTTTTTTATGATTGATATATTGCTTGACTTCTTTTGCTGACTCTTAATAGCATGAGCTTGAAGGTCTTTGCTTGATTTTGAAGGTTTTAGTCTCGGGGACGAGACTTGTTTTTAGAGGTGGATGAATGTAAAGATCGGAAAATTTAATTATTATTTAATCGCCGAATTTGGAAAGCTTTCAAAAATCCGTCATCGAGCAACTTGCTAATTTTGAAAAGTCTTTGAAATAATCCCGGCATACTTTGAATTTGGGTTTGAAGGGTCTTATTTCCGCTATTGAGTTTGGGTTTTGAAAACTTAAGAGTCTCATGGGTCGTTTTGAAATGATTCAAAATTTCGAGTTGGATTTTCTGAGAGTCGGGATTTTGGCTGAATTGTCGGAATTCGGAGTCGAACCTAGCGGGACCAACTTCCTTCCCACTCTCTCCTTTATGGTTTTGTCTTTTTCCCCATTAAACCCCAGTGAGCCCAATTGCCTCCCTATATAAAGCAAACTCCAATCCCCAAAAAAACTAGACAGCAACATATAATTCTGAGGCAAACCCCCAAACCCTAGCCTCCTTCTCTCACTCTTTCCAATTGAGATTCAAACCCTAAGTCAACTTCACTCTCTCTCCTCTTCAATCTTTCACACCCACCTCCAAATCCTTTCCTTTTTGTTTCTTCCAACCCAAAGACCATCAAACACACCTCCATTACCTCCTCCTTAAAGGTCTAGCCAAGATGACAAAGGTCAGACGCCGTTTCAAGAAAAACAACAACTTCTGGGGGATTTTTGCCGCTGCGAGTTGGAGCCTAGAACACTTTTCGCCGCCATGAGCATTCAATTACTTTATGTGTTTGGAAAACAGGACGACCGCTATCTGTGAGTCCTAGAGTCTTTGCTAGGGTCATAAGATAGCCCAACACTATCGGGTTTGTCCTCAGTCATGATTGTCACGAGATATGAGATGAGCATGATGATGATATGATGATGATGGATTATTGATGCGCATATATGATGATGAATGCTATGCTATAGCACTGAGCTGGCTAGCGTTCGCCCTAACAGAAAGGGGGGCGGAGGTAGGAGAGGGATATGCCACTTGACATTCTTTGGGCCATTTATTGTGTTTCCGCATATTATGTCCTGATAAGCATGACTTGCGTGTTTAAGTTCCGTTCTGCATTAGAAGCATCTTTATTATAGGAATAGTGTATGTTTATGCCTGCTTGTGGGACCCAGAATGCAAGATCCGAACGAAGGTATCCAATCTTCGAAAGCGAATTGTTTTTAGGTTTTTATGCAGATTATGTGTGATCTATATATGCTTCTTTGACGAGGGATATGTTCTGGGTGAATATCGACCAAGAGATTGACTCCTATCGGACTAACCTGAAGGATTTTGAATCACGTGTTTTATGTTTTGGTTTTAATCTGGCCTTGTATGCTGATTCGAAATTTGGAGAAGAATCGATGATCAACTTGACTAATAGTACTTATTCTATGTCAACCGCCTAAAAGAACAGTAATAAATGCTATAGATTTGCCCCTAATTCAAGCGACAAACTTATATATTTTTGTCGATCTCCTTATTGCACAGTAATAAATACGCTAATGAGAGATCCATCTTTTGTACGCATTCAAGTGACAGAAATAAAATTAATGCTTGTTGCTTTAGAAGTGCATTAAATGAGTACGTATTCAAGCAACAAACTATGATCCTTTATTTTTCGCCATTGGCGGACCAAGGGGGGCTCGGGGTGGCATTAGCCCTCTTAACCCGAAATAAAACCGTAGAATTTTTTTTTGAAATTTTTTTGGTAAATTTTACTAATATTAGGGATAAAAGAGTGTAAAAAGAGTAAAAGACAAAGATAGCTTAGCTCACTTGGCAAGGAGGATTAGTAATTATTAGCTTGAGGTTATGAGTTAAAACGCGTTTAACTTCACTTTTTTCATCTTTTTTTTATTTTCGTTAGTTTTTTTCCTATTAAAAATCCCTAATTAAATGACAGTAGACGTTTTTACTCATATCTTGTTAATAGATTTTATGCTTTGTTTTTTATGGAAGGCCTTGCACTCTATCACTGAGCTAGTTTACCACCTTAAAAAGCACACCTTATATTTGTTCAAATAAGCACCCAATACAATTTAAAACAAGTTTTATAGTAATAAAAAATTTACATAAAACAATAAATTAAGAAAAAAAAAATCTAAAAACGTATTTCACCTTATATATATATATATATATATATATATATATATATATATATATATATATATATATATATATTTTTGGAAAACTAACCCAACCTTTCAAATAACACCCAAAACAACAAATTAAACTAGTTTTTAATCAAAATTTCTCTAATTTATATACTACTATCATTTATTAAAAAGAAACCCACAATTCTATTTGAACAAATGGCATAAATGAGATTTAGGTCTCTCAAGTACATTAACAAATTAATGTCGATCAACAGCCGAATGATTCCACCTGTTAGCCAACGAGTCAACAACATCTTCGCAAATTGGAATGGAAGTTGACATGAATCCTATCCTATCAGCAATTCAGGAATTCATCACCGAACATATATCGACCCAAACTACCGACTACCCGTACGTACAAGGAAAGTCTCCGGCAGCAGTGGCGGATCCAGGATTTTTCGTAGAGGGGGGCTGAAAACTATATTAGATTTTTGTTTTTCACTCTAAAGGTTCTAAGCATTGCTGAAACCTATTCTACAAGTGAACCTTTATCGAAGCTATCACATATATACTACTGTATAATAAATGTAGAAACTCATAATATAATAAATACATTTGTTAAGGATTAAGGTAATTTAATAATTCTAAAACTAACTTAATTCCATTCAACACAAGTTTAAAAACTTTCAATAACTTAATTTAACAATTCAAACACACATTATTCAAAACACATGTTCGCTTTTGCACTCATTTACCGTGTTCAGTGTTTTTGCACTCATTTACCCTGTTCAGTGCATAAGACTCGAATCAGTTTGTAAACAAACACATGTTCGCTTGTCTCATCTCAGCATACAACAGAATGCGAGATTGCACTCAGTTTCTCAAGTGTTCCTCACTTAATCCACTTCCTATATAAGTCCATTTACACATTTCCATATATGAGAATGACATGCCTAATTAAGATTATACGAAATAACCTCATAGACAACTACCCAATTTCTATGTAACAGATGCACTTGACAATTGTATCAATGTTGTCACGCTAGAATCACAACATAGTTGGCTATCAGTGTGTCATCTGCAACATCAGAAAGTTAAACTTTCCAATATGACATACTTACAATGATTCATATTTTGAACACAAAGTACAAAACATCTTATCATTGTCATCTAGATGCATGTTTCAATGCTTACATAGGTATGAGTACAAGACTAGTGTCTTTCTCAAAACCTTAGCAGAAACTTATCTAGAAAACGAATTTCCAGAAGTCCTCCCACTGGGAAAAACATTTGCTATCTAGGTCAACTTGTAAACAGATACAAGCTTTTGTAGCCATTCATCGGTTTGATTGAACACAATCTAACCATGTAGAGAGAAGGTTTCAACCTAACTCTCTTGATCTAGGATATAACTCTCAATGGATCACTCCGCCTATAAAGCTTTAAGAACCCAATTATCTCATTGCTTTATGTCTAGGCAGGATAGAAACCAGTTCAAAACATGGCTTCTTCCATGGACTCATTATCTGTCATCACCTTCCGCTGGTTGTGTCTTAGATCTACCAACAGATCACATACTCTAAGTGGTGATTAATGCTATCTCATTTGGATACTTTTGGAGCAACCACATCTAATGTGTTTCTGAGATATCTCGTGTTCAAAACAACTTCCACTCTAAAGTGGTTTCGATATGCTCACAATTGTTCTAGATGAATATCCTGAACTCGAAACACATTTGTTCAACAAGTTGTGATCCAAGAACGAAACTTCTTTAGCTCTGAACATTATCAGGAACACTAGATCACGATTGATCCAAAATATCCTGAATGTTAATGTGGCAAGAGTTGTATTACAACTATCATAGGACGATGTAATGATTGAACTACCAGAGGATATGTTGTGGTTTCATCAATCAAAACTCATCCTAAATTGTCTTAACAACTGTCTCACAATCATGATTAAAGATCCCTGAGCTACGAAAACTCATTTTCCTTATCAGATTGCTCTCATCAATCTTAGAAGTTCGCATTTCCAAGATGATTTAAGAATGTGATCATGTACCTAGCACCATGCCTAGTACACACATTCTACATGTTACCTTTTATCCAAATTGATTTGATGCAACTAAACAGATAAGGCTTAAATTTTTAAGAACTAGCTGATACGCTTATTCTAAATCTTAAGGTTCACCAAGTGACCCTCAATCGTAAGTACATCTCCAGAGATCCTTTTATGACTTTAGCCTTTAACATGACACATGTGCCATTTTCAGGAAGTAACTAACCAAGGAGTGTCCAACAAATGAACCACTCCACAAATCATCACAATACGCACTCAGAAGAAACCAATGCTTGGTGCTCGGATTTGACCATTTCGGGCAATTTCAGTCAATATAAGAATTTAAGACAGAAAAACCTTTTGAATTTTATCTGATTTCTCCATCACTCAATGTGAGAGAAAGAATGGATATATGTTAACCAACAAGCTCACCTTGTATATCAACATCCATTTATACACCCTTAGATCCATATTGATCTTAGGAGATCATGAAATTCAAACAACACAATAGAATTTGTGCTTCAAGCTTCTAAATTTTGTAGAACGCAATCTACAAAAAAATGTAGTGATCTGTTACAAGTAACGGATTACCCTCGAAGCCTCAAGAGAAGTTCTTAACATAATAAGCATCTAATCTCTTTGGACAATCCCACAATGATCATCCTGGACATACCAAAAGGTGTGTCACATCATTTTCAGATAAGGAAATATCCTCTTTTGACAACTCTGTCTTTTTTCAGGTTCCGATGAACCTATTCTCCCACTCGCTAGTAGAATACCTTTTAGAGTATGCATTTCATGTACCCTTTATCACTTTGCAAAGTGGTTAAACTATGCTTCCATAGTGACACTTCTCATGAATTACAAAAATTCAGTGAGGATTAGAAAATACCAAGATCTGAACTTGATACTATCTTATACGATTGGCTTCAGCTAAACTTCGAAGTTCAGCACCAATCCTTGGGTATACCATCTGATCTAGTTGCCTAGTAATCAACTTGAACCAAGTAGATCGCAACTTCATCATTTGGACCTAGCAAAGATTTGCTTACTTCCAATGATCAGATTATGCATAAGTTACAAATCTTATTTGCAACCATTATCACACAAGTGACAAGTTAACCTCTTGTTACTGAACCAAGAATCAACAAACATTTGATCATAACATTGGAACCGAAATCCAATAAGATCTCAAGGTCTTTTCCCTTACTAGCATCATGACATCACATGGTCTATTTAAGGAAACTTTAGAAGCCCCTGACATTTTCAGGAAAGCTAAACTTTTATTACTACGATATAAATTGATATACCTCAGTTCTGCTAACTTCTGATTCAAATCAGTGAAATGAGTATATTAACCGTCTATCACCATTGACCAGAAACATGTTACCGTTTATGCACGAAGCACAAACCAACACATATCATCATTTACCATGGACCTTCGAAGCAAAAACATACATATAGCATGCAATCAACTCCGTTAGAACATAGATTCATGACGACGTAATCGTCCGTCTGACGATTTTCAAACAACGTATGTTTAAGGTTATCTTTTGAACTGTGCGAGTCAGTCTAAAGATTTGCTCCCACTAGGACCATGTCCCTAAGTGAAATAGAGTATACTGAATGACAATTTTCCTTAGCATGAAAATGCCTTAGAACCAAGAAATTCAGTTTTACAACTCTTTTGATCTGAGAAAATTCAAAATGAGCTTTACAAATTATAAAATAATTTTTAAAGCCTAGGATTCAAGAGTCAAACTCTCATCAAGTCCATCTGCTCATTTTCTAATTGTCAAGGGAACTGTGTTACTGTTGATGTACCCAAAGTACTCAACATCAGCTCACTTTATTTATATGTCCAACATATGGATATACACTAGAACAAATCCAGTATAATCGAGCAAAGTCAGATAACACGTCTTCATTAGGACTATCGACTTTCAGGAGCCTAGACATATAGGTCCTTACCCCTTAAAGGTTTATTCAGATTTTTTAGAACTGCGTTTAAAAAAAACGCTATTCAAGATTACTGAATACTTTCATCCATTTAACAAATGAATTACTTGCTCGATTACCTTGCAATCACACTCAAACAAATTAAGTGCTTTTTGCATAATTTCAAGTACATCACCACGTTAGTAGTAAAAACAAGAAATTATTTGCAAGGTTTAGAGATGCATTCTGAATGCTTATCTCTTACAATCTTTACATAAAAGATTTATTTCTCATATTTTAATCAACTTACATAAAGTCAATTTACCATTTTAAGTTAATAAGTTATACGTAATAACTATCCGTTAACTCAAAATAATTTTAAATAACTCAGGATTGAATTATTTAAACCCGCTCAATTTTCAAGTCAAACGGTATTCAACCAAAGTTAAACATCCTTGAAAAACAAATTCTTTGAAAAAGAATTTTAGAGAGCTCAGTCCGTATGTGAACGTATCAACATAACTTAGGACTCATCATCACTCGTTATTAGATAAAGGGCCACGTAGGTCGATATATCATATAACTTTTAAGTTCATTCGCTTCAATCAAAAATTCAATTAGACACATAGTCCGATCAAAATCTTTTGAGAGCAAACATAACCGAAAAGCTTGGTCATATAAAAGCGACGATTCGCGTTCGAACCGAATCGGGCTAAACCCAATTCATCAAACGCAACCCACCAAGTCTTAGTCCGGGTCCGAACCCGACCAAGACAAGTCCAATGATCGGTCAAACACCACAAGTCACGGTCCAAAACGAATCTGGACTAACAAGTCACGTTCAACACATAACAGCTGAAGTCCAACAAAATATGCTGAGCCAATTTTTTTTTCAAGTTTTCAAATAGGCCCATACAAAATAGGCCCAACTGAAACCTTAAAAAAACCCGGTCAAGTTCAACAAACAAGCCCAGGTGCAGCCCGTTGGCCCGCTCAAGCCCGTGACCCTTAGGTCACCATCTAGCCCGGCTCGGCCCGTTACTAAGCCCGACGCGACCCGAAGGCACAAAACCCTCACAGGAGCGCCGCCATCCTTCCAGGGCTGTTTGTAGCTGCCGACGATAACCACAGGCGGTGGCGCCAGACGCCGCCAACACCACGAAGGGTGGGCAACCTCAGCGGCGCCGCCTTGCTCTCGATTGTCGTCTCCGGTCATCTTCTCCAAACTCCCAGTAGCCAAGGTTTCGAGCTCAAAGCTCCATCCATCTCCACCTTCCTCCTTCTCGTCGACGACCCAGGCGGTAGCGCCGTCACCTCCGAGTGCCTCGTCGAGAAGCACGGTGACAGTGGCGCCGCCATGCCATGGATCTCCGGCGAGGTCCCCTGCGATGAAGAACAAGAACAAAAACCAGAAACCCAAATCCAAAATCCATTGACAAACCAAAATGAAGATGGACCTTTCACTGATTCTAGGTTCACATTCCCAAATTCATCAGTCTTCATGTCCAATTCGAGTAAAACAAAGTTCGAATTTCAGATCTAGGGTTCGTCATTCACGAAGAACAAAAAAAATACCCTTTAAAAATAACCTGAAATTCCGGCCTTCTCCTATCAAATCGACGATGAAGTCCGCCATTGAAGCCTCATAGATCACACTCACCATCAAAGCAAGCAAGATCGAGCCTCAATTGATTCGGATTCAAGACACAAAGCTCGAACAACCAGATCTTGCGAACTCTTTGCTCGAAATCGAGAAGCAGAAGAGGATCTCCTCACTCCTTGCTGCCGACAGCAATAGGCGGTGGTGCCGATGCATCCAGTTTCTCCGGTAAGGATCACGGTTGCTAGTTCGGCGCCACCTAGCCCTAAGCCTGGCTAGGAGATCTCGATCGAGGAGCACGAGGCCCCAATTTCAAGCCCTGGATTCCGACTCAAATAAGCACAACGTTAGATCAAAAACAAAAAAAACGAATCAACACAAGCATGCCTGAATCAAAAACGATCCTGATATTGTGGAGAGCACAGGACAAGAAAGAGGAGGAGAGCAAGAGGTTGAAGAAGAAGCCTCTTTCCAAAAACAAACAGGTGCGGGTCTGGTCTGGCTTAACACAAAATCAACCATATAATTGTTTCAAAAAAAAACAGTAGCCTAGTTCATCAACAAGAACACGGCAATACTAAAAAAATTGGACCTTTTTAATCGAATTTAGTTCTAGGAACCTAATTCCTGCTGTTATTCCATCCGATTAAACAAATTCAAAGGCAATTTGAGCCTAAAGCTCTGATACCAATGTCAGAATTTGAGAGATATACGGATTACCTCGAATAGCGGAAGCGGAATCAAGATCGTCTTGCCTTCGAATTTGATCACCGGGTAGATCTCCATAGCCCTAAATCTCGTTAGAGATTCAGGAGCAATAGAGAACCTACGATTCACAGCCTACACACACCATAGGAGAGAATTGGAGAGGAAGGAGACTCTCTCCACGAAGGAGAGTTCTCTGTGGGTTTTCTTTTCCTGAGAGAACGTTTGACAAACAGACTTGCTCACTAGGGTTAGAGATTAGGAGAGAGGAGTCTCTCCTATATATCTCTTTTATTTATTAGATAAATAAATATATAACGAATATATATTATTTATCCTAATATTAGTTAATTCTTAACGAATAAGAATTACTTACCCAATTACGTAAATTAGGCTTTTATATCTTTTGGGCGTATATATAAAATAATGTCTTGATTATAAAATAATTCTAACAATATCGATATATAATGCATAACGTTTTACATCAATCATTCAATTATGGATCAAAACGAACAATACAAGGAATTATATATGATCGATCACAAGGGTAACTAAAGAAACAAAAACACGTCGATATCCTCGATAATTAACTTGAAGAAGAAGCTTCCATGACAGGCATCTCGAATCGGCAGAGAGGACACACATGACTCGTCCTCAGCCACTCCACAACGCACTCTTTGTGATAAACATGTGCGCACGGCATTCTTGCCATCTCCGCGTCCAAATTCTCGAAACAAATCGCGCACGAATCCTTGCGATAGTCGTCCAACTCTGCAGCTCCAACCATCTCTAGGGCTTCAATGGATTCTTCAGTAGCACGCTTAAACCTAAGCGCAGTCTCCAAGGGCAAGCTAACGGAAACGTAGGTGGTAATTAGCGGCGCAGTGCTTATAACGACTGTTGATATCTCATTAACGAGAAGATCAACGAAATCTTGGGGCAACCCTAATGTGGAGAACCATTCAGTCAAGATTTCGGGGCGGAGATCGATGAACGGATCATCGGGCTGCAGGTTTTGGTCACATTGGAAGACGACTCGTCTGTCAGGGAGGTCTAGTACGAGAGGGGTGCAGTCCTCAACACTAATGGCTTCGAAGTAATCGAGTTTGCAAACAGAGATGATATAGGGGCCTAGGACTATGTCACATGGGACACTTTGGACGTAGAAGAAAGGACGTTGACTATTAAGTGGTTGTGGACGAAGTGGGTTCTCCATAGTGCTCATCGATCGATCAAATTAGGAGTTGAATTGATGGATGATCGATGTATATGAAGGCTGAGGTTAACTTGAAGAGAGGTTGATGAATAGGTTTTTTGGGTGTAGAGAAATAGAGTATCTACTAATTAATATGAATGATATATTTATAGATACACGAAGGCTCAGGTTGTTGATTGCAACACAAACAAATTAATCCTAATTATCAGCATATCGAATTACACCTTCCAAAAATATATTTACTTTTCCCCAAAGAAATAAGTATTTAATGGTTGTTTTTATTAGGGAAAACTAATTAAAATACCCCATCTTTAGGGGTATTGTAAAAATATATCCTCAACTTTCAAATGTAATAAAAATATCCCGACCTTTGAGGGTGATGATAATATATTACCCTGTGTTTTCTCACGAGTCAAAAATGCTGACAATGCAGCCTACGTGGATTTTTTTTTTGACAAGACAGCATACGTGGAAACCTTTTTTTACAAATTAACACTAAAAATGGGTTTTCTTGAACGATTTCCCTAGGAAAAAATAAAACGATAACAAATTAAACCCGAAAAACGAAATTGATTCAACCAAGCAGCTAATCCAATCAAAATTGCCTCAAATTAACACCACACGACTATTCCTAACACCGAACCGACAACAAAACTAAACCGAAAACAACAACAACAACAACAACGAAAAGGGGAAAAATAAAACTTAGTCAGCCAAGTCCGTGAACGAATAAGGGGAAGAAGATGTAAGAGAGACAACTCAAGATAGTTGACCACGAGGGAGGAAGACTAACATTGAAGAGGAACCATATGCTACCTGGAATACCTGAAAGAAAATTCAAGAGGCGACCACAGAAGAAGATATGAGGGAGGAAAAGGGGTTGAGTATGAACCTAGTCCAACTGATCTTTATTTTTTTCCTAAGGAAGAAAACCCTTGTAAAAAAATCCACGTAGGCTGCCTTAATTGTCAGCATTTTTGACCCGTGAGAAAACATAGGGTAATATATTACCATCACCCTCAAAGGTCGGGATATTTTTATTACAATTGAAAGTTGAGGATATATTTTTACCATACCTCAAATGTGGGGATATTTTAATTAGTTTTCCCTTTTTATTAAGGAGATATTTTATTTCTGAAGATAAAAGAACACGGTTGTAAGATAGATATATGACATTATGACATGGACTTGTTTAGATTTGATTTTTAAATTTTTTTTAAAATTCTTTTAAGCGTTTATTTATTTTAATTATGTAATAGTTTACAAAATAAAGAAATATTAGTACAATTCCCGAGCAATTGCGAAATTTTTTAAACTAAAATCTTAATATTATAAAAAATCAATATGATAAAATATTGATAAAAGTTAAGATAAAATTAGAAAAAATCTTTACCATAAACTAGGTCAGTACCTGCACCGTGTATGGTTTTTTAATTTAAATAAATTTAATATTAATAGCCATTTAATTAGCTAATTACATAATTAACAAATAATTAAAATAAATTATTACAATATATACATTTAATTAACGAAATCGTAAATAACCTGCAAGAACAACACCAAAAAGAAGGGAGAAGATGTCATTGTTTGTGAAATAACATTAACAATCTAAAGTATATATAGGTCAAAATCCAAAAATCTATCCATAATTATATATGTATAAAATCCAAAAATATATCTCATAAATATATCAATACATTCAAGATAGAAATTATTTTCTTTTCCCGCAAAAACGATAGATCTTCCATAAAAAAAATGTGACTAAACTCTTCTAAAATTATATCTAAAAAAAGAAATAGTGTCTTTATCTAATACATAACTAATCAATTATATCCAAAATTATATCTAAGAATTCCATGAGTTGATAACAATTTTGTCAATATATAATTAAAAATCATTCACCAAACATGTACTTTAAAAAAAAACAATTATGTATATAGATCTAATTTGCACGGCTAAGAATTAGATACTATAGAATTAGAATAAAATTTTATCTTATGCATATATAAATATATTGATTAAATAGAGTTAGAATAAATTTTATCAAAACCTTTAAGATAGGAAATTTTTATTTCTTTATCCATAAAACCGATAGATATTCCATAAAAAAAATTGTTAATAAACTCTTCCAAATTATATCTAAAAAAAATACAAAGTATCTTTATCTAAAACCCATCTAAATAATTATATCCAAAATTATATCTAAGAGTTCCATGATTCACCGAACATGCACTTTTTTTAAAAAACAAATTATGTATATAGATCTAATTTACACGACTTAGAATTATGCATAGAGTTAGAATAAAATTTTATCTTATGCAAATATTGATTATTTCAAAAAAATTTGATTGGTTCATATGACTAATATCCATATCTAATCAAATTGTGTCAGATTTTATCTTATGCATATATTGATTATTTTAAAAAATTGTGATTGGTTCATACGACATATATTGATTAAAAAGAGTTAGAATAAAATTTTATCTTATGCATATATTGATTATTTCAAAAAATTGTGATTGGTTGATACAACTACGATTAAGGAGAAAGCGTCATGTGTCTCAGCCGACTTCTCCTTTATTATATATAAAATAGATGTATCTTATAAATATCTCAAAAAATCATTTTTAAAAAAATCTCATGTAAAAGTATAATACATAAATATAGATATTTAAATCACTTAGTAAATAATAATAATAATATCATTGTTACTTTGATTAAATGTGATGTGCCATAACCAATATCTAAAAAATCAAATGATATTAAGTAGTATCACTTAGTAAAAAATAATAATAATATCATTGTTACTTTGATTAAATGTGATGTGCCATAACCAATATCTAAAAAATCAAATGATATTAAGTAGTATATATAAATTATATATTTATAATATATAAAGATTTACATGTAGATTAATAATATTAGATTATATTAAATTCAATGTTTTGAATTACGCCTAATAGTTAGTAAATAGTACAGTAGTATATTAAAAATAAAAGAAAAATGTGAATGGTTTAAAGGGAAGAAGAAGAAAAATGAAAGGAAAAAAATAGATTGTTTTAAAGAGCTAAGCGAAATAAATTTGAATTAAACCAAATAGTTATATTATATTTAATTCAATATTTTGAATTAAGCTCAATAGTAAATATGTTAAAAATAAAAGAACGAATGTGATTGGTTTAAGGAGATAAAAGGAAGAATACGTACAAATAATAATTAAAGAAAATAAATAATTTAAAAAGGGAAAAAAAAAGATTGGTGGAAAAGTCCGGTGCCCATCTCTTTAAAATTAAGCACCTCCCGAACACAGGCCAATGGCCTCCTGTCAAGACGCTTTTCAGTTCATTTTTGTTGTCGAAACGAGCCATTGTAAAGGCTCGGATTTTTAATCTTAAATTTCAACAAAAAAAAAAAAAAGAATTTAAAACGGATTTTAAAGCGTAATTTAGCGGAAAAACTCTCTAGCTCGAACTTTGATTTCGTAAAATGGATTTCCGACCTAATTAAAATTTTGAGAACTAAACGAAGACCTTGATTTTCGGATTTCAAATCCTAATTGCGCGAGAAAGAGAGAGAGCGGGATTTGAGAAGCTAACGTCGGAAACTAATTTCGAGACGCACCTCGAGACCACAAGTTCCGTCTCATATCACCCATTTCTTATCAAATCTCTACACTTGGTCTCTTGTTTGACCAATTCCAACTCATCCTCCCCCCTAATTGGCAAATCCTATCCTCTTCTTCCTTGATTCCCTTTTTATTTGGAAAACAAACAAAGACCCTGCAACTTGTTACTGCCTTACCTTCACAAATCAGAAAAACAGTCTTCCCCCAAACACCCCATTTCATTTTTCCATTTCAACTTTCAACATCCCTCTCCCTTTGAGGACTGCTGTGAGCTCCACCGCCCGACAATCCCTCCTCCTCTCCGCTTCCTTTGCTTTCCGACCTCCGAGCGCCCATGGAGTCCCCTGAGCAGCAGCAGCCATCGTCCTCCATCCTCCGAGCAGGAGCACCTCCCTCTCTCGGCTCGGAGCGTTGCCGCCGGCCACCCACACCACCACACTGCAGTCGCCACCACCGTCAGCCTTGGTCCCCCCCCCTTCTCGCCCTGTTTAGCCGAGGAACCCAGCGCACCCATCCTCTTTCGAATCACCAGGGAGCAGCAGTCAGGGGTACCTCCGCATATTCTCCGGCGTCCCAGGCCAGACGAGCAGCAATCAGGAGCCGCCTCCGAGCTCATTCTGTCCTCTTTCCCTGTTCTCGTCGTTTCCGGTCGATTCCGGCGAAGAATCCGACCCCGACGTATCGAATCGCCTCTCCGACGAGCTTGGACAGCCCCCGGTGTGTCACGAACCCGCGCCTCGGTGAGCACTCCTCCTCCTTCTTCCCTTTCTTGATTGTTTTCTGTCCTTGGCGTCGGGAAGGTGCCGGAGCTCAGGGCCACCGCCGGTGAGCCCTCTCCTCCCCCTTTCTTTTCCCAGATCTGTCGAATAGAGTTTTGGGGAGATGATGAACAGTGGGGGCATTGGGGTCGGTTCTCTTGGTTTTTTTTTTTAGGGGTTTGGTTCGGTTTCCTTATAAAATAAAACCGGTCCGGCTTAGGCAATTAAACATCAGATTTTTTTTTAGAGGAATTGGGCCTATTTTCTTGGGCCAGTTTGGTGGGTTTTAAAATCAAAAATGTTTGGGCCTGTTGTTTTAATGGAGATCCGGTTTTGGATTGGGAAAAAGGGCTGACTTTTGGAGCTTTATAAAATAAAAGGAGGTTTTGGTAATTAAAATAAAGGGTTGATTTTTATAAAATAAAATGGTTGAGGCTAATTTTGATAAAATATATATTGAGAGTATTTTAAAATATATTATGGGCTTTGGAAAAATATATGGAAATTTAAGGTGAATTATTGGAGTTGAATTGAAAAGAGAATTGGAAAATATATTCAAGAGCCGGAAATTGATTTAATAACTTTAAAGAGGATTTTTGGGGAAATATCCTAACTTTGTCAAATTGTTTTAGAATACTTGTCTTGAAGATTTGGAGCTTGTTTTTGCAAGGGAATTTGACGAACATTTTCCAATGACGGAATTTCTAACTAGTCAACTCGGTTTTCGGGACTAACTCGGGGATTATGTACTCGGTGACTAACTAGCATGATTGATGTGAATGATTGTCTAATAGCATGACTGGGTGACTAATAGCATGATGAGATGTTAAAGTGATATATCGTTGATTTATGCCTTATGACCTATGATGAAAATGATGAACTGGAGATATGTGATATGCGGGTTATTATTGCGGATATATTGCTGCAAATACATGAATGTGGCTGATGGAAACTGAGAATGATATGGCCTTATGGAATGTGATGAAATGATGAATGGTTGAACTTGATGAGATGATGAATGTGGTGTAGTATACTTTATCGAGTGATGCGTGCTTGCGGGATTGGATGGTTAAATGTAGACTCATATGGACGTTATGATATGTATCTAGGTGATCTTTAATGCTTGCATTGCCGTTCTGCACCGCCAGGTAAGTCTCTTCAGAGCTTACTCAGATTGAATAGAGCTATTCCCTGCTTTAGGTGCATGATATACTAGGTGTTGCATTCATGATCAGCATGCCATGTAGTACCATGCTAGGTTGCATCTACGTTGAGCATCCCATTTCTTTATGCGTATGTAAACAGAACGGCCGTTATCTGTGAAGTAACTAGAGTCATTGCTAGGGTCATAGGGTAGCCCAGCCTCATCGGGTACCCTGAGTCAATCGAGTCATGCACTTCCTTATATTATGAGATGCATGCGGGCTTTATTGTGGAGCGGGTTAGGCATGCGTGCCGCCCTATTATGAATGAATGCATTCACGAGCTGGCCAGTCTCCACCTATCGGAAGGGGTGGAGGTAGGAGAGGGATATACCACTTGGTATTCTGTGCTAAGGCCTTATTATTATTATGTACTTGATCTTAGGAGCATGTTAGTGTGTTAATATTCCGCCATGCATCTAGAAGCATCTTTATTAGGTATAGCGTATATGTGTGCTTATGGTTGGGATGCAGAGTTAAGTGGGCATCGATCTGATCCCGCCCCATATCAATTTTTTTAGGTATTATTTATGTTCATCCTATCGGTGCTGTTTGCTTATTGCGCGGGTCATTTTGTCGGCGGAGAGTGAGCGCTGGGGTATAGACTTCACCAGACTCTGATTATACTTTTTCGGATTTACACTTTAGACTCCGTTTTGACCCGGCTCTGCCGTGGCACACATTTGTATTATACTTGTTTCCGCTAGTCGCATGATTTCTGATTTCCACGCTTAGATTACGACAGGTACAGGGGACTTCCCCGGGGATTCCAACGATCCCTTCGATTTTGGGTACGAATCCCCCTTTGAAAACATTAAAGTAAGTTTTGAAACCTTCAACCTGTACTCGGGGCGCAAGGTCCTAACGGGGGGTTTAATCCCTCGAAACGTAACTCGGGAATCATAATCCCGGGCCGTTACAGCCATAAAGAACCTATTCGGTACTTCGATAATTTGCATATTCTCTCTGTACTTCCACTACAAAAAAAAATTGTTTTAGAAACGGAACAATTCCGTCGCTAAAAGCAGGATTGCCGTCCCTAAATTTTTTTGCGACGGTTATCCCACGGCAAAGCTTCAATCGCTAGCAATGGGGTAGCCAATAATAATTTGCGACGGATGAGACCATTGCAAAAAAAATACCCATTTTTTTTTCTTATTTTGGCTTTTTTTTGCGACAGTAATTTTCCCGTTGCTAATGTTAATTTTCCATCTTGCTTTGTTGTAATGCCATTACTGCCATGACCATTGAGCTAAATGTATTATTTCACTTGCAAGATCTATCTACCAACATTCAAAGACATAATTAATTGAATTCGAATTCCAACAACCAAAAAGTTTTGAATCAACAACTTTTATACATCAAAAGAGTATTCTGCAACTTCAATCGTTTTAAGTCATAAACCTAAGCAATCTAATAGTAAGAGTTCCAAACTTGACAAAAAACAAGTATTCAAGTTCCAATAAGTTCCAAACTTGGCCCTCTTTTCCCGATGAATCTTCTGAGTAATTTGATAGCAAGACTTGAACTCCATCTCCAATAAACTCTTTTTGATGAACACTTCACGCAAGCTATAACAAAAAAACCAAATACTTTAAGGAAACATGTAAAATATATTCACACGTCAAATATACAAGGAAATATAAAAGAATGGGAAGCAAAGAATGTCATTAGGTCCAAAGAAAATGATTTAAAAGGATGAAATCTTACTTCTGGAAAAGTAAGATTGGTGTTCACTTTGATTTAGATTTTGAGGCTGATCATGTCAGAAACACCCCATTGCATCTAGCAATCAAAAGACAGGACCACATTATGGCAAATATACTGCTGGACATTGAATATACAACCGAACATCAAAAACAGAAATGGCCTCATGCCCATGGATCTTATGACATTACAACAAGAACTTTCTGATGACATGGTAAGCAATTACGAATAAATCCCATGACAAAATATTTCATATGCATTGAGCAATCATCATGTACTAACATGAATTATATTTTTTCAAGGTGGAGATAGGCTATCAGCTAATAATGCAAGAAAGACCAAGGCAAGTTAACTACAAACCCGAAACCATTCATGGAGCAACACTGACAGAAGAAATACCAACAAGAAGCCCTGGAGCAATTAGAAAGAACCCCTATTGAAGATCGTTCACAGATCCTACTTGTAGCTCTTCAAGAATATAGTCACAAACATACAAAAGTAAAAAAAACAAGCATACATAGAAGAAGTAACAAATTCATATATACAGAAGAACAAGATGGGTCTTAAAAAAAGAAACTACCTTAGTCAGAATCATATTAAAGAGTTTTGCCCCAACTTTTGAATCCAACTGCTCATGAATACTTCTGTTCAAATAAAAGAACATTCTTAAGAAGAAGAAAAATCTGAAAAGAAAGTAAACAGATGCATATCATCAAACAGAAACAGAAAATAATATTAATCTCAATCACAATCAAGAAACAAAAAATAAATCATCTCTTGCACCAATCTCAAGGACATGGTGGGGTGATTCGCCAAGAATCCGACTCAACCAAAATATAACTCTTTAGTTAGAAAGGATTCATATCCATTGTCGAGCAACAAGATTGAATCACTAATTTCGAATCAAAGTAAGCTCCACATTGTTTTAGAAACAATATGCAATCTAACATATAAACCTGAACCTAAAGTTGCTAATGAGTAAATACATTGCCTTCGGATATTAAAAATTGCAAGATTCTATCTAAAATATTGGTATGTGCCAAACCTTACACATGATAAATCGTTACTATCACGTTGTACTCTTGAGTCTTCAAGGATAGATGTTAGGATTTAAAAAAATGCAAAAAAGGTAGTCAACCACCAAACATTTTTACAGTCAAAATCAGAAGAACAAAACAATAATGCCTCAGGTCAGCACATGTTTACCTGTTTGAAGAAGCCATGAACTAGTGCCACTGTCCAGAGGGTATTTCCAAGATGCTTCCGAATTTCTTTTGTTAAGAACTCATTCCAAGTAAATGCTGATCCAGAAGATGTTGATCTTGTATTATTGCCACATAAGTTCTGATGTCGGCTGTGCAGCCTGTGCATTAGATCATATGAATAGCTGAAGGAGTAATAAGTGAAATCTACTCAACTTCTAAGGTGGAATCTGGAATCCAACAGAGTTAATTGCTAGGCGAGGATCCATATTGGGAATGACAGTGAGTGAGAAATGGTTTCACAAAGGAGGCGAGAGGTAGGCCGACAGGAATAATTTTTACCTAAATTCTCTAGCTTGAAGACGGAAATAAGTTACCTCTTTACATATTGTAAGTATTACTTGGTCCTCTTTAGAAGCCATTGCTGATTTCCTCAAATAGAATTCATGCCAATCTGCAAAACATTGTCAAACAAGCCAATTGTCAAACAATGAAGATGATAAGAATCTAAACACAAGAAATTGAATAATGCACATGTTCAAAAAACCAATATCAGTCTATTTGTAAGGTAAATCAACTTATTTGTCTTCTCTAAATTGCAGTTATTTCACAAATAAAAAATTAACATAGATCGAAAAATCTAAGAGATACCAACCTTGAGTTCGATTAACGAAGTTTGGCAAGCAAAAACTACCCACGAATGATAATGGCCATCAAAGAATTAGAGTAGGCACACAACACCAAACCATTGGGGACAGAGGACAAACAACTGCACCACGAACCGAAGACTTACTCGATCGAACTACCGCGTTAAGAACAAACCCTAAAACAAACAGGGCAAGTTTTGACTCAATCAACAATTTAGAGTATTATGAGAACTCAATCAAAGGAAATTTTCACGGACCTGCTTGACGGCCACCATATCTGCCTGCCTCAAATTGTTCTTGATGGGCATATCTAGCGTTGGTATGAAGAAGAAGAAGAAGAAGAAGCAGAAGGGAGAAGAAGAACTAGGGCGGCAGATTCGGCAACCGATTCAGCTTGTCCAATCGTGTTCTAGACAGTAGCCGCTGATGTTTAGGTAGTCCATGACAACCATTTTCACCCCGAATCCTCAGTACCAAAATGACAAGCCAAAACCCCTAATTCTACACCACCAACTGTAAATAAAACCTAAACTGGAACTAGAATCCCACATAATGTAAACCCTAACTCAGATCTAATACTAAAATAGAGGTCGAAGAAGAACAATTACCTTTAAAGGCTACGTTGGGGATTCCTCTTGGATTGACTCTAACCTGGCGCCGACAATAGCGAGGAGCAGGTTTCGGCCTTCTAGCATCGACATCGGAATGGAAGCGATACACATATCGCTTTGGGTTGAAACGTGAAAGGGGGAGAATGAAAGAAGTGAGACAGAGATGGATATCTCAAGATGAAGAGGAGAGGCGTGAGGAAGAAGAGAGATTTGAGAGGACGAATGATGGGGAGGGAAAGGGGGTAGAGATCTAGGTTCCATGGGAGGAGGAGTTGCACGCACAGACAGATCTGAGATATTGGAAGGGTTGGAGGCGGCTAATGAATGGGAGAGAGGGTTGCAAGTAGAAGAGAAGTGGATTAGGTTATGCCTGACCTCTATTTTTTTATTTTATTTTTTTTTGTTAAAAAGTTGTAATTTTGTGACGGCGATGTCTTGCCGTCGCAAATGCTAGTGATGATGTCGATGCCATTGCTCACCCGTGGCAAAAAAACTGCATTTGCAACGACAAAATTATGCCGTTTCTAAAGTTGGGTGGCTAATGCAATTTTTTTTTTGTAGTGTTCCATATGTCTCTTATTTTCCTTTCCATGAATGAGAAAAGCAATGGGATATCCTAACACATTGAACACAATAGTTTTCTTCCACATTGCCTCCAAGGCTTCAGCCACTTCGGGAGCAATCGAGATAACCCGATCCCCATATGGGCCATCTGAGAAGGATGTAATGATCGATCTTGCCTTCCAAAAACTCTCTCGCAAGACTCACTTTAGCTTTCCCTTTACCATTGTTACCACTTGTAATATCTTTCCAGGAGGGCTTCCTCCCACTACCATCCTCCATGATTGCACCATCATGCTTGTCTGTAGACACGGTCTTCTTACTACAGCTCCATGTGGTGAAGAGCCGATATCGAGATGCCAAACCATCCCGTCGGCTGCTACCTACAACGAATTTCAACGCATCATGCATGCTTAGGTAACGACTCCAAGGGAGACAGTCTCAAAGACCATGGCCCATGACGGTGAATCCACCGGGTGGGTCGGTGACACAACCACCCACCATCGATGAATGATCCCCCATAACACAAGGACATCGCGATCGAATCAACCACCAAACACCCTAGGGTTTTTCGCTCCCTAGAGTTTTTAGAATCCTTGCAAGGAGAGTTGTTCTATATGAGAGTCCCACACAATTGAGTAATTAGCTACCCGTTTTTCCCCAACAGTAAACATTACACAATAGTTAAAAGTGGGTTAACACATTTTATACGGTATTTAATTTCAAATTCAAGCTATTTTAAATATAGATTAAATTAAATAATGTTAAACAAATACTTAAAAAATGTTCATATTTATAATTGCATTAAGCATAATGAATTGGAATCCAAACACACCCTAAACGTACATAAAAAGTCCAATGAATGGTAAAACTGACACTGAATATAACAACAATTGTAAACACGAGAAGTGGCCATGGCTGTCGATCACCAGCAGAAGGGACACAAAGAATATATACCTAACAACAACATTTGGATCCAAGCAATCCAGCCAAACTTTTAATAATCGTAACCTCTAAACTTTCGGGGTCAATTTTGTAATCCCATGGGAAGGCATAGAATCCAACAATCAAGACGATGAAGAGAAACACGTCGAATCCAATATAGATGAATCCTTGCTTCCTCCAACTATCACTGATGCTCTGAAGCATGCCCGCCTTACACGCATCACAATCATAACATAGTTCCTTGTTGTCATGGCTCCATAAACCACAATCGTTGTTCGTCATGTTGGCGTTCTTTGGTTTCATCCACTTGGTTGGGGAGATGAGTATGAACCCACAGTCATTAGATGGCTTGCAACAACCAGACTACCATTTATTATCAATTGTAAGACGGTTAATTAATTAGCTAGCTAGATAGAACATGTATTATGTAGATGCACCACTTGCTTAGAAAAAATAAAGTAAGATTTGAAATTACTGAGAATCATTTGATGGGTTGTCATCTCCCTCTTAATATATAATTATTTCTTAAGATATTATATATTTTTTAATCAATGGGTTCAATTCTCAGAACATTTTATTATAGTAAATTTTTAACTAATTAAATTATAATATAGTTCTTCGACCCCTTAATATATTCTACATTTTATAATAAATTGATTTAATTCAAAACATTGAATTAACAAGAAAATTTAAGTTACATATAAATCTATATCTATATCTATTTATTAAATAGGAAATTTTTTTGCCCCAATCTCATAAATTGTTAACAAATAAAAATTTTATACATTTTGTTAAGCATCTTCTCTTATAAAAAAAATCTTGATAAAAATCCAGCTAATAGTTAATAAAATGATTAAATATTAAAATTCACAAGACTTGACTCACAAAGGTCTACATTAGCCTCCAAGCTTATTCTCTTTTCACATCTCTTCTCACAATCCCCTCATTTTGTATTCTTTTATTCTTTTTTTTTGGGTGAATTACATTTTTGGTCCTTAACCTTTACCACTTGTTTCACTTAGTCCCCAACCTTTGAAACGTTTCAAAATAGTCCTTAACCTTTCTATTTCGTTTTATTTTAGTCCCTGACCTTTAAAAGGTTGTAAAATAGTCCCTAACCTTACATTTTTTATTCGTTTTAGTCCTTGATATTAAAAAATTATTTGAAATAATTATAAAAAAATCACCCCTAAAGTTTATTTTAATGTATATAAATGAGTAAATTACCCATATAAAGAATAATTATAAAACAAATATCCAGCTTTATGATTTTTTTAAAAGATCTCTTTTATTATTCAAATTTATTATTTTAATGGGTTAATACACATATATTGGATCTATGTATTGGTAAATAAGAAAAAAATATCCCACCTTCTCTCATAATTAATCACAAGATCTATAAATTTTATGAGAGCTTTTTGTGGAAAAAAAATTATGGATAATTTTATATAATATGCTCTTATTATAAATACTAAAATAGTTCGAGTATTTTTCAAAATTAAAATTATAGAGTTGGATAATTTTATATAATTTTTCTTTGTATGGATGATTTTATTTAAATTATGAAAACTTTAGGGTGGTTTTTTATATTTATTTCAAATAATATTTTAATATCGGGGACTGAAACGAATAAAAAAATGTTAGGTTAGAGACTAATTTACAACCCTTGAAAGGTTAGGGACTAAAATGAAACGAAATAGAAAGTTTGAGAACTATTTTGAAATATTTCAAGGGTTGGAGACTAAAGTGAAACAAGTGATAAAGGTTAGGGATCAAAAATGTAATTCACCTTTTTTTTTCAATTAATACTTATAAAAAGGCGGGAGTTGAAGAATAGGCGGAGAGGTGGGATAAGTGATTTGGAGCCATTAACACCTAACATTAAATAATTCCTCCTACTGAGTCCTACATGTTTAACAAAAAATAAAATAAAAAACTTCCTCCTACATCCAACCCGAGCCACAACTTCTGCCATAGATTTCTATTTCTTTAATTCTCTCAACAAAGGTCTAGGTTTCAACTCGGTCAATATATATATGGGTATAAATTACATATAAGTAAATTATAATATTTTTTACATAATCACCCGTAAAAACTTAAATTACAATAAACCACCCAAAAATTAGATTTGTTTTCATAAGACCACCCACACATTAAACCTCTATTTATTTTGTTTAAAATAGCTAAAATACCCCTAACTTACTATGCATCCCTTATACGATTTTTTTTTATAGATAAAAGAGTTTAAAAAGATAACCGAGCTTAATTACCTAGAAGTTATAAGTACAGAGACTCGGCCCCTTTAACTTCAATTTTTTTTATTAGTCTTTTTCATATTGAAATGAATATTTTTTTTTCTCGAAATGAATATTTTAATTATAAATTTAAGGTTTTCTCAAATATATTTAAACAAATTTTTTTTCTTCATATACACGTAAAAACAAATCTTTTTTTTAGCCCACCTATAATAAATCCTAGATTTGCCACCGGGTGTGAGGGAGGGTTAATAAACGCCATAGATAGTTTTTTGGATGACAAGGAAGTGGTAAAGAACCTAATTAATTGCAAGGATATGTATATAAACACACATAAGAATGCCCTAAAAGCCTAAAAAGTAAATAACATAATTAATTGAAAGGATAGGTATATATATACTAAGAGATAACATATATATTGTTCTAATTCTAATATATATATGTATAAATTTACCTCGACAGGGGACAAGCTTGTAGCATTGAACTGGGTAACATTTTTAGTAATCGTGGAATCAATAAAGCGCTTACAAATGTTGGTGTCAACCAAACAGCTCCTAGTGGCGTTCCAGGGGCTGCTAATACTCTTTGCCTGAAGAGTAGATGAGTAAGACTGAAGCCTATACTCGTTGTAAGCCTTGCCACTTATCTCCTCTCCGCCGGCCCCTTTGGTGACGACGAATCCCACAATTATTAAGATGCAGAGGACGAAAGTAACGACGAGTAAGGCAGCCAGGTAAGCGCGCGAAAGGATTACGAAGGGGTGTTTGGATGCGATGTTGAGGGAGAGGACAGCAGTGCCAAGAATGGAGATGACCAAGAAGGAGATGCCGATTTGCGTCTCGGTCAAGCTTGTGAAAAAGGCATTCTGGCGTTGGCAGATGGCAAGCAAGTTTCCCGGAAAGAGGATCCGCAGGATGGAGAGGACGATTATTATCACATTGAAGATGAATCCCACAATCCAAATCCAAACAGGAATTTCCCTGTTTTCATTGTTTTCTTCTTCTCGGCCAAATACAACATGTAGAAATGGACCTATACGGAATTTTCGAGGCATTTAGCTGGTGGTGTTTCTTTGTGACTGCTGGGAGGTTTTAGGATCGGATTTATGGATGGAGGTCGATCAGATTTGTTGAAAGGTTGTCGCTGCGCACTTAACCTAGCTAGCTATATTTTTTTTTTTTTTCAATTTTTTACCCCCAGTTGTCACGTGGAGATGGGTTTGTCGTAACAAAGCACGTTGTATATATAATTACAAGTAGATACATATTTTGATTTAAAAAACAAATACTTACAGGAGAAAGAGTCAACGCATAGCGGATCGAGAACGGGGTATTAATTAATAATTAATAATTAATTACAACGTACAAATAAGGGATATGGCAAGCTCATAAAATAAAATCAACTGGGAAGGCAACTCGATCTGACTCGATCAAGAACAAGATGCCTTTGCCAACCCTACCCGACCAGTGAGTATAATCCGATTTAATTTGATTCATGACTTTTTTTTTCGCTTAGGTCTACAAGAAATTACCCTTAGTTAATGATTATATTATATTTATCGAATCGAGCATCGCACATCGGTTTATCATATTATATTTTATCTACTCTTACGTATTTTTCTTTGTTTTAAGTCATACTGAAATCGTCTGAAGAATGGAATATGAGATAAAATAGGATAAAGATACTCAGGCAGTGACGGAGCTAGAACTTTGGTTAGAGGAATGCTAAAAAAAATTCGTAAAATATGAAATAAAAAAAATTATAGAGGGAAATCCAGAACAATTAATGATTTAGTAAAACAAATAAAGATTTTTAAAAATATATATTGAAAAAAATACTGAAATTGTATTTTTTTTATTTAAACATTAATATGACATTTTTTTAATGAAATAGTTGATATAAACAAAAAAAATATAGAGAGAAATCAAGAAAAATTAATGATATAGTAAAACAAATAAAAAGTGAAGATGTGGGATTTGAACCCAAGACCTTTTCCTTTCCTTACCTCTTGAGCTAGATAGAACTCTTGTTTCAAATATCATTTACAGATTTTATATTACCTTAAAAATACCAAATATATGCCAAAAAAATAATTTTTTTTGTATTTTTTTCCGGGCTGGGGGTTGCTAGCTCGAGCACCCCAAGCACGTACCCCCTAGCTCCGCCATTGCTAGAGGGGGGTGAATAGAGTATGAGAAATTCCCGCAGATCAAACTTCAAGGCATTGGAATGGAACTCAAGGTCTTGGGATGGATGTCAAGGTCTTGGAATTGAACTTAAGATCTTGACTTATCTCAGAAACTTGTAAATCTGTAAACGAAAATTGTAAATGTTAAATGCGGAAAATAAAACACAATGAACACACGATATGTTTACGAAGTTCGGCTATTAACCAGCCTATGTCTCCGCCTATGGTTATCCAACCCATAGGATTTAAACTACTTATTATTTCACTTCCTTAGAGTCCTAGATATAACCTAGAAGAACTTCCCTTCTTCTAACACCTTATAGCTTACCCTGCTACTATCTAGTACGTCAACTCAAATCCTAGTGAAACAATAACCCTGTTACACCGAAGTATGACTCTTAGTATAACTTCTAATGATTTATCCTATATCGCTCACTTCTTTTTTTTTACTTTCTCAACTCAAAGTAAAGCACGGATACAATGAGAGAAGAAAAATGCTCAAGGAAATGGCAGGAAGATATATAAATCACAATGGAGAATGCTTCGCTTGTAAATTGATTGCTTGCTTGAGTGTTTTTAATCTTCCCACTTGAACCTTCGATCTCTTTTATAGGCTATATGGGCTGATCTTCTAGCCGTTTTGAATCCCTTTATTTTAGCTTCACGTGTAGCCAGGTGAATTCAAAAAATAATTCCACCAATTATGAATTTCGGTTGCACAAAATCGTCTCTAATTTTTGTTTTTTAGTAAATAAGTATCTTTAATTTATATCCTGAAGCGAAAAATATATTGCAAAAGTTGTAACAGAGTTACAAAATACGTAGACCACACAGAGGGTCTAGTGTAAAAACTATGAGATGCTAAGGCCACGCAGTGCCTTACCTCCCCCAAAAGTATACCCAAACAAAAACCAACCCACACTAGATCTCTACCCCCACCACGTAACTATTCTACCTATCTAATAATATACTTCTTCCATTTCTTCTCATTCATTGTTTTGCATTTACACATAACCGAAATCCTCCCTTTACAAGCTTCAATAACTTCCATAGCACATTCATCAGGCCGAAACAAAGCTTGCTGGAACACAATCCTATTTCGAGCCATCCATGTGAAGTATACGAGTGCTGAGAAGGCGAGCAACTTGTCTTGGAAAGGAACCGAGGCCTGAACTCGCTTGGGTTCCCTTGCAAACCACGTCAGCCTCCCATCGACATCCCTATCTACCTGCGAGATCCCCACCCACCTCCATACAAGGCGCTGAGTCTCATTCACCAAAGTGCATTCAAACCATAAGCGATGTTCTGTCTCAATCTCATTCTTACAGAACGGGCACCAAGCTGCATCCTCCCCACGCCAATGTTTCACTCGGGCCCCCAATTGCAATCTTTGCTTTACAGCAAGCCATACTATGAAGCTCCATTTTCTGTTCTGTGCGCCCATCCATAGCATTTCTCCCCATCCAACCTCTTCTCCTCTTGGTCTTATCATCTCATACATATTTGCACATGAGAAGCTCACATCCGATTTCAGAACAGGATCCAAACGAAATTCTGTGCTAGCACTATATGGCAACAACATCTTCAATTCATCCTTGAGCTGAATTAAATTTTTCCAAGCCCAAGAGTCATCGATCCTACCTTGCAACTGCCAGATATTCGCGTCTCTCAATACATTACAGGTAGCCCAGTCCAGCCATACCCTCTGTTTTTGCAGCACAATATCAAAGAGCAACTTGGCATAGATGCTTTTGTTCCACGATAAGATCTCATGGATGTCTAGTCCCCCTTCTCTATGCGGTCTAGTTACCTCACCCCAAGCAACAAGACACTTCTTGCTCTCTTTATTTCCACTCAAAAGATAGTGCTTACAAAGCCTATCTCATATGTCACCCCCTTTGGAATGAGCATAATTTGGCTCCAAAAATTCAGAATTCCTCCCACCACAGATTTGATGAGTTGGAGCCTACACTACTAGAAATTTGTTATTTAACATCGGGTAATAGCCGATGTCTTTCAAAAAAAAAATCGATGTCTATGTGGGTGTTGTAAAAAGTCAAAAGTTTTTCACATCGGCCAGAACCCGATGTCTATATTATTTATAACATCGTTTATAATTATAAAAACGATGTTTTAATATGAAAGAGACATCACTTGTATAGAAATCCTACATATGTATATTCATTTTCTCTCTATAATTTGTAATGTTATTTTTCCACGCAAAATTTGGCTATATGGAATAAATACAAAACCGATGTTATTACATATATTGAAATCGTTTTTTGGTTTTAAAGCCGTTGTTTATATATAGTAAAGACATCCTAAATTATTAATTAATCAGATGTGTTAAGTTCGTAAAACTGATGTGTTTAGTTCGTAAAAATGATGTTTTTAATTCATAAAAATGATGTGCTTAGTTCGTAAAACTGGTTTTTTTGTACGCAAAGCTGATGGATTTGGCTTGTAAAACTGATGTTTTTAGTACGTAAAACTAACGTGTTTAGTTCGTAAAAGTGATCTCTTTTGTTATAATAGACCGATGTCTTCTGCCTGTAAACCTGATGTGCTAGCTTATGAAACAAAGCAATTTGGTTCATAAACCCAATATCCTGTCTATATACACACATACACCAGACCACAATACCAACCAAAGAGAACATATCTAACGTGCTAACTTATGAACCAAATTGTCTATATATAGTATATACACATACACCAGATCAAAGTACCACAAGGAATGAAACTTAAGAAAGACATTTATTAAACCTTCCGAGTTATCTTTCACCTGTGCAGATGCACCTGCATAAACCATTACCAAATACTAATAATGAGAGATCCATTTGAGCATTTTATATAAATCAGATGAACAGGAAGATGTATAAACCCGGACAGGGAAAAGAAACACGATACTCTTTAAAGAAGACCTCCTTATTGCCTAGTGAACTATCAGATTGTAGGTCCTATCCATCAAAATTCTTACAACCGGGAAGATTCATTAAATACAGCATCAAGTTATACAAATCCACACCACATGACAATTTCAATGCACCAAAAAACCTCCGAAATCACCATTCAACAGTTAAAAAATACTCCCAACATCAAGCCTAAATTAGTATAAAAAGGTTTAAAATCTCATTAGAAAGTGGAAATCTCAATTGTTTAGAGTCGTACCTATTATCTCAAAACGGCGAAGGTTCATTAGGCTTCCAATCTTAAGTGCTTTAAATCCCCAACCGAGCTCGATAATTCCTCAAACTCAGAATAATCAAGATTGAGAATGCACAGACACTCGAGGTTAGACAACAATCCCTTCAGAAAAGCTTCACTTACATAACCCGCAGGGCTGTCACCCACAATGATGGCAAGGTTCTGGCAATCATAGTTGAACCAAGGTAAAAAAACACAAGAATGACAACACAAGAACTGAGCAGAATGGTAAAAAAAAACAGTCTTTCTTATTCTAGCATTTACCATGGCACCCTCCACTCTTGGCTGCAGTTAGAAACAGGGTAAAAAAACACAAGAATGACAACAAATAAATTGAGGGAGATGCGAGAGAGACATCTGATGTCAAGGACGTAAGATTTTATTAGGCATGCATAAGTTAATGCAGATACGGACATTCATATTCACATATACAATAACCTAAATCTGGTACTTTTAGAGAGAAAATGCATCGTCTGGTTGGAAAATTAGAATGACCAGTGACCACCTTATGATGAAAATGCACCGTATTGATGATAAGCTACTAGTGCTACCATATGTAAAGTTGAACTAGATAAATCCAATTACCCCAAAGTTACCTGAGTGCCAATCAAAAGGAAAACATAAGCTACTAATGCTATCTCCAAAGAAAGTTCTCGGCTTGTCAGAATTTCCTAACCCTTGTGCTTTATATAACAATGAGATATAGAGAGTACATAGTTAACCTCTTATTTTTTTTATTTTTTTTAAAGAATGAGATATGTAACACAACATATCTGCTATACCAGATATTTTGACAAAAAAATGAAGAATCGTATTCATTAGACATTAATCAATCGAAACGGGTTCATACCATTGACATTCAACAATAAGAATACCATCACGAATATCTAGAGATACCAACTGCACCAAAGAAGTCACTTTGTTTAACACAAAGACAAGGGAGGGTGGATGAAATAGTTCATGGTTAAATCAAACTTGCCTTATACCAACCACGTGTTTAAAGTCATCCTCTAGTGCTCGTATCATGTACTTGTAAAAATTAAACTTGGGATTTCCCCTGCAATGTGTCTTAAAGGAAATAGCTTTGTACGAAATCCATTTGTAGTGAAACGAGAAAATTAGAATCTGTTAGGACAAAGCAAGCTTACCGAAATAAAGCCGAGTCTCATTGATGCATAGTCTGATTTGGTAACATATGCATAAAATTGCTTGAATAATGAATGCTGAGAAGTTATTCAAGAAGACAAAGTTCATGAAATTGTGCACAAACCAATTACCGAAACATACGAGACCAACTAGTTCCACTCAATCTGGTGCATCCTCTTTGTGCTTTCTCCGTCCATAAGGTTCTGCTCCATCATTATCCTGCAAACATTAGCCTTCTTTTCTGCTTCATATATGGCCATCTACTTTTGTGTCTCTGCCTCTTTCTCTGCAACCTTTTTCTTCTCAATAGCTATGAAGACCTATATGATACACAGAAGTTGAGAAAATATTTCACTTTTAAACCAAGTGTAATAATAGCTTCAGAGATAGATTAAGAAGCATCCAATCCAATCATATCAGTAATTTCCAAGAAATAAAACCTACAAAGATCATGTAAAAACCCAAGTTTTAAGGATGTGAGTGTGCCATGTACTGGTTTAAGATAAATTTACACAATTAAGTATTTCATTAATCAACAATAATATTTTCTTATAGGTTCTGGGTTCTACTATATATCAACAAACCAAAATCCCATAAAAAACATTGTTGGACCCTCTATGGAACTTTGATCCATCTTCAAACTTATTAACCAATTTCTCTAGATATATGTTTAAATGTCAGTCAATCAGCCACTTGCACGAGTAAAATGAAATATTTGATAGGAAACGCTACATTTGACAATGAATCATTTGCTGAAGCACCAATGAACAAATGGTCATGAATAAATCAAAGTGTCAAAACTACATGACATGTAGAGAAGTAGCATAAATCTGAAGCTGCATTAAAATTTCAAATCAGACATTTTCTCAAACAGGTGGTAGGCATGCCACTGTATTGTGAGCATGAAACGAGCTTGCAACTGCAAATTTCAATGAATCCCTGATAATTTCCATTAACCTAGTACTACTAAGACCATCTTAAGACTAACTGCAATTCACAAGCTTGAATTGAGAAATTGATGCAACAGAACAACTTAGGTCACAGTGTATTATAGCCTTGATAAAAGAAAGCACAAATTCAAATTTATTGCACATGGATCGTGTCAAAGTCAGGGGTAAACTAGTAGTATCAGGATAAACCTAAAAGGCATAGAGAATTGTACATGGATCATTTATTTTCTTAAGAAGAGCGTCACCACTCCAGTATACACCAACATGGCCTTCTGGTACTTGATGCAGAATACTCCAGCTATTATGATCGGAAGACATAGATGATATCTATTAAAATTCGAAGTCAAAGTTCCAGTTTCCGAAAACGAAATTGAATGATTCAAATCATAAACTGACATCCTTACAACATTTGACTAAATCCTAAAGTATGGTTTCCAGTAGGAAAAAATCCGACAATGGTAAACTAGTAGTATCAGGATACGATTACTCATATGACTTCCTAGTTTTTACATCTTCATCAATTAGCTCAAATACATCAACTGCAATTGTAAATACAAGCATAAATATAATTGCAAAACATGAAAGAAATCAGAACATGAAAGTTTGCGGGGGTGGGGGATGCGAGAAATAGGAGAACAACTAGAGAACTTATAGGGTATGTTGAGTGGTGTATTGCACAACTCCTCTGTTGACCTCAAAACCCTAGATTATATTGCTTGACTGCGCCTCTAGGTTGAATCATTGAGTAGGGCCACACTCCCATTGTTATTCACAACGTCTCTTAGGGTGTCGTCCTTCATCATTGCCTGAAAATTAGGGTTAAGATTAGGGATTTTACGGTGAAATAAGGGGGAGGGAGAGGAAGTGAGGGAGATGAAGTGAGACTACGAGAGGTGCTCTCCCTGGTGGCGGATCGAGGACGACGACGCTCACTCCTAAGGGAGATAGTGAGGGTGAAGAAGATGAAAGCTCCACGCAACTTCCAGGATTTGGCCGCGGAGAAGAAGGGCGGAGTCGGGATTCGGTCGCGGGAGAGTAGAGTCCTGCAACTTCCACTGGGAGAGAGAGTTGAGGAAGGGTTGGTTTTCTGAGATGAAGAATAGAATGGAGAAAGAATGAAGAAAGAAAGAAAGAAGCGTCTTCTAAAATTTGTTTGAGCGGGTGTTCAAATGATTTCAGGTTTTGTTCCACGCCTTCTAAAATTATAAAAAAAAAACACATATTTAACATCGGTCAAATAAATGGGACAATGTCTATTCTTTTATTTATATCGCAAATTTAAAAACCGATGTTAAAAAACTGTTTAACATGGTAGGTTTTTCTGACTGATGTTAATGAGCCGATGTTAAATAGCATAATTCTAGTAGTGCTACCAGCATACGACAGCTTACGAGTTGTCCAGCTTGCAACTAAACCCTTAACCTTGTCCAATAACGGTTTAAATTCATGCACCTTAACCCGCTTGGACTGGAGAGGAGTACCCAAGTACTTAACAGGGAAAGTACCCACAGCAAAGCCCAATTGAGCAGCAATGACTTCAGCATCTGATTCATTCACTCCCGCTAGGAAAATCTCGCTTTTTTCTGGATTTGCTTTAAGCCCCGAAGCTCCCATGAATCTGTCTAAGCATTCCTTTAAAATATTCACCGATCCAACATCAGCTTTGCAAAAGAGTAGCAGGTCGTCGGCAAATGCAAGATGAGCAAGCTGTAAGTCTTTGCATCTTGGATGAAAGTGAAACCCAGGTCGAGCAGTAGCCTCTTTAATCATCCTGCTAAGCACCTCTAGGCAAATAATAAACAAATAAGGGGAGAGGGGATCCCCCTATCTCAGCCCTCGTCTCCCTTTGAAAAATCCTTCCGGGGCTCCATTGATGACCACAGAGAAAGCAGTGGACGTAACACATTCCATGACCATGCTAACAAGCCTATCCGGATACCCAACCTCTCTCAAAGAAAACTCAAGGAAATCCCAGCTAACGTAATCATACGCCTTTTGCAAGTCCACCTTGATGGTGCATCTTGGTGAAACACGTTTAGTGCCGTACCCTCTCACAATCTCCAAAGCGACAACGCTATTATGTGCCAAGGACCGGCCAGGGACAAAAGCTCCTTGGTTGGGCGATATAATCCCATCAAGAGAACCTTTAATCCTCCCAACCAGAAGCTTGCTAATAACTTTCTAGATCATGTTGCAACATGAAATTGGTCTGAGGTCCTTAACAAAGGTGGGGTTGTCAACCTTCGGAATAAGAGAAATGAAGGTAGCATTCATCTGTTTCAGCAATCTTCCATTTCTGAATACTTCCTTTACCGCCTCACATACATCATTTCCCACAATACTCCAGCTGTTCTTGAAGAATAAGCTGCTGAAACCATCTGGCCCCGGCGACTTACAAATGTTGGTGTCAACCAAATAGCTCCTAGTGGCGTTCTAGGGGCTGCTAATACTCTTTGCCTGAAGAGTAGAGGAGTAAGACTGAAGCCTATACTCGTTGTAAGCCTTTCCACTTATCTCCTCCCCGCCGGCCCCTTTGGTGACGACGAACCCCACAATTATTAAGATGCAGAGGACGAAAGTAACGACGAGTAAGGCAGCCAGGTAAGCGCGCGAAAGGATTACGAAGGGGTGTTTGGATGCGATGTTGAGGGAGAAGAAAGCAGTGCCAAGAATGGAGATGGCCAAGAAGGAGATGCCGATTTGGGCCTCGGTCAAGCTTGTGAAAAAGGCATTCTGGCGTTGGCAGATGGCAAGCAAGTTCCCCGGAAAGAGGATCCGCAGGATGGAGAGGACGATTATTATCATATTGAAGATGAATCCCAAAATCCAAATCCAAACAGGAATTTCCCTATTTTTCATTGTCTTCTTCTTCTCGGCCAAATACAACATGCAGCAATGGACCAATACTAAATTTTCGAGGCATTTAGGTGGTGTTTCTTTGTGACTGGGAGGTTTTAGGATCAGATTTATGGATGGAGGTCGATCAGATTTGTTGAAAGGTTGTCGTTGCGCACTTAACCTATATCTTTTTTTCTTCAATTTTTTTTGTCCCAGTGGTCACGTGGAGATGGGGTTGTCGTAACAAAGGATGTACTATATATAATTGCAAATGGATAGACAGTTTGGTTTAAAAAACAAACTCTACTTACAAGAGAACGCGTCAACGGAGAGCGGATTCAGAACGGGGTGTTAATTACAACGTACAAAAGGGATAGGGCAATTTAGTTCATTAAAATAATATCAAGTGGGAAGGAGTGAAGGACAACTCTGACGCACGCAATCAAAGATGACTTTCCCAACCCTATCCGACCAGTGAGTATAATCGGATTTAATAGATTCATGATTTTTTTTTCGCTTAGGTCTACAAAAATTACTCTTAGTTAATGATTATATTATATATATATTAGTCGAATCGATATCGCACGCCGGTTTATCATATTATATTCTATTACCCTTACATATTTTTCTTTTTTATCAGGAAATAATTTGAAATACCATATAATATCCTGTCTGGTAACTCAGTAGGCTAACAAATCAACAGACGAAATGTTTGTCATCATACAACACATACAATAAACACAAATCAACCAAGACGAAAGTTGAGGAAACCCAAGGCCAAAAACAAATGCCAGGAATTGAACATCGGAGAGTGCGAAGACTCACACATCGTCCCGACGCCGAGAAGACGGAGAACAATAACTACCACTGGAAAGGACGAAACATGTGGAAGTACGAATCACCAACTTTTTCTCCACCTAAATGATGGATCTTAGAAGACCACAAACACTGCCACGATCCACTCGATCAAACAGGATGTCCGATACTGCAATCTATCTCGGAGCTAATCACAACCACACCAAGGCGTATTTCGCATGGTATATGAAAGTGTAAGGAGCGACTCTTGTGAGTTTGCCGTAGCACGGGAAGTGTAAGGAGCGACTCATGTGAGTATTGAGGACATAGTATGAGAGGGTGCTCGGGCATGAGGTTAGAGATATGAGTGGACTTCTTAGAGGTGGATTTGAGAGTGCTTGGTGGAATAGGAAGTGAGATTGGAGTATCGAAGGGAATTAAGATTTCTTCTAGGGGATGTTATTTGAGTTGATGTTGGTGAGTCTAGGTGAGGATTGATCTTGGTTTGAGAGTTGGAGACAAGCGGGTGGTGATTGCGTTTTATTGTGACTGGTATGATATGAAAATTTTCTTAATTATGTGATTTATTAATAGGTACTTGCATGATGTTAGATAGCGATCATGATGAACCTGATATGGAATGACATTACATGTTAATATGCCATGCTGAAATCTAATAGGCAGTGACGAGGAGTGTTATCATGATATATTAATGCATTGCTATCCTAATGTGTTATTTTAGAAGCATGTTATGATGTGTTGTGATTTTATCTATGAATTAGGAGATAATGATGTGTTGCTATGTGAAAGCATGATGTTATATTATATGGTTAATAAGCATGATTATGGATATGTTAAATGACGGATATGACTTGAAGTATGAATTAATATGACTTGTATATATGAGATAATGGTGCCTGATTGCTAATTGATTGTTATATGACATTCTAATGAGTTGAGATGATGTTTGGTGAGTATGCTGACTTTTTTATGATTGATATATTGCTTGACTCCTTTTGCTGACTCTTAATAGCATGACCTTGAAGGTCTTTGCTTGATTTTGAAGGTTTTAGTCTCGGGGACGAGACTTGTTTTTAGAGGTGGATGAATGTAAAGATCGGAAAATTTAATTATTATTTAATCGCCGAATTTGTAAAGCTTTCAAAAATCCGTCATCGAGCAACTTGCTATTTTTGAAAAGTCTTTGAAATAATCCCGGCATACTTTGAATTTGAGTTTGAAGGGTCTTATTTCCGCTATTGAGTTCGGATTTTGAAAACTTAGAGTCTCATGGGTCGTTTTGAAATGATTCAAAATTTCGAGTTGGATTTTTTGAGATTCGGGATTTGGATTGAATTGTCGGAATTCGGAGTCGGACCTAGCGGGACCAACTTCCTTCCCACTCTCTCCTTTATGGTTTTGTCTTTTTCCTCATTAAACCCCAGTGAGCCCAATTGCCTCCCCGTATAAAGCAAACTCCAATCCCTAAAAACCTAGAGAGCAGCATATAATTATGAGGCAAACACCCAAACCCTAGCCTCCCTCTCTCACAGGAGCTAATTACAAAAATACGAGGGCGTATTATTATTATTATTATTATTATTATTATTATTATTATTATTATTTTATTATTATATATAATATTAAAAAAGAGATTACAAGAAATTAGTGGGTAGCCGAGATACTATCTGGGCTCCCATTCGATACAAAGAAATGGATTAAAACAGAAAAAAAGAGACGACTTACGAGAGACAGAGATAGAGAGAGAGGGGCTAGGAGAGAGAAGGCCAATTGCATGCCTAAAGATCTCATCGTTGGTGAAGGGAAGTATGCGAGGATAGGTGGCCGATGCCGATAACTTCCCTGAAGGTAAGTTATTCCTTCTAAATTTTGGCTTTAGAGATTTAGGGTTTGGGGATTACAAGTTTATGAGAAAAGTGCGCAAGTAACCACTTACCTATCACGAGAAGGAAGAGATAAGTGATTGCAAGCTTACGAGAAAGAGAGGTTGATTGTTGCCCGAAGTTCTGGACGTCGATGGAGGCAGAGGAACATACCACATGGTCCACATGTGTGATGAGGGAAGAGGCTAGGAAAGGCAAGCTCTCGACTACTCTAAAGGAAATGTTTATTTTTCGAATTAGGGTTAGGGCCTATAGATTTAAAATCTTCGAATTGGGGTTTTAGGTTTAGATGATTGTCTGATATTGCTAGTGTTGTATATGCTCTCCGTTAATTCACTTGAGATTTTATTGAATGCTTTGGGTTTTTAATTAGGTTTGTTCTTCTATTTGAGTTTTAAGTTTGGATGATACAACCAACGCTAAAAATGATTGTTTTAAATTAGGGTTTGAATATCTTGACGTCAGCAATTAGCAATTGCGTGCTCTTGACGATTCCACACCCTAGTAGGTTTTAAAATTTGTGATGTTATGGGTTTTAAACTTTCATATTGAATGATAGTGCATTCTATTTATTTGGCTTGTGTCCTTTTTTCCCTTTTCTGGCATAGGATTCGATTATCCATTGCATTAGTGATTAATTAGAACATTATCTAGAGATGTTGCATTGGTCTCCGAATTTGGAAAGCTTTCAAAAATCCGTCATCGAGCAACTTGCTATTTTTGAAAAGTCTTTGAAATAATCCCGGCATACTTTGAATTTGAGTTTGAAGGGTCTTATTTCCGCTATTGAGTTCGGATTTTGAAAACTTAGAGTCTCATGGGTCGTTTTGAAATTATTCAAAATTTCGAGTTGGATTTTCTAAGAGTCGGGATTTGGGCTGAATTGTCGGAATTCGGAGTCGAACCTAGCGGGACCAACTTCCTTCCCACTCTCTCCTTTATGGTTTTGTCTTTTTCCCCATTAAACCCAGTGAGCCCAATTGCTTCCCTATATAAAGAAAACTCCAATCCCCAAAAAACCTAGAGAGCAACATATAATTCTGAGCCAAACACCCAAACCCTAGCCTCCTTCTCTCACTCTCTCCAATTGAGATTCAAACCCTAAGTCACCTTCACTCTCTCTCCTCTTCAATCTTTCACACCACCTCCAAATCCTTTCCTTTGTGTTTCTTCCAACCCAAAGACCATCAAACACACCTCCATTACCTCCTCCTTAAAGGTCTAGCCAAGATGACAAAGGTCAGACGCCATTTCAAGCAAAACAACAACTTATGGGGGATTTTTGCCACCGCGAGTTGGAGCCTAGACCACTTTTCGCCGCCATGAGCATTCAATTACTTTATGTGTTTGGAAAACAGGACGACCGCTATCTGTGAGTCCTAAAGTCTTTGCTAGGGTCATAAGATAGGCCAGCACCATCGGGTTTGTCCTCATTCATGATTGTCACGAGATATGAGATGAGCATGATGATGATATGATGATGATGGATTATTGATGCGCATATATGATGATGAATGCTATGCTATAGCACTGAGCTGGCCAGCGTTCGCCCTAACAGAAAGGGGGGCGGAGGTAGGATAGGGATATGCCACTTGGCATTCTTTGGGCCATTTATCGTGTTTCCGCAAATTATGTCCTGATAAGCATGACTTGCGTGTTTAAGTTCCGTTCTGCATTAGAAGCATCTTTATTATAGGAATAGTTTATGTTTACGCCTGCTTGTGGGACCCAGAATGCAAGATCCGAACGAAGGTATCCAACCTTCGAAAGCGAATTGTTTTTAGGTTTTTATGCAAATTATGTGTGATCTATGCTTCTTTGACGAGGGATATGTTCTGGGTGAATATCGACCAAGAGATTGACTCCTATTGGACTAACTTGAAGGATTTTCAATCACGTGTTTTATGTTTTGGTTTTAATTTGGCCTTGTATGCTGATTCGAAATTTGGAGAAGAATCGATGATCAACTTGATTAATAGTACTTATTCTATGTCAACCGCCTAAAAGAACAGTAATAAATGCTATAGATTTACCCCTAATTCAAGCGACAAACTTATAGATTTTTGTCGATCTCCTTATTGCATAGTAATAAATACGCTAATGAGAGATCCATCTTTTGTACTCATTCAATTGACCGAAATAAAATTATTGCTTGTTGGTTTAGAAGTGTATTAAATGAGTACGTATTCAAGCAACAAACTATGATCCTTTATTTGTCGCCATTGGCGGCCCAAGGGGGGCTCGGGGTGGCATTAGCCCTCTTAACCCGAAATAAAACCGTAGAATTTTTGTTTTTAATTTTTTTGGTAAATTTTACTAATATTAGGGATAAAAGAGTGTAAAAAGAGTAAAAGACAAAGATAGCTTAGCTCCCTTGGCAAGGAGGATTAGTACTTATTAGCTTGAGGTTATGAGTTAAAACGCTATTAACTTCACTTTTGTCATCTTTTTTTTTATTTTTGTTAGTTTTTTTCATATTAAAAATCCCTAATTAAATGACAATAGACGTTTTTACTCATATCTTGTTAATAGATTTTATGCTTTGTTTTTTATGGAAGGCCTTGCCCTCTATTACTGAGCTAGTTTACCACCTTAAAAAGCACACCTTATATTTGTTCAAATAAGCACCCAATACAATTTAAAACAAGTTTTATAGTAATAAAAAATTTACATAAAACAATAAATTAAGAAAAAAAATCTAAAAACGTATTTCACCTTTTATATATATATATATTTTTTGGAAAACTAACCCAACCTTTCAAATAACACCCAAAACAACAAATTAAACTAGTTTTTAATCAAGATTTCATAAAGGATAAATTAAAAAAAAAACAGCATAAGAAAATCGGACAAAATAAATATCTCTAATTTATATACTACTATCATTTATTAAAAAGAAACCCACAATTCTATTTGAACAAATGACATAAATGAGATTTAGGTCTCTCAAGTACATTAACAAATTAATGTCGATCAACAGCCGAATGATTCCACCTGTTAGCCAACGAGTCAACAACATCTTTCGCAAATTGGAATGGAAGTTGACATGAATCCTATCCTATCAGCAATTCAGGAATTCATCACTGAACATATATCGACCCAAACTACCGACTACCCGTACGTACAAGGAAACTCTCCGGCAGTACAAAACTACTTAATGATCGAATAATGTGTTATGCATCTAATTAATTAATTACATTCAAATTACACCAACACAATGCTATTGATATAACCAATGATCGATTTAATGCATAATGTTTTACATCAATCATTCAATTATGAAAGATCAAAACGAACAATACAAGGAATTATGATTGATATCCAAGTAAGAATTAACTTGAGGAAGAATCTTCCATGACAGGCATCTCGAATCGGCAGAGAGGACACACGTGACTCTTCCGCAGCCACTCCACAACGCACTCTTTGTGATAAACATGCGCGCAAGGCATTCTTGCCATCCCTCCGGCCATCTCCGCGTCCAAATTCTCGAAACAAATCGCGCACGAAGCATCAACTCCGCAGCTCCGACGATCTCTAGGGCTTCAATGGATTCTTCAGTAGCACGCTTAACCCTAAGCGCAGTCTCCACGGAAACGTAGGGCACACCGGCCATACGTCGAGGCTGTTGGGTCGTCGAGCCTAGGACTATGTCACATGGGATACTTTGGATGTATAAGGGAGGAAATCGACTAAATGGTGGTTGCTCCATATTGCTGATCGATCGATGGGTCAAATTGGAGTTGAATTATAATGGATGGATGGATGGTCGATGTATATGAAGGGCGAGGTTATAACTTGAAGAGAGTTGATGAATAGGTTTTTAATTTGGGTGTAGAGAAATAGAGTGTCTATCAATATGAGTGATATAATATTTATAGATACGAAGCCTGATCAGGTTGATTGCAAAAAAAAACACGGTTTTCATTAAGATAGATAAGGACTTGTTTAGATTTAATTTTTTTTAAAAAATTTTTAGGGTTTATTTATTTTAATTATGGAATAGTTTCCAAAATAATTAAGTGCTCGTTTGGATTAACATAGGAAGTGCAATTCCCAGGAAGCTAATTTATGGGAAGAGAACTTTCTGGGAATTAAATTTACTGGGATTGTTGAAAACACGTTTGGATAAGTTTAATTTCCCATGAATTAAAATCCTACGTTTTGTTTGGTTAAATATAAACCTTTATAGGAATTTGTGTAAAATTACTAGAGCAACCCTTAATAATAAAAATAAATTATTTGAATTATGGACTAAGTAATTTGCAAGTTTAAAAGAAAAAATAATAAATTTCTTGAAATAAAAAAAAGGTGGATTTCATCTTACCCACCCCCCACTTGGTAATTCTAATTCCTCTATTTTGGTGGAATTCAATTTTCTGGGAATTCAAATTCCTGGGATTTTCGAAAATAAAAATTATAACCAAACACATGTATTCAAATCTACTTCCTGGGATATTTAACTTCCTGGGATTTTTTAAACCATCCAAACAAGCACTAAGGTTGCAATAAAGAAATATATAAAATAGAAAATCCGATAAAATATTATCTACAATCTAGAATTGTATACAAAGATTTCAGACCAAAAAAAAGAATTGTATACAAATATTTATATGTACGTGGAAAACAAGTAATCTGGATTTGCTATACTATGGAGTAGTAGAGATAGATATTTCATGAAGGTAAATAAAATAAAATGATATTGAAACTATAATAATATTTCACTTTTCTAATTAATTAACCACATACAATGGAAATCGATTAACCTACACTTCTTAATTTTATTCAAGCAAAAATTTATTTCATAAGTTTTTTTACAAAAACAAATATGTTGCGAGGGATGATTTCTTTGTAGAAATGAGAACCCCTTTCTAGAGAAAAGAACGCGTCTCACGCGCTGGCAAATTCCCCTATCCATCATCCTCGGAGCTCCTCTTTCTTTGTTCACAATATCACATTCTCTTAGGGATCCTAATCGTTCTCTTGTACAAAGACCAGTCCGATCATCCGATCTACCCCCTCCGGGATGATGAATGTCCTCTCATATATGGGGCTTGTGTCATATCGAATTTGGGGCTTTTGTGGGTGTTCAGCCTCTGGGCGATCCTCCTTATTCCGATCGTTTCTAATCGATTGAGGAGATTGATGATGAGATTTGCTAATGTTTGGCCAAATCGGCCTCCACCTTGGCCAAATCGGGTGGGTATTGAGGCGCTTGGGGTGATCTGCTTCTTCAATCCAGTTCACCCTCTTATCTGTTGGCCTGCGATGGTCGGATCTTTCCTCAGCAACAAGTAGACCTTCGCTGGGGCGCTCGACAACAAGGATTCCCTCTGGAAGTTTTCTATAGGGTTCGGGGTTCTCGATTGCTCTTCTATGAGGTATGTGCTCTTCTCCTCCTCTTGGGATCTCTATTTAATCGGTGGTGGGTGGTTTGGAGGTCTCTGTATTCCTCCTTCTCACCGAATTTCTCTTCTCTGTCACTGATTTCCAAAGTCTCTAATTTCCTCCTCTTTGTTTTTGTGTATGTCATGGCTTCCTCTAGAGTCATCAAAAGGAAAAAACCAATGGGGACAGATGATCCTGTTCCTCAAATGACTAAACCACGTTTGGGTTCTAAACTGTCGGAGGGCATTAAACTCTCAAAGGAGCTTTCAAGCTCCATAAATGACCAAAAGACTAAGCTGGAATCAATAGAGGAGAAGAAATCCAAGAGACGTACTAGCAATTGGGAGAAGCTATTGGTTCTTCATAACCGATGGGTTGCAGTGATCTGGATTCTTAAATGTGAACCCAGGTCTTGCCTGTTGGTCCTTCGAAGAACCGATATTGATCCGCCCCTGCTAAAAGGACTTCGCGATAAATTGTCGAGGTACGTTATTAATGAACGGGGTATCCTGTTTTCATTCATCAATGGTTGGGAAGATATTCCGTGCCATCTAATTTGCAGTGATTGTAAGATTAGCCTCAATGTTGGCCATGTCTGCAGCAGCTTGTGGATTGATTTATATTTGTCTTATCATCTGAGAAAATTTTTAAGCAACACTACAATTGTTGATATGGAGGAAACTAAGTTTGTGCACTTTAGGATGTTCAGAATTTCATATAATTTACAAGGGCTACATATGTTAAACACCTCTATGGTGCATTCTCACTCTGTAATAGCTCCTGCTTGTTGGGCAAAAAGTTCATGTCTCCTCTCTTACTGTCATGAATTCAAGGCCTTATTATCAAGGCCAACCATGTCATTGAATAAGTGTAGATTATACTTTGGGTCCTTAATTTGTCTACTTCCTGGTTTAAGAGCCCTCTTTGTGCACTGTTGGCGTAAAACCATGGGGTATTCTTTATATTTTAACACTTCTACCCATCTCGTAACCATCTACTGTCACATAAATACTCATGTGCACACGTCTTATTTGCCTTCCTTGAGATCTCTTTACTGGGAAAGGATTATCCTTAGGGGAACAGCTGCACCTACAAATTTATTGGATCAATCTATTTATAGATTATGGGGTTCCCAATTACGGCTATTCCGTCTGCTAGCATTCAATGCCGAGCTTACGATGAATTCACTAAGTAAGAAGAATTTTTGTGTAAGACATGAGAACTATGGAAGATCAAGTTCACGTATGCAAATAGGTGACTACCATTTCAGGGTGCAATCGGTGTTTTCGTTCAGAAGTGACAGTTTGTATGGTTATGGTTTGCTTTGGTGTAGAATTGTGTTGATTTATTGTCTGATGTGTGCATTAATCTGGTGGTATGGTTGGACAATTTCTGATGTGGGTAGGTGTTTCCTTAACCATTGTTGGTGTATGTCTTATGAGCAATTAACAACAGATCAGAGGGTTGTATTAAAAACCCAATTGTGGATTCCATCGCCCCTTACGGGCTCAAACCAGCTGCAATGGAGTTTTGATAAACTTGTGTTCAATTTAAACACAAACGAAACTCTTCCCTTGCCTAAATATGTGATTAGTCCATCAAAGTGTTTCAATGATTTAATTTGGTACAAAATTGCGGTGGGGAAGTGGTTGATGAATACTTGTATTTTGTGGAATGACCGGCTTAGTTTTGAGATGGTTAGGCATCCCTGTATCCATTATATTTATAAGTATGCAATCAAGCCTATTGCTAACACTTTCCGGCAAACATTTAAATGTGTACAAGCTGTGCGTATGAAGAGGCCATCCTCTCTCTTCATACGACTAACGGTTGGCAAATGAAGATGTGCTTTTGGAACATTCGGGGTTTAGGTAACCCGAACCTTTGGACTGATATTAGAGCAATGAGAACAAACGAACATATAGGCTTGATTGCAATTGCAGAATTTAGAACAGATAAGGTTCCACAGGACAAAACATGGTCTGGGAGTGGTTACAACAACGCTGTATGGTCAGTCGGTAATGGTAAAACTGGAGGTATAGGACTAATGTGGAATTATAATTACCTTCTAAATGAGTCAATATCCGTCGAAATTATACTGCCAAGAATCATTGGTATCAAGTACTCCAACTTTAGCAACCCTTTGTTGGCATGATCTTCTTTGTTTATGCCCCCCCCACAGACGATAGACAAAGAAGCATTTTGGGAACAGCTTACAAATATTATTCTTAATGAACCACTACCGTGTATGGTCATAGGTGATCTCAATGAAATTTGTAATAAGAATGAGAAATTAGGAGGTGTAACACACAATCATAACAGATTTCAAAGACTAAATAACTTTAAAAATCAGTGTGCTCTAGTTGACATACCATGCTCGGGAAACACTTTCACATGGAGGAAAAAGGCAGAAGGAAGTGATAATATCATGGAGAAACTAGATAGAGTGCTCGTTCAACACCAATTTCTAGACTCCTACCCGGACTTAATGACTACCAGTGGTGCTTTCACAACATCTGATCATTGCCCCATAACAACGACTCTGCACAATCAAACTGAATTTAAACCACCGCCTTTCAAATTTGAGAATATGTGGATCAAACGCAAGGACTTCAGAAACGTTGTCAAACAAGCATGGCGGGATAACTGCCACGGGTCAGCTATGTTTAGATTAATGACTAAAACAAAATGAGTAAAACAAAAGGCCAAAGAATGGAATAAATACATTCTAGGAAATGTTTTTAGGCAAATACAGAATGTGGAAAATGAATTAATCACTATCCAATCATCGAACTTGTGCAATCAATCCAGTGTAACTATAGCAAAAGAGAGGGCGCTTATTCGGAAAAAAGAAATGTTACTAAAATTTCAGAAAGAATACTGGGGACAAAGAGCCAAAGCAAAACATGTTAAAATGACAGATTGTAATACTGCGTACTTCCATAAGATAGCATCGGGAAGAAGAAATAGGAAAATTATAAGGCAAATAACTACATCAGAAGGAACCCTGATTATTGGCGAAGAGAATATTCGAAATGAAATCAAAAATGACTACAGGGCTCGGTTTTCAAAAGAACCCACCAATAAGACCCTGCTCAACAAATATCTGGAACTGATTCCTAAATCCATTTCTGATGTGGACAATGTGCGCCTTATTGAGAAACCATCCAATGGGGAAATTAAAAACACAGTGTTTACTTTAGGACAAAATAAATCTCCTGGACCGGACGGAATGACTGCAGAATTCTACAAAGCTTATTGGGATATAGTAGGAGTAGATGTAATCCGTGCAGTCAAAGCGTTTTTCCATTCGGGCAAGCTCCTCCGACAAATCAATCAAACGTTTATAACACTATTACCGAAATGTGATCAGCCTACAAAAACCGGGGACTATAGGCCCATTAGTTTGTGTTCCACCATATACAAAGTCATATCTAAAATTTTGACAGAGCGATTAAAATCGGTGATCGGTAAGCTTATCCACCCACTCCAAGGTGCGTTTGTTTCAGATAAGGCGATACAGGATGATGTACTAATTGCACATGAGATTTTCCATTCTTTCAAATCCCGAAAAGGCGCTGATGGATGGCTAGCTATAAAACTAGATATGGAAAAGGCATACGATAAGGTGGATTCGGAATTTATCGCCCTTGTGCTCCAAAGATTTGGGTTTCATGAGAAATATATTGACCTGATAATGGAATGTGTAACAACGGTTTCCTTTTCCGTTCTCGTTAATAATGGTCCGACAGAGATCATTCCAGCCCAGAGAGGACTAAGACAAGGCGATCCTCTTTCCCCTTTCTTATTTATTCTTGGGGCTGAGGTGCTTGCTAGGAGACTTGCCTATGAGGCAAGTTTAAGTAACTTGGGAATAGGGTTTTCGTTTGGACGATCTGAGATTCGTATTCCCTTTCTGGCATTTGCAGATGACATACCTATTTTTTCCAGAGGTAATCTTGAGTCATGTGAGAAGGTCAAGACATTTATGACAGAATACAGCCAGATCTCTGGTCAAAAAATCAATTATGGAAAATCGGCCTTCCAATGTTCTCCGGGGATTGCTAGAAACCGTATCCCGAGCATTGAAGGATGTCTGAATATCTCTAACCAGGCAAAGTTGGATAAATACCTAGGATGCCCTATTGTGAATGGACGAGTCAATAAAACCACCTTTGAGGAAATTATCAATAAGACTACGACGCAACTATCTAAATGGAAAGCCAACACCTTATCCCAGCAGGGACGAGCAGTACTAATCAATTCAAACCTGGCAGCCAAGCCATTGTATGCAATGCAAAGTTTCATGTTGCCAGTCTCAGTACATTCAAGTCTTGATAAAATTAATAGGAGCTTTTTTTGGAATAAAGATCTACAATATAAACCACTAATTAGCTGGGAAAGGATCTGCAAGCCAAAGGGGTCAGGGGGCATGGGTCTAAGAAAAACTAGAGAAATGAATATTGCTCTTCAAATGAAATTATTGTGGAAAATCCTTGCGGAACCAGACAATATTTGGGTCAAAATTGTCACCCAGAAATACCTCAAGGACACCCATATACTTAACTATCAAAATCTAGGGAATGCGTCCTAGCAGTGGACACAACTCAGGAAGTTAATTCCTTCCTTCAAAGAAGGTCTAATTTGGGGAGTCGGTAATGGTAAAAGTATTAAATTTTGGGAAGACAGTTGGGGGCTACCCCATCCGCTATGGAAGCATAGTCTTATTAATAATAGTGTTAACATAGATACAAAAGTCAGTGAGTACATTGCCAATGGATCTTGGTGCAGAGAAAAACTGAGTCATGTCCTCCCCTACGATATCGTTGAGCACATATGTCATATTCCGCTCCCTTCCAGTAACATTGAGGATAGATTATATTGGTGGCCAGACTCTAAAGGGTGGTTTACAACTTCAAGTGCATATAAACTGAGTACCAATTCCACTAAACCCACGACTGACGACAATGCTTGGATCTGGAAACTCGATTCTCCACCAAAAATCAAGAATTTTCTGTGGAAAATTTGCCAGAGTGGGCTACCCACTGCAGGGCGTCTTGCGGGTAAAGGACTATCTGTCCCTCCGTACTGCACCTTGTGTAACCACCACCAAGAAGACTCAGTGCCTATTTTTTGAATGTAAATACAACTCATTTTTTGTAGGTCTCAAAAGGGAATTGAAGGAGGAAATAGAATCTGAAATCAGCTTCTCTAGAAATATTAAAGTAATAATGTCCATACTTGGTTATAAACTCACTGCTGAAGAAAAACAAAGAATGGCCTTTTTTTGGTGGACAATCTGGTTAGCAAGAAATCTCCTTGTCTTTCAGCATGAAAAACTCCCTACGATAGCGGCACTTACATAGAGTGCTGAAATGCATAGGCAAAATTGGATTAGGGCAAAAACGTATCATGAAGAGGAGGATCAACTAGGACTAAATAAAAATAAGAAGATACGAGGAACATGTAGGAATAACAAAAATGCAAAGTGGAAAAAACCACCGGTAGGATGGGTGAAACTTAATTTTGATGGGTCTGCATGCCCAGGACGACAAAGCTCATCAGGGTATGTACTGCGGGATGACAAAGGAATGTCAGTAGCAATAGATGGGAAAATTATTGGTGATCAAAGTCCGCTCTTAGCAGAAGCAATTGCTCTCAAATTAGGTGTTCTTAAAGCAAAACTATTAAAGGTGAAAAAACTCATCATCGAAGGGGATTCTCTCATTATCATCAACTATTTTAACAAAGAAATCAGATGCCCTTGGGAAATTGAACTCCTTTTGTCTGACATCTGTACACTTATCTCTGGGATTGACGAAGTCTCGTTCTCACACATTCTTCGTTCCGGTAATTGCGTGGCTGATCAGGTTGCACACCTTGCGCACGCTACCGTTAATCCCAACAAAGAAAGTGATCCTGGTCTCTCTGACCTCATCCGCAAAGATGCCATCGGATAGTGATTCTGTCACATCCGAATTCTTCCTTAATCAAAAAATATATATATATATGTTGCGAGGAAGAATAGAGAAGGAAAAGAACAAATTAAGAGAGGAGATTCCAACTGAGAACATCATCGCATTTATTAATAATCCTTGAATGGAGAGGGCAAGGCATATATGCAGGAATGCAGGATCGGGATCCGCCCCAGTTTATTCTATTTAACAAAAAATAATAATAGGTGAAAATTAATAATCCTTGATATTGTTTTACAGAGTCTAAACGTTCTTGTAGGCTCATCCGGAAATTTTACTTGCTTGAAAATTGTTCCATGATCTCAAATTTATGCATTTTTTTTTAATCTTTGTAGGATCATGGATAATGATCGCAAGTTAAAAATGATCATTTCATTCTTTGGAAGAAAGAAATCTGAAATTTTTTATGATGCTGTTGCAACTGAAAATGATAGAAGGCCAACTAATTCGAGGGATAATACTTATGTCCAGCCTGTTATAAATACTCTAGACACCGAGGCTGGCGAGGCATCTCCTCTGAAAACAACCGGATGTAATTTGAGTGATGTTGATATTTCTAATATTGAATGAGATCTAGGGAAATGTCCAATGATTTGGGAGTATGCACCCAAGCGATGAGATCAGGCGAGCTTATTTGAAACTATGCTCATATCCCAAGTCCAAAAAGAATAATTATCATTGGTTTCAAAGTCATGGTCTGCACAATTCTCTTTTTGGCTTGAGTATTCTTCTTTTGAAGATGCTGCATATTGTTTATCATGCTATTTTTCCCCTACATATATAACCTGTTGGTCGGCCTAGTTGGGATGTATTTAATGTTAAGGGATTCACTAATTTGAAGAAATTGAATTATGGGAAGCATTGTGCTTTAATTTTTTGAATGATATCGAAGATGATTCTCGCTCACCTCATCAAAAAGCAGCGCAAGCTTGTGAGGACTTATTGAATCAATCAAAGCACATCGACATAGTGATCAATGCACAAAGTCGTGAGCAAATTCTAAATAACTGATTGCGGGTGAAAACTTCTGTTGATTCAATTCATTTTCTTTCAACTCAGGGATGTGCTTTTAGGGGGCATGATGAATCTAATGACTCATATTATCAAGGTATGTTGTTGAGTTGATTAAGCTTCTGGCTTCCTATAATGAAAATGTTGATCGAATTATTTTAGATAATGCTCCTAACTTTACTAAGTATATAGCACATTCTATCCAAAAGGAGATTCTACAAGTCATTGCTAGCAAAGTACGGAGCAAGATCGGAGAGGATATAGGTTATTCAAAGTTTTGTATTATTGTCGACGAGGCATGAAATGAATCTATAAGAAAGCAAATGACTTGTGTTTAGATTTTTTGATAAATAGGGTTTTATATCCTATTTCAAACATTGCAGCTAGAACCCTAAAGAATGAAATATGTGTTATTCTCTCTCGTCATTGACTTGATGTTCAGAATATTCACGAACAAGGGTTTGATGGAGCTAGCAATATGCATGGCGAAGGGCTACAATTATTATTTCTTTAATGATTGTCTATATGCATACTACGTGCATTGCTTTGCACATATTTTGCAATTGGCGTTAGTTGCTCCTTCAAGAGAGGTAATTCCAGTCCATCGATTTTTCACTAATTTGAGTTTTGTTATCAATGTGGATACTGCTTCTGCTTAAACGCCATGAGAAGTTGTAAGGAATGGCAAAACAGAAAACATAACATGCAGAATTGTAAACATGAGAAGTAGATACTTCCTCCCAAAATCTTGCCTTTATAAAAAAAATAACAAAAACGAGAAGTAGACACCATAGGTACAGTTCTTCCAAGTCCAAGGCCCAGGTATCCAACAATATATTGTCGTAGTAAACTCTACACTGTCGTAGTGGGCTATCGATAAACGATCACCAGAAGGCACACAAATTAAATACATTGAAAAACGGGAGCAATGCTTGAAATCATGGTTAACTCTATATCGCCCTCTTTAATTTCTTCTTTCCATGGTAAAGCACGGTATCCAACAATGAAGACGATGGGAATAAACACGTAGAAGCCAATGTAGATGATTCCTTGTATCGTCCAACGGTCCTTGACGCTTTTCACCACAACAGAAATCCCTATTAGCGACCAAAATATTAGTGACGAATTATTTTTTCTCGATAAATGTGGCATTTGGCGACGAACTTGATCGCTCCTCGTACAAGGGCATGTGAACTTTAGTGAGGAACTTATATTCCTCGCTAAAGGTGACATTTAGCAACAAATTTTTTGATCCATCACTAATTGTTATGGTATCCTGGTCACCTAAAGCATAAGAAAATTAGTGACGAATTTGGAACTTTAATTGAGGAATATTTTCATCGCCGAAAATACAATTATTGAGGAATTTTATATTTCGTCGTTATATGTTTGGTGTATATTATTAAAACCCGCCAAATTTATTGGCGATAAATAGTATAATTTCTCGCTAAAAGTATATTTTTCTTGATGAATGAATTTCTCACTAAACATATTAATGAAAGAGGAAATTCTATTTTCATTGCTATTGGGTTGGATGAAAATAGATAAAAAAAAAGTATTCAAATTCACTAACGAGAAAATTTAAATTCCTCGCCAAGTTTATTAGTGATTGAAATTTTAATTCATCGCTAAAAGTTTTCACCAAGGAAAAAGTTTATTACTAAATATATTAATCAACGAGGAAATATCATTTGGTCTTTGTTGGATGGGGTGAAAATAGAGAAAATGAATCAGATTCATTAGCGAGTAAACAAAAATTGTCGTTTGATATAGTATAGTTTTAGTGGCAAAACATTGACTCGGAAAAAAGTCTCATCAACGACCATCAGAATTCAACCCAATTGAGAGAATTCATAATGAGAAAATTTGCGCCGAAGGCGCAAATTTTCTCCCCAATTTAGTGATTGTCCCCCAAATCCGTCAAATTGGGCTTTTGTCCACCTAAATTTGTTTGGACAAAATTGCCCTCCCATATATAAGGGTTTATGCTGTAAACCGCTCTCTCTCTCCTCACTCTGTTCTTCTCGTCGCGTCGTTCGTACGATTTGCTCTCTTCTCTCCATCTTCTTCGAAGCCACTGTTGCGGTTGAAACCGGCGGTTCCTTTTCGATTATGTTCCAATGGCAGAGAATAAAGTCTCCGGCGACATCGAGGGACCTGCTGTTGCTGCAATCGACGATAAACATTCAAGCGATCCTTCAAATGGCGGTGTGTTATCTGTGCTTATAGTTTTATACTTGTTTTGAAGTTGAAACCGACATTTCTTTTTCTATTTTTGTCGAGTTTCAGAGAACAAGGACTCCGATGAAATGGAAGCAATTGATGTTGCTGCGGTTGACAGTAAAACTGGAAGCGATTCGGCAGATGACGGTTTGTATTCTGTGTTTATGTCTTTTATGCATGTTTTTCGTTTTTTCCCCATTATTACTGTGTTTGATATCTAATGTGTCTGATTTGCAGTGAAGAAAAGTTCTTCTGAGAAGGTTCCTTCAGTTGAAGGTAGCAGTTCATCCGGTCCTTCAAGCAGAGGTGTGTTGTTATTGTTCTAAAGTTTTGTGTTTATGTTTTTCCAGGCCTTTGTTGTGTTTTTCTATCAAATGTATACATGCATTTGGTATTTTTTCTTTGATTTTAGCATAAATGCCTATTTCAGCATAATCTGTAAAAGACCTATTTCAGCAGATTTTGTTATTCATGCTGAAACTGTTGTTGTGTATTCTTTGTGTGTGTTTTTTAGATGATAATGCCTCTACAAGTGATCTTCAAGATTATAAATGTCAATTTGATGTGAGTATATATTTTTTTCATACCTTATCCCCCTTTTTGTGTGTTTTAATGTTTGTTCATGTTTATGAATGTGTCTTTTTAACAGAGATTGAAGTATTGCAATCCTGTAAAGGATAGATTTTGTGCAAAATCCAATGTTTACTGCGCCGAAGATGTCTGTAATGTTATAGAGGAACATCTGTCTAAATCTGATTTTGAGTTGCTGAGGAGAAGTTGTTTTGGATGGGTTTTTGTTCAAAGAGATAAGATGAAACATAATTTTCAGCTGATTCATCAAATGATGCTTCATTTGATTAAGAGTGATAAGCTGCATGAATTGTGGTTCAAGGTTGATGGTCTTGTTGCTCGGTTCTCTTTGGTAGAGTTTCATGCAATTACAGGGCTTCCTGTCATAGATACTTTAGTTAAACCGCCTGGGAAATTTGCATGGTCTCATTTTCTTGGGCAGAAGCAGTCAAAGTGTATGTACGATGAGTTGTTGGAGGCATTTAAAAGATGTAGAAAATCGTCTCCAAAGAAGCTTCAGATGGCAAAGTTGTTGATTATCGAGAAAATGTTATTGTTCAAGTGTTCTAAAAGTGTTAAGAAAGATCATGCTGCTCTTGTATGCAATCCAGCGAAATGTGAACTGTATCCATGGGGGAGGTTGCCTTATTCTTTGGTTGTGAAGTATTTAAAGAAGGTTCTGGTTTGTGATCGATCAGATCCGAGACCATCATATGAATTGTTTGGATATATTTATGCTTTTCAGGTAATTAACTTCATGCATATATGTTTCAGCATCTGTTTGTTTCAGCATTTGTGTTTCAGCAATGTTTGTGTTTCAGCATCTGTATGTTTCAGCATCTGTTTGTTTGGTTATATTTATAGGCTTGGATACTGGAGGCTTTCCCGGTGATTTCTGATAAGTTTCTTTGCGATTTCAAAGTTCGTGTGGGTGATCCATATTCTCTTCGTTGGGAGTGTAAGTTACGACATACTTACATTGAAGTGCAAGAGTTGTTTGATGGTGATCGGGTATTATTTTTGCCTCAGCTCTATCTTCATACAATCTTCTTTTTTTTATTAAGTTCATTTTTATAATTTCAGTTGTCTTATTGTGTGTTAATATTGTTGGTTGTGTAGGCACCCATGTTCCCAACTTTTGGGGAGTTTGCAAGGTCCCCAGGGATGGTCTTTAAAGATGAAGTTGCTCACCCCATTCTTGATCACATGACTGAACCTGTATTTTCCCAACCTGAGGCAGATAAGCTGTATGATTGTCGGAGACTTAGGACAAGAGCATATTGGAGACGGTTCAATTGCTTTGCAGATGGTGATTTATCATTGGATATACCTTCTGCTGAAACCCAAGGCGAAGAACAACAAGAAGTCAATGAAGAGTCAGGTGGCAATGAAAGTGGAGGTGCTGCAGGTTCAAAGAAGCAAAAGTCTGCGAGTAAAGTCCTGTCATTGGTGAAGAAACAGAAGATTAAAACAAGCAAACCTACCACAACGCTGAGAGGTCGGTCTGCTGGTTTAGTTTCAGCTAAACAAGCTGATGTCATCTCCAAATCTCCCTGTGAAATTGGTTCTACTAAAAAAAAAGACAAGGGGTAAGAAAATTTCAGCTGCAAAAAAACCACCAACCGTTGAAGATGCAATTGCGAGACCTAGATTTATATTTCACAAGAGAGGTAAATCTGCTTCTGAAGATTCCAGTGATTTGTTTATGCCAATTGAAGTTGCATGTCCATCCTTTTATCGAGTTGCTGAAACTGGATTGAGGCCTCCCATCGAAGCTGCACCTGCAAAGGATTCTTTGTTATTTAAGGATGGGAATGATGATGCAAATGATAAAGTAGAAGAGCGTCCCGCGGGGGATGTGGCTCAAGGAGGGGATGATGCAATGAATGTTGAAACTGATGAATACGTAAACAATGAAGGCACTGAGAACGTTGTCAGAGATGACCACTTGGAAGGAGCGGGGAAGAATGTGGGTGGTGCTCAGACTGATGATTTCAGCAAACAAGGGGACATCCTAGCTGGTTGAAAGAAATACAGATGAGGTTAGATAAGCTTGAAGAGTTGCCTCAAAGAGTCTCTGATTTGTCTGCGAGGGTGGAGATGCTTGAGGAACGTTTGTCAGGATGTTTAAAGTTGGTGGATGTTGTTGATGATCTGCTGAAGAAGGTAGATTCTTAGAAAATAAGTTTACAATGGAAGAGCCAATGCATTTTAAGACCCAGTCATCCAATGTTGCAACTTGTGACCCAGTTGATAACTCCCTCCCTTGATGAAAATTGGAATAAATGTTTCAAAGGCTTTGACAGGATGTTTGTCAAAAGCCCTGGAGCGTTAACAGTTGATGAAATACAAAACCTATCTTAATTATTCGTATATTATTTTATCTTATTATATACTTCCGTTATATTATATATATATGTATGCCTAACCTTTTCAGGAAGTATATTCGAAGATTATATCCTTCCTTTAAGTACATATTGAGGAGATCTATTTCAAAATGGATTATGGCTTTGGAGTATCCATAAATAGAAGATTCAAAGATCAAGCCTGATTCGAAGGAGCCGTTGGAGATCTGGTGTTGAAGATCCTCACGCTCCATGCTCTTATATAAAGGAAAGGAAGGAGAAGACAGAGTACACAAGTGCTACACGAGCTTTCATACATTCAAGCGAGATCTGTCTTCCAAGTGTCTCTCTACTAAGCGCTCTAGAGTTTGTTGTTTATTTCAAAGCCTTTGAGAGTCACTGTGAGCTTATAGGATATATTCATTTAAAGTGTTACTCGAGAGTTTATAACTCGGGAAGTTGCACTAGGCTATTGATTTGTGAGAGTAAGAGGATTGTACTAGATAGCTGAGAGAGGTGGGGCTCTTCTAGATTGGTCTAGGACTCCAAGGGAACGTGAGTTGACTAGATTGCAATTGTATAGGAGAGAGGCTTCTCGGTGAGCTATTAGGATCCTAAGCTAAGCGAATCAATAAAGCCTTTGAATCCTAGGGTTGTGGAAGAACCCTAGGCGGGGACATAGGCCAAGTTGTGCTGAACCTCGTAAACAATTACTCGTGTTCTTTACTTATTTGCTTTACCTTATTTCCGCACTTGGTTCGATTGTCTAACGTTGTGATTCAGGTTTAATCCCAAAGGTTTTGGTACGAGCTCCAAAAGTCTTGAGACTTTCTGCGAAAAACGGGCATACTCAATTCAACCCCCCTTCTAGAGTATTTCTTTATTACATTGTTTTATATTATCGAACCTTCAATTGGTATCAGAGCTTTACTCACTGTTTTTGATCTAACAATCTTGTGAGTTTTCGATCATGTCTGGTGAAGCAAGCGGAGGATTTGCATAGGGAAGGTCCACAAGCAGACGGCCACTCTTTGTAGGAAACAACTTTGTCCACTGGAGATCTTTGATGAAGATGTTCATCATAGACCAAGATCTAGAGCTTTGGAACATTATAGAGAATGGTCCGAAGATTCCAGAAAAAGATGGACCAAATGACACCAAAGTTGCAAAGAAGGAGTCTGAATACAACCAAGCAGATCTTGAAACCATCTCCAAAAACTACAGGGCTATTAACTTACTTTATTGTGGTCTTAGCACTGATGAGTTTAACCGTATTTCTTCTTGTAGGTCAGCTAAAAAGATTTGGGACAAGTTGGTCGTCACCTATGAAGGAACGAGCCAAGTGAAAGACACCAAGATCAGCATCTTCCTTCGAAAGTATGAGCTCTTTAAGATGAAGTCTGATGAGTCAATCAAGGCCATGTTCACACGATTCACAGAAATCACCAACAACCTTGACTCTCTCGGCAAGAGCTTTACCAACGTTGAGAAAGTAAGGAAGATATTGAGGTGCCTTCCAAAGGAGAAATGGGGTCCAAAAGTAACAACTATAGAGGAAGCCCAAGACCTCACCACTCTACCCCTTGATGACCTTCTTGGAAAGAAGATCACGCATGAGATGATCCTTAATGAAGACGATGGAGAACTTCCAGCTAGCACTAAGAACTTGGCACTCAAGTCTAAAAAGGATGAGCCCAAGGATGGATCTGATTCCGAAGATGAGGATGACGATGAGGATCCTTTTGCTCTTATCACAAGAGGCCTCGCTAGAATTCTCAAAATGAAGAAGCAATTCAACAACAAGGATGGATCAGAGTCTTCAAAATTTCGAGGTAAGCCTCAATACAACAAGTATGAAAAGAAGACTAAACCGTTGTCTTGTTTTGAATGTGGTGAAACAGATCATCTTGTGAAGGACTTCCCTCAAAAGACAAAGAGCTAGCCCAAGAAAGGTGACAAATGGAAGAAGAAAGCCATGGTGGCTACTTGGAGTGATTCCGACTCTGACTCCGACGATGAGAAGGCCAACATTTGTCTTATGGCCTCTGGAGATGAATCCCACGATGAAAAGCTTGAAGCTACTGTAAGAGAACTTATGGAAAGTCCAAAAGAGGTATTATCGGAATTCCTTTCCAATCTGATTGCCAATGAAGAAAAGCTTATTGCCCAAACTAACATTCTTATTAAGAGAACTATGGACCAGGAAAGAACTATTGAGGATCTGTCTATGAGGGTCAAAGGTCTTGAAGCTTCTTATTCAGGTCTTGACATTAAAGTCAAGACGCTTGACTCGGAGAAATCTGAACTCAAGCAAGATCTCTCCTCTCTAAGAAATGAGCATCATGACTTAGAGAACGAGAAGATCTCCCTGAATAATAAGATTCTAGACCAACAGACAGCCCTCATAAGTTTTACCAAATCCAAAGGCACTCTCGATAAGATGTTGGGTGAGCAACAAAGCTCTCTAAACAAAAGTGGTATTGGTTACAATCCAAAGTTTTTAAAGAAGCAACACATTACCACTTTTGTAAAGGCAAAAGGAAGCAGAACCTCTCCTATATGTCACCATTGTGCTAGAAAGGGACATGTAAAAGAGACCTGCCCTTATAGAAGAAAGAATCCATACATTATTCGTAATACATTTCCTGTTCATTTGAGAAAAGAACGGATAACACAAGTTTGGGTCCCAAAAGGCACTATTTTACTAAATATGGTTTACCCTAACAATGGATCCAAATTTGCTTATTGGTCTAGCCACAAAGGTTGATGTTTGTCTTGCAGGAGATCACCAAGGTGAAAGAACACAAATGGATTATTGATAGTGGATGCTCGAGGCATATGAGTGGGAAGAGTTCTCTCTTTCATGATCTAAAGGAGTAATCCACGGGAACAATCACTCTTGGTGACAAAGGAAAATGCGACATCGTTGGTATTGGTAGTGTTGGAAGTGATTCCAGCCATAGTATTAAAAATGTCTATCTTGTTAATGGTTTAAAGTATAATCTGCTTAGTGTTTCTCAATTATGTGATAGTGGTAACAATGTCAGATTTAACAAGAAAAGATGTATAGTGTGCAGAGAAGATACAGGTGAAGTTATTCTGACTGCATATCGTTACAACAATATATACGCCGTAAATGTTGATCAAGTGGCACAAGGAAGCTTAACCTGTCTAAAGGCTTTGACGGACGATCCAAAGCTCTAGCACAGGAGACTCGGTCATGTGAGTCCACATACGCTACAGAAGCTTGTGTCCAAAGGGCTTGTAAGAGGGCTACCTGAGATGGACTTCAAAGGTATTGACATGTGCAATGCATGCACACGAGGTAAACAAACACGTAGCTCTTTCAAACCCAAAAAGGTTGTAAGTTCTTCTAGACCCCTTGAACTTTTACATATGGATTTATGTGGTCCTATGCGAGTCAAATCTCCCAATGGTAAAAAGTACATGCTAGTTGTTGTCGATGATTTTTCAAGATATACTTGGGTTGCATTTTTGAAAGAAAAATCAGAGGCCTTATTTGAGTTTTCAAAACTTTGTAAGGAGTTGCAAACTTTAAGAAATGAGCCCATAGTGTCTATTCGGAGTGATCATGGTAGGGAGTTTGATCAACTTCAATTTGATTTATTTTGTGCTAAATATGGCATCTCCCATAACTTTTCTGCTCCTAGGACACCTCAACAAAACGGGGTTGTGGAACGCAAGAACCGCACCTTAGAGGATATGGCCAGGACTATGCTTTTAGAAAATGCATTACCTAAAACCTATTGGGCTGAAGCTGTTAACACAGCTAACTATATTTTGAATCGTTTTCTTATTCGTTCCATCTTAAAGAAAACTCCTTATGAACTTTTCAAAGGCCGCAAACCACTTATATCTTATTTTAAACCCTTTGGCTGTACTTGTTTTGTTCATAACAATGGAAAAGATAACCTTGGGAAATTTGATGCGCGTAGTGATGAAGGTATATTTCTTGGCTATTCCACGAGTAGCAAAGCTTATAGAATCTTCAATAAAAGGACCCAGGTAGTTGAAGAAAGTATACATGTTATTTTTGATGAATGCAATGACGGTGCTTTGAGTGAAAGTGTTGCAGATATAGATCTTAACATCCATGAAGAGAACGAGGAAGGTGATGATGCTGCTAACAAGAACACAGAGAAGAGGAACATGCAGGAACCGATTCTTAACACTGAAGAATTGGCCCAAGGTGTTGAAGATTCGTCCAAAGCCCTTGGTGTCTAATCTAACGGTGTTGAGACGTCAGAAACTGCTGTAATTGAATCTAACAGGACCACGGAGTCAGATGTACCACAAGTCAATCCTACAAGTGTGAAGAATCAAGGAGCTGAGACTAGCAAAAGGAAATTCAAATACTCCTCATCACACTCTTTAAAGGATATCATTTCTGACCCTACTTCTAGTGTTCAAACTCGTTCTAAACTTAAAGATCTTTGTGCTTTTCACGCGTTTGTTTCTCTTATTGAGCCAAAGAAGGTAGATGAGGCACTTCAGGAGCCAGACTGGATCATTGCTATGCAAAGTGAGCTTAATGAATTTGAAAGGAACAAAGTCTGGACCTTGAAGCCTAGGCCAAAGCATCAATCAGTCATTGGCACTCGATGGGTGTTTCGAAACAAGCTAGATGAGAATGGTAAGGTTGTGAGGAACAAGGCAAGGCTTGTTGCTCAAGGCTACAATCAAGAGGAAGGTATTGACTACGAGGAGACCTTTGCTCCTGTAGCCAGGCTTGAAGCCATTCGCATTTTATTAGCATTTGCATCTTTTATGAGCATAAAGTTATATCAAATGGATGTCAAGTGTGCTTTTCTTAATGGTTTCCTAGAAGAAGAAGTATATGTGGCTCAACCCCCAGGTTTTGAAAGTTCAGAATTTCCCAATCATGTTTATAAACTTGACAAAGCGCTTTATGGTTTGAAACAAGCCCCAAGAGCTTGGTATGAGCGCTTGTCAAAATATCTTTTAGAAAATGATTTTAAAAGGGGGTTGATCGACAAGACTCTTTTTATCAAGACCAAAGGAAAGGACATTTTGGTCATTCAAATCTATGCTGATGATATATTATTTGGTGCTACTAACACATCTTTGTGCAAGGAATTTTCTGACATAATGTGCAGTGAATTTGAGATGAGCTTGATGGGTGAACTCAACTTCTTTTTGGGATTGCAAGTTCATCAATCCAAGAAAGGGATCTTTGTCAACCAAAGCAAGTACACTAAGGACCTCTTGAAGAAGTTCAAGATGGATCGATCCAAAGCAGCCAAGACTCCCATGAGCTCAACATTGTCTCTAGATCAAGACAAGACGGGATTAAGTGTCAATCAAAAGGAGTATTGAGGAATGATTGGATCTTTATTATATCTCACAGCTAGTAGACCTGACATCATGTTTAGTGTTTGCATGTGTGCTAGGTTTCAAGCTGATCCTAAAGAATCTCACCTCGTGGCTGTGAAGAGGATCTTTCGATATCTCAATGGCACTAAGGAGCTTGGACTATGGTACCCAAAGCAAAAGGATTTCACTTTAATTGGATATTCTGATGCAGATTTTGCAGGCTATAAGGTGGATAGGAAGAGCACATCAGGATGTTGCCAATTCTTAGGAGCATCTTTGATCAGTTGGCACTCAAAGAAGCAAAACTCAGTTGCTCTATCCACTGCAGAAGCCAAATACATTGCAGCTGGAGCTTGTTGCTCCCAATTCCTTTGGATAGCTCAACAAATGCGAGATCTTGGCATCAACCTCAAAAGTATTCCAATTAAGTGTGACAATACAAGTGCCATCTCTATCACTAAGAATCCTGTTCAGCATTCAAGGACCAAACATATTGATGTAAGGCATCATTTCATTAGAGATCATGTTGAAAAAGGTGATGTGTCCATATCTTTTATTTCTACTGATTATCAATGGGCTGACATTTTCACTAAGCCTTTGGCAGAGGACAGGTTCACCTTCATAAGACGAGAGATTGGGATGCTTAACAAGGATGCACTTTCGTAGGGGGAGCTTTCCCTTTACGAAAGATAAATTCTACTTAGTGTCAAGACCCTTGAGAACCATGTCAAGGTGTGTGAACTAAATGGTGGAGTACATATAACGGATCATATATTTTTGGTTAATATCTTTTTAGATATTTAATCAACTATATTTTTATTGGATTTCAAAATTACCTATTTTTGTGATTTTCTTAACCGTTAAGATTTTTTATTTTTGGAACTTTTCAAATTGGCAATGTAGTGATTTCTTTCCTTGGAACCCTAAACCCGTCCCATCACTCCCTCTACTTAAACCCAATACTGTACCCGATTACAACCCACACTCAGAACTAATCCAAACCCCTTCACATTTTCCTTCTTCAACCTCTCAATCCCTTCTAAGAAAACCCTAACCGATCGATCTTCTCCATGGCACCCAAAACCAAGAAAGCTGTCACACCCAAAAGACTTGGCGCCACCCCCAAGGGACGTCAAGCCACCGCTACCTCTCCCACACCTGAACCCGCTCCTCAAGCCATCGTCCCAACTGTCGTCCAGAGCACCATCGCTGAGAGCACGGCCATTGTTCCCAAGGGCTCTCAAAAGCGCTCTGCTAATAAGCCGATCAGTGCTAAACAGAAAGGAAAGAGGAAGATTCTGGCTGAGGAAGCAGACGAGGAAGAGGAGGAAGAAGATCTCGACGCCCTTCTGGAAAGGGATGCTGCCAAGGAAGTCGAGGAAGAGGCCTTAAGGAAGAAAAAGGCCGATGAGGAGGCCGAGCTTGCTAAGAAACTGGCCGAGGAAGAAGCTGAGCGAATTCGGAAGGAAGCTGAAGCAGAGGAGGCTCAATCCGAGGAGGAGCCTGAGGAAGAAGAAGAAGAAGAGCACGAAGGATCTGGAGAGGACGAGGAACCTGAAGGAGATGAAGCGGGGTCTGGTGAGGACTCGGGGTCTGAGGAAGAGGAGGAAGAATCTCCCTCTCCTTCTCCTCCTCCTCCCCCGTCTCCGAAGAAGCGGAAAGCCCCTGCTGCTGTCAAACCTCCATCCCCCAAGCGCACCAGGAAGGGCACTGTCAAGAGTCTTGTAGCGCCTGTCAAGAGAGCTGCTCCAACAGTTGCGCGCAGAAAGAACGCAGACCCCCCCGGCCTATATCCAGGTAAATCAATCCCTGCCCTCCTCTTGGTTTCAAGATGCTGAGACTGCTGGTAAGTGGGTAGACGAGTTTAGAACTCGTAAGATTAGCTGTTCTGATTTTTTAGATCTTGAGTTCTTTGAAGCTTTGAAGTTACCTTGCATTGAGCTCCTCAAAAAATCCCCAGCCTGGACCCTTCTTAACCTTGAGACTGTCTACTACCCCCAACTTACCCGACTCTTCTACATTAACCTAAAAGCCAAAAACGACACCGATGGTTGGTCTTTGGAGTCTGTTGTCAAAGGGGTTAGAATCTCTCTCAACTCCAATGATTTTGCAGACTTCCTTGGCCTACCTACCCCAATTCCACCCGCTGATATACACCCCTCAAAAGAGAATTGCATCATCCTTGCCCGAGCCAAGTATCTCCTACCCGAAGCATCCAACAGCACCTCAAAGCAACTCACCCACTCATCCCTAACCCTTGAGGCAAAAATAATTTTTAACATCATTGTTCGATGCCTCTTACCCCGTCTTAACTCTGGCTCACTCCTTACCGACAATGCTATGGTCCTGCTCTATCGCATCTTAAATGGCCTTGATCTTGATCCGGCCAACACTATCCTTGGAACCATGGCTCATGCCAGAAAAGCTAGAAAAGGCTCTCCCCTCCCCTTTGCTACCCTTTTGACCCCTATCTTCAAAGCTTCTGGAATTGTTGTCAAAAATGAAGAACAGCTGCGTCATACGGGTAAGTTCGACTCAAAAGGCCTTGAAAAGATTGGCATCACTCGGTCTCCCCAAGGGACCTTGAGTCTTGCCACTCCTCCAAAAGCCTTTCCCACTGCTCCAGCTTTCGATGAACGCATGGACAACCTAGAGTTGGGCTTGGAGGAAGTTCGCCTGGATATTAAGGAGCTGCAGAAGGAGATGATGACGGAGATGAGCGGGATTTCCAAGATGCTGGAAGGATTGTGGACGAGGCTCACTGATGATGCTCCGGATGACTAAGCCTTAACCCTAACCCACCCTATCCCACCCCTGATACTTGTTACTTTGCTGGTTTGTTGGAAACGTTTTCAAAACTTTTGGTGACTTTTTGGTGACTGTTTCTACCTCCGCCCTTTGTTGAAAGACAAAAAGGGGGAGATGATCTGTGGTGCTTAGACTTTGAAAACCTCTGCTTAAAGGTCTTGGATGACCTTGGTTTCTGATTTATGATTTTCGGTTGGATGTTTTCATACTTTAAAATTTTTGATCCAACATTTGTCTAACCCTTGCAGGTACTTAGTCCGATTTCTATTTTATTATCTATGCTTGACTAAGTTGCAGGGATGCACAGGTTTTGTCTTTCATCAAGGGGGAGATTGATAACTCCCTCCCTTGATGAAAATTGGAATAAATGTTTCAAAGGCTTTGACAGGATGTTTGTCAAAAGCCTTGGAGCGTTAACAGTTGATGAAATACAAAACCTATCTTAATTATTCGTATATTATTTTATCTTATTATATACTTCCGTTATATTATATATATATGTATGCCTAACCTTTTCAGGAAGTATATTCGAAGATTATATCCTTCCTTTAAGTACATATTAAGGAGATCTATTTCAAAATGGATTATGGCTTTGGAGTATCCATAAATAGAAGATTCAAAGATCAAGCCTGATTCGAAGGAGCCGTTGGAGATCTGGTGTTGAAGATCCTCACGCTCCATGCTCTTATATAAAGGAAAGGAAGGAGAAGACAGAGTACACAAGTGCTACACGAGCTTTCATACATTCAAGCGAGATCTGTCTTCCAAGTGTCTCTCTACTAAGCGCTCTAGAGTTTGTTGTTTATTTCAAAGCCTTTGAGAGTCACTGTGAGCTTATAGGATATATTCATTTAAAGTGTTACTCGAGAGTTTATAACTCGGGAAGTTGCACTAGGCTATTGATTTGTGAGAGTAAGAGGATTGTACTAGATAGCTGAGAGAGGTGGGGCTCTTCTAGATTGGTCTAGGACTCCAAGGGAACGTGAGTTGACTAGATTGCAATTGTATAGGAGAGAGGCTTCTCGGTGAGCTATTAGGATCCTAAGCTAAGCGAATCAATAAAGCCTTTGAATCCTAGGGTTGTGGAAGAACCCTAGGCGGGGACGTAGGCCAAGTTGTGCTGAACCTCGTAAACAATTACTCGTGTTCTTTACTTATTTGCTTTACCTTATTTCCGCACTTGGTTCGATTGTCTAACGTTGTGATTCAGGTTTAATCCCAAAGGTTTTGGTACGAGCTCCAAAAGTCTTGAGACTTTCTGCGAAAAACGGGCATACTCTATTCAACCCCCCTTCTAGAGTATTTCTTTATTACATTGTTTTATATTATCGAACCTTCACCAGTGATTTCAAAGGTTGTGAATGAGGTGTTGGATGAAATTCGGGAAGAGGTACCTACTGAGATTCTAGGTCAACCAATTGGTACAAATGTTTCAGCATCTGTGAATGAGGTTATACCTATTACACTTGTTGAAGGGCAGAAGTCATTAGATTCATCTTCAGGGCATGTATATGCTGTTTACTTAGGGCACGACTCTAATTTTGAATTGAAGGGTGGGGAACAGTGCTTAGATGATGGCATTTCTGGCGGGTTGGGGAAGGTGGTGGGTGGTCCTGAAGTCAAGGTTGCTGGAACTGAAGTTGCTGAAACAAAAGTTGCTGAAAGTAAAGTTGTTGAAACCAAGGTTAATGCAACAGAAGATGCTGAAGCCAAAGCTGATGGAATAGAAGATGTTGAAATGGTTGATGCTGAAGCTGCATCACCTCATGGCCAAGTAGTCAAAGATGTTGAAATGGGTGATGCTGTATGTGCTGATGCAACAAAAGATGCAACAAAAGATGCTGAAATGGGTGATGTTGAAATGGGTGTTGATGCAACAAAAGATGCTGCAAGCAAAGATGCTGCTGGTGACTTAATGACCCCACCCCCTGGAAAAACAATACATTTAAGTGATGGTGAAAGTGATGATGACAACTTGGTGAACAGGCCATGCACTCAGTGGGATACAATTTCCAAAGATCCTAAATGTGTGGAAGAAATTGAAGACTTCAGGCGTTCAAAGCGTCTTCCAAAAGCAAGTAGTTTTTTGTTGAGCCCGTTTGTTGCTGAAAAGGTAAGGATCCCGAAGCATGTTGAAAAAAAATCATTGCTCAGCAAGGTTGATCATGACTTCATGTATCAATGTGTTAAAAGCTCAAGGTATGTCCATCTTAAATTTTCATGTGTGTTTTCGAGTGTTCTAGCAATATATATATATATATATATATATATATATATATATATATATATATATATATATATATATCCTGACCTGATTTTTTAATCTTGTAATAATATGTGCAGGGATTTTTCAATACTTTTAATGGGAGCTAGAAAAGAGAAGTCATTTTTTAGAAACATTGTTAGGAAGGATGGTTGGCTTGATATAGATGTAAGTATGCCGAAACTGTTTTTCTTTTCAGCATCTTTTCGAGTAAATGTAACTATGTATGTATTTCTATTAGTATGATTTTCAGCACTTTAGACTGTTTACTGTTTCAGCACCTTGAAGCTGGACTGGTTCACATGAGGAAGAGGGTCAGTGAGGATCCTAGCATATTTGAAAGCTTTGTCGTGATGGATCCTATTTTTCATCAGAAATATCTTCCAGAATGCACGTCATCTTACGAAGAAACAACCCCTGTTGAACAATTCACTGCTAGCTACTTCCTGGGCTTATATCCTAGCGATTATCCCAAGAGTTGGAAGTCTGAAACAAAGGTCTACACCCCATTCAACATAAACAATGAGAACTAGATTGCATTGGAGATAAATCTTGTTGAAAAGGTTATAAATGCATATGACTTCAACCACTACAATGTGTCTGCTGAAAAGCTTGTTGATCATTTGCGCGCGATGGCTGAGTGGTTGCCAATTCACTTGGATAGGGCTGGTGTAATCCCAAATTTTCAACCGTCTACATTCCACATTAACAAGGTCCCTGATCTAGTGCACGATACAACGGGGTATGGAAACCTACATTTACAATGTTTTTAAAGTCATTTAGAAGCATTTTGTTGTTGTGCTTGTTATCAATATGTTTTGTTTCATTTTTTGCAGCGCATCTTGTGGGGTCTTTGTACTGAAAGCAATCGAGGCACAGGTGTTTGGGGGAGATGTCAGGAAGTTTACCAATGAAAGAATCTTTCGATACCGAGAACTTATGGTCTCAGACTTGTTCAAGAAAAATGGAGCTTTAAATTCTAGTTAATAGCATCTTGTGTGTAACACCATCTATCAGATTTAGGGATTTCAAGACATTCTAATGTAGTTGTAGTTTAGATGTATTTCCATGGGATATTCTGGACAACTGATGGTCTTTTGTAGCATTTTGGATGCATTTTTAGTGGCACTCTTTGAAGCCAGTGGAATTGACATTTATCCAATGTTTTAATGTAAATTGTGTCTGCATTCCTGTTTCAGCATTGTTTTCTACAAGTTTGTTTCAGCAAGTATTTCAGCAAATACTTCACCATATCTGTTTGCTGAAACAGTTTATAAGTTAACCAAAAATCAAAATCATCATTATTTGTCGGTATCTATCTGGTGTTGAGCTTATTAAATAGACATTTAGTTAATGGTATAATGTAAATTGTTCAGTTTTCCTGTTTCAGCATTTTGTTTTAGCAAGTTATGTTTTCAGCATTCTGTTCAAGTTGACACCAACATACAATGTTAAGTTGCCATATTTTAGAGAAACACAGAAATATAATCTCCAAAGAGGGGACTTATTGCGTTTGTTAAGGTGCCATAGTTTGTTCAAGTTATGTTTTCAGCATTTTGTGCCAAGACGTTGTTTTCAGCACATTTTTCATGCTGAAACAGAGAGGATTGTCTAGATCAAAGCTTCAGCATAGCAATAAATGGTAAACATAATGAACTAAAAATAATACGATATAGTAAAGTAATGACACAGAGTACAACTGATTAAAAAAACACACAAAGCATCTCATAAAAATCATATCAGATTGCTGAAACAATGTAAAACTAAACTAAAAATTAAAATCATCTTATTTTTTCTGTAGCCAGCTGGTGTTGAGCTTTTGAATTCTTCCCGTGCTCCCTTTGAATCCATTCCTTACTGTATTTTGCTCTTCTTACAAACTCTCATTTGGAAAGCTTCCTTTTATAAGTAGGTCGACCACATCTCTTCCTTACATTGGGGGGGTAACATTTAATCTGTTTAATATATTCAGGAAGGTTTATTTCATCATCAGGGAGGACTAGATATATGGTTTCAGCATGTGCTAAAATCCAAGCTTCATTTGTGTAGAAACTAGCAACAAAATGTGACACATCAAGCCTTTTAGTCACTATTGCCGACAGAGCATGTACGCATGGGATTTTTTGAATGTCAAACACCCTACAAGTGCATTTTTTTTCTGAAAGATCAATAACAGTCCGCGTACCTTCTCCAGTAACCTCAAAGACAGACTCATTCAAGTGCTTTACAGTGTATGTACCGACATCCTTTTGCAATTCCTGGAACATTTTCATTATTGCAGGGGCGACTCTCTGTGTATTCAGTGCTGCAGACTGTCTTCTCTCTTGAGACCACTCTGTGAACTTATCTCTAAAAAATTCCAACAGTGCAACAATGGGCAAATTTTCTTTACCACTCAAAACAGAGTTTAAGCTTTCAGCGTTGTTGGATGTCATCATGTTATACCGATTACCCTTTGCATGTGCTCTTGCCCTCCTCTCCAGCCCCGCGGATATCAAATAGGTTGCTAGGCTTGGGCATTTTTCTTTTATACGGTCAAATTGGTGTGCAAAATCACCAACAGTGTAGGTTTCAGTAGCCTGTTGGAACATGTCTACAAGATGCCTTTTCTTGAAAGTTGCTTGGATGTTATGCTTTAAATGCCACATACATACACAATGGGTAGCATTAGGGTATATCTTTTTGATAGCCTTAGAAATGCTGGAATGCCTATCAGAAACAAACACCAAATCATCTGTAGGTTGTATAACTTTACTGAGTTGCTGAAAAAACCACTCCCAAGATACATTATTTTCTGTGTCAACAATCCCAATAGCAAGCGGGTATAATTTCATATTTGCATCTTCGGTAACTGCTCCAAGCAATGTACCCTTATATTCCCCTGTTAAGAATGTGCCATCTACTACAACAACCTACAAATAAGACGGGAACAATTTAAATGCTGAAATCATTATAATTTTGCTAAATTATAAATGATTATGTACATATACATACCTTTTTTAAGATGGGGAATGCTCTAATGGATTGTCCATAAGACAGGAACATGTATTCGAACCTTTCAGCACTTTCTGTTTTAATGAGAGCTACTGTTCCTGGATTTTTCTCCATAAGAATGTGACAATATGACGGCAAGGCAGCAAAATTTGATTCCGGTGACCCTTTTTCTCTCACTTGTGCTATTCGTGCTGCCTTCCATGCCTTCCAATAAGTAATTGAGATCTTGTGGTCTGTTCTCATCTTATCAATAATTTGTTTTGGGTTGTATCCACTGTCGAAAACACAGAAATTAGTAAATGACTGCTAAGAACTATCAATACGCTGACACAGATTGAAAAAACTATGAATGATGTAACAGTGATTGACTAAACTGATTTATTAAATTGATTTATTGTCTGCTTAAACTAACAATAAATATAGTGCTGAAATGAAAGCTGAAACTAATATGCTGAAATTAACTGCTGAAACAGTATACACCTTGATTGTATGAGGCTGGCAATAACATTGGATGGTGCATGCCTGCAGTGTCTTGTTCTTGTATCCCATGTGCATGTGTGTATATCTCTATACAATATCACCTCATGACAAATAGCTGAAATTCTCTTTGTATGCAATTTCCAATCACAATTTCTGTCTATGCATGCTGCTCTATAATATTTTGGTGTTGATTTTTTAACCTCAAATCCAAATATGTCTGTCATAGACATAATGTATAGAGCATCCTTTACTGCCTGTCTAGATTCAAATGTTATTCCAACATACATAACCTTTGGGCATTGAGTGACACGGTTGACAATATTGTCCGTGATAGAGCTTCCAGCACCCCTTTCATCAACTGTGTTCCCTTTTCTTTTCATCATGGCATAGCGCTCATTCCAATACCCATCATTGGAGTTATCTGAAAATGATTCACTGTTTTCAGCATTAGAGGAATATGAAAATCTGTCAGCATCCATATCGTCTTGTGGGACATCCTGAATCTCATAAAAAATAGAGATATTTTCTATTATATCCATATTGCTGCTATATCTGTCATCAGTTTCAGCAAGCTCAGCAGTTTCAGCAAGCTCAGCAGTAAGTGTGTTTATGGCAAAAGCATCTTCGCGAAATTGAAATTCGTGGACAACATTATCCAATGGCAAGGTGTTGGTGACACACAACTCTACAGCAAAATTCACTCCATCCAGCTTACTCAACAAGAAGAATTCTTTTAAATCAGCATCAGAATCTACCTTAAGCGGTGCTTTCAATGTCTTGAAGGGGTGCAAATGGCTAAACTCCAATTCAACTGATTCATCAACATTGAATCTGCTGCAAACCTTGTCCCTCAAGGTTAATAAAGTGATTGAATCCTCTAGCACAAAAGCTTTTGAAGTAGTGTTTCCATCGAACAGTAATCCTGTTTCAGCAACTCTCCACTTTCCCCCATACACAATAGTTACAATGTTTGATGACATTCCTACCCCTGCAATTCATTGTTTGACAGTATTAAAGTACTTGAAATATAATTTGAATGCATTTCCGCAAAAAAGAACATCCCACCAAAAAACAGAGCTGCTGAAACAATTCAAAAACAGATAACTGCAATCCACATGAGATCAATATTCGATAGTTTCAGCAATCGAAAACGATAGTTTCATTCCACATGATAATGTTATATAGAAAATCGAAACACATACCTGCAGAAACACTTGTAGTAGCAATAAAAAAAACTGAAATTCTGTTAGTTTCAGCAGATCTGGTAGTGCAAAATCAAAATAATTTCGTAGAAACTTTGCGCCTTCACAACAGATCACAAAAGAAAGTATTGAACTATAATCAATTGATAGAAAGGATTGAACTATAAGTGATCACAACAGAAACAATATAAACGATCATAACAGATCTGTTGCAACGTTACTTGTAGCAGAAAAATCGAAAATCCGTGTTTCAGCAAACCGAAAATCTGTTAGTTTCAACGATCACATCAGATCTGTAATGAATCAATAGCATAATCAAAAGTTCGAAGAACATTGCTGAAGAATAGTCCAAAATTACAGCAAAAAACGAGCGATAATGCTTACTTTGTTGATATGCTTACGTAGTTGAAGCAATTCAGCAATATATTGGTTGATTGAGCAACATATCGATCGTTTATAGCAGATAGATTGATTGATAGGCAAAAAACGATCAATTTACAGCAGGAAGGATGAAGAGGAGGATGCTTGTGTAGCAAATTTTTCGGTGTGTTTCGGTTTCAGCTTCAGCATGTTGAAAAAATCGGTGGACAAATCCCAAATATGGAGAGGTTGGGAGACACATTCCTAATATAGTCCAAAATCGTGGCCTATATGGTAAACGCCCCATTCGTAATTCAGAATTCACAAATTTTAGATCAAATACAGATTGCAAGAGAATTTATAAACAAACAATTAGACAGAGTGTAAACAAAGAGTTGAATTATTTTTTTTTTCACGAAACTAACAAACCCATTAAATCACTAGAGTTAAGATTTTTTTAAAAAAAAACAAGGCAATAAAGAGAACAAATTGAGAGAAGGATGGAGATTACTCTTTGATGAATATGCTTCTTTCTATTTTTAACTCAATTACAGAATTCAAAATCTTGATACAAAACAAGCATAGCCTTGAAATCAAGTACCAAATACAATCAGAACAAACCATTAAGGAAGCAAGTTGTTGCAATTAAGGGCAAAATTCTCAACATGAGAGAAACGAAAAGGATGGACAGAAGCAATCAGAACCACATAAATTAGAGAACGGGGTGAGGAAAGGGGGGTTATGGTTTGAGTATGGAGTGCGGTTTGGAGCAGATGTTTATAAAATAGGGTAAACGTGCGCGCTTCTTGAAATTTATGGAGGGAATTCAAATTGAGGGATATCATACTGAATTTTTTTTAGAACGATATCAGATTTGAATTGGTTGAGATATTGAGATTGCTTTTATTTATTTTGGTACTAATATAAAGGATTATTCATAGAAATAATGTCACTAGGATATATGATTATTGTTTGTAAATTTTGAAATAATACACCTTAAAAATGATATATAAATACGATTTCCGTTTAGCGCAGGGTTAAATTTCCGTTTAGCGCATAGTCAAATGGTCGCAATGACCAAATATCAATTGGTCATAATGACCAAATCACACATGGTCGCAATGACCAAATACAATATGGTCGCAACGACCAAGACTGAAGTTGGTTGCAATGACCAGTCCTTAAATGGTCGCACCGACCATGTTTTAGCCCGGTTCTACTGAGAACCGAGCTAAAAACTCCATTCCAGTATAAAGAAAAGGGTACTTTTTAGCACAGTTCCCCCAAGAACCGAGATAATATGTAAAAAAAAAGAAAGAAAAAAAGAAACAGACCTTCGTCCTTGCGCACCAGGCCAACAACTATAATGGCAGATTTGTATTTTTTTTTTTTACTATTTCCCTCTGTATTTAACAAGATTGAATGAATTCAACCTTTCCAATTCAATAGCAACATCAATTGGTGATTCTATCAAACCTAGATCGAATTTAATTCGATTCATGAAACCCTAAAAAGATTCAAACTCGTTGGGAACGAATTGGGCAAATTAAAGTGGTGGAGATATTCATACACCGATTATGAATTCAAAGGCACCCATAGTTCATCTTTTTACTTGAAGAAATTTAAGGAAGGAACTAGAATGGTGAGATTTGGGTTGTTGTGATGTTGCAGCGTCAATGAAAGAGAGGGGAAGAGAGAGTCAGAGAGATAGCGTGAGATTGGGTGGGGATGGGGTGGGTTAGGGGTGTTATTTAATTTAATTTAAGGGGTATTTTGGTCCTGTTCTAAAAACATAATTTTAGCATGTTCTAAAAAGTAGAACCCTATATAAACTATATAAATTATAATTAAAAATAATATTTAAACAATTAGTATGATCTCCGCGTCATGGCGCGCATTTTTATTTTTAAAAAAGAAAAATAAAATTTTGTAAGTATAAAAATTTATATTATAAAAATAAACAAACTATTTAATCAATATATCTATATATGCATAAGATAAAATCTTACCCAATTTGATTAGATATGGAAATATTTTTAGAAGATATTAACCAAAATTTAAATATTCTATTATTTAAGATAAGATTTAATAATCACTATATGCATAAGATAAAATTTTATTCTAACTCTATTTAATCAAAATACCTATATATTCATAAGATAAAATTTGAACAAATTTGATTAGATATGGATATATTTTTAAAAGATATTAACCAATTTTAAATACTATTATATAAGATAAGACTTTACCTATTTTTGCTATATATGAACATATTTTCATAATATAATAACTTTGTAAATATATTACATGGTCATACTGATTAAATAACTTTGTCAATATGAACATATTTTTAGAACATAAAAAGTTTTGACGAAATTGAAATAATAATTAGCTGTGTAAAGGTTATCAACTTATGGAATTCAATTTTTGTTAATATATTTTCCCCAAATTATTTTAGATATAGATATAATTTTGGAAGAGCTTAATCTAATCATAATTTTTATGGAAGATCTATTGTTTTTGTTCTTCTACGATAGTGCTTTGATGCAATTATAAATTTCTATCCAATTATGTAATTATATATTTTTTATGTTTGGTAATCATATCCATCCATCTATCTATCTATTATATACTGTATATAATAAATGATAAGTTGTATGTGACATATAACATATTTTCCTTATCTTAGAATCTAAATATTCCTTATTTTGAAAGTAACTAATCTTATGTTAATTTTTATCAATATATTTCTTATATCTGTCACATTATACTGGTTTATTTTATCTTATATATATAGAATATTTATAGTATGGATCAATAATTGAATAAACTTATTATTAAATCTGAAAGTAAACTATTTTTTAATTTCAATCTCATGTGGATTAAATGCAATTTCTTTTACTATGTAGAATGATTTATTTATCAAAAAACTTAAAAATATTGGAAAATGTATTTATGTAGGTACAATGATATTTATTTTTATTCAGTCATCTTTATTTACATTGTTTACATAAGGTTATAAAGATATTAATTTTTTTCCTCTTGTTGAGCAACCAATTGGAATAATTCAAAACATATATCTATATCTATATAAGTGTTTTTTAATAAGTTGTTAATTATTTTCTTAATATACTATTTATTTTCTAATCAATATATTTATATATCTATATACTATTTACTTAATATAAGTGTTTTTAATAAGTTGTTAAAGAACCAAAAAAAGGGAAATTGGAGTACACAGTTACAAAAGTAAAATAGATGAAAAAATTAAAACATCAAAAAAGAAACGAAAAAAAGAAAGTGGAATACTGCTTTTTTCAACTTCCAAATTTAAGTGGAGGCGGGCAAGGCGGAACCAACGAAAAAAAATTGAAAATCAAATTGAAGCGGGTTAAATTGAAAATTAAAGATAAAATTGAAAGTGTTTAGGGTTTTAGAAAATCTGTTTATATTGGGTCTTCCTTCAAATCGGGTAGAGAGACCGGAACAACATGTTGGAGGAACAGAACTCCCCAACCCTTCAAATCACCGAGTCTCGCCTCTCCAAATTAGGCTTGAAACAGGGTCGTGCGGCGCTGATTCGGGGCTAGGGCTCAGCGCGGGGCGGAAATTCTGATCGAATCTACCTGCCACCCCGGTCAAATCAGCCTCATTCGTCGTCCGACGGTCAAATCAGCCCCGTTCGAAGCGGTGGGGCTCCGTTCGTCGTCCGGTTGGTTCTTCCTCCGCTCCGGTCGTCGTTCGGCAGGGTGAGCACTTCGGGAAGAAGGCACCGGTGCATTACTTCGGCGTCTTCAATGGCCACCAGGTATACTACTGTTGTATTTAAATCTCATTCAGTTATTTTGTGTCATCAATCCAACCATAATACTTCACCTCCCTCTCCCTCTTCTCTTCTGCAGTACCTCCACAGAAGCTGCTCCCTTGGCCCCCAAGCTCCTCAACCCCATCACTGATCTCCTCGATTGAATTCAGCGAGCACGTACCACGGTTTTGAGGTCAACCGAGAGCTTTTGCGCGCTATCCTTATCCCCCCAGCATTTAGTTTTTATCCAGATTGAGTGTATAGTTATGGCCCTTTTTTTTATTACAGAAATTTCACATGGTACCCTGTGGTATTGTCTAATTCGCGTGGTGTACTAAACTTTGACTTAATTCGCATGGTACCTCTGAGTTTTGTGTGTATTTCGCCCCGTGCCCCTGGGGAGTGAAAACTAACAGTGCCGTTAATTAGTCCGTTCTATCAAAAGACGCTGATGGAATCATGGAAGGGAGGAGAGGAGAGGAGAGGCGCCAGAGGCACAAATCGCCGACGAGCCGAGGCCGCCGGAAGGAGAGGTGGAGAAGGAGGCGACCCGACCTAGAGGAGGACTTGGAGAAGAGGGCTCGACATAAAAACAGAGGAGGAGATTTCAATTCGACGTCCGACCTGGAGGAGAAGGAGGAGGCCCGTCCTTGAATCGACGATAACCAAGGCAGTCATCGGAGGCATCTCTAGGGTGGTGGAGGCGCCGCTCGACTCACCGGAGGTGGTGGTGGAGTCGCTAGCCAAGTAAGTCGATTTAGGGTTTGCAAATTGGGGATTCGATTTGTATTTATAATTTGGGGCTTTGAATTGGGTTTTGATTTGTGATTAGTTCGAATTAGGGTTGAGAATTTGAGATTGAGGAATTGTTGAACTTGTAAATTCATTCACTAATTGATTCATGGCCAAATCTTAGTATTCAATTACTTCTGAAACTCGTTTGCTCATTATGCAGGATAGTTTGCTCACTGTATATATTTGTATGTGTAGTTTGGACTTGCTTCCCGATTGGCCCTTTAATTCTTTAAAGTAATTGCTATTGAGAGGGAATAACTTCTCACTAAGGAAGGTACCAGGCAAAAAAAGGCCTGAAGTTTCTAAGTTAATGCATTTTGGATGGGTTGAGAGGGAATAACCCATTAGCAACGTAGTTAATGCATTTTATTCAGCCATGGTGTTACCTCAAGTTTCCAAGTTTCTAGATTCTTCTAAAACACCTTGGAAAGAATGGGTTGGGCATTGGATGCCAATACAAGTATTCCAGATGCACAATTGAATGATCTGAGAAGCGATTGGAGGGTGTGGAAGGAGAAATATGAAAATAGGTCTGTTGATCCTAAGGTATGTTTTTTCTCTTTAGCTTTAATGAATGAATCGCTCGTTGACCAAATTATGTCGTTGTTACTTGGAAATATGTCAGGACTTGCTTTGCTATCGCCCGTTTAGCAATCTGTTACCCCAATGGTTAGAACATAGAAGTAGAACCCATTTTTGATATTCACCTGGGAGAGGGATTGTTTAGGAGAGGGAAGTGGCTGCACTTATGACATGATTTTGTAGTATTTAATCTTTAGAATTCTTTTGAGGAAATCAGTAGATTGTGGTTTGCAGCTACAAGTTTTTTATTTCCTTTTTCTTGTTGTGTCTAATTTCAGGCAAGTGGAGAGGGCAATGCACTGAAATTATTGTGCTTCACTTTCTTAAACATATAAGAGAAATATAAATGGGAGAATTGAAGCAAATTCTTTATCCATGGCTATTGACAGCATATCCTAAACATATGAGAAATATAAATGCGAGAATTGAAACAAATTCTTTATCCATGGTATATTGATTCTATTTGTAGCTAGAAGTTTGGTATGACAGTTGAAAACTGGCAACGAAATACACAAAAAAATCACCAAGACTTGCTTTGGTATGAAAGAAAATGTCATTGACTTTAAGCCTATTAGCTCAAATGGAAGAGCGTTGTGTTTGTGCACAAAGATGCGGGTTCAAATCCCGTCTAGGCTAATCTTAACTTAATGTGTTTCTTCTTCATGTAACTTGCAAATATGAAATTTGTCCAATTAAACTGATTTATCTACATTGCTACTATGAAAGTATCATGATGTTGTAAATGAAAACTTGAATATATACCATTATACCTTGGGCTGCTTTGAAGATCATAAGTTGATGGTGCTGAATTTTGTGTAAAGTTCACCAAAAAATTAGCTGGTAAAATTTTATGAAACTGTTGAAACTTTAGTTTAGGTGTTGATTTGTACGTTGATTATTCAAGAAAGATGACAACTCAATATATTGATAGCCTATGAGGGATTCGAACCCACATTTTTGTGTCAAAGCACACTGCTCTACCGGTTGAGCTAATAGGCCAAAAACAATGAGATACAACCATAAAAATACACTAAAAGTACCACTGTCTTGAGATCTCACAAGGCAATAAGTAATTATGTCAAAGAAGCCTGCCCAATAGCAAAGAATCCACGTTCCCTTCACCATTTGATACTGCAACATATGAGACTGTCATGGAAAAATTTGACCTTGTGAAAGAAGCCTGCAACATATGGGATTGCAGCTATAAATTATAGTGTTAGGGATAAACATGAAATGGTGTATCGGGGTGGGTGAGTGGGTCTATAGGACAGAAACACCCAATTTGTAGGCAATTGCACATTCATCCTAATCCTAAAAATTGAATATGTAATAAAGAGAGTAAAAACCTAAATTTTAAATCTCATAGCATTCTCTAAAATTCAACCCGTAAACCCCAATTATAATTATAGATTCATAATTCAACCCCAATCACAGTTCAAGTCGAAACCCCCAATTCTTCTCAAAAAGATAACTACAATCACAACCACAGATCTGGAATCCAACCCGAAACCCACAATTGCAATTCAACAAGTGACCCCCAATTCAAATATTGCAAGCCGAAACCCTAATTCATCAATTGAGCAGGGAAGAAAATTTACCTAATTACCTTCACCGGCGTCACCACGGACTACTACGCGACGCCTTCCTCGAGAGCTTGCAGTCGCTAACCTCCTCCCTCCTTCCTCGAGAGCTTGCACAGTCGACCTCTTTATTTCTTCTACGCTTGGAATCGCTTCTCTTGCCTCTGACTCTCGCGACAGGTACATCGTTTCTTTCTTTCCTTTTAATTGCTTTTTTTTAAAACCAAAGTTGACGGTTTGGGTTAACAATCTAACGGAGGGGCACGGGGCAAAATGTTTAGAAACCTCAGGGGTACTATGCGAATTAAGTCAAAGTTTGGTACACCATGCGAATTAGACAATACCACAGGAGTAGCACGCGAAATTTCTGTTTTTATTATTATTGAATGGAGTTTGCTTTCAATTGAGTTTTTTTTTTGGTTGATTTAGTTGATGAAAGTGGATTGATTGTTGGTTGTTGTTCTGTACTTGATGAATGAATGAATATATGGATGGTTCATTGTACCTTTTTTTTTTTTGAATTGTTGATGTTCATTGTAGCTTTCCTAATAATAAAAATAATAAATAAATAATTGAATAAATGAAATATGTTATTTTATTGTCTCGCTAAAAACCATTTATTGTGATAAAAGCAATTTCCTCACCAAAATGTTCTACACCAACGAATATAAATTTGTCGCAAAAGGTCTATTATATATTATTTTATATTTAAAAAGATATAATTAGTACTTACCATTGGTGATAAAATAAACATTTTAGCGAGGAAATTATTTTTATCTTTATATATATTCATTTGCTATTTTAAAGTTTTTATCTATTTTTGTGACAAAATGTATGTTATTTTTGCGATGAAATCTTTAGTCGCTAATAAAATTGACATAATTTGATGTCACTATTAACGAGAAAAAACATTTCAGCGATGAAATTGTATTTATTGTCAAACACATTCAACGATTATTTTCGAATCCTTCCACTCATTTTGCGACAAAATATTTGACTATTTATGACAAAAATATTAGTCACTAAAAGCTATTGCGAGACAAAATGATTTCATCGCTAAAACTTTCAACGTCGAATTTTTTTTTCCCTCGACTAACCTTTCTTTGACGAGCTTTTTGCGATGAACTGACGACGAAATCCATTTCCTCGCCAAATCTCTTTAGCGATAAAAAACCAATTTTCAACGACGAAAAATTTCCTTACTAATAGGCATTTTTATTGTAGTTTGAAGCATGCCTGCCTTACATGCATCGCAATCGTAGCATAGCTCCTTGTTATTGTTGCTCCACAACCCACAGTCGTTGTTCATCATGTTGGCATTCTCATCCAGTTACTTTTAATTGGGGAGATGAATTTAAACCCGTGGTTGTTAGATGGCTTGCAACAACCAGACTTCCATTTATCATCATTTGTAAGACGGTTAATTAGATAGAACACATGCATCATCTATTCATTAAAACTTGTCATTTACTATTTAATTTACATGCATTTTTTCTTGTAAGGCAAAAAAGAGTTTTACACACGCATCCCTCGAAGAGCTCTTCTACATCATAATTGAAATTGCAACCTAACTGAAGTAAAGAAGCACATCGTCGACCTTGGAATGGGTATCAACTGCTAGAGAGAAGAACCGAAGATTGTCCCCCTACTGTTTGTCCCTAGAGCAAAGAAGAGCAGGAGAGAAGAACAACAGAGCAAAAAAGCCCATCGTTGAAGAGAACTAGAGGTTCGAGAAATGAAGACGGACTGGGGCAGGAGGAATTGTTAGGCCCAACGACCTTCGCCGACGACATATGCTTGTACCTTGCACCTCCGCCACCACAGATTTTCGATCCGGCTCTTCCGACCTCAAATTATAATTTGAGGTCGGTAACCCCTATCCCCTAATTAGGGTAACCCTATCCCCTAATTAGGGGATAGGGTTACCGAATTAAGGACTGCCATGGGAGGGAGATTTGTGGGGAGGAGGAAGAAATTGAGAGGAAGAAACTTGTGCTGCTGGGAGGGAGAAAGGAGAATCATAGGGTTAGGGTTAGGTTTGATACCCATATCCCGCAATACCAAACGGAGATATTAGATATCAGATACCAGATTTGATATCCATATCTCTGATATCGATATCTGATACCCATACTCGATATCTCATATCAGGATATCAATACCAAACAGGGGCTAAGGTTGGAGGCGGAGTTCGCTAGCCGATGGGTGTCGAAGGGAGAAGAGATGCACTACAGAACCGAAAGGAGAAAGGGGGCAAGCTAAGAAGCGTAGAAAGACGAAGAATAGGAGAAAGGGGTATAAACTCACCGACGGAGGAGTAAGAGATGGAATCGCGGAATGGAGACGAATCATTGAATCATGATTCAGGAAGGGACGGGAGACAACCCTAACAAAGCAAGATGGGAAGATGGAAAAAAAAGGGAAAAGAAAAGAAAAGAATATGATTGGACGAAAATGAGAGAATTGCAGGGATGTTGCCACATCAACGAAAGTATATTGAATTAAGAGCATCCGCGTCCATGGAACCCGATTCGGTTCCTTAACTCTCCTTTTTATTTTTCTCTCTCTTTAAGAAAACCCAATTTAATTTTTAACTCACATCCATGGAACCCAATTCGGTTCCTTAACTCATCTTTTTCTCTTTCCTTTCCTCTCACACATAACCCCCACCTTCTTTCTTTCTTGGGTTAGCATGAACATTCGTGGACCTTGAGGCCCTTAACACCCGGACCCTTAACTTACTTTTCCTCTGCCACATCAGCTTAAGGGTCTCATTCCAGCTTTTAATTATTTTCACCTCCATTCGTGAGCCCGGACCCGAGCCCTTAACTTACTTTTTACTATTTACTCTTTTCAATTATTTAATCATTATTATTATTATTATTTAGTTCTTTATCCTTATTATTTATTATTATTATTGGCATTATTATTATAATATTATTATAATAATAGTATATGGGTATTATTGATATTAAATTTAAAAAAAAACATATGCAAAATGGGTGTGTATGGGTAGAGAAAATTATTTCACACTTGAAAATAAATTTTTTATTTTTTTTTATTTACAAAAAATAGACTAAAAACGTTTTAAATAATTTAATTAATTGCGCTGACACGTGGCGCCTTGTGATTGACCCACGTGTCAGCTCCTTGGCACACCAACTTCCCAAGTGGGTTTGGCATTTAATGCATGCTTTGATTTGGGAGCTATGAGACCAATTCAACCAAACCCTTATTTAGGGGACTTGAATTGAGTCCCTTACCATTTCCTTTTTTTTTTTAAAATAAATTTGCTTAGGTGGCCAATTTTATGGGCCTTGAGGCTCACCAATGTTGATGTTGGTTTATTAGTAATTAACCCGTCACATCGTTCCTTAATAAAATTTATCTCTTATTTATTATTTTATTATTAAGTTCCTTATATTTATCTTTAAAACACCCCAATGTGGGTGCTCTAAGTAATTATATAGATACAATTTATAATTTATTAATCTTATCAAACTTTTTTACTCTTTAACTTCACTTTTTTCATTTTTTATTTTTCTTAGTTTTTGTTTCTATTAAAAGAAACAGCATAAGAAAATTGGACAAAATAAATATCTCTAATTTATATCATTTATTGAAAAGAAACCCACAATTCTATCTGAACAAATGACAGATATAGGTCTCTCAAGTACATTTACAAAATAATGACAACAACCGAATGTCAACAACATATTTAATTCGCAAATTGGAATGGAAGTTGACATGAATCCTATCCTATCAGCAATTCAAGAATTCATCATATATCGACCCAAACTACCGACTACCCGTACGAACCCGATTACGGGGTTTAGAGAAGTATTCCCTTTTAGGTTTTCGGTATGGATTTTTCAGTTGAAAATCGCAAGTTTTTAAATAATGGAATACCAAAGTACAGAACTACTTAATGATCGAATAATGTGTTGTGCATCTAATTAATTAATTACATTCAAATTAAACAAATTAAACACAATGCTATAGTCTATAGATATAACCAATGATCGATTTAATGTATAATGTTTTACATCAATCATTCAATTATGGATGATCAAAACGAACAATACAAGGAATTATGAAGAATCTTCCATGACAGGCATCTCGAATCGGCAAAGAGGACACACGTGACTCTTCCTCAGCCACTCCACAACGCACTCTCTGTGATAAACATGCGCGCACGGCATTCTTGCCATTCCTCCGGCCATCTCCGCGTCCAAATCCTCGAAACAAATCGCGCACGAGTCATCACGACAGTCTTCCAACTCAGCAGATCCGACAATCTCTAGGGCTTCAATGGATTCTTCAGTAGCACGCTTAACCCTAAGCGCAGTCTCCACGGAAACGTAGGGCACATCGACCACACGTCGAGACGAGGAGAGATGATCATGGTTACGCACCGCAGTGGATATAACGACTCTCGAAATATCCTTAACGAGACGATCAACGCAATCTTGAGGCAACCCTAAGGCGGAGAACCAAGAAGTCAGCTTTTCGGGGAGGAGATCCTTGAAGGAATAACCGAGCACGCTGAGGTAGCATGGGAAGTTGACTCGGCCGAAAGGGAGGTCGAGTACGAGAGAGGTGCAGAACCCAGCATCCATGGGGTCGTAGCCATTGAGTTTGCGAACTGAGATGACATAGGGGCCTAGGGCTATGTCACATGGGATATCTTGGACGTACAAGGGAGGAAATCGACTACCTGGTGGTTGCTCCATATTGCTCATCGATCGATCGGTCAAATTGGAGTTGAATGGATGGATGAATGATCGAAGGCTGATCGAAGTTAACTTGAAGAGAGGTTGATGAATAGGTTTTTTTTGGGTGTAGAGAAATAAAGTGTCTACAAATTATATGAATGATATATTTATAGATACACGAAGGGTCAGGTTGATTGCAACACAAACAAATTAAATAACCCTAATTATCAGCATATCGAATTACACCTACCTTCCAAAAATATATTTACTTTTCCCCAAAAAAACAAGTATTATACTTATATAAGGGTTGTTTTTATTACGATAATATTTTCTTTCTGAATATAAAAAAACACGGTTTTAAGATATGGATTTATTCAGATTTTATTTTTAAAAAAAATTATTTTTAGGGTTCATTTATTTTACTTGTGGAATAGTTTCCAAAATAAGGTTTCTATAAAGAAATATATAAATTAGAAAATCCGATAAAATATTATCTAGAATCTAGACTTATATATGCATCTATAATCTATATTGCCGGAAAACAAGTATGGATTTGTTCAGATTTGATTTTTTTTTAAATTATTTTTAGGGTTAATTGATTTTACTTGTGGAATAGTTTCCAAAATAAAGTTTCTATAAAGAAATATATAAATTAGAAAATCAGATAAAATATTATCTAGAATCTAGAATTATATATGCATCTATATGGCCGGAAAACAAGTAATCTGGATTTGCTATAGAGTATAGATAGATATTTCATGAACATAAATAAATAAAATAAAATGATATTGAACATATAATAATATTCCACTTTTCTAATTAACAACATACAATGGAAATCGAATAACCTACACTTCTTAATTTTATTTAATTAGTAATTTTATTTCGTACTTTTTTTTTACAAAAACAAATATGTTGTGAGGAAGAATAGAGAAGGGAAAGAACAAATTAATTAAGAGGGGAGATTCCAACTAGGGATGACAATTTCATCCGCATCCGACGGATATCCGTCTCACCCGATCCGAAAAAGTGGGTGAAAATCTGACATAAAGCGGATGTTAAATGGGTGATGGGTGAACGGGTGATGGGTCGGGTCGGATTCGAGTGAAGACATTCCCCACCCGTCACCCGACCCGCCACCCGACTTATATTATATAATTATATTTTATATGTGAAATTACCAATATACCCCCAAACCCTAATTCAAGATACCTATCAACCGAATAAAATGGAAATATCTTGTCATAAAGTAAGTTATGCAATTTTTATTTGAAGATATGTAATGCAATTGGCTCCTAATTAAAAAGAAAACGCGAATGCAATGAGCTCCTAATTAATATTTATTCGTCGATGTGTTCGACGTATGTTTTTTAATAATTTTTTTTAATGAATTTGATGTTTTGTATTTCACCCGATCCACCCGATCACCCGGTGGGTGATGGGTGGACGGGGCGGGTGAAAAATTTGGTGGGTGATGGATCGGGTATGGTGAAGGGTTTTGGATGGTGGGTCGGGTGATGGAAGTAGATCATCCACCCATCACCCGACCCATTGCCATCCCTAATTCCAACAGAGAACATCACCACATCTATATATATATATATATATATATATATATAGAGAGAGAGAGAGAGAGAGAGAGAGAGAGAGAGGTTAGGTCATGTGTTTATAGCTCTTATGGTGTTAAGTGTTAACAATTATAAGCCATTGGATCATTAGAAATGGAAGGCCTAGATTCATTCCTGAAATTGGATTTTTTTTTAATTGAAAAATTAAAAACCCACCCTTCTCCTTCTATAAGGCGCGTGCAATCACAACAAAAATATCTTTTTTTTGGATAAAACACAAAATAGCATCTTTAATATTCAGATCATCGAAACCCTCATGCACGAACGAAAACTGCCTCTTAAAACATCTCTCCTGGTAGGGCGAAACCGGCGAAATTGCAACTCCGAGCGGCCCCAGTTATCGCCGGCACTTGAAGTCGAAGAAGGCGCGCCGTCGAGCCACCGCATCTCTTCCGACAGTCGAAGGAGGAGAGGCAATCGACGGCGGCGAGTGGAGGATTGGGTGAAGCACGGTTGTGTTGTGTCTAAATAGCATTCCTCCATCATCCCACAAATTAAATTGTGTTACTGTGATGAATATTTCTTAAATTTTGTCGAATATTGATGAATAACTGGGAAATTGTGATGAATATTGCCAAGGTTGATGATAATGAATCATAAACTTTGATGAATCTTTACTAAATACTCTTTGCAACTTTGGTAAATAATTGATTGAAAGTGATGGATATACGTTAAATTTTGCCGAATATTGATGACAACTTGGAAAGTGTAGTTGGTTATCACGTCAGTCTAACAACTTGGAAAATGGTGAAGATCAAAAGCTTTGATGAATCTTTGATGAATAATTGTGAGATTGTGATGAATATTCCTTGAATTTTGCCGAATACTGATGAATACTTTGAATACTGCACTCTGTGATGAATATTATTGCTAAGGTTGATGAATAATTATTCATGGTTTTGATGAATAATTGAGTGACTGTGGTGCATATTTCATAAATTTTGCCGATGATGAATAATTGTTGATGCCAATTAATCCAAAATTTCACAATTAATTGAGTGATTGTGGTGCATATTTCATAATTATTGATGAATAATTGAGTGACTGTGATGCATATTTCACAATTATTGTTGATGCCAATTAATCCAAAAAATAGTTACGTCCATGTTTTTTTTTTCATCCGACAACCGCCCTCAGCAGCAAAAAATTCATAGTTACAATGAATACTTGCTTCCCAACATCGAATAGTTCAATTGCTAATTAGGTTTTCTAACCCATTACCGGCATCCATCACTGAGTTTCCATCCGATTTTCTTCTTCCTCTTCTTCACTGTCCTTTGATGAAACGTCGATAATATTTTCAAAGATTTCAAATAGCAGATTAACTGATAATGATCTTGATTTGTATGACCAAAAATATTTTAAAAAAGGAAATTGGTGAAAATTGGTACAAAAAAAATCAACGCTTTCCTTGATTTTCTCACACCCAGTTTTAAGCAGATAATTGTCTGCTTGCATCACACGCTCTACAATTGTGAGAGTGGAGCAGTTATATAGCTGGGTCCCACTTTTTTAATAAAAACAAACTAATAAAATCCTTGATTAATCACAGCCTTTCATCTTCATTCAATCAACGGTCATTATTTGTTAACACAAAACACATTAAGAGTTGTAAACATTTGATCCATCCTCTATATATATATATATATGGTTCCGGTGTAAACACCCCTTAGGATGTAATTTGTAAACACATCTTAGCCTTTCATTTAGGAGAAATGAACAACCCAGATTAATCCTATTTTTTAATAAAAAAAATTAAAAACCACCGAAATTGCCTTCCACAGGCGCGTGTACGCTAATCCCACAAATTAAGAAAAAGAAAAAGAAATTAAGATGGGACCACTAGGAAAGAAAACTAACTTCCGTTCCTATTTTGTGTGCAACACACACGCAGGTACGTATTTTTTTTCCCTAAGCTTGTTTATACCATCACTAGGTGCTTAACCGCGCGCATATGCGCGCGGTGTTGTCATCTTGTATATAATCCGCATGCACTTTCAATCAATCTAAAACAACTTCATAGGTTTAACAGGCAAATATATACAATAATGTCTCACAAGTAATTAACCAAAAAAATATATTAGCCTAAAATATTTGCAACTCCACATGCTATATGGTAAGTTGACCTCTCATGTTCACAGTGGCAGTTGAATTTTGGGCCGCGCCTTTCTTTTATAGCCTTTCGCTACTGTATTCGAAGAAGTAAGATTCGTGTTCACTTTGATTTAGATATTGAGGCTGATCATGACGGAAACACCCTATTGCATCTAGCAATCAAAAGACAGGACCACATTATGGCAAATATATTGCTGGACATTGAATATACAACCGAACATCAAGAACAGAAATGGTCTCATGCCCATGGATCTTATGACATTACAACAAGAACGTTCTGATGATATGGTAAGCAATTACGAATAAATCCCATGACATAATATTTCATATGCATTGAGCAATCATCATGTACTGACATGAATTATATTTTTTCAAGGTGGAGATAGGCTATCAGCTAATAATGCAAGAAAGACCAAAGCAAGTTAACTCCAAACCTGAAACCATTCATGGAGCAACAATGACAGAAGAAATACCAGCAAGGAGCCCTGAAGCAATTGAGGCAAGAACCCCTATTGAAGATCGTACACAGATCTTGCTTGTAGCTCTTCAAGAACACAGTCACAAACATACAAAAGTAAAAAAGAACAATCATACATAGAAGAAGTAACAAATTCATATATACAGAAGAACAAGATGGGACTTAAAAAAAGAAACTACATTAGTCAGAATCATATTAAAGAGTTCCACCCCCGCTTTTGAATCCAACTTCTCATGAATACTTCTGTTCAAATAAAAGAACGTTCTTAAGAGAAAAATATTCTGAAAATCAACCAGAAAAGAAAACAAACAGACGCAAATCATAACACAGAAATAGAAAATAAGATTAATCTCAATCACAATTAAGAAACAAAAATAAATCATCTCTTGCACCATCTCAAGGACATGGTGGGGTGATTCGCCAAGAATCCGACTCAACCAAAATATAACTCTTTAGTTAGAAAGGATTCATATCCATTGTCGAGCAACCAGATTGAATCACTAATTTCGAATCAAAGTAAGCTCCACATTGTTTCAGAAACAATATACAATCTAACATATAAACCTGAACCTAAAGTTGCTATGTGCCAAACCTTACACATAATAAATCGTTGCTATCACATTGTACTCTTGAGTCTTCAAGGATAGATGTTAGGATTTAAAAAATTGCAAAAAAGGTAGTCAGCCACCAAATATTTTGAGTCAAAATCAGAAGAACAAAACAATAATGCCTCAGGTCAGCACATGTTTACCTGTTTGAAGAAGCCATGAACCAATGCCACTGTCCAGAGGGTATTTCCAAGATGCTTCCGAATTTCTTTTGTTAAGAACTCATTCCAAGTAAATGTTGATCCAGAGGATGTTGATCCTGTATTATTGCCACATAAGTTCTGCTGTCGGCTGTGCAGCCTGTGCATCAGATCATATGAATAGGTGAAGCAGTAATCAGTGAAATCTACTCAACTTCTAAGGTGGAATCTGGATTCCAACAGAGTTAATTGCTAGGCGAGGATCCATATTGGCAATGACAGTGAGTGAGAACTGGTTTCACAAAGGAGGCGAGAGGTAGGCCGACAGGAATAATTTTTACCTAAATTCTCCAGCTTGAACATGCAAATAAGTTACCTCTTTGCATATTGTAAGTATTGCTTGGTCCTCTTTAGAAGCCATTGCTGATTTCCTCAAATAGAATTCACGTCAATCTGCAAAACATTTTTATCTATCGATGAACTTTAATCTTCATCCCACAAGTGAATGTGTCTTTAAATAAGGAAGACCGGAAACCTTTATCAATTAGCACCATAGGGGCATTTCGTTGAGCACATTGAGTGCATGGACAAATTACATTTCTAAATCTTAAACTTAAAAAATTTTAATTCTAAAAACTTCATACTCCCTCCGTCTCGAAAAACAAGTCGTTTTAGACAAGTTGAGTTGTATCAAAATATATGTCGTTTTAGGTTTTCTAGGTATGAGGATAGTAATTATTTGTATTGGTTTTTGTGTTGTTGACTTTTTAAAAGAGTTTGATTGGTTAAAAAATATAGTGGGTATTTAAAAATAATAAAATTAATGAAAAAAGTTAGTGAAATGATGATGTTGATTGATGGGTAAGTGTTTTATTAAAACTAGTGTATAATGCTAAAACGACTTGTTTTTCGAGACGGAGGGAGTATAAAGCATCAAAATGCAGCACAACCCTCTCAATTTATCAAACTGCAATCCAAAAGTAATTGAATTTCAGCTCTTAATTTTTTCATCAATTTAGGAGGTAATTAAGGGAACATATAATTTTATCATCAAAAAGGCAAAATTAAAGAATTTGATAGTACATAACTACATATATAATGCATCTTAAATTACATTTTGCCTTGGTGAAACCATCAAAGTTTTTGGCTTCGATTTGCGAAACGTTACAACACAAACACATTGTTAGATGTTAGAAATTGAGAATGATCTTTTCCTGAACAAAAAAAATTGTTTGTTCATACATGAGGCAAATCAAAAGCTTGGAGACAGAAGCTGTTTTTTTTAAATGTTAATCTTCTTCCATTAGGATGAATTGAGACGAATCAATTCAATTCTGGATGAAAGAAAACTTGTAATTTACATGCATTCCGCACTTCAATAGTCAATCAGATGGTAATATATGATATAGGAAGTAATTAGACAAACCTTTTTAATTGCCACAGCTTATAGAAAAGCATCACTATCAATGGAAAGAAACATTAGAAGAATCTCATTCCAAGCATCAGGTGGTTGTGGTTGTCTCAGAGGCCCATACACTCGTTTCTTTCGCATTGCCGCTGACTATGGAATTCAGTTTTGCTTATCAGAGCAACGTTGGCCCTCTATTATCTTCTATATGGGAACTATCTACTTTCTATCAAGAAAAAAATGGTTCGGGCGAAAAGGAGGCATTACCTATTTTGGTCTAAGTTCTTTGACCCCTCGATATTCAATCAAACCCTCTTTTACTCGAACTATATATTGCTACGAAATCTACTAATTCTGGTTGCATGCAATGCAATGGCAGCCAGGATCAACTCCGACGATTTCAGATCAATTGATCCCAAGTCCAAACAAACATCCAGGCATCATATTTGCTCAACTAATTTTCTAGATATGTAATTAAGCAGAAAAATTCTATAATTGGTGATGAATTAAATTGAAAAAATATGCAACCGCAATGAAAGGGGATTTGTTTATACCTTAGTGGACTTGAACATGATCTGAGCAGGGAAATTGAGTAAGGCTAAGGAGCCCTCGGTGAGGCCATGGGATCCCATAAGAATTGCTGACAGCTTCACATAAGTCTTCCATGGATTGACCATTTGCTTGGTGGTGAACCCATTCATGTAAATCAGGGTTAAATACACAAACCCTTGAATGACTGTGAAGTACCATCCATAGATAAAGAGGGCAAAAAAAAAAAGGAGAAAAAGATTACAAATTGAAAAAAAATTGGTGATGAATTATATTGTCTCCTAAATTAATCATAAAGCATTTATCAAATTGAAACCCTAAAGAACGGAAAGATTATAGCATTACATGAAGCTAAATGAGCTGTAATTTCAGCCATCAAGGTTAAATCAAAGCTGAAACTCTACAAATTAAGCATGTAAACTGACACTAACAAAGCTCATATACCTGTTGAGATGATTCCTTGTCAAATTGTAGCTAAAGAAACTAAATTGAAAAAAAGACAGTGTGTGTGTGAATGTGCACAAAATCTTTTGGCATTAACATTCAGAATTCACATCTCAAATCTCTAAAAATCTCTCTATTCCTTTCGTTTCAAGCCTCTCCAGGTTAGCTTTCTTCCCTTTGCTGATCTCAGAGCTCGAGAACATTCTGAATTCAGATCATTTTGATCTCGTTTGGAATCTAATAAATTTGGTGCTCACAGAATTTGTAAATGGTCGAGATTGTCAGGAAGTGCCAATGTTTCTTGCAATGAAAATTTACTCAAATCTTTACATGGATGATGATAATCAGGATTTTAGCTTATGATTGAATCATAAGGATCGCAATAAACTTTAAGCTGGAATTTTAGCAAACTGATGCCTACCTTTTTTTAGAAAAAAAAAACTGAAGCAAGGAAGATGATTCAAAAGTTCACTTTATCATAGCAATGAAGAAATATGAGCATTACAGATACCTTCAGCATTAAGCGCAGAAAGGGAGAGGCGCAGGAGGAGGATGAGGAGGAGAAGAGGAGGGGGACTGAACGAGACATATAAGATTGTGTTCTTCTCAAGGTCGACCGGTGGGTTCAGCAAGTGAATATCGTTTTGGAGCACCTAATTTCACAAATTCATAATTTCTCAAATCCATTAGGGAAGCTCAAATCCGATTTAACGAAAACCCTAGAAATCTAATCCCCAAAACAGAACTTTCATCCTCCAACTCATGAATCAATCTGACTGGGAATTAAAGAAAAAGAACAAGAACTCGATGAATTACCATTGTAGGAAGAAGATCGAGAATTCGGCGAACATAGCATTTCGACACTCCCCGTTCTTTCAATTGCTGAGAGTCGGTGTTCCTTTGGCGTCTCCTGAAACTTCCCGAGCGCCGATTTCACTTACCCCATCGTCAATTGCCCTAACCCAGAAGCCAAAAATTATAGATCCAAGAAAAAAAATCAGACAAACCTGAAAATTGAACATCCAATCAAAGGTAGATGAAAGAACGAATTCAAAGTTTGGGGCACAAACCACCTAAACATTTAGCTAAGTAGCGGTGTCGAGGTAAAAAAAAATCGGGAAAGGCTGAGCATACCTAAGTAGCGGTGTCTTCCTGTGCCCTCGTAGCGACATCTTCGAAGGTGTTGGCGTGCCTACTGCCCTCTTTTTGAATCGCACATGCCGGAGCTCCTCAAGATGCCACCGTCGTCCTCGGAGAGGTCGTCCAAAACTCGCTTTTGTCATCTGTGCATGGACGTGTGTGACGAACGCACAGAGGCAGGCGCCGGAATCACCAACCAGTTGAATCAACCGGGGAAGAAGAAGGAAAATAGAGACGGGGAAGAGGCGATGATTTTGGTGGCATCCAGCTGGGACACAAAACAAACCATAAACCCAAAAATAACCTTGAATTTTAATTCCACATGAGGAAGAAATTGAGGGGCAAAAATGTAAATAGCATTGATGAACAGTAAGAGTGAACTCAAACTTTTATATAGTAAGATAAGATATGTACGGGATGATTTTTTTATTTTTAATTAGAATATTATTCATATGTATATAAATTTTTTCATAGGTATAAAAGTAATTATTAAGAAATTATTTGTTCAATTAGACCATGTTTGATATAATCTTTCATAAAAAACTAGATTATTCGGATGGATAAAAATAGATTATTCGGATTGATAGAAAAGATTATTCGTATGTATACAAATGAATAGTCTCAACAACTAGATTATTCGGTTAAATTAGAAAGATTAATTATATTTAAGAGATAATTATTCGGTTAAATTTAACAGATTATTCGGTTAAAATATATAGATTGTTCGTATATAAGAGGACAATTGTTTACACACATTAGTTTTTTTTTTGTTTTTTTTAACAATTGTTATCAAGATAATTTAGTTGAAATTAAATTATTCGGTTAAATTAGAAAGATTAATAATCGATTAAATTAATAATTAATAATCGATTAAATTTGAGAGATTATTCGTTTAATTTATATAGATTATTCGGTTAATTATAGAGTTGATTCATATATAAGAGTACAATTGTTTACGTATTTATTAGTTTTGGGATGTTAAAATAATAATCAATAAAATTGTACATTATTCGGTGAAATCCCAAAGATTATTCATATAATTAAATTACATTATTCGCATATATAAAAGCAATTATTCATGTTAAATTGTGTTGGATGTAAGAGATTATTCATTCATATCTAGAAAATCGATTATTCGTATGTATCAATTTTGGTTTTTGACAAATTTATTTATCTTAATGAGATTAAAAAAAATGTAAAAAAAAATTAAGAGATTATTCGTTTATATAAAATAGATTATTCGTATGTAAGAGGGTGATTATTCGTATATAAGAAATTATTCGTATATGTAAAACTAATTATTCATATGAAATAGGGCGATTATTTACATATTTATTGATTTTTTATTCTCTGTCTCAAAAAAAAAACTTTTTTTTTTGAAGTGGTAAATTTATAGATTGTAATGCGTAATTACAAAAGAAGGAACACCATGCAAGGCACTCCTAAGTCCTACCAAAAGACACCACTCGGTGTGTGTACCCCCAAATCTCTACAAAAAGCTCTCATGTACTCTGATGCTTCTTCTACTCTAATTCCCCCTCTACGAGACTACTCGCTATTTCCTAGCAATTGGTGCAACCATCGCTTCTCACTAGGTGTTTTGCCTTTACACTTAATAGAGATGCGGTACTTGCACGTCTCCACAATCCGTGAGGCCCAATGCCTAGGGTTACATACCTCATTTTTGAATACTACACTATTCCTATCAATCCAAGTATAGTAGACAAAAGCCAAGAAAACTAGCAATTTAACTTTGAATATAATCTTCTTTCTCGTTGCTAGACTCTCACACGCGAACCAGTGAAGCCAATCTACAATATCACCGGTCCTCCTCGGCATCCCTGTCCATCGCCAAACAATATCCCGTGTTTCCTGGATGACATGGCACTCGAACCATAGATGCTTCTCCGACTCCTCCTCCATCTTACATAAGGGGCACAAGGCAGCCCCATCCCCCATCCAGTGCTTAAGTACTCGTCCCGTTTTTAACCTTTGATTGACGGCTAACCAAGTCACAAAAGACCATTTCCGTGACTGGGCACCCGTCCAAATCATATCTCCCCAATCAACTAACGGCCCCTTCTCTCTGATCTCCTCATAGATTAGTGCAAAATTTACCCGACCCTTGGTAGAGATAAACCGAGTATCCAACCTGTTCATAGCAAGGAGACCGACACCTCGCAAGCTGTCCCTAACATCCAGTAGACATTTCCAAATCCACGAGTCATGACCTCGCTTGTCAACCTCCCATATATCCACCCTTCTTAAATGGTTTGCCTGCACCCAACGAGTCCATACCCCCTCTTTCTGCAGAATAATATCGCCCAGCAAGGAGGAGAATAAGCTCCTGTTCCACGCCTTCATCTGCCGGATACCCAAGCCACCTTCATTAATCGGTCTTATGACCACATTCCAAGCAACCACCCCCTTCTTGCTGCACCCATGACCACTCCATAGGAAACTCCTACAGACACTGTCAAGTTTATTACATACGGCACTAGGCAGCAGTAGACTCTGTCCCCAAAATGAGAATAAACCTCCCAGCGCAGCTTTGATAACTTGCAATCGGCCAGCATAGGAGATCTTCTTTGTTGCCCAAATCTTTACTCTATTCTCAACATTTTGAAATAGCTGGTTATATTCAGCGATGTTAACCCTTCTGGCATGGAGAGGGATGCCCAAGTACGTCACCGGAAAACATCCAACCTGCAATCCCAACTGCTGGACAATTGCATCTTTCACAGCACTATCGGTACCAGCCACATAACAAGTGCTCTTACATTTATTCTAAGTCCTGACGCTGCAAAGAACTCATCCAGGCACTTTGCAGCACATTGATCGAAAAAAAACTTTCGTCATATCTCACATTACCGGTATCTCATATTATCACACCAAGACACACGTTGAAAGATATACTAATACCACTGATTGCTTTCAAAATATAATAAAAATAACATCAATTTGTGGGGCAAACCCATTCCACACAACACCATATATATTTGGATTTTTTTTCTGGAAAAAAAAGAAGAAAAGGTATACCACACGAACGCACACGCAATGTAAAATGAGAGTGAGAATCTTTTTATGTGGGACCCACATTTTTAATAATTAAGAAAAATAAAAAATGGAGATTAAATCTCTACTCTCCATCTCACTTCATTCAATGGTCTAGATCTGTTCACAAATTACATTATAAGGAGTGTTTACAAATAATCCTTCCTCTATATATATATATATATATATATATATATATATATATATATATATATCAACCAATCACTATTTTTTATTCTTTATTCTTTGTCATTCTTAACTTATTTGTCATTCTTAACTTATTTTTAGGTATATCAACCAATCACTATTTTTTATTCTTTATTCTTTTTTTTTATTAATTTAATTAAACATTAATCAATTATATCTATCTATATCTAGTATCTATTAATAATATTAAAAGCACATATATGTTGCTCATGCCACATTTCAGTTTTTCCTTAATTGGTTGAAGATAATGATCATATTTTAAATTAATTAATTATAAATAAATAAATTTCACAAATTATAAAATTGATAAAGACTTTGTTCTAGATATTCTTTTACGAATTCTATTTTATCTTTATTCACATTAAAATATTTTCCTTCTAATTTGAATTTAATTGAATTAATCTTTAATATAGATAGTTTAGATTTACTCAAATCTTTTACGGAAAGATATGAAAAGATTAATGTGTCTAATATCTAATCTATAAACTATGATAATATTAAAACACTTGTGAAATATGTCACATGGTGACTCCTCCTTAAAACAGACTTACTTGGCAAACTTATTTTCTAACCAGTTGAATTAAATTGATTTATTTTCTAAATTAAATTAACCAACTAATTACTTTCTATTATAGCTTCCTTGTGTCTCACTACAATGAGGTCAAGGGTTCAAATCCCACTAAGAGAAACTTGTGCTAGAGTGGGTACTCATATCTTGGTTTACCTTGGCATGGGTTTAGCCTGTCTTGCCGCTTGCCGCTTGGCTTACCCGGCTCGAGTGCTTTGTAGGCTAGTGCTCGGCCCTTGAAGGATTAGTCGATAACCTCGGAACCTCCACGTTATCAAAAAAAAATACTTTATATTATAGCTTAAATTTATTTTGAATTAAAACTTTAATATCTCTATTAGTTACCCATCTAATTGTGGTTCCACCTAAATAACTAATTCAATTTAATGAATTATTAATTAAAATAAATATAATGATAATTTAACAAATTTACTATAATATTAATTTCTCCAAAACTTATTTTTTTATCCAGTTGAATTAAATTGATTTAATTTTTTAATTAAATTAACCAAATTTTACTGTCTATTATAAATTTAATTTATTTTTCTCATTTATTTGGAATTAAATCTTAATATTAAAAGTTTCCATAAAAAAGGAAAAGGTAATGTGTTTGAATTTAAACTAAACATTTATCATGCTTAACAATATTATTTATAAGGACTTAATTATTAAAAATCTAAATAATTGTGATATAAATAGTATTTACATACACATAAAAATCGATATCGATTATATTTATTTATAATTTATAATTACTAAAGAATAAGTTTCATTAAAGTAGATGTTATTTTTTCTATTGTACACATTGAAGGGTGGCCTACCTAGCGATAACTGAAGTTTCGATTTTCGCCATAACACACAAGTAAAAACGAAGATCGAAAGAGAACACGACGATTTGGTAACACAGTTCGGGTAAAACCCTACTTTGCGAGATCTCAAGAGGGGAGATCCGGTCCCAAAGTTCACTATGTTGCAAGAGAAGGTTACAAGCTAAGCACACCAGACAGAGCACCAAAACTAGCAACCTAAGGAACCTCAAAACCGAGCAAGATGAACAGAAACAGGGGTAAAAGGAAGAGATACCCCCTGATAGGCAACCGAGAAACTCTAGAGAAGTTTCTCACGGAGGAGGAGCTTCACAGCCACCGTGTAAACTCGTCGGACCATCGTCTTCCTTCGTCGCTCACACCAAAGCTCTCTCTTTTCTGTTAGCTAGGGTTTCCTAAAATGAGGCTCAAGGCGCTACAATAACCGGAGGAGGCTTATATAGCCGTCAGCTGAGCTAGGGTTATAAGAGCATCTCCAACGGTAAGAAGGGCCCAATACAGAAGTAACCAGGCAAGGAGGTCAGGCCCAACACAGATAGGCCCAATTTTGTATAACCGGATTGAGCCACTCTATGATGAAACAATACACACACATAACACATATAATATATAGTAATCACTATTATAGGCCAAGTGATCCAAACCTAAACACCAAAGTATTTAGGGGTTCTTGCAACCTTAGAGCAATGTCACATATATCATAAGTTACTTAGGTGCATATTGTTCCATCACCCAAGTGGTCCTAAAGTTAACATAAGTCGAAGTGCTCATGCCACCTATCAACCTAACTTTACAATATGCAAGTTTAACATAACAAATTGCCCTCTTAAACTTGTAATTGGAACTTCAGCTTCTGCCACCTTAGGGTCATGGTGTGGATCTCCCGTCCGTCCTCGATCCATGGTGTGTGTCACATGCTAAGGGGCATCCCAAATGTGCAGGGCATCCCTGCAGTAAGCAAATTTGTCAGCTGTGACAACCTTGGTGCCAAAATTAGAAGGATTCAATTCACTCTTAATCTTGCACACATTAAGAGCTTTATGATTGACTTTCTTCCTAAGGTAATGGAACCTGACATCTATATGCTTAGTTCTTTCATGATAAAGAGGATGTTTGCACAAATAGATATCACTTTGATTATCAAGAAACACAGTAGGCAGATAAGTCTTTCTCTCAATATCCTCAAGGAGACCTCTGAGCTAAATAGCTTCTTTGGATGCTTCTGTAGCAGTCATGTATTCAGCTTCAGTAGAAGAGAGAGCTACATTTGATTGCTGTTGAGATTTCCAAGACACACAATTACCGGCCCAAGTGAAATAATAACCATTTATATTAATTTAGGAAACTATTCACAAGATAAAAGTTAATATATTAACTAATGAGAGATTTTGGCAATTGTTTTTTGGCAAAAATGCATAAAACCACCCTTTATTCATCTTTGTTTGCAATTAACCACCCCTTATTCAAAAAAAATCACTTAACCACCCTTTATTCACCTTTGTTTGCAATTAACCACCCCTTATTCAAAAATTTTCTCTTAACCACCCCTTATAACAAATTGTTTGCAAGTAACCACTCATCCTCCCATTTTTCTTTAAATTAAACTTCTATTAAATTCAACTTAAAAGTAAAAGATGAAAATGCACCCAAATTTGGTTTTACAGTTTTTATTTATTATCATTTATAAAAAATTACCATTAATGTATGCAAGTTATGCCCACCTCTGCTAGTAGGTCAGATGTAGTCATACCTCTTTCGGTCATTGACGCTTTATTTGCACCCTCCTCTGGCAATGCTTGATAGTAGACCTGTTAGAACACGATCCAAACCGGTCAACCCGACTCGAACAACCCGAAATTTTTTGATCAAGAGCCAAAAATTTTGATCCAAATTTTTTTTCCTACCCGAACCCGAAAATCGGGTAATTTTTCGGGTCATTTGGGTTTAGACCCAGTGACACGATTGACCCAATTGATCTGGTGAACCGATTAACCCGATTGATTTATAATTATATATCATTAATTTTTTTAGGGAGATTCCAATTTATTACATTTTATAATTACAATCACTTGATCTTTCATTTTCAAATCAACTTTTATATTTATTTGTATTGTATAATACTCTCTGATCGATAATATTTGATTTTTAAGAAGATAAAAACATTAAAATATTAAAACAATTCTATGCTTAATACTAATTGCATGAAATTATTTATTTTTAAAAAATTATTTAAAATTTTGATATTTTTAAATTTTATTAAAAATTACAAGAAATAGTAAAAATCAAATATTTTAGATCAAATATAGTTTATAATTACAAGCGCTAGAACTTAAGAACCACGTCTTTAATTTTAACATTTTAAAATTATCACAAAATTACCAAATCGTGATTTTTTTTAATTTAAAAAATAGAAATTGACAAACCCGAAATCGACCCGAAATCGGGCCAAACTCGAGTTCAAGTCAACTCGGATCTACACGGGACTCGTTTTACGCGAAACCCGAAATGATCAAATTTGGGGCGTTTTTGTCTTTTACTTTTAAGTTGAATTTAAAGAAAAATAGGAGGATGGGTGTTTATTTGCAAATAATTTGTTACAAGGGGTGGTTAAGTGAAATATTTTGAATAAGGGGTGGTTAATTGCAAACAAAGGTGAATAAAGGGTGGTTAAGTGAAAATTTTTAAATAAGGGGTGGTTAATTGCAAACAAAGGTGAATAAAGGGTGGTTAAGTGAAAATTTTTAAATAAGGGGTGGTTAATTGTAGGGGTGTGCATCGCCCTAAAACCGAACCGAACCGGACCAAACCGAACCGAACTGAAACCGAAAATCTCAAATTTCCAAACCGAAAGTACACACATTTCTTGACATAATGTAACACCAAAAATTATTACATTACCCACTAAATATGTTACATTAGAGGAAAAGGTAACACTTTTTAGGGATTACATTTGAGGCCGTTGCATTTAATATAATGTAACACTTTTTATTTGCTAATGTAACATTGCTTCATTAATGACACTATGTGTTACATTTGCTACCAAAACTATTACATTACCATAAAATGTTACATTTTGAAATAAATGTTACCTTTATATGATTTGTTACCTTTAACCAAATAAGTTACATCCAAATAAAAATGTTACATTTGAATAACAATGTTACTCTTATTTTCAAGTATTACATTTAAATTAAATTTATTACAATAGATCTTTATGAATCTATTATATTGTAATATAATATTGTATATTATATATTATAAATCATAGACTAGATAATATAATGTGTGTGTGTGTGTGTGTGTGTGTGTGTGTGTGTGTGTGTGTGTGTGTGTGTGTGTGTGTGTGTGTGTGTGTGTGTGTGTGTGTGTGTGTGTGTGTGTGTGTGTGTGTGTGTGTGTGTGTGTGTGTGTGTGTGTGTGTGTGTGTGTGTGTGTGTGTGTGTGTGTGTGTGTGTGTGTGTGTGTGTGTGTGTGTGTGTGTGTAATAATAACACAAACGTTTACATTATCCAAAATTAAAATGTTTCATTTAACAAACATCCAAAAGCTGTGTATGGAATATTGCTTATGCATCTAGGACACCTGAACGCAAGAAGAGTTAATAGAAATTTAAGAAAGAAAAGAGCCCTCAGATGTTTATCACAAGAGTAGCTTCAGACTCCCTCAAAGATGTGATGTTGTCCAAGCCATAAACGGGATTGTTGAGAAAATTAGTGCAGGAACTGTGATCTTCCAAGACATATGAAATGGCCAAAACATTGCAATTGCTTGCTCCACTTGCTGAATAGAGTCCTCAACAATCTGAACCCTGAACCCAGACATATAAAATGTCATAATTTGTAGATGCATTAGAGTGAATTCTTTAGAAGAGAAAAGGATTGTTGTCTGATTTAGCATTTATAGAAGCTCAAAATAGAGCTCTACTGAGAGTAAACATACCCAATGTACCAGATGCATTTCCTAAGATCACCCAAATACTTAGTTTTTTTTTTCCATAAGCTTACCTCTTAAATTACTTTTCCTACAATTGCCTTACGCTTAGTAACATCATCCAACCCACTATATATCATTATTGAATCGGTATCGATCACCATAAATCACCTAAAAGAGAAATGACATGAGTGTCTTTGAAGTACCTCTAAGTTCAAGTTGTTTTGAACTAAATCAACTGTGTTCTGCAAAATTTCCCTCCCCTGCAAGCCCATTATATAGTTTGCTCAAGACTATTTAGGATAAAAATCCATTATTAAAATGCAAGTGTTGGGTCATGTTCCTACTTATAATGTTATGAGCTCTGCAAGTGGCTTTGCATAAAATCTAGAGCTGGAAACCCCAAGCACCCATACATACTGCATTGCAAGAAAATCAAGCCAAGAAAAGCAACAAACAGATTGGAAACTCATGTAGCAGGTTTGATGTGTAATCAATGCAGAGATGAGAAAAGGGCAGAGCCACAGACCTAATTGTAGTGAGGTGTTGGACCTTGAGGCATGATGCATTATTATTCATCCAAGATTTTACCATCCTCCACCTCTCCACTAAATTTCTCAGCAGCTGAAGTGAAGAAAAATGGAAAAAATAAAGATGAGCAGTTAAGGCTCCATGAAAAAAGTGCAAAGATGTTCCTCAAGCACAACAAAGAAAGGCTTATTGTGAAAAAAGACTTCATGGTATGTTTCATTTGGAGTCATCATTACCAGCATTATGTCATTAATGGCATTACACTTACTAGAAGACAAGGAGCAAAGATATAATGGAAAAGGAGAATTAGTAAAATTATGAGAGGTCAGAAAAATATAACAAGGAAGAAGACTTTAAGTGACTACAAAAAATAAAGGTTTTCAGATCATTAGATTAGACAATAGTTGGACACATTCAAGGACTCAATGAAGAAGATTTTCATTAGAAAGGGAATCCAAATGGGTCAAAAAAATATCTACCGTAATGATAAATGGAGATGTATATAAACTTAATAAAAAATCTTTACATACAATGGAATTAACAAACTTGGATCTTGCATCCAATAAGGTCAATGCATTCACAAATTTGGAATCCTATACATTCAACAGGAAACAATACTACCAACACAATAATCAAACTGTAAGCCCTCTTAAAGACATGAATACCCATTATAAGGAAATAATGTAAGTCTAGAATCAATCATCTATAAGCCCTAGAATCAATCATGTTGGACAATATCTATTAATCTCCTCCACCACAAAAGACATTTGATAGATGTATTTTATTTATAGTCCAACATAAATTTACTCATCTAAAATCCAATGAAAGACATATAAAATGGGTTTCCTTTTATGTTGTAATCTATTCAACAGCAGACAAACAAATTTACCTTGCCTGAAGAAGATTTAGGACAAATGTTTGTCCTTGTTAATAATTTCTAGTTATTTCAGTCTTCAATATGTAGAATCCTTATAAAATAATGATATTCATGTTGATGTAAGCTGAATAAATGGAGATATTACCCACTATTGCTATGGAATAAAAAATTAGGATCAATCAATTTTAAACTAAATTAAAAGCAGAATAAATGGAGATATTAAACTAACTAATGTTTATCTTTGTTATTAAATGGAGATATATGAAGCTGAATAAAAATCTTTACATAAAATGGAATTAGCAAACTTGGATCTTGCAACCAATAAGGTCAACGCATTCACAAACTTGGAATCCTATTTATTCACCAGGTAAACAACACTACCAGCATAATAATCATATATAACTATAAGCCCTTATCAAGACATGAATACCTTTAATCATATAACAGTAATCATATAAGGACATAATCAATCAATTTTACACTCCTCATATGAAAAAGACACAATTGTAAACCTATAATCAATCATCTATAAGCCCTAGAATCAATCAAGTTGGAAAATATCTATTAACCTCCTTCGTCACAAAAGACACGTAAATGTACTCATCTACAATCAAATGAAAGATATAGAATATGGAGTTTTTTTATGTTGTAATTTATTCAAAAGCAGAAAAAAAAAAAATTACCTTCTGAAAAAAATTTAGGGTTTCGGTCGGACTCTGTTTGGGACTTTTGGGGCTTTTTGACGAATTTCACAGGGAACAAAAACCAAACCAGTCTCGATTTAGCGAGTAATAAAGAGTGGAGGCGAACAGTGAGCAGCAAACGGTGGAGGCGAACGACGATCAATAAACCGGTGGTATAGAGCATCTCTAAAATCAGTAGATTACGGATAAATTTCATTCTACTAAGATTTTGGTTAAGATTTGCACAGTTATAAATCCCCTTAGCCTTCAAGGAAATCAACATGCAGGGACAAATAACATGTAAAATTATTCTAGAGCAATCATCATTCATGTGCTAGTAGTTGTAATGACTAGAGAATAATATGAGTCTGTTGGAAAACTTATCTGATTGAGGGGATTTTGATTGTTTGTTGCTGGATCTGGGTACGTAGATGCAGTGCCGCTCTTGAGATATAACTGAAATCCAAACACCTAATCCCTTGGTTTTCTGTTGGGATGTTTAGGGGTTTGCCCTCGGCGTCGCCTTTCTTCCTCAACCGGACCACCACCAGACCACCAAGTTCAAAGCTCCACATGTCTGTGAAGCTTCCAGTCTGCAGTGGTAATAGAATCGAGTCAGAAAATCATCGAGTGAAGATTGGGGCGAATTTGTGAGCATGAGGTTTTGGATTTGGGGTTTTGTCTAATTGAGACTTTCCATGGCTAATTTCGGACTGGCATTACCGAATTGCTTGAGAATCTTGTTGCCTTTGATGCGTTGACAGTGAGAGAAGGAAGCTTGAGGGCTACATATCACTTGTTCATGGGAATTTTGAGATAATTTTCGATTTGGAGTTTTAGGGTTATTATTGGGTTTGACGATTTTTGATAGGTGAGATTGGAGATGTGTTTATGGATCAGATTTGGCTACACAACAGGCCTCTTCATGAACGAAAGAGGAAGAGACCTCGATGGCGGCGGCAGTGGAACCACCGTGCCATTAACACCGAAGGTGGAGCCTGGAGAGGAAAGGAACGAGGATAAGGAAGAGGGGCGCGTGGCTATGGTAGGGCTTCCTAAGGTATCTCGTCTTACAAAAATTTGAACTCCCCAAATTTACTTTGAACTCCCTCCTTCATTTTGAACTCCCTCCAAAAATTAGAATCCCTCTTAAAAAAAATTAGAATCTCTCTTTCATTTTGAACTCCCTCCAAAAATTTTATTTTCCCCTTCAATTCCCTCGTAAAATCTCAATTTTTTATTCACAGTTTCACACCCTAATTTATAAAATACAATCTAAAAAATTTATTCAAAGGTGAAAACGTCGTACAATTTTCAAAATTATTTTAATATTCTCAAAATAAAATAATGTAGAATTTATTATATTTAAAATAAATTTAAACTAACTTATTTTTAACACGGGCATTGATTAATTAAATTTTATTGTTTATTTATTCTGAAAATTATTGTGTTCAAATAATATATGATAAATTTTATTTAGATCATTTATTAAAATAGTGGTAACATTAAAAAAATATAGATAAAATAATATTGAAAATATACTTCTTCTAAATTGTACAATATTAATAATATTATATCTTTTATTCGATAAACAAATAGAAAAAAAAAAATGCGATCCAATTTTTTTTTTACACCATTTAATGTTTTTTTTTTATCAAATCTGACATTTAAATTTGTTAGTGGGAAAAAATAGAACAAAAATCATGGAAAAATAATTCTTTTAAATTTAAAAAAATATTGCCAATTATAAATATAATGGATAATTAGATTCATAAATAAAATGAATAGTCCGAGATGAAAATTATAAATACTTAAATATTAGGTGAAAACTCCCTTGAATTGTATAGTAAAGTTGTAACACTCCTTCTTAATACACTGAAGAGATGTTGCAGCGTCAGCAATTACGCAGATTTTAATGTCTTTGTAACCGCCTTAGGCTTATAGGGACATGCAACCATGCTCCCATAAACAAGATGATAAAATAATAGGAATAAGAAGTAATTCCGACTTTTATTTAATTAAATTCTAAAATTAAATAAACGGAAATACGAGGGTATTTCAAAAGTAAATAAATATTTTTTTTGTAAATACTAAATCAATATATTTTTGAAAAAATATATAAATAAAGTAGTGTCTGGTGTAACATGGATCGTATTGATAGTAAAGTAGAAAATTTGGCATTTAACTTAATTAGTCATCCACTCATCCTAAAAAATATTAATTCCACTATTAAGGTTTCTCTTTTATTTTAATTTTTGTTAGCATGTGTTACAATAGAATGGAAAATATGTTGCATATACAAAAGTGTTACATTAGTCTAAATAATGTTACATCCAATGTAACATAATTTATGCTAATGTAACAATTTGCTATCAAATGTTAAAATATGTTACAATAGATACATATGGTAACAATTTATAAAAATGTTACATAAAAAATGTTACATTAAGCCTTGAAATGTAGTAGTGGTATTAGGTTCGATTCGGTTATTTACCGGTTCGGTTTGTGTTCGGTTCGGCTTTAGCCTAATTGAACCGAATTCATAGTTGCATAACAAACAACTTGTCAAGTGTCAACCACAATCCATATCCATATGGGTGCAAAATATGCAAAACTTGCAAATAGTTGCTTAGTTGCATACTTGCTAAGTTGCAAATAATCAAATACAGTAATAACAAGTTTTATATGGATTTTAAACTACTGTTTGAACAAATGTTTGAACAAACATAATTTTATCAAAGGTTGTAGACATAATTTTATATTTTTATGTGATAAAGCATTAAAAAAAATTAAGTTTTATATGGATTATATATTTATAAGTTTTATGAAATTAATAAAATTATAAGCCTTTGATAAAAAAAAATATAAAATATAAAAAAAATCGGTTTAACACAAACCGAACACAAACCGAGCACAAACCGAACCGAAACCGAAAAATTGAGAATTCTCGAACCGAAAGCCGAACCGAAAAACATCGGTTCGGTTAGGTTAGGTTCGGTTTGTGTTGGTTCGGCCCAAAAATTCGGTTTGGGCCGAATCATGCACAACCCTAGTTAATTGCAAACAAAGGTGAATAAAGGGTGGTTTTATGCATTTTCGCCTTGTTTTTTTCCCATTAATTGATTGATGAATTAACACACATTCAGTTGTACTGGGTTTATATAGACGGTTTAAAAAAAATGTATTATAAATAATTATTACATATTTGTAAACATGTTAAACAATAAAACCCCGCAGAAGGTGCAGGTAATTTAACTAGCTTATTAATTTTTTTTTTTTTTTTTTTTTTTGATTAGGAAAAAATTCGGACGAGCAAGCTCTATCCGAAAGCATCCTTGCGGATGAGCTCTGTGAGACCGGAATTGTTGTAAATATCGGCACCCCAGGCAGAGTGGCAAAGGTGTGCAACCTTGTCAGCCACTCTATTGCCCAAACGGGGTACATGAAAGAAGGAAACTTCTTTCAAAGTTGATAATAAAAGTTGGACGTCTGATAGAATGAGTTCAATTTCCCACGGACATCTAGACTTGTTATTGAGGTGATTTATTATTATGCTGGAATCTCCTTCAATTTGAACTTTATCAATATGAAGATCAAGAACTTGTTGAACTCCAAGTTTTAATGCTAGGGCTTCAGCGGTTAAAGCGCTTTTCTGACCTAGTTTTTGGTATCCAATATGTATCGGTTGTCCATTCCAATCCCTGATTATCACGCCGGCAGTGCTAACGTTATTTGCGACTGTAGATCCGTCAAAGTTCAGTTTGAAAGCCCCTTTAGGTGGTTTTCTCCACTTAATCTTACCCTGTGTTGTTTGTTTTTTAGGAGTGACTATGCAGTGTTGTTTAGGGTGGGGGTTGTCGTCAAGAGCACTGTCATATCGGAGAGTGTTGCTCCAGTTTGTCTCGTGATTGCTAATGAGGCATAAAGTGGCGTCTCTGGAAGGAATAGGAACTTGTTTGAATACATGTTGGTTTCGGATGTACCAAGTCGTCCATCAGGCAAAAGCAAGTTTGGTTAGTGCCCCCTTTGAAAGGGTTTTAACTAGCTTATTAATAATTCTTGAGAGGTTGCATCCCTTTTAAAAAAAAAAAAAATCCTTGAGAGGCGATCGAGTGGCAGGATGGGGTCCACTTTCGTCCCATATTTTTAAAAAATAAAATAATTGGTAAACAATTAAGAGACATTAACTAAAAATTTTATTATTTATTTATTGTACTAAGACTTTTGTTAATAAAAATTATATATATAAGAAAAATATAGCCCGCCTAGCTAAGACACCCAAATTCTAATATATTTGTTTCCGTACAAATATGATCGAGTTGCTACATAGACATCGAAGAATTGTACGTCCATGCCACCACTATAACTAAAATTATTAAATCATGGTGGGTCATATGTCAAACGTACACGCGCTAACCAAGCCAAGGACCGTCAAATATACACGCGCTAACCAAGCCAAGGACACAAGCCGAGTGTGATTCCATCTTAAAACCAATTGATATAAGATGGGGTAGTCCACCGAGTTATATGGAAGACTTGGATTCATCATTTAATCAATGTGAATGTCATATTTCACATATTTCCAAAAAACACAAAACTCTAAAGTCTAATACAATTGTACACAAATCTGCTCGGGTTTGTGAGAGAGCACTACATAAAATAAAAAAAAAAGAAGAAGTCATGATTCTTCGTAGAGTCTGGCTTCTGAGCAATTCATTGAGAAACGTTGTAATATACTATGAAGAGAGAAGACAAAGGAGAGAAATAAGAGAAAAAAGAAGTGTAAAGGGAACCGATCGACGAGAGAAATGGAAAGAGATGGCTGTTCATATAGAACGTGCGTGGCTTCATAAAATGGTTTAATGGGGATGGAGCTTTGGCAACATGTCTCTCATATTCGTGATATATTTTTGCTGTTGCCTTTGTTATGTTCTCATATTTTACTGGTCGTGTCTTCATAAAATGGTCGAATACTGGTCATGTCGGGTTTGATCATAATGAGTTTTAGATTGACCGGGTTTCGGATTAAATTGGGCAATGCCCATTCGGATTCGGGTCGAAGTGGGTCGGGCTCGTTCGGATTTCGGGTCGACGGGTTGGTCTCGTTTGAGTTTCAAATCAAATTGAGTATAGTTTGTTTGGGTTTTGGGTCGAATCATATTCGGTTCGTTTGGATAATTAGGTAGTTGATTTTGATTCTGAATACTAGAATATGTAATTTACTTAAAATAAATAATTCGGGTAATTTGTTTTTAATTTACGTAAAATACTTGAATATGTAATATAAATTATTCGGTTGAATACTTGAAGTTGAAATCTTGATTAAAATGTGGAAATAAACTTATAAAAATTTATTATATATACACTCAGTGACTCAGTCGGTCGGTTTTAAAAAAAGTCATAATTATATCGGCATTTGCTCGGCCTATTTGTTTTTTTTTAATTACTAGTATTAGTTTTTTACAAAATAATCACTTGTTAAGTTTTATTTTAAAAAAATTTGACCCATTTCATACAAAATAATCACTTGTTAAGTTTTATTTTTAAAAAATTTGACCCATTTCATTTTAGCTTTGACCCATTTCATTTTTCAACTTTGGCCCAATTAGGTTTTTTTCATTATTGTTATTACTATTCGGCCCATTAGTTTTGTGATGTGGACATGTTTTAATTATTACGATGATGCGGTTAGTAAACTTTTAGTATTTTTCATAGACTCGTAGTTTGTATCGATCTTGATGTATAGTGGTTGACTCGTTGTCTTATCTATTTTGATTTCAATTGGTTCTTATTAATATGATAACAATCTATATCTATCTATCTATAATCTATATAATAATACATGAAAAGTTGTGTTCACCTCCAATTTAATGCCCATTCATTTAATGATTTATCTTTTATACTTTTTTTGTTTCTATTTCAAACAATATAAAAAATACTTCTATAGCTCAATGGTTAGAAGAGTTATTTGGTACACATGAGGTCTTGAGTTCAATTCCTATTAGATACACATTGTCCACATTTATTTTCTCTTTAATCTTCATGGTTGCTATGTGTAATGTTAAAATTGAAATCAAATGAGTGTGTATAAAAAACGTGGAGAAGATTGTAAATTCTTTTCTTTTTATATATATTAAAAAAATATCTAAATTATTTTGTCAAAATTTATCTTATATAGTTTATACTATACAAATGTGTTAATTAGATAATTTATCATACCATATCATCATATTCATAATCTTTTTGTAAGTAAATTCTTTTCTTTTTATATATATTAATAAAAAGATCTGAATTATTTTGTCAAAATTTATCATATATAAGTTATACTATACAAATGTGTTCATCAGATAATTTATCATACCATCATCATAATATTTTTGTAATTATTTATTCTATCCCTACATAGTTTAGAAAGTTAAATTTGTTGATAAAAAAAAATAAGGTGAATTCGAAATGTAATTTACTCCTAATTACACATTTAACATATATATTCGTCATCTAAATTACTTCTCCTATTATATAAACTTAAATTGTAAAATTATAATTCGTTGAATTAAAAAAACTAATCACTATCTTTTCATCTTCTAATTTATGTACATTTATTAATTTGAATTTATATCTTGCACTAAATTGATTGTCTTTAATTCAAAATAATAATAAATAATTATCTTTTCATCTTCTAAATGATTCAATGCCAACTTCTTGGATTCCAAGTTTCACCTATATATAATATTCCAATGGAAAAGGAGAGTGCCTGCAGGATGAACACCAACGTGACATTAATCAATCGGAGGAAGACCCACGTTGAACGGTCATGCAATGTATCAATTTTTACCTTGGATTTTTATTTTATTTTTTACATTATTTTCAGTTGTATTTATTTGTATGTTATGATTTCTTTTCACAATCTTTATGTTGTTACTATATATCATATGTTTTATTTCTTATTTTGTTGAAACAATATATAATTATTTTTTTTCTAATTCATATTCTTATTTTTTTTTGGAAGGGTGAAAACTAAAGCGTGTCATATATTCGCCGCGATATGTAAACATTGCAGATTAAGAGTATGTTTCCCCACCTTTTTTTTGTTTTTATTCATAATTGATACATACATTTTATTTCGTCGAAAACAAATTTATGATTAGTTTTTCCCCTTTCTCTCTTGCCTTTATATAAGTATGTACAATTACAAATTTTTGTTTAATTATATTTATTATTAGTATTGATATATTATGAATTTTCTCTAATATATGTTTATGGTGTTATCTTATATCATATGTTATATTTTTTATTTTGTTCAAGGAATATATAATTGTTAATTTTTCTAATATGTATTCCTATTTTTTAATTGAAGTGTTAAGAATCTTACACCATTTGATCCATTGTTGGAAGCACAGTATGTAATATTTACCGCAAATGTAATTTTAAACATAAAGAAATATATTAGTGGCATGAAACTCCTCTCTCTCTCTCTCTCTCTCTCTCTCTCTCTCTCTCTCTATCTCTCTCTTTGTGTGTGTGTTTCGATTTGCTAATTTTATACATTGGAGATTGTGAATGTTATTTTTTCATATTTTTAACATATGTGTTAATTATTATTTTGTTCCAATAATATATGGATTTATAATTCTAACTTGGGATCCAAAGAAATTGTCATTTGAATATTTTTAAAATAAAAAGATAGTCATTTAATATTTTACAATTAAGGCATTCAACTTAATGCATTGAAGATTATATGAGAAAAAAAAAAGTTAAATTAATAAATAGACATGAATTAGAAGATGAAAAGATATTCATTAATTTTTACCTAAATCTAAAGAAACTAATTGGTCATTAAATCATTTAGAATATGAAAAGATATCCATTTAGTTTTTTGCATCTAAGACTATACTTTTATGTATTATTGAATGTAATATGAGAAAAAAAATTAAATGAATTGAAAATGGAAGTATTAAATAAAATTTTGAACTCAATGAAATATAATGCAATTCAAATTAGTATAAATATATTAGATTGTAATTTAACATTTCAAAGTGTTATTTATAGAAAAATATCAAACATCATTAATAAGGATATTTAAGTTATTATAATATATTTACTTAATTATAATAAAATTTATTTCGATCTGAATCAAAATCCATTTAAATTCAAATATATGTTCTTTTGTTCCGTTATGAAAAATATTTTATTTTATGTTTTTTGCGAGTGAACCAATAATAGATTAAAATCTTTATCAAATAAGAAAGATGTACATTTCTCACCCAACAATCAAAATCTTTATCTGAATAATAAATATAGAATTTTAATGATTACCTTATTTACAACTAAAATCCATTATCATATATTATATAAATTCATTGAAGCAAATAAAAAATATATAAAAAGGTCAATATGAGAGATATTAATCAACGCATATACTCTTCTTATTAAGTAGCCTTAAAGTGGTAGGCAAAGGGGTGGGGATTTTATTAGTAGTTAGAATAATGGACAATATTAATTTACCCTGATCAATACATATAAATGTCAATGACTTCTAATATTATTATATCACCATAAATGCATACCTCATTACTTCTAATATTATATCAATTTAAAATTTAAAATTATAATTTCTTAAATTAATAAAAATAATGTCTATCTTTTCATCTTTCAAAATTTGTCTATTTATTAATTAGTTTTTTTTATTAAATAGAATGTCTTGAATTCAAATAAATATAAATGACTCTCTTTTTATCTTCTAAGTTATTCAATGCTAACCTCTTTGGATTCCAAGTAGTAATCTTCACCTCATAAATCTCATAGCCTCATGCATAAATATATACCTAATAAATCTCATATAACTTTCTCTATACATAAATATTAAAAGACTTCAAATAGTATTTTTTATTTACTTTCTCTCATTTGTGGTTTATTTTCCCTTATCATTTTTAAAAAAGTTAATATGTACCTTAATATATATATAGGGTCGCGCTCCGGTGAAAACCAAAATTGCGGTAGAAACCCGTGAGGACCGGCTTTTTAGCTCGGTTCACTTGCTTTATAGCCCGGTTATGAATAGAACCGACCTATAAAGTCACAAATTTTAGCCCGGTTCTGAATAAAATCGAGCTATAAAGTCACTATATAATTTTATAACATTAGCTTTTTAGCACGATTTTTCGGTTTGACCGAACTATAAAGTCATGTGTTATTTTAAAATTGGAGTTTTTAGCACGGATTTTAGGTTGAACCGAGTTGTAAAGTCACCGTGTGATTGAGGTTTTTAGCACGGGTTTCAAAAAAACCGAGATATAAAGTAGTCCTCACGGGTTTTTACCACAATTTGAGGTTTTCACCGGAGTCAATCCCTATATATATATATATATATATATATATATATATATATATATATATATATATATATGAGTATAATCGTTAAATATTATATGCTCTTAAAATCACATCTCATGTAACTTTAAAAAGACTCTATAATCTGTTTAAAAATTTATCATTTGATAAGAATTATGGTCATTACATTTCCTTTTTGTTTTTTTTACAAAATATATCATTTTTTTGTTCATGGATAAGAATTGAATGATAGTCATTATTGTTCCAGTAATTATAGCAAAATAAATAAAAATCCAAAGATGGAAATTTCGTAAAGTAGGTGGTAAAAAAGATTGAATTGAATAAAATTAATATAAATTTAATTGAATGTGTATGTTTGTAATAGTTTATAATTCACTGTAAAAATATTTAATTTAATATAGATCAAAAGAGTATTATATGTATTGTTTTATTTTTTCTTTGAATAATAATATTTTAATTTAATTATTTTTTCATAAAAACTACACTACATGCTATTATTCTCTTCTTTTAAAAATTTATGTAATGTGTTATTTTTTTTATATCTACCAAGTCCGATCTCACTATAATGTTTGGGACAAAATCACATGTCCCGGGCGTAGCACGGGTCTGCCTACCTAGTTAACAATAATAATTCATGTTTGATGTGTTAAAAGAAAAAAGCATTCAACATTTAAGCATTAAAATGTTCATATTGAACAGCCATTTAAAGTCGTGTCGGGTTTGGGTTGAGTCGATTTTGTCTGTGTTCAGGTCTATTTCGAGCCCGATCAGGTTCGGGTCGAGTTCGGTTTTAGATTTTGGTTATGGATGACTAGATTTTCGGGTTTCGGCCAGGTTTGAATTCGTGTGAGTCAGTCGGATTTCTCGAACCGGATCAAATTTTGCCAGCTCTAGGTATATACATTACATCAAAATGACATTCATGCGGTGATCTTTTTTTTTTTGTGACTCATGAATTCAATATAAGCGACGATATATCGCTTAGTTAATTAATTCCAAATGTTGCCCCATTTAGAGGTCAATATAGTTTGCTTGAACATACTTCAAGCGACGGATAAGTAATGTTGGTCACCTGAATGGGTGCCACAATTGTTTTCCTCCATGCGACGAAGAATTCCTCCTTGTTGGTCTCTTGATATCAATTATTCAATGAACACAATACGCCTAAGACGTTGGTCGCCAGAACGGGTACCAAAATTGGCCCACCCATCCTTATCTCTCCTAAGCGACGAAGAATTGCTTCAATTCAAGCGATGGATATCACACGCCGATATAATGTTGATCGTCTGAACGAGTACTAAAATTGGTCATCGATAACAAGTATTCAGGCGATAAAAGTCCTTTATATGTTGGTTGCTTGAATTAGTTGAGGCTTTGGAGAAAGTATCTTTGTGGCTTGAGTTAAAATTTGATGTGTAACAGTGTAAGACGTTTACTGGAGACCATGGATGATGTATATGTCCATTGCTTGAAGTAACTTTTTTACCTATCGCTATAAAATTTATTCAAAAATTTCGCCGGATACCCTTGGGGGGGCCCCTCTCTGGGCATAAAAAAATCTTAAACGGAAGCTACACTGCACAGATACGGCAGAGAGAAGAAGCGCGAGGCTTGCGAGGGCGATCGACGGACGACCGAGGTGCGACTGTGCGAGGCTCCTGATCGACTTGCGAGGGCGAAAGGCTGCTGCGCCGGCGCCGCTACTGGTTATGGCCACTGGCTCCGAGGTGCGAGGCGCGGGGCAAGGCGATTGGCGAGGATCCATGTCTCATCCTCTCACGTGTTGCTGAGCCTGCTGCAAAAGAGGAAAAGAAGGGTAAGTTCCCCTTAGTTTGAGATTTGTTGAATGTTTATACACTTTATTAATTTGATTTTGTGGAAATTTTGAATTGATTTGGAGAATTGAAATGGATTTGTTAGATTAGGGTTTGAGATTTGAATTATGAATTGGGGGTTTGTAGAAACACTGAATTGATTTGGAGAATTGAAATGAATTTGTTAGATTAGGGTTTGATATTTGAATTTTGAAGTATGAATTGGGGGGTTTTGTTGAAACATTGAATTGATTTGGATAATCGAAATGGATTTGTTAGAATAGGGTTTGAGGTTTGACATAAGAATTGAGGGTTTTGTTGAAATATTGAATTGATTTGGAGAATGGAAATGAATTTGTTAGATTAGGGTTTGAGATTTGAGGTTTGAAAAATGAATTGGGGGGTTTTGTTGAAACATTGAATTGATTTGGAGAATCGAAATGGATTTGTTAGCTTGCAAATGATCTCTTCGAGATACTTTTTGGTATTGTCCCGTGCAGGTTGTACTGGTTTTTTTTTTTTTCTCTATAGAAAACTAAGAAATTTCACATCCTACCGCAAGTTTGTACATAATTCACCTCCACCAGCCCGCTTGAGACTACCCCACATCGGCCTTTGGAAAAAAAAAAATCCCCCCCCTCCCCCTCCAAGAAATCCTGCGGCCGCCACTGCCTGAGGTATAACTTATTACGTGTGGTGTATAAATGTTTTACATATTTCGTGAAATGCCCTTGAGTTTTATGAAAGTTTCGCTGTGTGCCCCTCTGTTAAATATTTAACTACAACTGTTAAATTTATTTTTTTTGAAGCAAGATAAAAATTCAGTTATCTAGACAAGCCTAGAGAAACCGAGAAACCGGACAAGCCGGTAAATGGACCAACCATCATGTACAACCAAATCAAATAACATAAGCAAATGACAGAAAGGAAAAAACATCAAGCAAATAACACTACGCCAGATTTACATTCGGGCGACGGGCAACAATTTCTTCGTCGCTTGGATAACGTTCGCGCGACGAACAAAACATGAGCCGTCGCGCGTGGGCGATCCGGCTGTAACTCAATGAGGCCCAGCTCTTGGGCGACGTAATAAGAGCTACTTCGTCGCTAGAGTACATTGGGGCGACGGAATCAGAGCTACATCATCACTAGAGTATATTGGGGCGACGGATATATATATATGAGCCGTCGCTGGAATGTAGAAATGGGCTGTGTAGTTTTCTGACAATCATTGGGGCGACGGAATTATATATAGTTCGTCGCCTGAATTTATTGGAGCGACGGATATACATGTAGTCGTCTCTTGATTATCCAGTGGTTTTTTTTTACACTGATTGGGGCGACGAAATATGTACAAGTTCGTCTCCCGAATATTTTCAATTCCGGACAATAAATGAAGCTTACTTACCCCCCATTAATGTTTTCACTTTTTAAGGTTACTTTTGTAACCTTAACCTATCGAAGCCTTCTTCCTCCTTGAATTGGATCTATCCTCTTTCCCTTCTCCATTTTTCAAAGCTTGTTTTTTTTTTTAATTTGCACAAGGGTTGTGGAGATTCAACAAAATCAATTTATTTAGAGTTGTGAAAAGGTATGTTGTTGTATACATATAATGTTATATTTTGATAGATTTGTAAAATCTTGAATAGTTTGATGATTTTGGATGTTCTTTGTAGAATGTAGTGGTTATTGGTTAGATTTGTAGTGAGGAATTTGTCAAAAAAATTGGTACTTTGTGATTTAGACTTGAGAAATGTTGATTGAATTGTTTTGCAATTATATTTTGTAATGAGTAATTAAATTTTAGATTTGTAGTGAGGAAATATTGTTTGTTTGAATTCGATAGAGATTTGTTGTGATTTAATGGAATATGTAATGTATTTAAATTAGAATATGTGAGTAATAGTTAATTTGAAGTTTATTCCTCCCTATTCTATTGAGATTTATTGTGTTGTAGATTGAGATTTAGATTGAAATTTTAGTAGAATTTGATTGAGAGTTTGTTTCATAAGAATTTGAAAGTGGGATTGATAATGTGATTATGACTGAAATTGTAGAACAATGGATAAGAGTTGGATGCAACTTCCTCGCGCTCATAAGGGATATCTTGGTGGGATTTATTTCTTTGTGAATTGGGTCCTTGAGAATAGCAATTGATGCCGTGCAATTATCGATGACTCCTGGTGACATTGAGGACAACATGAAGGTTCCATTTGATGGCCCTGTCACTCGTGCAAGGGCCAAGAAGATTCAAAATGCAACTAAGGCCTTTCTTGTCCGTCACCATGGAACTTTAGAGCAAGGGTTCAGGCCACCCTGGATCACTTGGCTCAAGGTTACACCGCCAGCACAGGAAGTGAGCCTACATCCACACACGGAGCTCATGAAGACTCGTCTGCACCCGCCATGAATCAACTGAACTCGGCATCACCAAGAGAACACTCGGCCGAGTGGGCCTTTGGTCTTGTCGAGAAGATGGGCCGAGTCACACTTGTGCATGGGCCGAGATTAATCTAGTTAATTAAATTGTTATTTTATGCAATTAGATAAATAAGGTGGAAATTAATTATATCTCTTCTAGATATATTACTTACCCACCAAGTTATTAAATATCTATCTTCTTAGGTTTTATTTATCTTAAAGTTATTTCACTTATCATTAGATAGAATTAATCTATCCAAACCCCTTTCCTTTGCAAGGAAGGATTGGTTAGATATCTCATAGTTTTACTATAAATTTATGTTTCCGCACTTTGAATTAATCAGATTGAAATAGAATTGAAGAAACCCTTAACGGATCAAGGGTTCTTCGATTATCAATCCCAAAGATATTGTGTTCTATGTCCTTAATATTTTCGGCAATCACAAACCCCAATCAACACCCTCACCTTGAATCAAATCGGCAACCCTAGAGCCAAACACAAACCAAAATCAGAAACTGTCGCAAGAAGAAGGAGGCCGAGCACTTGGCGCCACCCGCGAGCACATCCGCTCCCAGCGAGCGCAAGCGCCTAGCTTCGCAGGCGCAGGCGTCCGGACATCCCCAGCGCAATCCCTTCCTTCCGCGCTTCGCTCCTCGCTCCCAGCGCGCACCTGCTCACCCTCGCAGCCGCGCTTTCCCAGTCGCTGGCACCTTCGCTCCCAGCGAGCGTTGTCCCTAGCGCATCCACACACACACCCTGAGGACCCGTGTCCTGTGTGCCCGAGACCGGCGCACCAGCTTCACTACTTCTTCGCTGTTCTTCGTTTTAGTTTCTGTCGCTATTTCTGTGTTCACAAGTTGCTGAAAATTCTAAGTATAGAATCTGTCGCTAAATCAGAATTCTAATCACTTGTTTAAATTGTTCCAAATCAGGAGATATCAAAGAGCATTGCAAGATCGGAGCAAATATACGGCGTGGTTCTTGATCTTGAGCCCACAGGCGAAGGATCGGGTATCCCAAACGTATCAAGTGGTATCGGATTTCAGGTTAATGCAAGTTCTTTACTCTCTTGATTTCTATTGGAGTGATTTATTTTTCGTGCCTTATTTTTCACCATAGCCGCTGCATAAAAATTGAATCTTTATTATTTCACCCATCAAAATTGGTACTTTATTTTTGTTATTCTTTGTTTGGATCTATAATTTGGAAGATATTGAGTTCTTGACTGCAAGTTGTGATCTTTTGTTCCTAGTTGCTACATATCATGCCTATGACTGTGATTCTTGGATTAAAAGCATTATATAAACTTGCACCACTAAAGAACCCTAATTTTTCCAGTTTCTAGCCAATTTTCCCTATTTTCTTTATTTTTGCTTACTTTTAGATCATCGTAGCTTCTTATTTTTATTTTTTTTCTTGCTCTTCAATTTTCGGTTGCTACCTCCATATTACAACAGCTTGTTCTTCATATCAAAAAAAAAAAAAAAAAAAAACAGAAAAACCGAGAGCATATAAAGTCAAAAAAAAAAAAGAGAACATCCCTTCATTACATTGTTGAGTTAGTAACTCTTCCTTGTTAGTTCTTTGATTGCTACATATTAGATGATCTAAACGGTTTAAAGCAATACAAAAGAACCCTACTTGTGTGATTTTGTGCTGTGCCGACACTGGAGCCTTGGTCACACCCCTTTCTCTCTGAACCGTGTTGCAACCGTCAGATAATAGTTGACGGAGTGTGTGCACTTGATTGCCCTTGTGATTGCTATTGTCGATTATTACACATTCATATTATTCAAGCATCACATTGTAGCTCTTTTTCTATACACATTCAGCCGCTTGTTTATACTTGCTATCCTTGATATCCGACTTTGTGGCTGATTTAAATTGCAATTTGGATTGTTACTTGCTGTCTTCGATATTGCAAAATTCTGTGTCCAGGGGAATTGCTTGAATAGTGTGCCTTGTTTTCTCGCTCTTTGATTTCTAAAAATTTGAATCACTCTTAGGAATCACTAGAGCTTGCATTACTTGGTTTCTGGTCTTTGCTTCGTTTACTTGTTGCTCTTCTGATATTGTAGGAACATGACAAACGATAGCGACCCCAACCCTTCCCCTACCCCACCTGCTGGCATTTCTGCTGAGGCTATGCAGTTTATTATTGACTCTGCTGTCCAAAAGTCTACTCTGGTGACGCGACAGGAACTGGCAGAGGCTGAAAATCGTCGAGCTATCGAACGCAAAGAGGACCACCTACGGTTATCTGACATCATCAAACAGGCAGTTGCTCGGCAATGGGAGGAGTCCAAACAGGCGGAGGCTTCTGGATCTACACCTCCTTCTGGAGGAAAACCGCCTCCACCACCCCCAGATACTACACCACCTTCGGGTACTGTGCCCCCTACAGGTAATCAGCAACCTGCAGGTAACACCTTTTATTCAGCTCACCCTCCTCCTTCTGGTCAATTACATTATCAGCTGAGATCTGCTACTACTAATCCTTTCCCTGGAGAGCATGACAACGATCCTTTAGCGGGCTTCAATGGCCACCAGGATCGCCCTGAGCACCATCACCCACGGCAGCAGCAGGGCCGACCCCATCAGCGTCCACAGCAGCCGTTCTATACTCGTGCTAACTGGGATGATAGCCGTAGCAATAATGATCTGAATGAGACACCACATTTGGAGGATGCTTACCATGAGGTAAATCCTAACTTTGATGATTTACCCCCTCCTAATTTTGGTCATCCTAGATTTGATAATGCTCAAGCTATTTAGAGACGAGATGTTAAGCTTAAATTAGAAACTTTTGATGGTAATACTGATCCTGAAGCTTATCTTGTTTGGGAAAATCATACTGACTATCTGCTTGAACATTTACGCTATGAGGAAACGGAGAAATTGGAAGTTGTTATATTGCATTTAGTAGGTAAAGCTCGCAACTGGTGGTTCCGCACTCGTGAGATGCGCCGCCGTCAGGACAAGCAACCTGTTGAAACTTGGCCACAACTTCACTATCTCCTAAAGAAGAGACATGTTCCTGAGGAATACACGGAGTCCATGAGGATGCAGCTCGCTTCCTGCCGACAAGGAACTCGCTCTCCGAATGACTTCAGGGATGAACTTGAACGACTCTCCCATCAGGCTAATGTTTATCTTACTGAACGTGCTTTGTGTACTCAATTTCTTGCTGGTCTTAATATTTCTATTAAAAATCCGTTAGCTATCCATTCCATTAGAGATATTAACACTTTGACTCATAAAGCACAGCTTCTGTATGAGCAACAACAGCAGCAACTTCGGCAACAAAGGAGCAGATTCGATCAGACCTCCCAAGGTCGCAGGTTTGTTCCCGTTAACCCTTCTGGTCCATCTAAGCCTTCTACTTCTAACCCTTCTATGCAGCAAAAGGGAGTTTCCAACTCACCTCAACAGGGTTATCAGGTTGAAACTAGAAGAGTTGCTGCCCCTTCTACAGATCGCAACAAAGACATCCGCTGTTTCACTTGTGGTGGTTCTGGGCATGTCTCTCGCAATTGCCCTCAGAAAAAGAAGGTTCTTCTCAATGATTTGGGAGACCATTACTATGAGGAGGAGACTGTTGAGGACCATGTAATTTCGAGTGAAGTGGAGGAGGACCAGCCGTCTGAAATTATTGAGGAGATCGACACATCAGAATATGACAACGTCCTCTGTCTTGTCAACCGGCGGGTCCTGCACATTCAGGAATCTCCCATGGCTGATCAAAGGGAGAACATATTCCACGCACGATGCTTGGTTCGCGAGGCTACCTTAAACCTCATCATCGATGGTGGGAGTTGCTGCAATCTCATCAATGAAAAGGTAGTAGATTTCCTCCATTTACCTACTACTCCTCGTGCTACTCACTATGGATTGAATGGTATCACTGATGATGGATCCGATATAATGGTCACCAAACAATGCTTAGTTTCTCTTTCTATTGGATCATATCATGATAAAATATTATGTGATGTTGCACGCATGGATTGTAGTCATATATTGTTAGGGCGTCCTTGGTTATATGATCGTAATGTCCTTCATGATGGTCGTGCAAATACATATGCTTTCACCTATGACGGGAGGAGAGTTACTCTCCTACCCCTTTCGCCACAAACTATTCTGAAGGATCAGGTTCGCAAGCAGCAACAAAGGAACGCCGACAGAGAAGCTGAAAGGTTGGAGAAGCTCAAAGAGAGCTCGACTGCACAAGCCGCACCCGCGGCCCAGCATGTCGCGCCCGCGGCCTCAGCAGCAGCGCCCGCAGCCGCACCTGCAGCCCCCGTGGCGCCCTCTCCTCCCCTTCCGACGTCGACTAAGCCCCCTTCTGCTTCAATTAAGGGCTCTGTGGAACGTCGATCGTTGGTCTCTCAACCTCAGAAAGGGACCATCACCTGGAATGCTCATCGACCTCACATTCTTCTAGTCATGAAACAGGTATTACTTAATGTTGAATTGAGTCATATTCCTGCACCTATTGCTGCTCTTCTGCAGGATTATTTGGATGTGCTTCCAGCTGAACTACCCCAAGGCTTGCCTCCTATTAGAGGTATTGAGCACCAGATTGACTTTGTGCCTGGAGCAGCCTTGCCTAATCGCGCCGCTTATAGAGCTAGTCCTGAGGAGACAAAGGAGCTGCAACGCCAAGTCACTGAGTTGATGGACAAAGGCTTTGTTCGTGAGAGCCTGTCCCCCTGTGTCGTGCCAGTCATATTGGTTCCAAAGAAGGATGGCTCCTGGCGTATGTGTGTTGATTGTCGCGCAATCAACCAAATAACGGTTAAGTATCGCCACCCTATTCCTCGTTTAGATGATATGCTTGATGAACTTCATGGTGCTGCTATCTTTTCTAAAATTGACCTTAGAAGTGGATATCATCAAATTAGGATGAAACGGGGTGATGAATGGAAAACGGCTTTTAAAACTAAGTATGGCTTATATGAATGGTTAGTAATGCCTTTTGGGTTAACTAATGCACCTTCTACATTTATGAGGCTTATGAACCATGTGCTTAGAAGACACTTAGGAAAATTTGTCGTTGTTTATTTTGACGATATCTTAATCTACAGTAAGAATATGCATGATCATTTAAGTCACTTAAAATTGGTTTTTGATTGTCTAAGAAAAGAGAAATTATATGCCAATTTAAAGAAGTGTTCTTTTGCATCCGAGTCTACCATTTTTCTTGGTTTTGTAGTGACTGCATCTGGATTAAAGGTGGATGAGGAGAAGATTCGTGCTATTCAGGAGTGGGCTAGGCCGACTACACCCACCCATGTCCGCTCATTCTTGGGCCTTGCTGGCTTCTATCGACGTTTTGTCAAGGACTTCAGCTTAATTGCCGCCCCCCTACATGAGCTGACAAAGAAGGATGTGACATTTCGCTGGTCTGACTCACATCAAAAGGCTTTCGACGCTCTCAAGGATCGCCTGATACACGCCCCAGTGCTGCAGTTACCTGACTTTGCTCAACCTTTTGAGCTCGAGTGTGACGCTTCTGGCACTGGTATTGGAGGGGTCCTGCTACAGAACAAGCGTCCGATCGCCTACTTCAGCGAAAAGTTGGGCACCGCTGAGCTCAACTACTCTACCTACGACAAGGAGCTATTTGCACTGGTTCGCTGCTTACAAACTTGGCAACACTATCTCTGGCCTAAGGAGTTTGTGATTCATTCGGATCATGAAGCTCTCAAGTATCTCAAAGGACAAGCAGTGCTCAGCAGGCGACTTGCTCGATGGGTGGAGTTCATAGAGACCTTTTCCTATGTGGTTCACCACAAAAAGGGAAAGGATAATGTGGTAGCTGACGCGCTATCACGCAGGTATGTCCTCTTAAACCATATGGATGCACATATTTTGGGTTTTGCTTTAATAAAGGAACTGTATGCTTCTGATAAATTCTTTAAAAATATATATGCTCAGTGTGTGTCCAAAGGTGAAGTAGATTCATTTTTTGTTGATAATGGGTATTTGTTCAAGATGGGCAAACTTTGTATCCCATCTTCCTCTATTCGCCGATTGTTAACCCAAGAAATACATGAATCTAGGGGACATGGGGGTTTCGAAAAAACACTAGCTGGACTAAAGGAACATTACTTTTGGCCTAAAATGTCTAATTATGTGCTGCGATTTGTCAAAAGTTGTGTTACATGTGCTAAAGCCAAATTGAAATCCAATGCTAATGGTCTATACCAACCTTTGCCAATTGCTAATGCACCCTGGGAAGATGTTTCTATGGATTTTATTGTAGGATTGCCTAGAACTTCTAAGGGTCATGATTCCATATTTGTTGTTGTAGACAGATTTTCCAAAATGGCTCACTTTATACCTTGTCATAAAACTGATGATGCTATTCATGTTGCTCATTTATTCTTCAAAGATGTTGTTCGCTTACATGGATTGCCATTGTCTATAGTTTCTGACCGTGATCCTAAATTCTTAAGCTCTTTTTGGAAAACTTTATGGTCTAAATTGGGTACAAAATTACTATTTTCTACTTCTTGTCACCCACAAACTGATGGCCAAACTGAGGTCACAAATAGAACTCTTGGGGCTCTCCTTAGAGTCATGCTGCGAACTAACCTCCGGAGATGGGAAGACTGTCTACCATTTGTAGAGTTTGCATATAACAGGTCTAGGCACTCTGCAACAAAGATGACCCCCTTCGAGGTAGTATATGGCCGAAATCCATTAACTCCAGTGGACATGATGCCTCGGCCATATAAGGACAAGGAGAGCGTGGATGCCGCTAGCAAGTGGACTTCATCAAAAGCTTGCATGAGCGTACCAAGGCGCAGCTGGAGAGGAAGACTGCGCAATACAAGGCCGCAAAGGACAAGCATCGCAAGGATGTGCAGTTCAACGTTGGTGATCTGGTCTGGCTGCATCTCAGGAAGGAAAGGTTTCCGCAACAACGGAAATCTAAGCTGGACCCCAGGGGAGATGGACCATTCAGAGTGGTTCAGAAGATGGGTCCTAATGCATACAAGCTGGATCTCCCTGCCGATAAGTACAGCGTCCATTCTACATTCAACGTCGCCGATCTATCCTTGTTCGTGCCTGACGATGACTCTGACGACGATTTGAGGACAAATCGAAGTCAAGTGGAGGAGAATGATGCCGTGCAATTATCGATGACTCTTGGTGACATTGAGGACAACATGAAGGTTCCATTTGATGGCCCTGTCACTCGTGCAAGGGCCAAGAAGATTCAAAATGCAACTAAGGCCTTTCTTGTCCGTCACCATGGAACTTTAGAGCAAGGGTTCAGGCCACCCTGGATCACTTGGCTCAAGGTTACACCGCCAGCACAGGAAGTGAGCCTACGTCCACACACGGAGCTCATGAAGACTCGTCTGCACCCGCCATGAATCAACTGAACTCGGCATCACCAAGAGAACACTCGGCCGAGTGGGCCTTTGGTCTTGTCGAGAAGATGGGCCGAGTCACACTTGTGCATGGGCTGAGATTAATCTAGTTAATTAAATTGTTATTTTATGCAATTAGATAAATAAGGTGGAAATTAATTATATCTCTTCTAGATATATTACTTACCCGCCAAGTTATTAAATATCTATCTTCTTAGGTTTTATTTATCTTAAAGTTATTTCACTTATCATTAGATAGAATTAATCTATCCAAACCCCTTTCCTTTTCAAGGAAGGATTGGTTAGATATCTCATAGTTTTACTATAAATTTATGTTTCCGCACTTTGAATTAATCAGATTGAAATAGAATTGAAGAAACCCTTAACGGATCAAGGGTTCTTCGATTATCAATCCCAAAGCTATTGTGTTCTATGTCCTTAATATTTTCGGCAATCACAAACCCCAATCAACACCCTCACCTTGAATCAAATCGGCAACCCTAGAGCCAAACACAAACCAAAATCAGAAACTGTCGCAAGAAGAAGGAGGCCGAGCACTTGGCGCCACCCGCGAGCACATCCGCTCCCAGCGAGCGCAAGCGCCTAGCTTCGCAGGCGCAGGCGTCCGGACATCCTCAGCGCAATCCCTTCCTTCCGCGCTTCGCTCCTCGCTCCCAGCGCGCACCTGCTCACCCTCGCAGCCGCGCTTTCCCAGTCGCTGGCACCTTCGCACCCAGCGAGCGTTGTCCCGAGCGCATCCACACGCACACCCTGAGGACCCGTGTCCTGTGTGCCCGAGACCGGCGCACCAGCTTCACTACTTCTTCGCTGTTCTTCGTTTTAGTTTCTGTCGCTATTTCTGTGTTCACAAGTTGCTGAAAATTCTAAGTATAGAATCTGTCGCTAAATCAGAATTCTAATCACTTGTTTAAATTGTTCCAAATCAGGAGATATCAAAGAGCATTGCAAGATCGGAGCAAATATACGACGTGGTTCTTGATCTTGAGCCCACAGGCGAAGGATCGGGTATCCCAAACGTATCAGCAATGGTAAGACCCATTTCCCATGTCCGCGTAGAAAATGTCAAAACAGGGATTTGGTAAACATTGCTGAGATGTATGGACATTTGTCCAATATGGCAATGTGGCCTAGTTACACAGTTTGGGATAAACACGGCGAAGCACCACCTGATTTGAGAATCTCCCAACTAAGACAACATTTCGTGGATGAAGGGGCATCTTCTTCTAGTGTTGGTCCCGTTATGGAAATCCTACACGATACTTTCCCTTATCATGCTGGGTATGAGGCGTGCAATGATGAAGACAATAATGCTGGCGACGAGCCTACATTCAGTGATGTCGTTGATGATGATTACCAGAAATATGAAAGGCTTTTATCGGAAGCTCAAACTCCGTTGTTTCCTGGTAGTGCAGAAACTGTTTTAGGTGCTTCTATAAAGGCAATGCACATTCAGTCAGACAACAAGTGGTCAGATAAAAGCATGAATGACATGTGTCGCTATATTGGGGAAATGCTTCCACCTGGACATAAATACCCAGTCGATGAGATAGTTCATATTCTATGCAATTTAGAGATGGTATATCCTCCACATTTTTGCACAATTATGGTGCACCTTATGGTTCATCTGCCACAACAAGTGCTGGAAACCGGACCTGTGCATTACACGTGGATGTATCCAATAGAAAGGTATGTTCATACTTTCATATACAGTACTATACTTTCATATACATTTGGAGCGCATAGGAAAAAGAATAAAAACTAGTGTAGACATCTATTCTCTTTACTAGTTTTCATGCACTTACATTATTTTCCTAGGCAACTTGGCTCTTATAAAGGCCATGTGCGTAACCCACGCTTCCCAGAGGGGTGTATTGCTGAGCGGTACATAACCGAAGAGGCTACTGCATACTGCAAGTTATATCTCGAGGAGAATTCATGTAGGGAAGAGGCCACAAATGGTTATGATATTTCGGTTGTTTCCAACCTCGTGTGCCCACAACATTGCATTGCTCGGAGAAGGTTACGTGAAGATCAAATAGCAGAGGCTCACTGGCAGGTTTTACGCGGGTGTCGTGAAGTGAAGCACTATTTGAGTGAACATGAAAGGCTCTATAAAGAGAGATTCCCATATTGTGATGAAAAATCACTCAAGATCAGTTTTCACTCGTATTTCTATGATTGGGTAAGCATATTAGGACACTTGTTTAATTTCAATTATACACTTTCTATCAACCGACGAGAACTTTTATTTTCTTTTACACAGGTTGCTTCTCTTCAAAGAAATGGAGACCCCTTTCTTAAACCCGAGGTTCTCAACTTGTATATAAGACCACAAGGACACATGATCTACTCCACGTGTTATGTCAATGGGGTGAAGTTTGTATCGTGCAAGAAAGATCGATACTTGAAGACTCAGAATTGTGGAGTCATGGTAGAGACAGAAAATGCAAACTACTATGGAGTTCTCGAAGAAGTGGTTGAGTTGCTATATGCTACCTGTATGCCAGTTGTGTTGTTCAAATGTAAATGGTTTGACACTGACCCGGAAAAGAGTGATAGCACCAAGATGGATCTCGGTTTGCTATCAGTGGATACAAATACTAGCTGGTACGAGGATTCTCCGTTTTGTCTTGCTATCAATGCAAGACAAGTCTTCTACGTGGATGATCCAAAGGCGGGGGGGGGGGGGGGGGGGGGGGGGGGACTTGGAAAGTGGTCAACGTGGTGTCCCATAGGAATATATACGATGCTAGAACACTCGCAACACATGAGGAGAACGGACCTCTTGGTCAGTTACATGATGTACCATATCAAGAAGAGCGTGACCCGATGTTTACTGGATTTTTTAATCTCACCATTGATCTCCAACCACATCAAGAGCCAATTAGCGAAGAAGAACATGATGATGACGAGGAAGAGGTTGACGAAGAAGACGGAGAAGAAGACGATGAAGAAGACGATGAAGAAGACAATGAAGAAGAGGATGAAGAGACATACGAAGATGTTGATGGTTCTGACGATTATTAGTGATAGACTAGAAAACTATTTCCACAAGTGTATGAGATCTCTAAGGGCACTAATTGAATCTTTGCATTACCAGGAAAACTGAACAATTGAATTGAAAAGAATTTACTGCTTTACATCCAATGAAGATCTCCTACATCATTTGGTGCTTCACTACATGTATTACAAAATTATTTTAAACTAAAATTTATTTTAAAAATAAAAATAAAAATTATATTTAGATTTGAAAGACCTATATTTATAAATTTATAAATATAGGTGTTAAGGAAATAGCAGGTGAAAATAAACAGGGCGGGTCTTTTTCCGCGTAAATTTTCACGAAAAATTAAAAATGTAATTTGGGAGACGAGAGTTTGGATTGATGTCCGTCGCCCGACTCATATATATATATATATATATATATATATATATATATATATATATATATATATATATATATATATATAACTGAAATCCGGATTGAGAACCCTAACCCTCAGTCCTCTCCATCCCCAATTCCGAGCCGTCAATCCAAACCCTCTCCTCTACCGCTACTTCCGAGCCCTCCTCTTCCTCCTTGCCCATGCCACCTAAAAAATCCCTCGTCCAAACCAAACTCCGGCGAAAGAAGATGGCGCCACCGGCTTCTGCTCCTCCTCTGCCAGCCGGAACTGCTGCTCCCCCACTGGCGCCGCCGCTACCAGCCACAACGACAGCTCCTGCGCGCGCTCCCCCACTGGCGCCGCCACTACCAACCACAACTCCCGCTTCTGCTCCACCACAGGCGCCACCGCTACCGGCCACAACTCCCGCTCCTGCTCCACCAAAGGCGCCACCGCTACCCTCCACAACTCTCGCTCCTGCTCCACCGACGGCTCCACCGCTGCAACTGGAAGAAGCTCCGGCCGACGCCGCCACCCTCGAAGAAGAACAAAGTGACGAAGACGTCGAGGTACAGGAACCCCAGTTCAGTATCCGGTGTGCGAACAAGAATGGTGAGTCACTGTTCTTTTGATGCCCTATTCCTCGATTTGGATTTGGCGAATTTTTGATGTTCGATTTGCTATTCTGTTAATTAAAAATGCTATTTAGGGTTGTTCAAATAGGGTTGATCGATTGTTGTTCGAAATCAATGTTGTTGTTCGATGTTCTTTGCTGAAATTTTCTGTCTGATTTATAAGGGTTATTCGATTAGGGCCGGCTAATTGATGATGATCGATTGCTGCCAATGTGTTGTTCAAATTGTTGGTATTGTTCACTTGCTCTTACTATTGCAATTAGGGCTCCAGATTTTTACTTGAAAATATTAGAGTTTTGTTTTGAACATATCGGAATGAGAGCTTTACTTTGTATTTTTAGTGATTTTTAGTGACTTCCTTCATTGATTTTTACCTGATTTTTAGTGACTTCCTTTGCTGAAATTTTTTAGTGACTTCCTCCATATTTATGTAACAAGAAAGCCACCAGAGAAGAAACGGTACATTACGAGTGCTAGCACTGATGCGTTGGTGAGGGCTATGGGGGGGAAGAAGATCAAGCTCGAGTGGTCTGACTTCCACAGCGGGCCGAAGTCAAGGAAATTGTATTCCTGGCATAGCGATCTTTCATTAAGGGTTTTTGTTTTGTTTTGTTTTTTTTTTTTTTTTTTTTTTTTTTTTTTTTTTTTTTTTTTTGTGAATTTGACCTTACTAACCTGCTTTCTTAATTTTGTTCGATGACTACAACATTTGGGTTGCTTTATTTACCGTGATGTAAGACACGATATACTAATTGATTAGAAAATATACTCTAATCAACTTACCTCATTTGAAATGAATTGATATTGTAAAATATCAAGCTTTAATTTACCGTGATGTAAGACACGATATACTAAGTAATATTATATGATAGATTACATATTGTATAGTGGACCTATTGGCTCCGGCCCAATCCATCTTGTAACGTATATATATGAAAATGATGAGGAATGAAACCCTAAAGGGATTTTATATCAATCATACGTCTCTGTATGGTATCAAGCTTTTCCACCGCCCTCTTCACCTTCCGCCGGCAGGGCCTGCCGCCCGTCTCCGTCTCGGCAGGCCCTGCCGCCGTCCTATCCACCGCCCTCCTCACCTTCCGCCGCCCCTCTCCCTCTCGGCACTATGGCCGAAAACCCTAAGTCTCCTTTCCACTCCGCCGGGTCCGCCCTCACTATCTCCGGCATCAACAATTGCATCCCCCTTCCCGCCTCCTGCCACTTCAGAAGCCCTACCACCGCGTACTCGCGTCCTGCCTCCGGTCTCGAGCAAGGGTTCTCTCTACATCTATGCGGTGGGCGCAGCGACCACGGCAGCACCCGTAGCTCTAGGCAAGCCTATTGACTCTCGCCCTTGGAACGCCGCCCCTAGATGGTCCTCGGTGCCTGGCTTCAACCCTCATTGGATGCACTCCGACTATCCTGCCCCTCGACAAGCCAGCCCTCAAGCCTATTTGACATCATTTGATCGAGACTCTGTTCCACCTGATGTACATCACGCCTTATCCTCTACGCAGCTGACCTCTCCCAAATCTTCTTGGTATATGGACTGTTGCAAATAATGCTTGAACAAAGGGTTTTCATTAAAGACTTTGAGGTTTCTATCATCCCACATTGATTGTGGAGTACTTTTGGAAGATGGTTTATAAAGAGGAATTTTGTGCGGGTTTATAATTAATTTATAAAATAATATTTTTATAAATTCATCTTTTATAGTTAACTGATTTAATTTTTACTAGATGATTTTTAGGGATAGTGGGAGCGTTTCCTCACCCACGTTCAGTTCCCTTAAAAACCGGTCTTCAGTTTTCCAAAAAAGAGAGATGATGGACGTCATCTTCTTCCTCCACCAAAAAGCGTTCTGAGTTCCTGTAAGTTCCAAACCTCCTTTGGCGGGTGCACGCAATCGGAGGTGCTGTGTAACCTTGGAGGGCGATGCCAGAAGCCGACTTGCACCATGGTCGGGGCGAAATCGCTTCTAAGGCAGTGGGTTCAAATATATACCACGCCATAGCAGTTTTGTGTTTTCAGATGAGTTTTACACTTTGATTTGAGATTCTTTGATCTAAATTGAAATTGTTAATGGTATTTTACTAACAATTTAGAAGCGATTTATTTCTTGTTAGTACTTATCATTCGTTGTTTTAGGGTTTCGGTTGAAAGAAGCTTTCTGATCATGTTCGAGTCGATCGCGATTCTGGGTTCTGATGAATTCAAGTCGGCTGTTAGTGAGCATATGAAGCGATGGCGATTTCAGGATGGCGACAAGAATAGATCAGGAAGGAAACCCGATCAAGCTGATAGCCTCGGTGGCCCTAAGGATTCCATTGCAACAGTTCAGATTGCTGGTAGCGTTGGGGAGGAAACCGAAGGTCCGGCCGTGCAATCGGATCGAAGAGTAAAAACTGCCTAACCGCCAGCGAAAACCCGGGCATCAGGATGGGATGTTGAGGCCAGTAAGGAACGGCACCATCGGTACCGAAGTTGAGATCCAGAGTCGGCGACGGTGAGAACATGTCGTGACCTGACGTCTGGACGGTGGCGCTCCGACAGGGGCTCAAGCTGCTCTTGTCTTCATCGATCTCCTAAGGCAGGGAGTGAATCGAAGAGGATAGGGAAGTTGCACTTGGTTTGGAGCCGCGGAAGCATCGGGCGGCGGTGTCGTAAGCGAGGGCGGCATCCTCAGGGGTGTCAAAGGTGCTGAGCCAGAAGCACGTGTGTTAGGTGGATGATGGATCTGCGGGGATCAAGCCGAAGGAGGGCGAGCGCTGTGCAAATGAGCGCTCTCGACTTCAATGGGGCGGGTCAATTGGCAACCTTGGAGACATTGATCGAGGGCCATTATCGCACCTTGTCGAGCAAGGATGCCGATGTGCAGACGTCGACCACATGTACAAGGCAAAAATGTTGCGGCGAGACCTCTTCCGTTTTTGAGGTTAGCAATGGCAGCGGTTTGGTGGTTGCACCGGATCACCATGGGAGGTATACTTGCCTTAATTAATCAAGTCTCTTGAATTAATTAACCATATGGCATTCCACTTAGGCCATTCCTTGACCTTTTCGGTGGAATTGGGAGTGAATGAAAGTTGTGAGGAGAGGATGCTAATTATAATAAAATCTAATATATGTATTAGTTTATTAATGGCATGCCTAAATATATGGCTACTAGTTAGCGTTTAGGAGTAAGAAATATATAAGTGCATACATATACATCCTAACTAATTTCAATTACTTGATTTATAAACTGGGTGATTAGAAATTGATGAAGATGTGCTATCATGATTGTTGTATGAGACAATTAATCATCCTAGGTAGATAGATAAATTGGATTGGGGCCCAAGTCAATTTATCTATAACAAGTTTTATCTATATATGGTTTTATATATAGATGATGATTTTGTATAACCCAAGTTTAACTTGTGTGGTTAATTTCATGATGCGACGTATGCGGAGAGGCACTGGGATGTTGGTAGCAAAATCATTTGCTATGGTTGCTAGAGGCAGGAGTTAAAGAAGCTCAGGATGGTGATGAACCAGTCGAGTCTTTACTTTGGTCATACGAAGGATCTTCTTCTAACGATCGAGAACACTCGTGTCGGCCTATTTTGTGAGATAAGTTTGATGAGCAATTTTTGCTTGACTTATTAGTTTTAACTACACAAAAATGCCTATATGTTGATTGATCTCATGTGCATTTGCAATATTAAATGATGATCATGATATGACTCTTTTGGTTTGCCTTGAAAGAAGGTTGCCTTGTGACATCTTTATGAATATTGATCTTTGGCATGGCATTAGGACATATATATAGGAAGTTGTTTCTTTGAGAGAATTCCATAAATGATCCTAATCTCTAACTTGGTGGTTGTTGATCAAAATATATGTGATATGTGCATAAACTTGCTAGATACCTTTTTAATCTGTTATTGAGATGACCACTAGATTGTTTGAGTTACTTTATTGTTAAACTCTAAAAGCAAGTGTGGTAAAGGTGTTATATATATCACGTTAAGTTGATGATCTTTGGATATACCAAGTTACATGCATTGGCTAAGATCAAAGATGTAGTAGGAAGAATTGTTCTTGATATATGCATATGAGATATAAAACCAACTTGAATAGAAACAAAAATGTCTTAGATTCGACAGAGGTAAGAAGTAAGATGCCACAAGAGAAGTTAGACAAAACCCCATATAAGATGTGGAAATGACTTAGAGTCTATCTAGTGTATATGAGAAATGTGGGGGTGTTTGACTAAAGTGGTTGTACTTCCCTTTACGTGAGATGATGTTGGATCTAATATGGTTGATTGTATATATACTTGTTGGTCATGATGAGAACAATTGCGTTGCTTATGCGCTTGGATGATATAAATACGTGTGAATATCATGATGCTGAGTTTTGTAGCAATGTTTATTTTTAAGTAAAATCATAATAGTATTCTTATATGTGTGCTTATGTCTATATCTTTGTCTTTACTTGATTCAAATGATGAGAATGAATCTAATGAGGTTAGAGGAGTAATAGACATATAATTGAAACTAGATGTGAGTTTAAGTTTGAGAAAACTTTGTTGGATGAACTCGTTGATGTGACTGAAAGTGATTTACCTCTTATTTATGTTCTTAAGTTATAGAAAATGAACTTAGAACACATAAAGAGGTTATGAGTTCAACCTATACTAGTTTCTTTCAAAAGATGCTATAGACAGTAAAGTAGAATCTATTATGTGTATCCCTTCTTGGGAACTAGCTGACTTGCCTAGAGGTGTCAAAACCATTAAGTGTAAATGGATCTCTAAAAGGAATTTTAGAACAGGTGGTTTTATTATAAGGTTTAAGGCAAGACTAGTGGTTAAATGATTCACACAAAATATGAAATTGATTTCTTTAATACATATTCTCAAATGATTATGATTGTCATTTACATTTATTATTTGCTTTAGCATTTAATTATAAATCAACAGTGCATCAATGGATGTTAAATTGTGGTTTAAATGACGATCTAGATAAAGAGATATGTGGAACAGCCTACGGGCATGTGGTTCCAAGAAAAGAGAATTTTGTGTTCACTTAAGAAATCAATATATGGCTTTAAAAAGCATATTTGAAATGTTATGAGAATGTGACCAAATTGTGTTGAAGTTTTCATTTTGTGTATGTAATGCATGTTGTATGCCAAGATGTGTTAAATTGGTTACGTGCCTTTATATGTATGAGATGTTGATATTTGGCACTAGCATGCATATGATAAATGAAACTAAAAATTTGGTTCCTCTCGCTTTGAAATGAAAGATATGGGTGAAGTTGATGTGTTTCTAAGTGTTAAAGAAATTAGAAAAGAGAAATTGCTTCATTCCATTATGTAGAGAAATGTTGAAAAGGTTTGGTAACTTTATCGTTATGCCAGTATGATCGAACATTCTTATTATGATGATGTTATAGCTCCATTAGTGGTTTTGTTTTGCCATTATGTGGTGGTGCTATATTGTGAAAATCATCAAAATTGTCATGTTTGCTAGATCGACTATGAAATGTATATGAGATCATAGTTTTAGATTTAGCTGGACAAGAGAGAGAGGTTGAGAATGTTATAATTGGCTTATTTACCTTGTGGGGGCATGAAGCTCTATCTAATTCTCTACATTGTGACTCACATTTGTTTTTGTGTAGCTAGTAGCAATACAGAAACTGGCAAGAAGAGACACACGCAGATTCGACATGAAGCTATGAGATAGCTGATTGCGAATGGTGTCATCTATTTGGAGAATGTGAGGTCCGAGAGGAACTTGATGGTCTATTGACAAAATGGCTTAATAAGAGACTAGCCTTTGATTTGTCTAAGGGAATGAGATTCAAACCCATATGAGGAGAGATACACCACGTCTCATTCCCATGACAGGTGTATTGAGAAAGGTTGAGTCATGTACTCTTAATGAGTCCATAGCCCAGAGTTGGGTGCTCCTATTGAGAAGGACTTGATGGATTCACCGAATATGGAAGAGGATGAGCGTAATGCTCTTAATGGTTCCATAGCCCTAATAAGGGTGGTCTATGTGAGATAGACTTGATGGAGCTACCTACGAGAGTGTGAAGGGGTTGGTCACTTTCTATGGAAGACTAGGGTAATCTTCCTAGAGCACTCTTCAGCACCCAAGGTATGAGATGACCACATACATATTTGAGGATCTTATCGCGGAACTACTAGGATCATGGTTGAGGTATGTGCTGTTGAGATAACCTCTCAAGTCTAGTAGTTCAAGACTTGTTCACTTCTATGACGAGGGAGGCACTCAACTTCACTATGTGTTTGGTTCAAGACTCGTTCACCATCATTTAAGTATCTCTTCCATAAAACCAGCTCAGAACGTTGTTTTCAAAGTTATTTAAAACCCAGTTTCTCGCATTTATGGGGGATTGTTGCAAATAATGCTTGAACAAAGGGTTTTCATTAAAGACTTTGAGGTTTCTATCATCCCACATTGATTGTGGAGTACTTTTGGAAGATGGTTTATAAAGAGGAATTTTGTGCGGGTTTATAATTAATTTATAAAATAATATTTTTATAAATTCATCTTTTATAGTTAACTGATTTAATTTTTACTAGATGATTTTTAGGGATAGTGGGAGCGTTTCCTCACCCACGTTCAGTTCCCTTAAAAACTAGTCTTCAGTTTTCCAAAAAAGAGAGATGATGGATGTCATCTTCTTCCTCCACCAAAAAGTGTTCTGAGTTCCTGTAAGTTCCAAACCTCCTTTGGCGAGTGCACGCAATCGGAGGTGCTGTGTAACATTGGGGGGCGATGCCAGAAGCCGACTTGCACCATGGTCGGGGCGAAATCGCTTCTAAGGCAGTGGGTTCAAATATATACCACGCCATAGCAGTTTTGTGTTTTCAGATGAGTTTTACACTTTGATTTGAGATTCTTTGATCTAAATTGAAATTGTTAATGGTATTTTACTAACATGGACACTGGTGCTACCTCCCATATGACGAACTCCTCTTCTATTTTCTTTAAAGGTCCTGCACACTCTATTATCGTCGGCAATGGTGGTCGTCTTGCTACTTCGGGTATTGGCTGGCCACGCCACATTACAGACCCCAACCCACCCCCTACACCTTAACAATGTCCTCATTGCCCCAAAGATTGTCAAAAACCTTATCTCTGTCCGTCGGTTCACTACTGACAATAACGCCTCTCTTGCGTTTGATCCCTTTGGTTTCTCTGTGAACGATCTTACTACGGGGGTTACTCGCCTGAGATGTAATAGCACCGGGGAGCTCTACCCTGTCACACCGCCATCTCCATCCCGTCAGCCGTGTCCAGTCGCCCTCTCGGCATCGTCGTCCAGCCTGTGGGATGCACGCCTTGGCCATCCCAGTGCTTCCATTTTAGATGTCCTTTGTTCTCACAGTCTTGTCAACTGTAATAAAGACCAACGCTCTAGTTTATGTTCTTCTTGTCAGTTGGGCAAACATGCAAGACTGTCGTTCCAACGGTCCTTGAACTCCACACTTGCACCTTTTGATATCATTCATAGTGACATTTGGACATTTCATGTGCCTAGCAAGGATGGTCACAAGTACTACGTTTTATTTCTTGATGATTGCACTCATTTTTTTTATGGGTTTTTCCATTGCAATTCAAGTCCCAAGCGTTTCCAACTTTTGTCAAGTTTCACGCCTACATTAAAACACAGTTTCACACGTCCATCAAATGCTTCCAATGTGACAATGGCCGGGAATTTGATAACAAGGACTTTCATTCCTTCTTCACCACACATGGCATCTCATATCGGTTGTCATGCCCCTATACCTCTCAACAAAATGGCAAGGCCGAAAGAATCATTCGAACAATAACCAACATGATGTGTTCTCTCCTCTTTCACGCATCCATTCCCATTGCCTATTGGCCTCGCGCCTTATCAACGACATGTTATCTCCTCAACATCCTCCCTTCTACTACCCTCCAGCATCGCTCACCCACTCATGCATTATATTGCACCCTGCCTAGGTATGATCATCTTCGTACCTTCGGGTGTCTATGCTTCCCAAACCAATCCTCCACCGCCCCACACAAACTTCACCCGTGCTCCACTCCATGTGTGTTCCTGAGGTATCCGTCCGATCATCGCAGTTACCTTTGTCTCGATCTTCAAAGCCATAGGCTTATCCTATCGCGTCATGTCACATTTGATGAGTCCCGCTTTCTCTTCTCTTCTCCTCCTCTCCCCTCTCCCACACCTATTGTCTCCCAGTCTGAGTCAGAGTATCCCTTCCCGCACTTCTTCCTTCCACAGGGCTCTCCCGCTACTACTGTCTCTCCACCTACACCTCCCCCACCTAGCACCAGACCACACACCCGTAGCATCTCTGGTGTGTTCAGACCGAGACAGATTGTCTCCATGCACGCATCCGATCTCCCAGACACCCCCCCTCAGACTCACCAAACTACTCTCTCACATCACCTGTTGCCGCGGTCGCGGCCTGGTGCTGCGCCCGCGGCACACCCTGCTGCCTCGTCTGGCTTGCCGCGGCCGCCGCCACGTGCCGCGCCCGCGGCACCAGCCCAACTCGCCCCCACCGTCCCCAAGGCACCTCGTGCCTTAAACCCGACCTTGCTTTCCCCCATCCCCACCTCCCACAAAACAGCCCTCTTCGACCCGAATTGGCAGACAGCTATGCTCGATGAATACAGGGCCCTTACAAGGAATGATACCTGGGTTCTTGTTCCTCGCCCTTCTGAGGCGAACGTCATTCGCTGCATGTGGCTTTTCCGCCACAAGTTCCACTCTGATGGGACGTTGGAACGTTACAAAGCTCGTCTTGTGGTTAATGATAGAGCTCAGAAGGGAGGTATTGATTGTGATGAGACATTCAGCCTCGTGGTCAAGCCTGCTACTATTCGGGTGGTGTTGAGCTTGACGTTATCGCAACATTGGGCACGTTATCGCGACATTGGGCTATTCATCAGCTGGATGTCAAGAACGCCTTTCTGCTTGGCCATCTGAATGAGACGGTTTACATGTTTCAGCCGCCAGGGTTCGTTGATGCTGATCGTCCCAAACATGTTTGTCTCCTGAAGCGCTCTCTGTATGGTCTGAAGCAGGCTCCACGGGCGTGGTTCCATCGCTTTGCTTCTTATCTCCTACGCCTGGGTTTCGTTGGCAGCCGCTCAGATTCGTCTCTCTTTATCTATCGCAGAGGCGCAGACATGGCTTTTCTGTTACTTTATGTCGACGACATCATTCTCACCGCCTCCTATGATGCTCTTCGGACGTCCATCATTGCCCAATTGAGCTCCGAGTTCGCCATGTCGGATCTTGGGCCGTTGTCTTATTTCTTGGGAGTCTCCGTGCAGCGTCATTCGTCTGGGTTGTTCCTTTCTCAGAGTAAGTATGCTGCCGAAATTGTTGCTTGGGTCAAGATGAGCAACTGCAAGTCTGTCGCCACCCTTGTTGATTCTTCCAACAAGCTCAGTGCTAACTCTGATCCTCTGATAGATTACATATTGTATAGTGGACCTATTGGCTCCGGCCCAATCCATCTTGTAACCTATATATATAAACATGATGAAGAATGAAACCCTAAGGGGATTTTATATCAATCATACATCTCTACATTATATACGGAGTATAATTCAATATGAATATTTTAATTACTAATTTACAAATCTTGTATTTTGACATCGTTATTGCGTTAGTACGTTAATACTAATTACGGATCGAGTAATAGCTAATGTGTAAAGAGTGCATTCTCTCTGCACTTCTCCTCGATGTGGAATTTATATATTCATGATAATGACTTGACCTGAAATACAATGAAAAATTATGTGGTAATGTTTGACAAATTAGCAAGGTCATCTTTTGTTTGACGAAGTATAAATTCCGGTGCAACAAGTAACACGTTTTGATTCGTCAACTTTACTTTATATATATATATATATATATATATATATATATATAGAGGATGAGTATTTTGTGCACACCCTTTAGGGTGTACTTTGTGCACAATTGTGGACCTTTGATTGAGATAGGATGGATGGATGGGATTAATAGGGTTTTTATTTATTTTTTAAATAAAACCATGTGGGACCCGCACACTATTGATTGAAACCCTTCATACTCTCCCCATTGGCGCGTGTGATGGTGTGGGAGTTGAGATTTGTGAAGACGTGGGACCTGCATACATCATTCCAAATTGGCAACTACTTTATTTTATTCCATCTTAACCCGTTTTTGGTTATTTTGATTCATCATGAATTGGAAACATTTTTTTTATATATATATATATATATTAATTTGCAATATCTCATATCCTTTTTATATGTAAAGATTTTGTTATAGATAAAAATAATCCATTAATTTGATAAACGACATACACTCCATATATATATATATTATATAAACGATAACCAAATAATTTGTATATTTACATGTTTTGATGTAGATCAAAACAAACAATTAAAATTCCACCGAATAATGTTATGTTATATTTTTTCATATATTTACATGTTTTGATGTAGATTGTGATTTAGATCAAAATCAACAATTACACCGAATAATGTTTTAAATTCCACCGAATAATGTTATGTTAATCTTCGTGCAAAAAGCCCCTTTTCCTATTCGGTTAAATCGATCGATTTATCGCACACATTGAACTATAATTGGGAGATTATTAAGTAGAATTCTTATTTTTACGAGGCGGCGCCCAAAAACGATGAATAATTGCATAACCGTTATGAATAATTAGATTTTTTGAATTATTCGGTTGAATCGATCGCTTTAACGTGCACATTGAACGTTTATTTGGAGATTATTCATCGGAATTCTTATTTTTACGAGGTACACAGAAGCAATGAATAATTAAATGACCGTTGTGAATAAGTAAATTTGTAGAACTATTCGGTTGAATCGGCCGATTTAATGCGTAAATTGAACGATAATTGAGAAATTATTCCGTCGAATTCTTTTTTTTTACGAGGTACACTAAAAATACCAAAACAAAAAAAAACGCTCAAAATACCGAATAATAGCGTTACAATCACAAAAAAAAATCACCAAATATCCCCCAATTCTTCACAAAGCTTCATTTTTACCCACTATTGTAGTTCCTTTCTAAAAAAAATGTGATTTAGGTGAACAGAGGTGACGAAAAGATTTGATAGCTTCAATGACCTCATTCGACCGATCCAACTGCTTCGTCACCATAGCCATATCCTTCAGCGCACTATTGACCCGATCGTCGGAGTTTATCGCCCTCCAAAACAGCGAGATTGACCTAGACGAATCCTTGTCTATCAGTTGTTTGTGAAGAGAACGAAAACAGCCGTAGATCTGCCGAATAACCTAAATTGATAACCAATTTCCCCGAAATTGTCACAATGTTTGATTTTCCCCAATGTTTCTTCTAATTTCATCCAAAAATCACACATTCATACACCAAGACCAAGTAAAACGAAAGGAATCAGTGAATAATTCCATTGAAGACACAAATATGAACATCAATCCCTATTTAGCACAATCGATCCCATAAAAAACCAAGAAATTTTGTGGCTTACGCATCTCAATTGGAACACCAAAATCGCTGAAATCGCTGAAGGAGAGAGGCCGCCGGGGGAGAGAGGCTGTCGGAGTGACACTCAGACGAAGGATGGAGGCCGCCGGAGGGAACTCGGTGGCTTAGTCCCCGAAATCGCTGAAAGGAGGAGAGAGGCCGACACAGGTTGTCGGTTTCCGCCGCACTGGACTCGCCGGTTGCCGTCGCACTGGACGCCGGTGAAGCCGGAAAAGGCGCGGATGGAGGCCGACGATTGTGGTGGGGGTTGGTGCCGATGTGGATGGGAGGTGGGTTTGGAATTTGATTTGGAGTTTTTGAGGTTGAAATTGACCGACTTTGGTTAGGGTTTTATTGAAGATTGGATGCACGCGCCCACTTGCTTCTTTGGAATGGCCAGCCTCTCTTTTTTTTAAAAAAACAATTACACATGGTGTAATATAGGCCATCCAATCCATCCAGATCTACGGCTAGGATTCGTGCATTAAATATACTATAAGGGTTGTGCACAAGGGAACCACTCCCTATATATATATATATAATTATATTTATCGGTTTGTCTATTGTGTCGTAAGGGTACATGATAATTAAATTACTTTATTAAGAAAGAAAGACATAAAAGAAAATGTTATATAAGCACAATATGCAGTTATATGTGCGTAACATAAAGTTATACTTGAGCAACAAAAAGTGTTGAAACAAAAAAAAAGCGCGGAAAAAATTACATTTACACAACATAAAGTTATATTTACACAACAAAATGTTATAGGAGCACAATATACAGTTATATTTGCACAAAGAAAAGTGCTGACAAAAAAAAAGTATTATATTTGCACAATATACGGTTATATTTGCTAAAGCACAATATATATAATGTTATATTTTGTTAGGACCATGCCATGTAGAAGAGATCGAGAAGAGAGAGATATGAGAAAGAGAGGAAGAAGAAGGAACTGATTTGGAATTGATTCAATGATAATCTGTACAAGACTACTTTTGGGTATTTATAACTCATTATCTGATTTCTTAGAAATTACACATATTACCCCTTATTATTCTAATCCTAACAATACTCCCCTCCTTAAGAAAGCTTGTCCTCAAGCTTTAGAATTGGGTTCCTACAACACTTTTAAATTGCTTGTGAGCTGCACTTGGAGCCATTATTTGGACAATTATGAATGCAAAATTATGTGAGCAGCCCTTGACATCTTGTGTGACCACACAACCATTTGTTTCTAGTAAAAAAATTTGGATGACAGCAGCTCCATAACCATGCCAAAAATCAGCTCCATAATCACCCATTTGTGTGACCACACAAGAGTCATGCCCTCTGCACTTCTTCACTGCAGTAGCTCGCATTGTCCCACTTCTGTTGGAATTCAGCGTTGCCCACAAGAGCAAAGCACCATTGCCCACAAGTGCAAAACCCATTGTCCTAAAGTGCCTCACCAACAAGCTTATGTGGTGCTGAGAACAGCTATAGCAGAGTCACTTCCCATCACAGTTACAGGAAGCACGTACAGTTGTGAAAATCAGCCCATAGCAGCTAGTTTTCTTACTCTATCCACCAAGATCATCTCGCCACACTCAACTTGAGTAGATGCACTTTAACCACCCGGATCAAAAATCAAAATACAATTGATGATCCAATATGCCTTCACTAATTCAGCAGCAACTCCCGCTATATCAGAAAACAGTGATTCCTTAAGGAACATAGCACTCCCGATTGATCCCAAGTGACGCATTCCTCCTGGATCGAAAACTAGACCTCTCGTATCTACTGTTTGACCCGGATCGACAATCAAACTGAAGCCTCCGTCAATGAGAACATCTAGCTCGATACTGACTCTGCCTCTATCGAAAGGCCATGTGATCGGCTTGTGACAAATAAAAGCTCTCAACGCAAGTTTGTGATCATATGAGCAGCAATCCGCACCCATCACCCTTGTCACTAACCCGAATTCTCTTTTGGGAATTTTCACAAACACCTTGAGTGCACTAATGTTTCTCCAACATTCAACTGAATTCATTGTAATTTTTCCATCTTAATTTCCAACAGTTCAATCAACAATTTCACCAACTCAAACAACTCCTTGTTTGCATTGCCAGAGATGATAAATTCAGAAGGCTCGGAATTTACATGGGAGCGATTCTGTTGGGTATGAAGTTCTTCAATGGATTTGTTGATCTCTAGGCCTGAAAACTCAAATTTCTTTGCCGGATTTAGGACTAAGGTAATTGCCCAGAACAGCACTAATGGCAACACCTGCGCGCGGCAACAACCAGGGCGATGTCTCAGGAAAATTCAGCGAAGACTTGCTTTCTTGTTGCCCATCTGCAATCGGTTCTTCAATTCGCTTTTCGTTCGTCATCGAGGCTTCGATTTCTTCGGTTTCTGGCGCACTTGGTTTGTCGTCATCCTCTCTTGGAGTGTCCAACTTTGACGGATTGAAGGAGATTCCTGGCCTCCCATCTGTGATCGCGTTTGCGCTTCCTTCAAGCCCTACTATGTATACCACCTTCTCTCCGTCGGCTTCAACACTGAATTTCTGGATCTTGCTCAATTCTAATTTCGAATCTCCAAGAACAATCTCCAAAAACTCCTCGAACTCCTGATCGAAGCTTCTTGGTGAATCCTGAGCGATTTGAATGTTGTCGCCCTTAATTGGGATTTCTTCCATTCTGCTTTGTCTCTCACCGATTTCTGACCTTGCTGGAATCTCTAAGACATCTTCAACCTCTGGGTTCAGAACTTTAATTTTGCTCGATCGATCGATGGATTGTGATTCTTGAAATAACTCCAATTGGCAACAACTACCGTAAATGCACCAGCCATTATACCAATCGAGAGCTCTCATGGTCGAGTCTTGGTCTTCAAAGCAAACCTTTGAATGAAATTCCTCTCCAAATCTGAAATTTTCCACCATTTCTATATTGCCACAGGTGGAGAACACCTCCAGCAACACTTCCGTCGAAACTTCATAGAGCTTAAACCTGATCTTGATGAGGATGGAGCGTTCTTCCCGCTCCCTGAAAAACTGAAACTTTCGCTGATTGAAGGTTGCCATTACCCGATGAATTCTTGATTCCGATTGCGCGGCTCTGTTCGAAGAACCGAATCGCTCAGATACCAATTGTTAGGACCTTGCCATGGAGAAGAGATCGAGAAGAGAGAGATCTGACAAAGAGAGGAAGAAGAAGGAACTGAATTGGAATTGATTCAATAATAATCTGTACAAGACCACTTTTTTAGTAATTACACATATTACCCCTTATTATTCTAATCCTAACATATTTGCACGACAAAACGTATTGATACGAAGAAAAAAAAAACTGGACTTGGAGAGGGGATGAACATCTTGCAAATTTGTCCAAAAATTTGCAGGTGAAAAGGCTCGAATGTATATCAGTATATGTAAATTAGCGTGCACGTCTCTTTTTTACCGGAATATATTAATATAATATTGCTAAATTATATTATTTATTTATAATAGTTTATTAAAATAATATAATAATTGATTTAAAATATTCAAATTATAATTTATTTTTAAAACTTATTTTTTTCAAAATTTTATATTTTTTAAATTTGAACAGATTTTTTTTCTTGTTTTAAGACAAATCTCTTTTCAAGATTTTTTTAGAGTTTTTAGTTCCTTAAAAAGAATATTAACAATTTGTAAGATCTGTATTTTATGACAGAGGGAATATTTTTTTATGAATTTAATTTTTTTATTTGGATAATAGAATAGTGAAAAAAAAACTATTTCAATAGAGTTGTAAATTAATATCAACTATAAAACAATAATTAAATCAAGTTATATATATAACTCAATAAAAATTTACTGTGTATATATAATTCATTCTAATAAAAAAATAACATAGATATAAATAAAATAGCAACTACTAAATAATAAATCTAGATATAAATAATTATTTTTCCCAAAAAATGATTTAGAAATAAATAAAAGAACTTCAATAAAATATTTATATATAAACATTTTTTCAATTGAGGCTATAAAAAAATTTTGATTTATATATTTTTGTATCAATTAAATCAAATATATAATTAAATTGTGAAAAAAAATCACATAGAATTATGGTAATATATTATTTTAATAATATTTTTTGGGAAAGTTTTTAACTAGAATCAATCACAAAACACCACATAGAATGATATGTATTGACTTTAGTATATGTACTAGTTATGTTACCCGCATCGTATGCGGTTTTTTTATAAATTTTATTTATAAAGAATAACTTTTAATTAACTTAAATAAAAAAATTAAGGAAATATATAGCTCTCAAACATGTTTCTTTTCGTTATATATTGTGTAATATGAATATGATGTATGAATTCTATGAAATGGATATTATGGTGAAACAAATGAATATTGTATCATATATATTCATGATAACATGTAAATATGGATATATGAATATAATATTATTTATATTCATATAATATAAAATGAATAACACTATATTCATATGAATATATGAATATAACACGACGAATAGTTGTGTGTTGAATTATGTAGTACTACATGCTTAGAGATGGTAGTCAATTAGTTGATTGAGTTATTTTAGTTCTAGAGTAATAATTCAAGGTCAATTGCATAACATAGTAAGTACAAGTATTTGTAGCAAAGCAAAAAAGTGTTCCCCATCATTAATATGTTTTCTGTTTGCTCGCGGTAATTGTAGCATCTCGGGAGAATCGATGACTCCATCTTTGATGTACTGCTAAGTACTAGTACATTCGATAATTCTTAATTGACTAGTTGTAATCAGGACTATGAAACAAAGGATCGATTATCACGGACCTACATCAAGGTATTGACGAAGATTCGCAAATATCACATAACAGAATATCATATGATGAGATAGAATACAATAGAAACAAAGACAGGGAATGGGTACTCTTAACGGTCAAAGCGAGCCCTTTCATTCTCATTATGAATTAAAAAATTCAGAATGAATCAAATCTCCCTAAGTAGGATTCGAACCTACGACGTCCAGTCAGTTAACAACCGACCGCTCTACCACTGAGCTATTGAGGAACAACGGGGGATTTGATCTCATAGAGTTCAATTTCCGTACGTTCTCAACCCATGACCTATATGAAGTCGAAGCTTCCTTCGTAACTCCCGAAACTTCTTCGTAGTGGCTCCCTTTCATGCCTCATTTCATAGGGAACCTCAAAGTGGCTCTATTTCATTATATTGCATCCATATCCCAATTACATTCATTTAAGATCTCTTTTGGGTTATTAACATAAGAGATCTTGTTTCTAGTATATCTCTTTCTATTTCTATCTAGAATCAAACAAATAGAATAATTAATTATCATATAAGATACGAAGGTAAAAACTTGTCATATATAAGAAAATCATACAGAATAGAATAATATTAATATAAGAATAATCGAATTTTATAAGGTCAAAGATTATCTTATAATAAGAGGGTCAAAACTTATTATATAATAATCATAATTCAGAAATTGCAAAATCACAATGAGGGTTTGTCATGTTTTTTTTTCTACTAGGTAGCTTATGCATGAAGATAGTCAATTCGATCGTTACGGTCAAACTTTATTATGGATTTCTAACAACATTCTCCATAGGGCCCTCATATCTCGTCCTTCTCTGAACCCTTGTTATGGAAGAAGGAGAATAAGGAGCTGAGAAAAAGGTAGTAGCAACAACCGATTTTATTATGGGACATCTCATGATGTTCATATATATCGATCTATTATACGCTTCTGCATCTGAGTTATGATTATTATTTTTGTCTAGTTGCATTAATTAAGCTAGATACACATTGAGCTAAGTCAATCGAATCGATTTGTTTCGTGCCCGTACTTCATTTTCTTCTTCTCGAATCCAAGCGGGACTTCTCATATCACTTGAACGCTTTGCTGACCTATCGCATGGTAAAGAAAAAAAAGTATTGGAAAATATTGAAAAAATATTGATCATTAACAATTAGGAGAATGAAAAATATTGGAAAATTGACCTATATATTGATCCTCATGCGGAATTCTTCCGCATGTTGAAACCTACATTCCGGCTACTTCTTTCCTCAACCCTTCACTCCCCCTCTTCAATCCTGCGAAACTTTTCCCTTTTCACCGTTGTCTATCGCATGACACACTCTGCTTAATTTCTAGTCAACTATCACCCACTGCTTCAACGTTTCCCTCTTTAGAAACATATGATTGATATAAAATCCTCCTTAGGGTTTCATTCCTCATATTGTCAATATATATAGATTACAAGTGAGTAAGACTGGGCCTAAGCCAATAGGCCCATACACTATACAATATGTAAATATGTAATCTATCAAACCCCCCTAGTCGAAAGTGGAGGTTACCGAACAGTGAGACTAGATCGAAAATCGAGGAACAACTGACGAGGTAAACCCTTTATGAAGATACCAGTATACTGATGGGAGGATGGGACATGCAGAACACGAACATGTCCAAGAGCAACCTTGTCCCGAACAAAGTGGAGATCGAGCTCAATGTGCTTGGTGCATAGATGTTGGACCGGGTTTCTAGCGAGATAGACAACAAAAACGTTGTCCGTGTAGACCAGGGTGGCCTTCTGAAGAGGGCAGCGAAGCTCAAGCAAGAGATTATGCAGCCAGGAGCACTCGGAGACAACGTTGGCAACACCCCCGTACTCGGCCTCCACGCTGGATCGAGACACCACAGACTGACGTTTCGCTGACCAGGACACAAGGGTGTCATTGAGGAAGATACAATATCCAGACTTAGAGTGGCGTGTTTCAGGATACCCACCCAAATCCGCATTTGTAGGTCATGCCGAGAGGAATGGGAGATCGTGGTGCCCATATCCAGCGTACCACTGATATACCGAATGATCCGCTTCAAGGCCTGGAAGTGCGGCTCCCTAGACGCATGCATAAACATGCAGATCTGCTGAACGACATAGCTGATGTCTGGCCGAGTGAACGTAAGATATTGTAATGCCCCGGCAAGACTCCGATATAGTGTAGGATCATCAAACAGAGGACCAGAGTTAGCACTGAGCTTGTTGGAGGAATCGACAGGGGCGGCGACAGGCTTGTAGTTTCTCATCTTGGCCCTAGCAACAATTTCTGCGGCATACTTACTCTGAGAGAGAAACAACCCAAACTCATGACGTTGCACGTAGACTTCCAAGAAGTAAGCCAATGGCCAAAGATCAGACATGGCGAACTCGGAGCTCAACTGGGAGATGATGGATGTTCGGGGTGCATCAGAGGAGGCGGTGAGAATGATGTCATCGACATAAAGTAATAGAAAAGCTATGTATGTGCCTCTGCGATATATAAAGAGAGACGAATCGGAGTGGCTGCTGAAGAAACCCAAGCGGAGCAGATGAGAGGAAAAGCGCTGGAACCACGCCCGAGGGGCCTGTTTCAGACCATACAAAGAGCGCTTCAGGAGACACACGTGATTAGGACGATCAGAATCAACAAACCCTGGCGGCTGAAACATATAAACAATCTCATTCAGATGGCCATGCAGAGAGACATTCTTGACATCCAACTGATGAATAGCCCAATGTCGCGATAAAGCTAAGCTCAGCACCACACGAATAGTGACAGGCTTGACCACGGGGCTGAATGTCTCATCTCAATCAATACCGATTTGCTGAGCTCGACCATTAACAACAAGACGAGTTTTATAACGTTCCAACGTTCCATCATAGCGGAAATTGTGTCTAAAGAGTCACATTAAGGGAATGACGTTCGCCTCAGAAGGGCGAGGAACAAGAACCCAGGTGTCATTCCTTGTAAGAGCCTTGAATTCGTCGAGCATATCCACCTGCCAATTCAGGTCAAGGAGGGCTGTTTTGTGGGAGGTGAGGATGGGGGAGAGCGAGGCCGTGGTGAAGGCAAGAGGGGCATCGGGCAAGGTGGGAACGAGTGGGGCTACGGGCGCAGCAGTGAGCCGCGACCGCAGCAAGGCGCTGCTGGGAGATGTTGCGAGTGCAACAAGTTGCTGCGGCCGCGGCAAGGGGGCAGATGTGGGGACGACATTGCGAGGCTGTGATGGGGTGAGGGCGGGGCGATGAGAGACTTGCATTGAGACAATTTGTCTCGGCCTGAACACACCGGAGATGCTACGGGTGTGAGGTCAAGTAGGAGGTAGGGGAGGTGGTGGTGGGGGTGGAGAAGGATCGGGCGACGTAGGGGGAGAGACAGTAGCACCAGGAGAGCGCTGGTCAAGGAGAAAGTGCGGGAAGAGAGACTCCGACTCAGACGGCGAGACAGAAGTTTTGGGAGAGGGGATAGGAGGGGAAGAGAAGGGAAAGCGGGACTCATCAAAGGTTACATGACGCGACAGTATGAGTCGATGGCTTTGGAGATCAAGACAAAGGTAGACGCGATGATCAGATGGATAACTGATGAACACACATGGGGTAGATCACGGGTGAAGTGTGTGTGGGGTGGTTGAGGACTGATTTGAGAAGCACGGGCATCCGAAGGTACGAAGGTGATCATATCTTGGCATGGTACAATATAACGCCCGAGTTGGCGAGCGATGCTGGAGGGTAGTGGAAGGGAGGATGTTTAGGAGATAACAGGTCGTTGATAGGGTGTGATGCCAATAGACAAGGGGAGCGGATGCATGAAACAGAAGGGTAAGCATCATGTTGGTGATGGTTCGAATGATTCGTTCAGCCTTGCCATATTGGTGAGATGTGTAGGGGCAGGACAACCGATATAGGATGCTATTTGTGGTGAAGAACGAGTGAAAGTCCTTGTTTTCAAATTCACGACCATTGTCACATTGAAAGCATTTGATCGATTTATGAAACTGTGTTTTAATGTAAGCATGAAACTTGACAAAAGTGGGAAACACCTGGGACTTGAATTGCAAAGGAAAAACCCACAGAAAATGAGTGTAATCATCAAGAAATAAAAAGTAGTACTTGTGACCATCCTTGTGTAACGGCCCAGAATTATGATTTCCGGGTTACGTTTCAAGGGATGAAACCCCTTGTTCGGATCTTGCAATCCAGGTACAGGTCGAGGTTTCAAACTCATTTTTATGGTCAGTAATAAAGAGGGATTTCGAACCCTGAAAATATCGTAGGGTCTTTGGGTACCCTTAACCTGTCCTAGGGACTAACTCGCGAAATTCATTTCAAGCGGAAGCAAGACGGAAGCAAAATTAAGATACAAAGCGCCACGGCAGAGCCGGGTCAAAACCAAAACATAAGTGGATGATTACCATTTATAATGAGTTAGAGATTTAGCCAGGTTCTTCGATTCGCAAAAAGGGAACCCCGTCATATAGACATCGAGCAATCAAAGTCTGCAGAAAATACCTTAAAAAAAGAACGGGGAAAGGAGTCAGATCGAGCCACTCATGCGGGACCGGCAGTCCTCGCTGAGGCCACATAGTATGTGCTATACCTGATAAAGATGCTTTAATGCAGTACGAAAGTCAAACACACTAGCATGCTCCTAGTTATAATAATGTGCAGAAATACTGTAAAGGGCCCAAGACAATGCCAAATGGCATATCCCTCTCCTACCTCCACCCCCTTCCGATAGGGCGGAGACTGGCCAGCTCGTGAATGCATTCCATCATAATCGGGGGGCACGCATGCCTAACCCGTTCCACAATAAAGCCTGTAGGCATCTCATAATATAAGGAAGTTCAGGACTCCATTGACTCAGGGTACCCGATGAGGCTGGGCTACCCTATGACCCTAGCAAAGACTCTAGGACTATCACAGATAACGGTCGTTCTGTTTCAAACACATAAAGTAAGCAGATGCTCATTCAATTAGTGCAACCTAAACAGGATACTAAATGGCATGCTTTTATGCATATGCAACACCTAACATAAAATGCAACAACAGGCATGAATGTCCAACCTGAGTAAGCCCCCTAGGGAACTTACCTGAAGATGCAGAACAGCAAAGTAACGCAATCAAGGGCCCAAATGCAAGTCCAACGCAATCCACACCTATCATCAAGCCATTTCCATAAGCTACCAGACCAACATTCATACACACGAACCTCAAGTTCTCAACGCCCTCAAAACCATTCGGTGATAAAACCACTTTCCAAAACTTTTCCGATATTATCAACATCAACCAAAATCATTCTCCCAATTTCCTTTTCAAAACCAACATCGTCAAACCAAGAGAAAGAATCCCGACATTAAACATTTTAACCTTAAAATCAATACCTCAAAATCATATTATATAATTAATTCCGGCATTTTGGTCTTCAAACAATAAATCATTTAAGAGATGTTTCTGAAACTTGAAAACGCTTTTTAGTTAAATTACTAAAGGATATTTGTCCAAAATAAATCCATAATTATTTAAATATAATAAATAACTAAAATCAATCTATTTTAATAACCAACTTACTTTACCATTTCTTAAAATCATATGTTAAAACATCTTATAATAACACTGTATATATAATCCAAGTAAATCACAATAATAATTTCAGAAATAATATTTTTCATGAAAATCAGAGATATATATAATACCTTATATATAACAAGAACAATTTTATATTTAAGCTAAAGTTTGTAAAACAATATAACACAACATCAACTTAACAACTTATAAAACAAACCCATCAAACCCAAAATAATGACCTAGAAGAGAATCCGAATCCAAGCCCAGATCCAAAGAAAGCCCAATACCCAGCCCGGACAATATAACCCGAAAGAAAGATCCAAACCCGCCCAAAGGTTAGCCCAACCGGATTCCCAAAATACCCATTCCCAATATGATATAACCCGAATGGGGGCATCCGGATCAGGCCCAACCCGCGACCCAAAGAAGAAAGAAGGAAAGAAGCGGATGCCGTCCTCATCCTCGCTCAGGTTCCCTCTGCTCAACGAAATTGGACGAAAGAAGAAGGAAGGGGACCTCGCCGGAAGATCTCCGTCAGACTCCCTCATCCTCGCCGACCACCCTTCCCGACACTACGGACCCCAGAATCGACAAGAAAGAGAGGAGGAAGAAGGATGCTCACCGAGGTTTGAAGTTCGCCGGAGAAGAGATTCGTCGGGGTCCGATTGGCCTCATCGGAGTCGGAATCAAGCGAATCTGGGCCTGGGGTGGATGCAAGAGTTATAAAGTTGGACCTTTACGACATTTGAGGACGAAAGAGGAGGGAAACAAGCTCACCATTCCAAGACGGAAAACAGGGAAGGAGAAGGAGGAAAGAGGGCGGCGTCGGTGGTTCCAGGGGCTCTGGCCTGCTTCCGGGCTCGGCGTTGCTCCTCGGACAGCTGCGGCTCTCTTCTCGAGGCGTCGGAGGTTCTCCTGCCGCTGCTTCTCGATGGAAGAGAGAGAGAGAAGGAGCTGCTAGATGGGGCTCCGAAACGGGGGAGCGATGGGCTCGGTGGCGCCTGGAGGTTGCTCGGAAACGGAGGAGTGGCGGGGCTGGAGGCGCCCTGGTGGTGCTCGGACTTCGGATGGAAGGAGGCGGAGGTGCTCGGTGGCTGACGGGAGGAAAGTGAAGGTGGTGATGACTGGCAGCAGCTTCTGGTGGCGGAACGACGAGGATTGATGGTGGGATTCCTCTGAATTTCTGGAAATTTCAGAATGGGAAGAAGGGGGAAGAGTGAAGAGTGGGATGGTGGATTTCCTCTTTGGAATCGGAAAATGGGAGGAGGAGAGCTGATTTTTGGTGGGTTCTCTGATTTAACTGTTGGCTAATAGAGTGAGGCAGGGGGAGAGGATGAAAAGTGGTCAAATTTTCTCTAATTGCCCAAATACCAAAATTATTCTTATCCAAATCATACCACAATTATAATAACTTTAAAATTGAAATAGGGATAAAAGACTGAGACATTTGAGGTGGAAGACATAAGGAATATGATCCTAAGGAAAATACCCGGAAAAGAAATAGAATATAATAAAATAAATCATGAAACCCGCTCACTCGACTTTAACCCGACTCAAAAGATATAAAGCTTAAAACTTCAAATTGAAATCGAATTCTCGAACTGAATCAAATAATAAAATTATATTATACTATCAAATTTTAGCAAGCGAAAGCGAAAATAAATCTGAATGAAAGTCCATTTAAAATAATTATATGCCGGAATTCATTTTAAGAGATTTTAGTTAACCCGATTTAATTTCTTTTTCCGAGAATTAGGATTTAAAAATCCGGGCCCTTACACCTTGCTAGGCATAGGAGAGGTCCAAATGTCACTATGAATGATATCAAAAGGTGCAAAGGTTGAGTTCATGAAAGACTGTTGAAACGACAACCTTGCATGTTTGCCTAACTGACAAGAAGGACATAAACTAGAGCAAAGCTCTTTATGACATTTGACAAGACACTGAGAACGAAGAAAATCTAAAGTGGCGACACTTGGATGACCAAGGCGAGCATGCCATAGACTGGACGAAGATGCCGAGAGGGCAACCGGACACGACTGAGGAGATGGTGATGACGATGAGACAGGATAGAGCTCCCCGGTGCTATTACATCTCAGGTGAGTAACCCCCGTAGTAAGATCCTTCATAGAGAAACCAAAAGGATCGAACGCAAGGGAAACATTATTGTCGGTAGTGAACCGACGGACATAAATAAGGTTTTTTACAAGCTTTGGAGCAATGAGGACATTTTTAAGGTGTAGGGGGTGGGTTGAGGTCTGTAATGTGGCGTGGCCAATACCCGAAGTAGCGAGGAGTCCACCATTGCCGACGATAATAGAGTGTACAGGACCTTTAAAGGAAATAGAAGAGAGGGTATCAAAAGAGTTCGTCATATGTGAGGTGGCACCAGTGACCATGTACCAAGAGGAATCTGTAGGTGTCAGCTGCATAGAGGAGAAGGAGTGATGCACAGCAGGCGGAGCATAGCCTTGATCAGATGATGTTAGATAGGCCTAAGGACCGTCATGTCGAGAGGCAGGATAGCCGGAGTGCATCCAATGAGGGTTGAAGCCATGTACCAGGGGCCATCTAGGGGTGGCATTCCAAGGGCGAGGGCCACGAGTCCACTTATGCTGCGGGCGCTGCCTAGAGCTGTAGCCGCTGCCGCAGCCTTGATGCGGAGAGGTTTCCTGACCGCGGCCGGAGGCATGAGGCGAATAGACAGTGGTAGGGCTTCTAAAGTGGCAGGAGGCGGGTAGGGGGGTGCAATTATTGATGTCGAAGATAGTGAGGGTGGAGTGGAATGGAGGTTTAGTGGTTTTTGCCCCAGTGCCGAGAGGGAGAGGGGCGGCGGAAGGGGAGGAGGGAGGTGGTTAGGGCGGCGGCACGGACCACCGAGAGGGAGAAGGGTGGCGGTGGTGGGGGCTAGCGTGAGGAAGAGGTGTGGCGGCATATGCGGCGGATCAAATTAGGGTTCCGCTAGGAAGAAAAGCCTGATACCATGTAGAAATGTATGATTGATATAAAATCCTCCTTAGGGTTTCATTCCTCAGAATGTCAATATATATAGATTACAAGTGAGTAAGACTAGGCCTGAGCCAATATGCCCATACACTATACAATATGTAAATTTGTAATCTATCACCCTCCTCTGCTAACTCCTGATGCGTCTTCATTTGCATGGTTATTTACGACCAACTCAACGGATTTCTAGAGCTCCAGTCTGATTTAGAGCAAATCATCCTTGGCTTCGTCTGGATTTCTCTCTTCAATTTTAGTTTGTACTAGTGTACTGGCCCGTGCTTAGGAATGTTCAGGTGGACCAATGGAATAGGGCCCCCAAATTTTTAGGGTCCAATAATTCACAGATTACCCAAGTATTTCATTAAAAAAAAATATTTCTTTCAAAGATACTAATTGTCGGCAATAGCTCAGCGGTGTAGGAGTACGCATGCGCGCCTTTGATTCCGGGTTCGATTCCTCAAAGACCCAAGAAACTAAGGGTGTTGAGCCCTTTTACTTTTTATTTGGTCGGCCTATTAATTTTCATTTGACAATTTCTTGTTTTTTACCTGTATTCCAAACATTTTGAAAGCATTTACTTAAAATAACTTGAATTTTAAATTAAATATAAGTTGTGTTAATCTCATTTTGACTATTATGTAAAGTTTGTAATTATATTTTAAGTTCAATATAATTAAATTTACAGATATTACAAAGTATTTTACTTCAAACATAATTGATTTGGAATCCAAACACTTTGAAAGTATTTATTTAAAATAACTTAATTTAAATTAAATACCATATAAGTTGTGTTAATCCCGTTTAGAATATTATGTAAAGTTTATAATTATATTTTAATTTTCATGTAATTAAATTTAAAGATGTTACAAAGTGTTTTATTTCAAACATAATTGATTTGGAATCCAAACAAACATAATCTACTTATGTATGTACTTTTAAGAACCACACAAATCCTCATTGGTTAAAAAAAGTGTTTAAAAAACAATTAATGACCATCTTATTCTTTAAAAAATTGATAAATTTAATATAAAATTTTATAAATATAGTAGTATTTTAGTTTCGAACTGAACCTCCAAAATGTTTGGCACGGCCCTGCTAGTGTACTATATGAAATCATTTGGAAAGTTTATACTCCGTATTATTTTGAGTCATTTTTAAAAAAATATTTATTTATTATATTTTTCACATGAAATTTATAGATTTATTTTATTTTATTAATCAAGTCATCTGAAGAATAGTGTTGGTCATATTTTCAAATCAAATACATGTAATTTACACAACACTGTTATTTGTAAATTATAATTTACTCAAGCATATTACTAATAGTTAATTAGGTATATGTATATATGATATTTTTTTTTTGGTAGTATATGTATGCATTTTATAACGTATAAGATTATGATTGATAAAAATGCAATAAAAATATTGCGCATCCTAGCTAGTCCAGCTTAACGTACGACAAATGATACATTGATGTAGTCTGGTTGCTGTAAGCCATCAAACGACTGTGGATTCACATTTGTCGCTCCAACCAATTGGACAAAACCAACCACAACCGCAACATACTCGAATTCGGATTGCGCCTTGTGGAACAACAATGAGAGCGTGCTGTGTTACGATTGCGATGCTTGCAAGGCAGGTGTGGTTCAGGACATCAAGGTCAAATGGAGGAAAGCCGCTTTCATAAACATAGCCTTGGTTGCATTTCTCTTCATAGTTCTCTCTTTTGGATGCTATTCAGTCCGGCGAAGTGATGACTACCGCCATCCCGGGCCTTAACCATGCCCTTCAATTCGGCTTATTGATCCTTGGGCGACCTCAAAAGTACTGTTGTTTGGAATTGGTTAGGTATGTATATACTTGCGTTATAATTTGGAATTGGTTTTCGTGTGTACTTCTCGGATTGCATTAAATGTGTTTTTTTTAATTAAATATTGGATATCGAATGGAAATTGTGTGCCCGCCAAAAAAAAAAGAGGAAATTGTGTGTGTATATTCGTGCTCCAAAAGGTGAAATCGATTACCCTGAGCGCCCCTCACTCCCCAGACGACGGAGATTGTAAGAGGAGGTAAATCATGGTGACTCAACCGGTAACAAGGACATGAGACCAGCACTCACGTCACACAAGGTGCCCCTTTCATTTGAGAGGTTGTTTATTACATTGTCGCTAGTGAGACTCGATCCTTGGTCCATGCTCCTAATGACACCCTTGTGACCGGTTGAGCTAAGCTCGTGTGGACATGTGTATATATTGGTAATTTGTCCCTTTGTGGTCTTGCAGTGGAAACAAAAGCTCATTGATTTGGGAGTAAAGTTTTTCCATTCTTCTACTTAGATGAAATAGGATTAGTTCGGCCGTTCGTATACTATATGATAACTTCAAATTGTCTCCAAATATTTTTGTCTTCCTGTAAAAATGGAGCAATTTGAGTCATCCACTCAGTTTTGCTCAATCTCATCGACAATTACTTTCCGAAACCTCTCAAGAAAAAAAATCATGAATCCCAAATTAACGGATTAGTGTAATCGAGCTTATCCATGTGGTTCACTGTTGGGCAAACCAATGTGCAGAGGATCGCTTAATTTGCCCATTTATAATTAAAGATCATATATATAAATATATGGAGTATCATATATGCAGGTAAGCATGTGCGTCTTAATTTGCAAGATTGCGAGGACTTATTGAATCAATAATGAAAGCACATAGGTAAAGTGATCAATTCACAAAGTCGTGAGCAAATTCTAAATAACCGATTGCGGGTGAAAACTTATGGTTCAATTCATTTTCATTCAACTCAGGGATGTTCTTTTAGAAGGCATGATGAATCTAATGACTCACATTATCAATGTATGTTGTTGATTTGATTAAGCTTCTAGCTTCCTATAATGAAAATGTTACTCAGATTATTTTAGATAATGCTCCTAACTTTACTAAGTATATAGTACCTTCTATCCAAAGGAGATTCTACGAGTCATTGCTAGCAAAGTACGGAGTAAGAACGGAGAGGACATAGGTTATTCAAAGTTTTGTATTATATATTGTCGATGAGGCTTGAAATGAATCTAAAAGAAAGCAAATGACTCTTGTATATATTGAGATTTTTTTATAAAGAGGGTTTTATACAAGAGCATTTCTTTGATGTTTCTCCTGTTTCAAATATTGCAGCTAGAACCCTAAAGAATGAAATATGTGTCATTCTCTCTCGTCATTCACATGGTGATCAGAATATTCGCGAACAATGGTGTGATGGAGCTAGCAATATGCATGGCGAGTGGAAAAGGCTACAATCATTATTTCTTTAATGATGTTCTATATGCATACTACGTGCATTGCTTTGCACATATGTTGCAATTGGCTTTAGTTGCTTCTTCAAGAGAGGTAATTCCAGTCCATCAATTTTTCACTAATTTCAATTTTGTTATCAATGTGGATATTGCTTCTGCTTAAACACCATGATAAGTTGCAAGATGCTCAATTAGAAGACATTGCATATTTTTTTTATCTATTGATGGACTTTAAGGTAGAAAGGGAGCAAACCAGATAGACACATTGACAAGGCTTGGAGATACTCGATGGAGTTCACACTTTCTTTCTTTATGTAGCCTAGTGAGGTTATATGATCCAAAAATTGTGGTGCTTGGGAAAATTGAGAAAGGAAGCTCCCATTATTCTCAACGGGGTGATGCTAATGATGCTTTTGATATGGTGCATTCATTTGAATTTGTGTTCATTATGCATTTGATGAAGGAGATCATGGGCATCACAAATGATCTTTGTCTAGCATTGTAAAGGAAAGACCAAGACATTCTAAATGCAGTGTATTTAGTTTCAGATTCGAATGCACTAATCCAAAAGTTAAGGGAAGATGGATGGAAAAGTTTTCTTGATTTAGTCCTTTCATTATGTGATAAATTTGATATAGATGTACTTGATTTAGGTGCTCTTTATTTTGAAGGCCAAAGTCGTCGATGGAAAAGGGATGTTACGACGGAGCATCATTTCCATGTTGATATATTTCTTGATGTTGTTGATGTCCAATTGCAGGAGCTTAATGGTACGTTTGGAGAGTCTTCTATATGGAACTCTTAACACTTAGCAATGCTTTGGATCCCAGAAATGGATACAAGTCATTTGATATTGATTCCATATATGTGCTAGTTGAGAAGTATTATCTATATTACTTTACTGATCAAGATAAAGTTAATTTAAGATACTAGTTGATGTCATTTGAGATTGATGTGCATAGCCATTCAGAATTGAAATCTTTGTCTTCCAGAACTATGTCGGATGTTATTGGAGACTGGAAGGGGAAATAGGCATGATCTTATTGATAGATTAATTTGACTTATATTGATCCTTCCCATGTCTACAACAACTAGTGAAAAAGCTTTTTCAACAATGGAGATAATTAAAACAAGGCTTATAAATAGAATGGAGGATGACTTTTTAGCAGATAATATGACAGGTTACATTGAGAGGGATATTGTTAGGAGTATTGATTCTGATTGAGAGGGATATTGTTAGGAGTATTGATAATGCATATTTTATATAAGCATTATAGGTAGGTCTTACTGCAATTAGAGAGTCCATAATGCATGTTTTAGAGTTAATTCGTATCTTGATAATTTATATTCAAAAACTCAGAATCTACACATTTTATTGGTTAATTTCAGGATTAGAGATTCACGCTTGGAAGGAGTAATGTTGGTGGAGAAAACATGGAGCAAATGGACTAAGAAGAGCTAAGTAACAAGAGTGGAAATGAAGAACATGGAGAAACTCCATCTTTAAGGTTCTGAGAAGTAGGAATTAGCTTCCGAGGTCTTCATGATAGTCGTAGTCCTTGAAAATATCTTTCCAACGCATATTCATATGCGTCAATCGGACGAACGACGACTCTAAAAAGTGCATTACAAGTTCAGTCTGTCGAAGCTGTCAAACTGTATGAGCGGCGCCCGCCGGTCTCGCTGTTTTCGGATCTGCCCAATGTGGCCTAAGTCTATCTTTATGGAAACTTTTATCTATTCTTCCTAGGGTTTTTGGCCGACTTCTTTAGCTTTATATATATATTATACCTATTCTCAGCCGTTTGAGGCAACCATCTCAGACCTAATTTCATACTCCATCCGTCCTAAAATACATGGTCTTTTAGACCATTGCACATTAATTAAGGAAACATATTTATATTTAAATCTCATTATTATTATAGAGGGGGGAACTCTTAAATTTTACTTATTATTGTACTTTTTTAGGGGTAATAATTACTCTCCCAACCTAAAAGCCCATCTATTTTTGACAAAAGTTCAAGGCCTAAAAGACCATGTATTTTAGAACGGATGGAGTATTAACATAAAGAGAGATGATAGGATTTAAGTTTAGGGATTCAAAGGTACGTTATGCATACCTAGAACTCTTGTGGTTTTGCTATAATTCAAAACTTGGTTTGATTAATTTGTAAGACTTGATTTCTATCTATTCTATGTTTGAATGATTCAATGTCTTTGTTCTTCAATTGATTGATTGCATATATTCCCTCTTGATTAACTACCTTGACGGAATTTGCTCTCTTGCTAAGGTTTGATTACTTCTTGCAATTTGATTGAATGTAAGTAGCAAACATAATCAATCGATCCCGTGAAAGCATCGATTGAGTGTTTGTGGGATATTGACAAGTGTGCGTTATCAATTTTATTGATTATGGTTAGGGAGTTGCGCCTCTATGTTTAATTGTTTATGTTATTGGTATAGTTTAATTGCCAAAGATTTGGAGTGATCCAAGGTCGGATGAATCAAATAAGGGTATATAGAATAGAGTCAAGGATTAATGACCTAACCAATGTTGCGAATTGTATGCGAAACTACACTCTACTCTTCTATCTTTTATTCGCTCTACTAACCTTTATCATCATCTATTTGTTTTCCTTATTATTTATCTTCATTCATATTCCTATTATATCTTTATTATCATAATTGATAAATACACATTGCATAGAAATACTTGTTTCTCTATGGGTTCGACCCCTTACTTATCTGCTATACTAGGTTGCTAGCTAGTTTGGGTTATTATTACTTTTGGCGTGCTGAAATCCAACACCATTCATTCACAAAGTATTGATTCTAATCTCTTTATTTTTTAGTGATGCTATTAGGAAGATTCCAAAACGGCTATTGATAGGATGATTTATGCAAAATTGCATAACAAGCCATTTTCTATTTTATAAAATATTTATGAAATGGATCGAGAACAGAAAGAAAAACTTACTTACCTATGTTCATCCTAATACTCAATTTGTTCAATCTTAATCTCGAAAACATATTTTTGAATTGTATCGAGTAACGATCAAAGCAACATCATCAATTATTTTATCTAGCGATTCTCATTTCTAGTTGAAAGGAAAACAATATTCAACTGACAAACTACTATCAAGAATTCATGATTCGACTCAAAACTCCCAAATTGAAAGTAGTTAAGAACAATCAACTAACAAACCATTTCAATGAGAAAATCTCAAAAACCTCAAATTCAAAATTCATTCAAAATAAGCCTCTAGAATTGAACCCTTCAAAATTCTCCAGCAATGCTCAATAAATCCAAAAGGAAAATTGAAAATCAAATTGAGGGTAAAAAAAGGTAAACATGCATTTGCGAAATCAAATTATGATCGATATTGAAAATAAAACGTGCTTAACATCAAAATCTGGATTTATCGGTTGATAGACAAAGTTGGACAAAGATCTGAAATTGAAAAGAAGATTACTTGTAGAGAAAAGTAGAAATTCTCCGCAGAACAAAGGACGGCGAGGAGTTTCATAGTAACGCAAGATTGCTTTCGGAGAAAGATAAGTATAAACAATGAAGTAGTAGGAGATCTCCGAATTCTGGAAGAGATGATGTAACCTCGATAGCCGGCGATGAGCCTCTTGTGTCACATCGGTAGCAATCATCGGGGCTCCAACGTCAACTCGGCAGCCATAGACGTGATTCTTGTATCAGCTTGGAAACCAGAAACAAGGTGTCTAGGCCCTCTTGTCCTGTCTCTCCCCATCCGATCAGTTCGAAGTCTCCAGTTTGTTCATCTTTTAGGGTTTGTTATTTTAGTTTTTAATTAAATTGCTTCGTTAATTAATTTAGATTTACTTCAATTTAAGAAGATTTAGATTGTTTGAGTACTGTCAAATTGGATTGGTTCGGTTTTGGGTGGATGTACATGAATTATGATTGATTAATTAATGGTGTATTTGCACAATTTTGCAGTTTTGGACCTTCAACCGTGAAACAGAACGGAGATAATTGAGAAAACATTTATGAGATAATGTGTTGTTAATTATTCTCTCGAATAGAAATGGTGCTCCACAATGATCAACGAGGGAAAGGAGAAGCTTGCATATACTCAACGAGGTGATGGAGATCTCTTTAAGGGGTTTCAGATAAAGAACTTGTGTGCAATTTCGTTGAAAAATATCTTGTCAATAGTCCTTATGTTTATGATCTGGGAATCCAATTGAAACGAAGAAATGTGGAAGGAATTGAAGAAGATAGAAATCAAGATGCAATTGGGATTTCATTCCCTCAAGTTGTCTGTTACAGAGTACAGAGGTGGCCTTTTATAAGCGCTCCTACTCAACTACCAAACACACCCTCACTGTACACGTGGCACACATCTAGCTAGGCCTAGCTCACACCAACCCCCCCCCCCCCCCCCCCCCCCCCCCAAGTTGGACTTGGGGGTGTATCCACCAATCCCAACTTGAATGATAAGGACCTATGTTGAACCTCACCTAAGGGCTTGGTAAGTATATCAACAAGTTGTAGTGAGGATTGAACATGAGCAGTCTGCCAAATTCCTTCATCAATGCGCTCACGAATGTAGTGGCAATCGATGTTGAGATGTTTGGTGTGTTCATGATAGACAGGATAAGCAGCAATGTGTTGAGCCGCCTTATTGTCACAAAAAAGAGTAACCGACATTGGAATAGAAATTGACAGATCACAAAGCAACCCAGTAATCCACACAACTTCATTAGCAAGAGATGACATACATCTGTATTATGATTCATCACTTGACTTTGACACGGTCTTTTGCTTCTTGGTTTTCCAAGAGATGAGGGAAGAACCAAAAAACACACAATAACCGAATAGAGAGCGAGTAGAAAACTGGCAAGCTCCCCAATTAGTATCACTGTAAGCTGCTAAGGAAAGAGAACAATCACTCGGATAAAACTGGCCCCAATTGATAGTGTGTTTCAAATACCTGACGACATGTAAAGCAGCTTGCATATGAGGAATTCTTGGAGAACTGAGAAATTGGCTCAGGTATTGGATGAAATAAGAAAGATCTGGTCTGGTCAAATTCAAATACAATAATCTGCCAATCAACTGTCTATATGACTCAGGATTAGGTAACAACTCTCCCTCGTCAATAGACAACTTCAATCCTCTAGGCAAAGGGAATCTTGCAGCCTTGCACTCAACCATGCGAGTGTCAGTGATAATATTTGCAATGTACTTCCTCTTATTTAAAAGCATTCCCCTCGATGGCCCGGCCACTTCAATGCCTGAGAAGTATCTAACCAAACCAAGATCCTTTATAGTAAAAGCTTTATGCAACAAAGCCTTACTATGTTGAATGAAAGCAGAATCAGAACATGTGATCAAAAGATCATCAACATATACAACAACTATAGTTTGAAGACCTGCCTGATCCCGAATAAACAAGGAGTAATCATGCTTAGATTGAACAAAACCAAAATAACATAAGAAATTTGACAGCTCCAAGTTCCATTGTCGAGAAGCTTGCTTCAAACCATATAAAAGCGTTTGTAATTTGCAAACCTATCCCGGGTGTCCAGTAACAAACCCTTCAGGAGGCTTCATGTAAACATCCTCATCAAGAAATCCATGCAAAAAAAGCATTATTAATATCCAATTGATGCACATTCCACCCCTTAGCAGTTGCTAAAGCAAGCACCAATCTGACAGTAGTAAGCTTGTCAACAGGAGAGAAAGTGAGCTTGTCATCTTTATCTTTGACTTGTGTAAAACCCTTAGCCACAAGTCTGGCTTTAAACCTCTCTACTGATCCATCAGGTTGAAATTTTACCTTCAAGATCCACTTACAACCTATAACTCTCTTATCCTTGGGCAAATCTGTAACAATCCAAGCCTGATTCTTTTGCAATGCATCAATTTCCTTTTGCATTGCTTCCATCCATCTTTGGATCCTTTGAAGCCTCTTTGAAAGAGGTTGGTTCCCTAATATCCATCATGGCATGAAAAGATGCCACATATTCTTGAGAGAAACCATCCAAGTCAAACAATTGTCTGATCATGAAAGAAGCTGATTGAGATGATGTTGCTGGCAATGTAGGGTAAACAAAATCTGTCAATAAAGCAAGTGCATGTCTCTGTCTGTTAGACCTCCTTAATGGTGGGACAGGCTCATGCACAATGTAACTTTGGAAAAAGGAAATTCAGTCTCTCTAAAGACTACATCTCAACTGAAAAACAGCTTGTTATTCTCTAAATCAAGGAGTTTATAGGCTTTAACATTTCCTTGATATCCCAAGAAAACACTTCTGACAGCTTATTGACCAAACTTGTCCTTGATAGCTATCCTTTTCTTACCAAAACACAGGTATCCAATGACTCTAAGATCCTGGTAAATGTAACACCCCCTTCTGTAAACGAGGGAATGTTGCAGCGCTAGTGATTACTCGGACTTTAAGGTCTTTGTAACCACCTTAGGCTTATAGGGACATGCTACCATGCTCCAATAAACAAGATGATAACAAAATAAAATACAAATAGCGGAAGACTTGAAATATAATAAATCTTTATTTTATAAACTCATGATTCAAATTACAATATCTGATACATCAAAACATTACAACGGAAGACTTTGTAAAAATTAACACTTAAATATCTGTACAATATTTTCTGATGAACTTTAAATAATAAAACCTTGAAAATAAAATGTCTTCTTAAATTTTCCTCAACTTCTCTTCGGACACTTGACCTCAACCTGCGAACTAGAGACTGGGGAATTGTAAGAAGACAAAGAACCCCTAGCCGTCCAAACAAAGGACGGTTAGTTCGTGAGAACTAGCAAGTGACGGCTCGAAAACTGGGACTACTTCAGATTTATACTCATTGACCTTTAATGGTATGAATTTAAACACGAATGCGATTATTAGAGTATTTTAGATGGGCTAATAATTTGATGGAACAAATGTTATGACACGGATAATCCCGAAGGATTGAATAACATAAGAAGTGGGTGACAAGCACCCTTAAGAACCATATCCTGAGTACGGATGGGATATGAAGCTTGAATTAATTGTGATCACTGTAAAACCAAATATCTATCACACACTTCACTCACTTTCCTCGAGTTGGATAGCTTAAACACAACTTTACACGACGTTATACATGTTAACACTTTGATATAGTTTACACACTTCACAACACACACTTTGATAGGTTACACACTTCATTCGACACACATCTCTTAATTACAATTAACAATCATAGGATACCGGTCCCGCTCTCAATAGCGGATAACGACCTAAAACCTTTTTATTTGGTAGTGTAACATTCCGATAGATAATATAGGCGCGTTCGGAATGTGTTAGTTTCATGAAACTTTTAGACCGGAGAATAACGGCTCCGACCTGACTCTACCATGTCACTTTCATTTAACTTTACACATTACACGGTTCACTTTACTTTGCATTGATTGATATGTTTTACTTGAATTGATCTTGATTCAGCTGAGTTCCGATCGTAACACACAATCCTCACATTCTCACTATTGATTAATGACTTATCTTACGTGATCACACATTACAAAAGTAATCCATATTATTTAAAGGTAACATGGATACCAAATAGAATAAAATAAAATAACGGATGGAAACATCAACGAAAAAACATGTTCCATACCTAACCATATTTTAGCATGAAAGAACAATAATAAATCATGCTTTAAAGAAATTGTGGGAAACTATGTTATTATTTTATATTAAGGTCAAATAATAACCTTACCCAATTATACTTGCCAAATCCAAACTGGCGATTAAATAAATTACACAAGACGGGTGAATTGTAATTCATTTTATTCAACTTGACAAGCAACCAAAGAAAGGAAAACAACTAGACACGAAAGCACCGAAATGAGCAGAAAGGCTCGGAAAGTCACTTGCCTTTTTCGCCTTGTTGGATTTCGATACCAACTATGGACTTCAAAGACATGGTGACGGATTTGAATAAATTGGCAACGGATCTACACACATAAATTACGAGACACGAAGAAGAATTTAATAAATTGGTATTATTATTGTTTTTATAAACAGATTGACTTATTTAATTCGAAGAAATATCGAATTAATTAAAAGTCAAAAGATAATACCAATATACGATCCTCTTCACGACCTTCTCGGAATATGGGTGTTGGATTTTGAGATAACCCCTGCGAATTTTAAGATTTAACGCGTGTTAGATACATTCTAAAACTGAGGGTTAATCTTTATAATTTCCGAATTGAACTAGGGGCATATGTTACCAAAACTGAAAGTTTGGGAGGTTTTGTATAATTAAACCAGCCCCTTCTTCTTTCCCCAACCCGTGGCTACTGTACACCCGTTACACAGCTCCCTCGCCTACAACTGGTGGCGCGGCTGCAGCAGCTCGACTAGGCTCGGTGGCGCTCGCTCTGGGTGGTGGTGATGCCAGCGAAGGGCGGCGAGGCTCCCGGTGGTCTTGGGCGGCGACGGCAGAGCTTCGGGCGACTACGACATCGGTGACCTCAAATTTGAAATTTGGGGGTTTTCGATTGGAGTTGATTTGGGATAAAATGTTTGATGGAAAATGTTCCTAGGTGAATTTAGAACTCGATCAAACTAATTCTGAGCTCTACCTCATTCAGAAATGGTAGTTATGGGGGTCGCCATGGGAGAACCCCTTTTGTCCAATATGAAAATTTTGTAACCGAAACTTGCATTTGAATGCCTCTTTATCACCCTCTTGATTGTAGGAATCAATTCGTGCATTCAGTCTGAGATAATGGTGACGTTTCCCTCATGAAACCATCCAAAAATAAATTTTGGGGTTTTAGAATTTGGATGGATTTTGGGTTAGATTCATCAACAAAACCACGAATTGATTAGTTAGTAACGTTCCACATGGAGTTTTAGATAAGATTTGTGTTTAAAACGTCTCAAATTGAAGCTGAAATTGAAGAATCACCATTAAAGGTCATTAAAGTGTGGGAGGGAGAAGGAGAAGAAGCAAACCGGTTATGATCCGGTTCTATGTACCCAAAACCGGTTATGATCCGGTTCTATGTTTATCCGCTTATATATCCTATCCCGGTTTTGACCCGTTTTATTTTTATTTTGTAAAGGAGAGTTTTTTAAGCAATAAATAACACAATGATATTAATTTAATTATTTCATTTTAAATAGGTAAAATATTTATCTAATTCAAAATACATTTAATAACCACTAACATAGTAATATCTTTTATAAATTTATACCACATCCATATTATATTTTATCCTCTTGGAATATTATAAATAATCATTGTCTAGTTTATTCATAATAACATTTGAGACATAAAAACAAATTATTATTATTAGGATGAAGTCATCCTTAAACTTATAATTATAAGTAACATTAATATGATAAGTCGGGTTATAATTCATAATATTTTTACATACAAGGTATCACAAAGAGTATTGAAATAATTTAATTAGTAATACCCCTTTCAAAAATAATGAATTCACACCAACCATTACATTTGTAAAATTACTTATTTTATAAAAATAATATTAATAATAATGATGATAATGCTAATGCTTTACTTTAGTTAAAATGAGTTTCACGATTAATGTCAAACAAGATTTTATGTTCTAAATAGTAAGAACCGAATACGATATATATTTTATACAAATTCTATGACTGCTTTTATATCAAAATTTTAACCTTATTTTTATTTAAATAAAAATAGAAATACCCAAAAATACTTTGGGGTATTTCATATCTCCCCCCTTAAAAGTAAGTTTCGACCCGAAACTTGGACAAGGAAAAGAGTAGGGAGAAAGGATATGAAAAAGTAGATTGTGTAATCGGAAGCTTTGTTATCATGTACGAGGTTATGGATGGATCCTTAATACTCGATATAATAAACACCGTTAATTTGATGGAGAGAATTGGTGTCAGTACTCACTAACTGACTTGGGTCCCTTGTTGCCAATTGTGGAGAACAACCATGCACAGAGATGAAACTTGCAAATGATATACTTGAACACTTCGATGTTAAGATTTAATATTTTATGGTTAAGTGAGTACGTTATGCTATGGCATTGCTCAAAGAGCAAAACAACCTAATTACTTCCATTGTAATTAGTTGTTCACCGAACTCATCCTGGCTAAAGTCTGAGAGTTATTTATCCTACAATTGCCTCTTAACTTAGGCCTAACCACGTACGATTGAGATATACACTTTTCAAAGATTTTTTTTTAACACTTCTGACGATCGATATATTAAATTTGGTGCAAGTTAGATAACTCTTATCACACAATGAACATGGTCTCCCAGTCTACCCTTGGCTTTCTTCTCAACCCAATTTGACTTCCTTTACCAGGTTACCAAATGGTCGCGCGTTTGTTTCAAAGGCAACCACTATAGGCAAAACTGGTATCCTAATCATTGTCCAGTTTATTCATAATAACATTTGAGACATAAAAACAAATTATTATTATTAGGATGAAGTCATCCTTAAACTTATAATTATAAGTAACATTAATATGATAAGTCAGGTTATAATTCATAATATTTTTACATACAAAGTATCACAAAGAGTATTGAAATAATTTAATTAGTAATACCCCTTTCAAAAATAATGAATTCACACCAACCATTACATTTGTAAAATTAGTTATTTTATAAAAAAATATTAATAATAATGATAATAATGCTAATAATGCTAATGCTTTACTTTAGTTAAAATCAGTTTCACGATTAATGTCAAACAAGATTTTATGTTCTAAATAGTAAGAACCGAATACGATATATATTTTATAGGGTTTTTTTGCTAAGTAGCCATTTTGGGTCCAATTTTGAAGACATAGGACACAAGGGTGGCAATATTAGGTAATAGTCCATAATTTCCAATTTTGCCCCTACCTTTATTTTTTCTCATCTCCCCCAAATTAAAAAAGGAGGAAACAGATCTGGCCATGGTATCCATTGAAGGCTCCTCCGCGCTCCCCTCCGAGCTTCCATGGCTGCCTCCCGCTCTCTCAGATTTCGATCTATCCGGAGCCTCCTCTTCCCAGCCTCCTTACGCTTAGACTAGGCGAGGATGGCGCCAATTTCGACGGCGGAATTGAAGCCCAACCGAGCTCCCCTCCGAGCTTCCATGGCTGCCTCCTTACGCCATTGAAATTGCGGTTCCAGAACATCGGGGGGAGAGAGGAAGCAATCGAGCGCGTCGGATGCCTTTGCTCGAAGGCATCCGATCTGGACATGGATGCTCGAAGCGAGATCTGGCCATGGATGCTCGAAGCGAGATCTAGCCATGGATGCTCGAAGCGAGATCTGGCCATGAGAACCACTTAGCAGCCCCTGTTCAAGCACTCGTCTCGGTGTTTCAGATCATTCTTCGACAAAATAAACACAACGATGCTGAAGTAGAGATTGCACTCGTCAGTTTGATAGGTCATACGCGTCAAACGGAGCTCTGTGTAAGGAGAACGAGTCGTCGGAAGATCAGTGAAAACCACTGTTGAATCTGCTCGAGATGGGGGAAGAAGAAGACTAATTACGCAAAACCTCCCAGAATTTCTGTTTTTATAAAATATGCCCCTGTGTTAATTTCTAAAATTTCAGAAATTATCCCGCAATTATAGAAGTTGTTCTAACTCGCATAATCTCTTTTAAAAAAATAAAAATGTAACTATTATTGTCACCATGATAAAAACAAAGTCATAGATACTGTCATCACTATAAAAACGTGGTCGTAGACACTGTAATCAAAGGGAAATCTTATAGGGGCTAATGAGAAACCAAAATGCATGTGGTGACAGTTCTCCTATAACATATGAATGGTTAAGATGGTCATAGATGTTGTAAGCAAAATAAAAATAGGATCATAGACACTGTAACCACTATAAAAACACGGTCAAATACACTGTAATCAAAAGGAAATCCCTATAGACGATGTAACCAAAATAAAAACAACTTTATAGACATTGTCTCCACTATGAAAAAAGGTTCATAAACACTATAATCAAAAGAAAATCCTAGGAAAAGGGAAGCACAAACCCTATAAGGGCTAATGAGAAGCCAAAATACATGTGGTGACAGTTGTTCTCTAATTTCTAATTTCTAGTTTTTTAGATTTTTTTAAATTAGTGTCACCAAAATAAAAATAAATAAAAATGTAACTACTATTGTAACCACTATAAAAAAAACAGTGTCATAGCCACTGTCACCACTATAAAAACCAAGTCATAGACACTGTAATCAAAAGAAAAACCATAGGACAACGGAAGCACAAACCCTATAGGGGCAATGAGAAACCAAAATACATGTGGTGACAGTTCTCCTATAACATATGAATGGTTAAGAGGGTCATAGATGCTGTAAGCAAAATAAAAATAGGATCATAGACACTGTAACCACTATAAAAATACGGTCAAATACACTGTAATTAAAAGGAAAACCCTATAGACGATGTAACCAAAATAAAAATAGCTTTATAGACACTGTCACCACTATGAAAAAAGGTTCATAGACACTGTAACCAAAGAAAAATCATATAGACGTTGCCACCACTATAAAAACATTATCATAGACACTGTAATCAAAGAGAAATCATATGATAAAGGAAGCACAACCCCTATAGGGCCAATGAGAAGACAAAATAAATGTGGTGACAGTTCTGCTCTAATATATGAATGGGTAAGAGGGTCACAGACGCTGTAGTCAAAATAAAAATAGGGTCAAAGACACTGTCACCACTATAAAAACAGGGTCATAGACACTGTAACCAAAGAAAAATCATATAGACGTTGCCACCATTATTAAAACAGAGTCATTGACACTGTCACCACTTTAAAAACGGGATAATAGACACTGTAATCAAAAGAAAACCCTAGGACAAAGGGAGACACAAACCCTTTAGGGCCTATGAGAAGTCAAAATACATGAATGGGGTAATACATGAATGGGTAAGAGGGTCATAGACACTGTAATCAAAATAAAAACAGTGTCATAGAGTCATAGCCACTGTCACCACTATAAAAACCAAGTCATAGACACTGTAATAAAAAAGAAAACCCTATAGATGATGTAACTAAAATAAAAACAGCTTTGTAGACACTGTCACCACTATTAAAAAAGGTTCATAGACACTGTAATCAAAGGAAAACCCTAGGAAAAGAGAAGCACAAACCCTAAAAGGGCTAATGAGAAGCCAAAAGAACATGTGATGTACAGTATGGTTTAGGGTTTAGGGTTAAGTCTTTAGGGTTTAGGGCCATGGCCCTAAACCCTAAATCCTAAACCCTAAACCCTAAAATGTTAAGTACAGTACGTCGTTAAGAGATGATTGTTGTCACCAAATGGAAAACCCTAGGACAAGGGAAACACAAACCCTATAGGGGCTAATGAGAAGCCAAAATAAATGTGATAACAGTTCTCCTCTAATACATGAATGGGTAAGAGGGTCATAGATGTTGTAATCAAAATAAAAATAGTATCATAACCACTGTCACCACTATAAAAACATGGTCATAAACACTGTAATCAAAGGGAAATCATATGATAAGGGAAGCACACACCCTATAGGGGCTAATGAGAAGCCAAAATAAATGTGTTGACAATTCTCATCTAATACATGAATGGCTAAGAGGGTCATAGACACTGTAATCAAAATAAAAACAGTGTCAAAGCCACTGTCACCACTATAAAAATAAAGCCATAGACACTGTAATCAAAAGGAAAACCCTATAGACGTTGTAACAAAAATAAAAACAGCTTTATAGACACTGTCACCACTATGAAAAAAGGTTCATAGACACTGTAATCAAAGGAAACCCCTAGGAAAAGGGAAGCACAAACCCTCTAAGGGCTAATGAGAAGCCAAAATACATGTGATGACAGCTCCGCTCTAATATATTAATGGGTAAGATTCTCATAGACACTGTAACCACTATTAAAATAAGTTCATAGACACTTGTAACCAAAAGAAAAACCATGTGAATAAGGAAGCACAAACCCAAAAGGGGCTAATAAGAAGCCAAAAGAGCATGTGATGTACAGTATGGTTTAGGGTTTAGGGTTAAGTCTTTAGGGTTTAGGTCAAAATGTTAAGTACAGTACGTCGTTAAGAGATGATTGTACGTTGTCACCAAATGGAAAACCCTAGTACAAGGTAAACACAAACCCTAAAGGGGCTAATGAGAAGCCAAAAGACATTTCTCCTCTAATATATGAATGGGTATGAGCCTAGGAGGGTCATAGACGATGTAACCAAAATAAAAATAAGGTTATAGACAATGTCACCACTATAAAAAAAAAAAGGGTCATAGACACTGTAATCAAAGGAAACCTCTATAGATGTTGTAACCAAAATAAAAACAGGGTTATAGACACTGTCATCACTAAAAAAAATGGTCATAGATGTTGTAATCAAAATAAAAACAGGGTGTCACCACTATAAAAAGAAAAGGGTAAAAGACATTGTTACCATTATAAAAACATGGTTATAGACACTGTAACCAAAATAAAAACAGGGTCAACACTGTAATCAAAGGAAAACCCTATAGACGTAACCAAAATAAAAATAGAGTCATAGCCACTGTCACCACTATAAAAACAGGACAATAAACACCGTAATTCCGTCTAAGATGTATTTAGTTAACATAATTATAAGTTCATTCGATCTCAATACTATTGATTCTCCAACAACGGGCCTACACGGCAAAAAACCACCAATTCCGATTCAATCAATCGAAATAATCAAATTCGAGCTTCTATACCATTCCAAAACATCTAAATTCCATCTGGATGAATTCAGTCACAAACATTTCATTTGATCTCTTTGCTTTGATAAGTTCATCGGATCTACAGAGCAAAAATACAACCAAACATCAAATTAGAAAAGAGCACATGACTCAAAACTCAATTGAATTAATGATTAAAAAAGAACATATAGCAACACTAAGCACTAGCAGCAAAACTAAAATCAAGTAGCATCAGCAGCAACTGGGCTCGTTTGTAGCAGTAGCAGCAAAAGATGCGCTTAGCAAAATCAATTTGCGAGGAATTAAAAAATGCGCCTGCAAAATTGAGTTGAGTTGCTTTCATGGCGGAACGCTGCTTTCATGGCGATGGAGGCGTCTGGCCTGCTATGGAAGAACGCAGCTGCTTTCATGGCGGAACAAGAGGGAAGAAGATGACTGGAAGGAGGAATTGATTAGGTTTTCAATCTCATCGATGTCGGACTGGGAACTGGAGCGAAGACGATGGAGTCGGAGGCGCTGCGGCGGGGACGGCGGAGCGCATCAACGACGGGAGAGGGGCTTCCTCTCCTTCTCTATGGGCGTAGAGCAGATCTGTGGAGAGGTGTTCCTATGGCTGAAGAGATGGATCGATCGATCGATATGCTTCTAAACAGATGGATTGATCCATCAATTTATATAATCCATAGGTACAGGTGCCCGAAGAAGGTACAGGTGACAATCGATCGAGACCATGACCAGCCGATATCTTTTTCTGGACGGAGCGTGGACGAAGCGCGGAGAGAGAGGTCCGATTCTCAGATCTGGAAAACAACCGAATGAAAGGATAAATTAAAGGGGAGGGTAAAGGTGGTATTATGAAAATATTTTGGCCATTTACTAGCAAAGAAAAGCCTTTAGGACATTTAGTAATTGGTCCAAAGGCCGAAGGCCTTTGGACCAAATTACTTCTATTTTATACAAATTCTAGGACTTCTTTTATATCAAAATTTTAACCTTATTTTTATTTAAATAAAAATAGAAATACCCAAAAATACTTTGGGGTATTTCAATAATAAGCAGGCTTCTTATATAATATTTCAAAAGGGACTTTCCAATTCAAAACTGAACTTGGAAGTTAGTTGATGATATGAGTAGCTGCAGTAACACAGTCACTCCAGAATCTAATTGGGAGACTTGAATGCAGTCTTATAGCACAAGCAGTCTCTATTAAATGCATGTCTCTAGGCTCAATCCTTCCATTCTGTTGAGGCACTCCAGGAATGCTTTTCTGATGCACAATTCCTAACTCAGCAAATAACCTTTGACATGTCTTCTGAATGAATTCAGATCCATTGTCACTTCTCACAATGTTAACTGTGCAATCAAACTGATTGTGCACAGATGCTATAAATCCCTTTATAGTAGTGAAAAATTGGACCTTGGATGACAAAAGATAAGTCCAAGTGTATCTGCTATGATCATCAAACACAGTCAGAAAATAACGAGCTCAGTCATGAGCAGTCACTCTATATGGTCCCCAAACATCAAGGTGAACAAGATGAAAAATACTTTAAACCAAAGATTCACTTCTATTAAAGGGAAATCTGTGATGTTTTGCCAGAATACAACTATCACAAAAGAAATCTTTACAATTCAAGTTCTTAAACTGAGCCAAGTGCATAAGCTTGGATATAGAACTATGGCCTAGTCTTGCATGAACAATTTCTAATTCATGACAATCCTTAGCCTTTATGGAGTGGCTAAGAGCCTTTATTGAATCAAAAAGACCATCAATTAGCACCTCCAGTATAACATCAACATTTTCTGTCTTGATGATGTACAGACCACTGATTTTGTCTCCTCTCCCCACAAATTTCTTAGTGGTAAGGTCCTGAAACAAGCATTGATCAGCCGTTAATATGGCTATCAATCCAGTCTCCTCAAATTATGATTGAAAGAAGGAACATATAACACATTCTTAAGCCCAAGACTCGAATTGAATTTAACAGGCCCCATTGTGTCAACAAATATGATTGAATCATCAGGTAAAGCAATCTGTATGGTCTTAGCAAGCCTGTGTTTATTCTTGAGCACATTGAAATCATATAGTATATGATCAGTAGCTCAAGTATCCACTATACAAAAATCTTTCCCATCTATTTTTTTCAATCATCTAAGCTTTAGAAAGATTGTAGTTACTTGAAAAATGAGTAGCAGTAAAGCAATCATCACTCTCAATTTGTATATGCTTCCCTTTCATCATCTTTATCACCTCTCTGCACACAGCATTGACAAGGCCATTATTATACCGATTCTCTTTTCCCATGTCCAAAGGAGAATCACTAAAACCCTGCACATCCACTGAATTAGCAGACGACCTAGAGTTTTACTTTCCCTTTGAGCATTTTTCTTTGTCTGGATAACCATGCAATTTGTAACACGAATCCCTCTGGTGGCCTTTGTTTCCACAAAAGTCACACTTTGAGAATCAATGGAGCTTGTAACAAGTATCTCTTATGTGTCCCTTGTTGCCACAAAAATCACATTTCTTAAAGTAATCACGCTGTTTCTTGGTCTCACTTTCCCTCTTCCAGTTATAAGACTGATTTCTTCTCGCATTAAAAGCAACAACATCATCTCCTTGCTTGGACTGTGATCCAGATTTCACACTCGGTGTGCCTCCACATTGCTCAACCTGATTAACAATATAGAAGGCACGATTCAAGTTTGGCATTGGATCAATTGCCAGTACTTGATTTCTTGCAGAATCATATTCATCATTCAGTCCCATTAGGAACTGCACACATCTAGCTAGGCCTAGCTCACACCAAACAACCGACACCCGAGTACACCTAGCTAAGCTTGTCCATAATGTTATTCTGTTTTTACGCATTAATTAATGTCCTATTAGCGATTAGCTCCAATACCCATGTCCTAACTCCTAATTAACGACCACACAAAACTACAAAATTACTTTTATACCCGTAAAATGTTAAGAATTAGAATTTGCTTCAAATTTTAAGTTTGTCTACACAAAGATATATGAATGCACATCAAAACCAGAAGTTTGGTCAGTTTTCAAATGGAGTCTTCGTGCAAACTATAGTAAAAAAACCTAGTAAACACTAGTAAATGATTAAAACTTTAGATCAAGACAATAGAACAATATTTAAAATCCTCAAACACGCAATAACAATTGTTTTTGTGACAAGAAAGTGGGATCATTGATACCTAATTAACCTAACAACATGAACATAGACATGGGCATGGACATGGGCATGGACAATGACAAGATGCACATTTACAAACTTGAACAATATTGGGGCAACAAAGATTATAAAACGCAACTTCACAACGATTAGGGTCGTGTTCTTTTGTTAATGGCTTCAAACAAAATCCAACAACAAAAACGATAATGAGGAAACCTCCAAAGCCAATTTTGATGATTGCTCCCTTCCTCCAGTTTTCCTTGACACTCTGAAGCATGCGTGCTTTACACGCATCACAATCATAACAAAGGTCCCTCTTATTGTTGCTCCATAACCCACAATCTTCATTTGACGTCGTGTTTGCATTCAGATTGATGTTCACAGGCTTCATCCAATCGGTTGGGGTGACCATTAGGAATCCACAATCGTTAGATGGCTTGCAACAACCAGACTGTCATTTAGTTAAAAACATACAAATTAAACAAGATCAATTTATAACACAACAATTCAATCTTATTGAAGATAAATACAATTATTTTATAGGAAACAAAATAAATTATTTTATAGGGTATTTAAATGTAAATGAAATGTTTCAATAAAAACAAAAAATTATTATAAAAAAAGGCCTACCTCTGTTGATTCAGACACAGAAAAAAATCACGGGATCTTATTAACCAATTAAAAAAACAAATCAAATCATTCTTGTCATAATGGCAAGATTAAATTCAAACAAATTCAGATGGAACCTAATTTTATTTAATAGAAAAAGCAGGAATATTTATTTGGATTTAATTTATAGTTCAAATGTTCAACGATTTTAAGCTAATTATTAACAACTTTCCTAATGAATAAAATAGTTGTTATTTGTCATTATCCATTTTAAAACCAGACCGAGAAAAATAAAATATATTTAATAATATTTTGTTCTTATTTTAACCAATAAAATTTGTGCATATTAAATGTAATTAGAGAAATTTTTTATTTTCTAGGGTATTTAAATTTAAATAAAATATTTCTTAATTTTTGCGTCGAGGCTAAAACATGAAATGGTATAGAATATTGTGTGAATATTGTGTTAATTTATTATTTTTGTCACATATTTCATGGCATTCACCCGAAAAAATATAAATATTTCAATGTGTATAATTTTATTTTTAAAAATCCCAGTATATAACAATACCATCTATCGAAATTTTTATCTCGAGCCTACAACATGCTTTTCTTCACTTTTTTTTAACGGGGTTTTGTACGTAAAGAATGGTATATTAATTTATCCTTCAATTTGTAAATAAAGAGCGGTCATCCGGGGTTCAGACCATGTGCAACAATGAATGTTACTTACCTTATAGGTCTTAAAAGGTAAACTCATGGTTACAAGCCAATCCTTAAGGGAAGATGTTGGAAGGGGTTACCTCTTCCTACTAAGATAACCTCTTCCATTTTTATTTTTACTTTTTTTTAAACACACAAGTGGGCCACTATATGTTATTCATATTTATATAGTAGGTTAATAACTCAAATGTAATAATATATATATATATATATATATATATATATATATATATATATATATATATATATTTGTTATTTGAATATATAAATTATACCATTAACTTTATTTTATTTTTCTTCATAATTTGAGTATAATTTTTTTCCTATATATACTCTATCTTGATCTATTGTATTTTGCCATTCTTTTTCCATCTTCTATTTTTATAAACGATGGATCACAATCATCCAAATACCCCACACATCCCAAACATCCATTTTGATCCAAATCTTGTCAATAATCCTCAATTTCAAATGATGTTACAAATGTTTAACAATCATCCAAGACCCGAATATCCAAACTATTATCCAAATATGCATCAATTTGCTAGGGAAAATCCTACAAATATGTATAATCCTTTTTTTCTCCCAAATCAACAACCTATGGAACATTCTCCGGGTGTTCAAGAGAGTGGTAATAAAAGTCTTACCAAAGATGCAAGATGAGCCCATCAAATAGAAGATATTGAAGATGTTGTAGTGTAACTATTTCCTACCGAAGATGTCTCCTCCTGTGCATTATCAAAGGGAGAGAGATGCCAACAAACTAGAGAAGAAAGAGGAGGACAAGAGGTTCAAGTTGTTCACTGTTTTGTTAGGCAAACCACATCTCAATGAAGAAGATCAGGATATGCTGAATAAACTTAGAGAAGAGTTTAAGCATATTTACAATTAGTTTATGATCTATATTACTAGCTAGTAGCTACTGTCTTTCGTTTCTTTAAGAAGTTAAGTTGGTCTTAGTTATTGTATTGTTCAATCTATTAATCTATCAGTCTTTTTTTTTTTTTGCATGTTTGAGACTTGGGAGTTATTGTACTTTTAGGCAGCTCACATTTAATGAGTTAGAGATGAATTCCTGCTATCTAGCCGTTGCTTCTTGTTACCACCTATATGCAATTTAATTGAAATAGTGGTTAATATTGTACTTTAATTCAATTTTTTAATGCTACCTACTACATTTACTGTCTGCACTTCATCTCCATATAGTATTTTATTCCTACGTTTTTTTTTTCACATTTACTGAATTAGGTAGATGTCAACTCCTACTGTTTGCGCTTTTACTTCAATTTGGTGAATTTGCATTTACTATCTGCAAGTTTAGCCTAGTAGTGTTATTTTCTATCGATAGTTCAAGCCACGACGAGTTGAGTACAAGTCCTACCTACTATCTGCATCGGCATTTATAATGAACTTCAGTCTGCAATGTATTTTACTTCCTTTTTTGAAGCTTTCGTTCTTCATCAATCTCTAACCAAAATGAACTCTGATTCATCAAATTCTTCTAGTTCCAGTGATGAGTGCTTTGATAATATGATGAGTGACTACATTGAGGGGAACCAAAGGAGAATTGTGATCGAAGATGCAATTAGTAATGATGTTGTTCCATTTGTTCAGTCCACCTTCCAAAGATCTATGAATGATGGTCCACAAAAGAAGAAGAGGATAGTAGTGCAAAGAGATCGTGAAGATGCCAACGACCATCTAATTCAAGACTACTACTTCAGCAATCATCCGTTGTACACGGAGTCCACGTTCCGTCGCCGATTTCGAATGCATAGACATGTTTTCCTCTGCATCGTGGAGGCCTTGGGTGCTCACGACCCATTCTTTCAACAACGGCCCGATGCAACAGGAAAACTCGGGGCTTCTGGTTTACAAAAGTGTACCGCGGCTATTCAAATGTTAGCATATGGTAGGCCGGGTGATCAAGTGGATGAGTACCTGAAATTGGGGGGCAGCAGCACTGCAAGGAGTTGCCTTTCACACTTTGTTCAAGGAGTTATCTCACTACTCTCAAAAGGATACCTTAAGAGGGCAACCAACGACGATGTTGAACGTCTCCTTCATGATGGTCAACGTCGTGGATTTCCCAGCATGATAGGGAGCATTGATTGCATTAGAAGTGGAAAAATTATCCCGTTGCATGGAAGAGGATGTATCAAGGAAGATCTCGCGTAGCCACAATAATCTTAGAAGTCGTTGCATATAAAGAATTGTGGATATGGCATGCTTTTTTTGGGACACCGGGTTCGTGCAATGACATTAATGTGTTGCAACGATCTCCCTTTTTGATGATGTCCTCCATGGGCAAGCTCCACAAGTTACGTACAATGTGAATGGAAAAACCTACAACATGGGGTATTATCTTACGGATGGTATTTACCCTAAGTGGGCGACATTCATAAACACAATTGCCCTCCCCCAAACCGCAAAACAAAATTTTTTCACCGAATGCCAAGAGAGTGCTAGAAAAGATATTGAGCGCGCATTTAAGGTGTTGCAAGCTCGGTTTGCAATAATACGACAACTGGCTCTAGCATGGAGTCAAGAAATACTATGGAAAATTATGATGGCATGTTGCATGTATTATCATGCACAATATGATGGCACGTGTGATTTTGATCAAGGTGAATCAGGAGATATTTTGGATCATCAAGCGGTTATACGAATGAGCAACTTAATGTTTATGCTCGACGATATGAAGATCGAAATCTAGGCAACTATATAGGTATGCGTGATGAGCTTCGGGATAGACAAACTCATGTGAATTTAAAGAATGATTTGGTTGAACACGTGTGGAACCATTTCCATGTTTCCGATCCGATTTGAGTTATGAAATTAAGTTGTTATTTACCTATAATGTAATGTTATTATTTTTGTTATTTTTCATTTATATGAAATAAAAAATATTAATATCAAGCACTTATGAATTTAATTTATAATAAAAATAAATGAGGTAGAAAATTTAATGTTATTTTTTATTTATTTTTCATATATATGAAATAAAAATATTAATATCAAGCACTTATGAATTTTATTTATAATAAAAATAAATGAGGTGGAAAAAGTGGGGACTGAGGTAACACCATGGTTTCAAGGGTAACTTCTAAAGAAGAGGTAGAAAAAGTAGAAAATAATTTAGAGAAAAAAAATATATGAGGTGACAAATTATGATAAGAGGATGAAAATTGGAAAGGAGAAGAGGTAACTCCATGGTTGCACATGCTCTCAAAGCGAGGATCTTTGGGTACTACCCGCAATTCATTTCCAATTGAGTCATTCCAGAATGATTAATGGTATATTTATCCCCCTAAAAGTGTAAAACATATTCCAGTGCACACAAAATTATTCAGTGTATAATTTTACTTCAATTTTTTTTAAAATTATATTTGTATTTCCACTTATATTTATATGTCTATAAAATTTTATTACGAAAAAGTATGTTTTAAAAATATATATAATTAAAAGAACGATTATATTACTTTATATTTTTTTAAACAAAATTTTTCATGAAAAAAATTTATAAACATGTAAATGTAAATGTATAAAATACAAATATATTTTTAAAATTTTTTGTAACTAATCTTATAGCTCAAATAATTTTGTGTTGCACCGAGTGGTGCACCGTGTGTGGTAGGAAATCTGCATTAATTAGAAAATTCATAATATTTTATATTTTAAGTGATTTTTTGTCAATAAGTATTCATGTTTTAAATGCAATAATAATTACATTTTATATACTTTTTCACTATTTTTAATCTAAATGGTACTTTTGTTTTTAAATGTAACCAATAAAATTTGTGAACACTAAATGTGATTAGAAAGAAAAAATTTATTTTATAAGATGTTTAACGGTTTTTCTATCCTATGCTATAAGAGTATCGAATAGGATTCCAGTTTTAGAAAAAAACGTTTCCTTAATTTAACTGTTTTAGCCAAATCTGAAATTAGATTCTTAGAATTTCCTTATTTTAGTGGGAAATCTTTCCCGAATTGATTCTTATTCCATGTCCTTAGGGTATATATACGATAGAAAGACCGTTAAAATATAAATAAATTTTTTCTTAATTGGTGTGTCCGAATGTAAAACACCAAATGTTTTAGATTTTAGATCCGGAGGGAGGAGTACTATCTTTATTTAAAAAATTGAAAAAGTATAAACCGGCAATTAATAGAATAATTTTACCTCGAGAGGAGACAAGCGCATAGAAAAGAAATGGGTAACATTGACGCTCCTCAGATGTATCAACCTCTCACAGATGTTTCGATCAACCAAACAGCTCTTAGTGGAGTTCCAGCTGGCTTCAACCCTTGTCTGGAGAGCAGCTGAGTAAGACTGAAGCCTATACTCCTTCTAGGCCTTGCCCTTGATCTCCTCTCCAGCAGCCCCTCCGGTGACAACGAACCCGAATATTATGAATGCGAAGAGGACGACGATAAGAATGAGCAATACGACGAGATATATCCGCCAAAGGACGGTCAAATTCAAGCAGAGGGCGAGGATGCCAGCAATAGATATGACTGAGAAGCAACAGGGCCGTCCTGATGATTTCAGAGGCCCGGTGCGAAATTAGAATTATGCCCTATTATTTTTGTGGGGCGTTTACAAAAATATCCAAAAAAATTACCTAAATTAGAGGAGTATCCACATGTTTGAATATATTACAAAACTATCCATTCCTTTCATTCATTGTTTTTCAACATTGAATACTCCATAGTCGCTCCCGTCTCATTCACCGTTCTTCCCATCGCCTTCCACCCCCGTCGTTCTTCCGTCTTCCTTCCTCCGTCTTCCTTCCTCCATCTTCGTTCCTCCGTCTTCGTTCCTCCGGCATCGTTCTTCGCCTGTCGTTCATCGGTGGAGTTTCCTGTGTCCTTCTGCAGTTGATCTCGAAGAAAGAAAACAGCAGATCAGCCGTCCTCGTCGCATATTAAAGGTATGAAATCGCACAATAGTACAGTATTAATTTTCGAAACACATCTAGTTCGACAGAAAACCTACCTCTGCTGACATATAATCTGATATCTACTGACAGTAGTACAATGGAGTATTAATTTTCGAATACCTAGTTCTGCTGAGATATAATCTGATATATAAATGTGTGCCTTCGGCACACATTTAGATTGAAGTTGATGAATTACCTGTTCTTTTAATAGTTATGCTTTTACTGTGTGCAAGTAATGTAATAAACTGATGCTGCTGACAAGTAAAAAGGCAGAAATTCATATTGAAAGTGTTACTACTCATTTGTATTGAAACTAAAACGAAATTATTTGTAATTATTCCAAAAGAGAGAATAGTTGTACAACAACTGTTTGAAAGTAATGCAAATAAATGGTGCTGCTGACAAGTAATAGTTTACTACAATCTAAAGTGTTGAATGAAATGATTCTAATGTAAAATACAGTTAGATGTTGTGTAAATAGTTTTTAATGATTATGCACACCAAACCTGTCATTTTTGATTTCAAAACAAACTGGATTGTTCTCAAAACCTGTTCCACTGCTGACATTTATATCTAATAAAGTAATATTTGAGCCAAAAGGAACAGATTCAGATTGAATAATTACGAAGTTACTACTCTTTTGTATTGAAACTAAAAACAAATTAATAGTGATTGTTCTAAATCAAATAATAAATGTGCAAAGTATAATTAATCGTTTTGCAAAAATTTAGTGCTGTTGACAAATAATGGATGAAATCAATCTAACGTTTTGACTGACTTATTTCTAATGAAAAATGCAGTTAGATGTTGTGTAAATAGTTTGTAATGATTATGCACGCCCTAATCGTGATTTTTGATTTCCTAATGAACTAATTTATTGTCAAAATATGCTACACTGCTGACATCTTACGTAATGAAGTAAAATTTGTCCACAAAGGACACAAATTCTGTTTGAAATTTATGAAGTTACTACTCTTTGTATTAAAATTAAAAAGAAATTAGTAGTTATTATTCTAAACTAAATAATAGTTATGCAACTTCTAAAAAATAATTATGCAAAAAATCTGATTATAATGTATTGAATTTTTGCCAAAATCTGTTACACTGCTGACATATAATGTAACAGATTTAAATTTAAATTTAGGGAGTTACACTCTTCTTGTAATTGGGTTAAAAATTGAAACAAATTAGTATTGATCACCAAAAAATAAACAATAGTTGTGCAAATACTAATTAATACTTATGCAAACCTATTCTACTGCTGACATGCAAGAGTTAAACTCAATCTGGTGTATTGGTTTAGTGAATTGGAGAATCCTGATGCTAAGACATACTGGGATGTTGTGTTTACTAGTTGGTAATGAAAATGCGCCTCTCCAATTATATTTAGTTTAACCAGTAGTTTAATTAATATATCAATTTGTTATTGTGTTGACATGTGATGTAATTACAGGGCATAATTTTATCTGTATTATAATAATACTGAAATAAATTGAGTTGATGTGTTTACCATTAGTATTGATGTGTCTTGTTTTCTGTTATCATAGGTAAGGAAATATATATGGCTCCATATGTGATTACAGTAGTATATGGTGGAGAATGGAGGTTTTCTGCGACCGGGCTTTCGTTTGTTGGAGAAAAAACTTCAAAGGTTTTTATATTAAATAATCCAATCACTTTTCAGCGGCTGGAAGAAAAAGTACGTAGTAGGTTTAATATTGATGCTGCAGTTGGTTTAGAATTCAACCACCTACACCCTTTAAAATTGCTGAGATCGCCGCTGAAAGTTGACTGCGATGCTGATTTTGAAGAATTTTTGGCTTTGACAACACTTGCCAATGTAAAATTTGCTGTTGAACTGTGTGTTAGCAAAAAGTTTTTGCCTCTGCCAATAACTAATGCAGATGACAGGGAAAGCTGGAGATCTTTTACATCTGAACAGTTGCAGCTGGATTTGGTTCCAAATATTGTTGAAAAAGATAGCACATCAGTGATGTCTGACTTGAAGATGAAGAGTGTAAAAGTGGAAAACATGGAAGAGGATGATTGGTCTCAAGGTTCTGAAAGTGAAACAGAATCAGATGCTAAGGTCTGGAGGAATCTATACTCTTCAATGCAGGGAAGAGACACATTAAAGGAAGAGTGGGATGATTCTGCATCAAGTCAACTGGTTTTGCCAAACAACTCAAGTGAAATTCTGTATGTTGGAAAAACTTTTGTGTCAAGACAAGCAGCAAAGGATGCTTTGACAATTCTGTCCGTAACTCAGACATTTGGTTTTAGAGTAACAAAATCAGAGCCGAGGTATTTTAGAGTGCATTGCATGGATGCTAAATGCGACTGGAAAATGCATCTAAAGACTGTTTCTCAGACTTCTTATGTAGTCACACTGTATAATGACAAACACACTTGCACGTGGGATGCCAGAACAAAACATTGCAAAAAAGCTCCATCCTCAGTAGTTGCAAGACTCATTGAACCTAGGTGTGCATTATGTACAAAATAAAATTTTAATTAATTTCTTCCATATTTATTTTTTATTTGTTCTAACAAATCAATTTTTTTAAAGTGTGGACAGTGGATTCAAACCAAAGCAGATAATCGATACGATGAGAAATGAAAAAAAAATACCAGTTAACTACATGACAGATTGGAGAGCATCAAAAATAGCAAAGGAAAAAGTTCGGGGGACACCAGAGTCTAATTATGCTGATATGCTATCATTTTGCCATATGCTGAGAGAGAAGAATGAAGGAACTATTGCATTAATCTCAACTGATAGTGAGGACAGATTTAAGTACTCATTCTTAGCATTTGGAGCTAGCATACGTGCTTTTCCTCTTTTAAAGAAGGTATGTCCTGTTGTGTGTCAGCATACAGTCTCGTCCTTTTTTATTTAGAAGATTAATTACAATCAAATGTACTTTGAATTCTGTTAAGCAGGTAGTTGTTGTCGATGGCACGTTCTTAACTGGGAAGTATAAAGGGACTTTGCTTGGTACCACTGCCCAAGATGCAAACAGGCAAATCTTCCCTCTTGCAATTGGAATTGCTGACACTGAAAACAATGACTCTTGGGAGTGGTTTTTTAAGCAACTGCTGAAGGTTTTGCCACAACAAAATAATTTAGTCTTTGTGTCTGATAGGCATGCGAGTATTGCAAGAGCTGTTGCCCTGATTTATCCTACTGCTACACATTGCTTTTGTAATTGGCACTTAAAGCAAAACATCAAATCTACCTTCAAGAAAAAGTATCTGTCTGGCTGGTTTCAGAACGCAGCAGATTGTTATACTATTGGGGAGTTCAACACCAAATTCAGGCACATACAAGAGAATTTCCCCAAGCTAGCAAAATATTTAGAGGATGCAGGTTTTGATAAGTGGGCTAGGGTACATGCAAGATCAAACAGATACAACATGATGACTTCAAACAATGCTGAGACTCTGAACTCTGTAATAACAGGGAAGAAGAATTATCCAGTTGTAGCCCTGTTAAAGTTTGTGCGAGAAAAGCTCAGTTCCTGGTTTCAAGAAAGGAGAGAAAAGGCACTTCAAAACCAGGACAAAATAACACCAGAGATACTGAAGTTGATCAGCAGTTTACAGGAGAATATTGGAGCATACAAGGTGGTGAAAATTAATGAATTTGAGTTTGAAGTCACAGGAGAGGGAGCAGGGGTAATAGTTGATCTGTCAAGAAAGAGTTGTACGTGTAGGGTGTTTGATGTTGAGCAAATACCTTGTGTGCATGCTTTGGCAGCAATTAAGCACATAAAAGCAAATATATCAGATTTTGTAGCAGATTTTTATACGAATGAAGCTTGGGTATTGACCTACCAGGAAACGATATATCCAGTGACGTGTGAAGATGAAGAAATTCTCCCTGATGTTATAAAACTTATCAAATGTTACCCCCCCGTTGTAAAGAAAAGGGCAGGCAGACCACCATCTAAAAGAAAACTTTCTGCTTCGGAGTTCAAGAGAAGGATAAAGTACTCAAAGTAACTGTCTCAGCAACACAGCTTCTGGGCCATTTTTAGCAGATTCTGTAAACAGCACTGCATATGAACTTTTTAGGGTTGCAAGTTTGACACATTACAATTTAAAATCTTCTACTTTATGAATTGAATGACTTTTATATTTTAAATTTGAACAATTTTTATTTTTTACTGTCTTAGCAGTAGTTTCTTTTCATCTTGCATTGGTTTTTCTTGCATGTTATAATATGCAAAACTTAAGAGAAGATGTGCAAACACTAGTTGATGATATGCAAATACTAGTTGATAATATGCAAATACTAGTTGATGATATGCAAATACTAGTTGATGATGTGCAAATATAAGTCGATGATATGCAAATATACGTTGATGATATGCAAGTATAAAATCGTCTAATGCATATATAAGAGTATTAAATATAAATACTGTGGTGGTAAAAATAGAGACAACAATGTTATGCAAATTGTGCAATTATATATTGAGATCCAAATATAAATTCATGATATGCAATTATAAGTTAATGATATTCAAATATAGTTTGGTGATAAGCAAATATAAGACTGTGATATGCAACTATAAATTGATCATATGTAAATATAAAATCATTTAGGGCATAAATAAAATATTAAAAATATAAATATTAAATATGGTAGTATAAATAGAGGCAGCACCGACCTTCTATTTCTGTTGATTTCACCCTTTACGAGTTTCACTTTTTACAAGCTTCTTCAATAACCTTCGTCCAGGGGTGAGCGTTTTTGTGTTGATCAACGATTTCTTTGTTCTAGTGATCGTTGTCGATTAATATTGAGCTTCGCTGTTGCAATGTCTTCCAATTCATCTGGTAAATCTGTCCTATCTTCAAATTTCCATCGTTTTTTAGGTTAGGGTTTACTGTTATGCAAGTTTTTACCGAAATTTTTACGCGAGTTTTTCTCTTGTATTGTCTTAGGTAAACGATTAAGAACTAGAGGTGATTTCTGTTCAAATGCTGTTCCTAAAACCAGTAAGAAGCGTGTCAAGAGATCTGCAGCCTATCGTCCTGCCCAGAAGGCAGTTGATCTGTCGAGAGATTCTCCCGTTTTTCCAGATCTATCACAGCTTAGTGGGTCAGTAGAAGCTGAAGAACAGCAACAAATTATTTGCAAAGAAGGAAAGAGTGTTGATAGTAGAACGCCTATTGATCCAGGCTCGCAGTCTCCCATGATTTGTCCTCAAATTCTATCAACTAGATACCCAGATCCGGTTAATTCTGCTGATTGTACTCCTAATAAGAATCCTGATGCTTTTGTTTCCGTTGAGTGCACTGTTAATCTGAGTTCTGATTCTCAAAACGCAACCTGTGCAGTAGCAGATGAGACTCCAGGGTTTACAGATCCTATTAATACTGCTGATTATACTCTTAATGGGAAACCTCATCCTTTTGTGTCTGTTGAGTGCACGGTAAATCTGGATTCTGAATCTCAAAAAGCAAATTGTGCAGCAACAGATGAGGGTCCAAGAGTTACAGATCCTGTTAACACTGCTTATTATACTGTTAATGATAATCCTCATCCTGTTGCTTCTGTTGAGTGTACCGTTGATCTGAATTCTGATTCTCAAAAAGCAACTGGTGCAGCATATCAAGTTCTCTCTGGTTCTTTTCTTGGTGTTAATTTACCTAAAAATATATCTTCTGATTCATTTCCTTCGGTGAATAGTGCTACTATATTAGATTCTGGAAAGAAAAATGCAAATCATCAAGTTCATGGAGTCCCACCTGCATCTGATTTTGAGACTGCTGCTGCTGAAAAACAATATCATGTTATGGATGATATGCATGGTAAAAAACAGACTGATGTCCCAGTATCTTCTGCTGGATGTCAAGTGGCTGATAAAGAGGAATCTACTGAAGTCCAACATACTGCTGATTTGAAGACTGATGCTAATGAAGAACAACAGCATCTAATGGATCATATGCAGCATAAACAACAAACTGTCGAGGCTATGGATATTGATATCAATGTCTCTTTTGGTGGATGCCCAGAGCCTAATAAGAGACAGACTTCTAGTAGTGGTGACTTCCTTCAAGATCCAAATATGCATACTGATTCCTCTGGTATTCCAACTCACCCATCCAATGTGGAGCCTGGTCCTTCTCATAGAGTTGGGTTGTCCAAGAAACAGAGAATTCCAAAAGGTAAAAAGTTCCTTACCCTAAAGACAAGATCCAACCCAAAAATGTTTGTTTCTGCAATTGAGAGGCTAAGTGATAAACAGAAAGAGTGCATTAAAGAGATTGGGTTTGGACATCTCCTTGATTTGAAAATACAGAATCTCCCGTTATCGCTTTCCTACTGGTTGGTTGATAACTTTGATGCAAACAAATGCTCTTTGATTCTACCTAGTGGAGATAGGTTAGTGATAACTGATTTAGATGTGCACATTTCCTTGGGGCTGCCAATGGGAGGGAAGTTGATCAGCAAGAAAAGCTGTAAAGAAAACTTTGAGGTTATTAAAGAGTGGCGGGCTTCTCTTTCAGCTGGGGAAATGATTCAACCTTCTATTTTGATAGAAAAGATAATTAGTGATGTTAACGCTGGTGATCAGTTCAGACTGAACTTTGCAGTATTATTACATTCTTTGCTGCTGGACACACATCAGAGTGGGCACATAAACCAGAGTTTAGTTAGAGTTTTTACTGGCAAAGAAGATTTCAAGGAGTTTAACTGGTGTGCATTCTTATTAGAATGTTTGGTTGACTCAAAGAAAAGTTGGGAGAAAACCAAACAAGGGCAGTTCAGAGGTCCTGTGTTGTTTTTAAACGTAAGTATCTGTTTTTAAATTATTATATATAATTCTACGAATTAATATCATATTGGATGTAATATCTAAATAACATCGTCTTTCCCTGTTGCAGTTGTTCTATGTTGACAGAGTAAAGTTGTTTTCGAGCATTATGTTCAGAAGATTCGCTAGATCAATACCAGTTTTCATTGGTTTGACGTCAGCAATGCTTCGTCAACGTGAAAAGGATGATATTGAAGCAGGAGAATTTGGTTCTGGGTTAATTCAATCTCGTCAATGCATCCCTAGCTCTGAAACTGGAAATACAGAAACTGCTCCAACATCTCCTCTCCCTGTGGAACAACCTGTCCCAAATAATGAGCCAACTCCTATTGAGGTAGCTTTTTTATTATTTGATGTTGACATATAGAGACTACGTTAAATTTAAGGTATTGGGTTTGTGAAATTTGATGCTAAAATGCACTGAAATTTTTTGCTACTAGCTTCATATGAGTATGAACATCCAAAATATGCAAACGGTGATGTGCAACTAAATTAAATTAATGTTGTACAAGTGTAAAATTATGATATGCAACTACATTTTACTGATATGCAACCCCCAAATGACTGATATGCAAAATTAAGATTATTATGTGCATAAGTTGATGCTGATGACATATAGAGACTTAGCTAAATCTATGATAATAATTTACTGATTTTCCACCCTTTAAATGGATTGAATTAATATAACAATTTGCTACTCTGCTGACATGTGATATATATAACAGCTCCGCCCCCCCATCTAGGGTATTAGATATGTCAATTCTAATGCTAAAATGCACTGAGGTGGTGTGGGTCTTTTGGGATAAATTTAAGTAATATAACAGTCTGTCACACTGCTGACATTTGGCTTAAAAAAAAACAGTGTTTGTGGCAAAAGCAAGAAACCCTGTATAACTAAATAAAAACCAATCTTCAGAAGAAATTAAAAGAGATAAATCAGAAATAAAACACAGATATGCTATGAAACCCTGTATAACTAAATAAAAACTTTAACGCTGTTGACATATTATTTCTCTTGTTTTGTTGCATCCCTTCATTTTGATATATTATTTTAAATGTTTTACTTTAATCTATGTTTAGTTGTTCATACAAGCTTTGGCTGAGAAGACTACTGCACTAGCATCTGCAATCTCTGAATTTGCTAGTATGTCTACAAAGGTTCCATCTGAGTTTCAAGATAATGAGAAGGTCAAAGCTCTCATTGATGCTGCTAATAATCTTCTGGGGTTGGTAAATCAGCCGAGTCAAGCTGCAACTGCACCTGAAGATCATCTTCCGAGTTATATGCATGACTCTCCCAACACAGTCTTCAACAATTCCCAGCATCCTTTTTGGACAGATCCAACGTTTTTGGATGTCCTAACTCAGATTGAATTGGTTGCACAGAACAAGGAACGGATGAAAGATACGCTCCCTGAAGAAGGACCTGTGCATGACTTTGCTTTTGTGGCTTGTGCAACAACAACAAGTGAACCTCCAGCAAAACAAGCTGCTGGTGACAAAGAAGTGCATCTTGCAGATTTCCAGAAAAAGGATATTTTACGTGAGAAGAGAATGAGAAAAGGAAAAGCACCTATCTCTGACGGACCAACCTTTGATTTGTTTGGGTCTGATCCTGCTTTCTTATCACCTAGTGAAGAGAAGGTTGATAATGATGCAAATATTCCTCCATCACACTCAGATGGAAAAAATGTAGAACCTGCACAGAAAGAAGCTAGTCTTAATGAGAAAGGAAAGGGTAAGAAGAAAGTGAGAATTTCTGAAGACTCAGATTCAGATATATATGATACTTACACAACACCTCCAAGACCTTCCTTAAAACATCGTGCAGAAGAGGGGGAGAAGGCTGATGGAGATGCAATGAAGGGTGTTAGTGATGTGTCAAAGGTTGTTCATGCAACAGTTCACATTGGATCAGCTGTAGAAAATGTTCAAAGTGTGCATCCAGAAAATATTCATGCAGGCCAGGCCCATGATTCTAAAAAACAACATGCTTCACAGAAACCTATTGAAGAGGAAGGTCTTGCTAGAAAAGAAGCTGATGTTGTTGAAGACCTGCATGCTAAAAAAGGTGACAATGTTAAATCTGTTAAAACAGCGTATTCAAGGAAACCCAAACCAGCTGCTGCTATGCCAACACGTAGGTCTACTCGCAGTTGTGCTAATGTTTTGGGTGATAAAAAAGAAGTTCTTGTAGACAATGAAGATGGAGATGGAAAAAGGGAACATAAACCAGCAGCCTCCTTGAGAAGCCCTTATTATTCTCGTGTTGTTGACATTGGAGATAATATGTCTGAGCTTGAGAAGATTCTATATGCAAGTGTTAGTAGGAGAACAGCATCTAGCACGTATGTTTATTCCCATTCATTTATTTACTTTAGAGTTTATTCTATATTCTAGTTACTTCGTTTTATTGACATTTGTTTTCTGTTCTTCATGCATCTAATTGCAGTGAGTCCTTATTTAGAGGAAATACTCTAAGCTTAGTTAGGGCTGATTTGAGAAGTCTGGAGGAGGATTGTATAGTATCTCCCATTATTCTTGATGCTTGGGCATCAATACTAAATCACAAAGAACAGTACAGGAGTGATTTGTCTCCTTCAAGGCTTTTCTTGTGTATTGCCTCATCTGTAAGATTGCAACTTTTATCTTATGTTCCATTTCATGTGTATTTTTAATAAATTTATCCAAGTTAAAACAAAAAATTTTACTGCAATTCTTCTAATATTTTTTTCAATCCAGAAATATCAAACAGATGATGTATCGATGTCTCAAAGTGCGCATCAGGTTGAAAAGTTTTGTCTTCAAGTTGACAAAGCATTGTCCTTTGCTCCTCACATTAAATTGAAAACACTGGACATGGTAATTACATAGTAATTCTCTTTTCTTTTCTTTTGTTTTCAATTTAGTTTCTCATTTATGTTAATAACACAATTTTGTACTGCTGACATGCTAGTTGCTGACATATATTCAGATATATAATACTGACCTTTGTTGAAATAATATGAAAGACAATGTCTATTAAAGTAAACTCTTGTTTTTTTATATGAATTTTAAACGCAATACCATACCTATATCCCTGTTTATTTTTTTATTTCAGCTGTAATTAAACACAGGTGTTGACTTCCTCTAAGAAAATGTACTACTGACATGTTTACTGATGACATGTAGTGAGTTGAATAATACATATATGTGTTCATATGATATGAATATGCATACATTAATAATAAGTATTTTTTTTTCATATGATATGTTAATGTAATTTTTTAAGTATATACGTGATAACAAAGACCCACTTCAGATGTCAACACTAATACAAATGTCAACAACGATAATAAAAAATCGCTTCTGATAGACATCTTATGAAATATTTTGACCCGTGGCAGTTATTTCTTGATTTCTAGTTGTTTTTAAATATCTATATTAATGATTGTTTCTGCATATCATAATTATTTTGAAACAGTTGTAGAATTACTTGTAAAAAAATGGACTGCTGACATGCTTACTGATGACATGTAGTGGGTTGAATAATAGTACATGTATGTATTCATACGATATGAGTATACATAGATTAATAATAAATATTGTTTTTTGATACAATATGTTAATGTAATCTTGTAACTATATAACTGATAACAAACATTAACTCAGATGTCAACACTAATACAGATGTCAACGCGGGTAATAAAAAATCACTTCTAATAGCCATCAGATATGCTGAAACTTCCATGGGCTGGGGAGGACAAGGTTGTGCATTCAGGAATATGCACTATGCGCCAAATGGAAACTTTTATGGGGAGTGTAAAAGGGTACAAGTGCGGGTTCGAGCCAAATAGTGAGAAAAACATTTCAAAGCTGCGGTTGAAGTATTTGGCTGAAATCATTTGCTCAGATGTGAACGAAAAAAGGAGAGAAGTAGTCAATGCAGCAAGAGCACATGCAAAATTGACAATGAAGGGTATCAAACCAGAAAGGTTAAACTTGGGTTAGAATGGAAAGACAAAGCTGGGCTGTGTCTTCATCATCCTCTTAAAACCCTAGTTGTTGATAACTTTTAAGACATTTTGTCTCTTTAGGTTCGACTTATGTAATAACTACTAATACTTACCGATGTTGAGTATTGTGAACTTATGTAGTATCTTGACTGACTTACCGACATTAGGTTCCTTCATTTGTTGTTTTTTAACCTCATCGTTAGAATTTCGATGTGCAAATATATTATGCATATATGCAACCAAATTGCAGTGGTATTTAATCCGACAACTATGTTATGCAAAAGTACTGATAGTAATAACTTATATTTATTTCATTAATATAACAGTTAAAAAATTCCTGTTTTTGTTTTTCAACAAGTACACATGTATAAACATCGTATGCAGTAATAATCGCCAGATATGCAAGCGTCCAGTTGTGTTCTGTAAGTTCCCAACAACAAAACACATAACACAATCCAGCTTGATATCAATAAGGAGAGGAGATGTTTGTTTGGGAAGGATAGAAACTGATTCAAAAATTGGAATGAGAGGATATGCAAAAAGTTTGGGAAGGGTATGTTTTTTATATCTTATAATGATTCACTTTTAAACCTTCACCCCTCCACCTGCCATTTCTTGTCCCACAGTCTGTAATGCCCTTTTAATTGGTGCTTTTCTAATTAAAAATTGTAATTTCAATTATAATGAGTCAATTTGAAATTGAATTTTTTATATTAAATATGCATATATTATGTATTAATGTGCAAATTCAGATACTACTTATGCAAGAAATCTGATTGAGTGTGATAAAAGTAGACGTCCCATCCTTCTTGAAAAAACCAACACTACATTGCATAAGTATTGAAGAAAAGTAGTAAGATTTTCGAATCTACCATAATCATTGCATTTTTTTTAAATGCAAGATATTTAATAAGATATTAAAAGGATAAATAAGAAAGCTTCCTTGGCAAGTTTGAAAGGCATTTTGATAAGTCTGACAGGGTATTTAACATGAGATTTAAAGGAAAATTAAGAAAACGATTATATATGCAATGAAATTTGAATAACTTTCTTTAAAACACCTTTTTAAGATGATCAGATGGAGTTATAAAATAGCAGAAACATAAATTAGAACAGTTAAAATATAAAACATTAGTTAATACAGTCACCAGCAACAATAATGTTTGATATGCAGCAAAAGTACATACATCTAAAGCCCAAAACATAGCACAAAATATTGTTTTCTAGCAGCAAAATAACACAAACAGAAAGATAATCATCTAGTTGGCAAGGAAGGCTGCGATTTTCTCCTTCCTCTTCTTTTCTTCTGCATAAACCTCGTCGATCGTCCCAAATATGTTAATCCTGAACTCCTTCATCTGTTCCTCCACCTCCTCCAGTCTTTCTTGATTCTACAACCATTTTTTAATGAAAAAGTTAAATACTTAACTACTTATTAAATAATATTATGTAAAACAGAATAGACTTACCTTCTCAGCAGCGTTCTGGTCGTCTTCTTCAAGGGCCCTCCTGATCAGATAAGAGATGTGACCTTTTTCCTTGTAGAGTTCAAAGTAGAAACCCTGGAAAACAACGATCGTTTCCAACAGCTCCTGCCTCTTGGTTGCTGTATTAGTCTGGGCCGCCTCTTCAAGCTGTGGCATCAGATACCCTGGGTATCTTTCTCTATCCAGATGATCACACATCTTATAGTTCTCCTCTATCATTGTGGTCGGATAGAAAAAGTAATCCATTTTTTGGAGTTGATATGGAAGGGATGAGGTTTCAAAGATGGTGAGAGAGAAATAAAAAGGATCAGGGGATTTGATGATGGATGACAACAGATGGGTGAGGGAGTCTTAATATAGGCAGAGGCTGCAGAGCCGATTATACAACTTCCCCCCATCAACAAGTTGTCACTAGTCTTAAAGGCGCGGTTCCCCAATCTAATTTATCTCTACTGTAGTAATAAAGACTAAATGTACTGTAATAATTACTTCTATTAAGTAATACAGTAGTAGGAGTAGTAATTAGTATTTTCAGAGCACCCACCCCCCGCCCCCCCACCCCCCTTTTAATGATAGTCTTTTTTTAATGTATTTCCTTTGGTTTTTCATTTATCATCACATTTATTTCTGAGGGTTTGTGTCAATTTGCAAATGGATCTTGTATATTATCATGATTTCCAGTCTAAGATGTGTGAGAGAGAGGTGTCAGTACATAATCTATTAAATATGCACATATTATGTATTGATATGCAAACCCAAATAATACTGTATTTAAACTCTCGAATCTACCATAATCATTACCATTTGTTTAAAATGATGCATTATTAACTTAAATATGGTGAATAATTTCTGGTTTGGCATAAAGACATTTTAGATGTTAGAAATGATAAAATATACTAAAAGGAAAACTTACTGATAATCCATACAAAAGTAAAAAAACAGAAATGTAAAATAACAGAAACATAAAACAAAAGAGGTAAAGTATAAAACATTAGAGTAATAGAAGCAATGAAAGTTATATTGTTTGAAAACCAACAGAACTTACATTAAAACATAAGAATAAAGGAAATATTGTTTCATAATACTAACATAACATGAACAGAAATCTAATCATCTAATTCCCAAGGAAGGTTGCGATCTTCTCGTGCCTCTTCTTTTCCTGTTCATATATCTGCTCAATTGTCGCAAACACGTTCACCCTGAACGTCTGCATCTGCTCCTCAAGGTCTGGTAATTTTGCTTGATTCTACAATCATTTTTAAATGCAAAAGTTAAATATTTAACTACTTATTAACTAATATTATGTAAAACAGAATAGACTTACAGCCTCAGCAGTTGCCTGATCGTCATCTGCAAGGGCCCGCCTGATCAGAGAGGAGATGTCATCTTTCTCCTGGTACAGGCTGTAGTAGAAAAATTGAAATTGCTCAATCGCATTGAGCAGATCCTTCCTCTTGGCGGCAGTGTTGGTCTCTGCAGCATCTTCAAGAAGGGACATATGATACCCTGGGTATCTGGTTTTGTCCAGTTCGTCGCATGTCTTATAGTAGTCCTCCATTAGGGATAGAGGGTAGAAAAGATAATCCATTTTTGGAATTGAAATGAAATGAATGGGGTTTCAGTAGTAGATGGTGAGAGAGAGGAAAAATGGCCAAGAGATTTTGTGATGGATAGAAACAGAGGGGTGAGGGTCTCTTTATATAGGAAGAAAGAAGCGGTTATCCAACTTCCACCATCAACAGTATGTCAACCGTTTTAGAGGGAGGTTTCCCAATGTATTGTAACCTTTCCATTCCCCAATAACTGTACAAATTAGATCAGATTTACTGTATTTCTTAGGAAAAGAGTTAACTATAATTATTACATCTAATAAGGAGGGCGGTTTTCCCAAATACTTTATATTTACAGAGCACCAGATACATCCCCCCCCCCCCCCACCCCTAATAATCTTCTATTTTTACTGTATTTTGGTTTTCCCTAATTTTTTCTTAAAAAAAAAATACAAAGACAACAATTGATGCTGCTGACATATATACACTGCACTGCATCTAAAGTATTATCTAAGGTATTATATACACTGCATATTATCTAAGGTATTATATTTGTAAATTTTAATGCTAAAATGCACTGAGATGGTGTGCTTCTAAAGGTGTCATGTTTATGGACATCAAAGCCTTCGGTTGTCTCTGATAATGAATTAAATTACTATAAGGATCTGTTAATCTGCTGACATTTTAAGTTAAAAATAATAATTACTGCCAACAGCCAAGAATTTAGATCCAATTTAATAAAGTTCTTACTGGCTTGATATGATTATGCACATCCAAAGTATACCTAGGGTGATGTGCAACTAAGTGGAATTTATTTTATCCAAGTGAAAAATTATGATATGCAACTACATTTTACTGATATGCAATCCCACATGACTGATATGCAATATTAAGATTATTACGTGCATAAGTTGATGCTGATGACATATAGAGACTTAGATAAATCTATCATAATAAGTTACTGATTTTTGATGCTTAAATGCAAGGTAATATCCTAAAAGATTGTAATGATGATACACATCAGAAGTTTGCTTTCCACCCCTTTAAATGGATTGAATTAATATAACAATCTTCTACTCTGCTGACATGTGATATATATAGGAAATCCACCCCATCTAGGGTGTTAGATATGTGAATTCTATTGCTAAAATGCACTGAGATGGTGTGTGTCTTTTGTGATGAATTGAAGTAATATAACAATCTGTCACACTGCTGACGTTTGGCGTAAAAAATACAGAATTTGTGCCAAAGAGCAGGAATGTAGATTCAATATAATAAACTTATTTCTCTTGGAGACCAATCTTCAAAAGGGATTAAAAGAGATATATCACAAATAAACCACAGATATGCTACGAAACTCTGCATACCTAAATAAAAACTTTAATGCTGCTGACATATAAAGATTGCACACCATCTAATATATTAGATTTGTGGATTTTCATACTAGAATGCACTGAGATGTTGTCCTGATAGCTTTTAATGATTATGATAATGAAATCCTTGCTTTCTCTTTAAGAATGAAGTGAAAATTTATAAAAATCTGTTACTCTGCTGACATATTACCTTAAAAATAATAATTGCTGCAAAGGATGCGATTTTAGACCCAATCTATATAAAGTTACAGCTCTGAAAAACAAAAATTAACGAGAATTTGAAAGTGATCAACAGAAGAAAGAAAAAGTAGGTATGCTACTAAAACCTGTAGCACTTATGCAAAAACTCTGATGCTGCTGACATATATAGACTACACTACACCTAAGGTATTACATTTGTGAGTTTTAATGCTAAGATGCACTAAGATGGTGTGCTTATAATTTTTCATGTTTATGGACATCAAACCCTGGCTTTGTCTCTAATAATGAATTAAATAAGTATAAGGATCTATTACTCTGCTGACATCATAATTTAAAAATAAAAATTAGTTTAAAAGGGGTAACTAAATAAAAACTTGTGCGAAAAGCAGGAATGTAAATTCAATATTATAAAGTTATTTCTCTTGAAAACCATTCTTCAAGAGGGATTAAAAGAGATAAATCAGAAGTAAACCACAGATATGCTACGTAAACTCTGCATAAATAAATAAAAACATTAATGCTGCTGACATATAAAGATTGCACACCATCTAATATATTAGATTTGTGGATTTTCATACTAGAATGCACTGAGGTGTTGTGCTGATACCTTTTAATGATTATAATCATGAAAACTTTGCTTTCTCTCCAAGAATGAGTTGAAAATTTATAAAAATCTGTTACTCTGCTGACATCTTACCTTAAAAATAATAATTACTGCCAACAGTACAATTTTAGACCCAATCTATATAAAGTGACATCTCTTTAAAACCAAAATTTAAAGGATTTGAAAAGTGATCAACAGAAGAAAGAAAAAGTAGGTATGCTACTAACACCTGTAGCACTTGTGCAAAAACTCTGATCCTGCTGACATATATAGACTGCAATACACCTAAGGTATTACACTTGTGAGTTTTAGTGCTAAGATGCACTAAGCTGGTGTGCTTATAAATTTTCATATTTATGGACATCAAAGCCTGGCTTTTTCTCTAATAATGAATTAAATTAGTATAAGTATCTGTTACTCTGCTGACATCTTAATTTAAAAATAATAATTACTGCCAAAGGGCAATAATTTAGATCCAATTTAACAAATTTACTGCTATTTAAAACCAATATTAAAAGAAATTAAAACGGGTCAATCTAGAACATATGTCAGTTGTGCAGATAATAGATGATGTTGACATATAGAAAATACGTTAAATCTAAGGTATTGGTTTGGTGAAATTTGATGCTAAAATGAACTGAAAATTTTTTTTACTAGCTTGATATGAGTATGCACATCCAAAATATGCCTAGAGTGATGTGCAACTAAGTTAAATTAATTTTGTACAAGTGTAAAATTATGATATGCAACTACATTTTACTGATATGCAACCCCCACATAACTGATATGCAAAAATAAGATTATTATGTGCGTAAGTTGGTGCTGATGATGTGGGTATGCACATCCAAAATATGCAGAGAGTGATGGGCAACTAACTGATATTGATTTTGGACAAGTGTAAGTTTATGATATACAGGTATATTTTACTGATATGCAACACCATATGACTGATATGCAAACATCTACCCTGTTATGCAAACCAATGAGAAACTAGAGAAATAGGGCAAAGAATAGATTGCAAATCTTAGACAAATACGAACAACAGAGAATTCCATTCATTTCATAAATATGTTTACCCCAAGTCCTAACAACAGATACAACATCTTCCCTTACAAAACTACCACAAAAGTGTTAAAACACATAGTCTTTTGCTACCATGCCGATCTTATACAAAAAGGGCTACAATGCCGATACTAGAGCAACACACAAGTTAAAAGCTAACTTCTAATTACGTCGACTATTCATTACAACTACAGTTACATTGCAAATCGACATAAGGGGCAAAAGCTTTGAACAGTCAGCCATTCTCCAATACAATCTGGGTGAAAGGAATGTGTGCATGGCAGGACTATCACAGGAATTGACTGCGACATCACCTGGCGACAGATACTACAATCATCCTCATCCCGCTCTAGATCATAAACCTCTCGAAGGGCTGCGACAACATCTGCTGGGGCTGGATGATGTTCATACTCATACTCAAACTCCACAGGGGCCTCCATAGCAATCTCCATGTCGGAGTCAGAGTCCAAGCTGGAATCCGATTCAGCCACTTCCGTGTAGTACAGATTAAAGTCGATGTTAGGGCAGAGCCCATACTCCACCAAATCAGCGTCTGCCTGAAACCATGACCTCGTGAAATCACGTAGCATCTGATTTCCTAACTGATGTCGAACCACCGGTGGGATTCCCGCATGATCCAACCTTATATCGCATTCCTCTAGAGTCCATGGCATCCCATTCCAAAGGTAATGTTCCTCAAGGGTCTCCGGATGGTAATCGGAGTGTATGGACAACCGAACTTCACTGAATCCATAATCTAGAGACGGCAAGGGAAAGATCATTACAGAAAAATGGCCAACACTGGGGTGAAACCCGTGGTCCATAACCGCGTGAGCGTGCGCTTCCATTGACGAATAAAACCCTACAAAACAAACAATCAAAAGACAATAACTTTATAATCGGATCACTTTAACTCAAAAAAATAAAATACGAAACCAGAACAGAAACAACAACTACAATCTAACCCCTTTTGGAAGAAGAAGACTAACTCACACGCCTATGGATGAAGGTTACTCGGCCGGAACAGCAAATGCCTGTGGAGTGTGGATGAAGAACAATCTCTGACAACCGTAATAAAGGGGAAAACGGAGGGAGATGAAACGCCGGCGGGGGCAGGCCTTCCTTTTAGATGTGGGCCGGGCCGGGCCTTCGTTTTACAAATTATGATGAAGCCCAATAACATTACTAAGAATTATACCCAATGACCTACTATTAGATCTGTCAAAACATAACCCGACCCGAAAACCCGACCCAAACGAACAAAAGTTTTTGGGATTTGAAGCGACATTTGGGACCCGAAAATTTTTTCCGACCGGAACCCAAAAAACACGGGGATCTCCCGGGTAATGTGAGGGTTCGACCCGGCAACCCGATTAAAGGTAAGATTAAAATATGCAACCCCATATGTCTCATATGCAAAAGTAAGATAAAAATATGCATAAGTTGATGCTGATGACATATACAGACTTTGCTACATCTAGCATAGTAAGTCACTGATTTTTAATGCTTAAATGCATGGGTTATGGTCTAAAAGATTCTAATGATGATACACATCAAAAGTTTGCTTTCCCCACCTTTAAATGGATTGAAAAAATATAAAAATCTAATACACTGCTGACATGTGATATGTATAACAACTACATCACGTATAAGGTATTAGATAAGTGAGTTTTGATGCTAAAATGCACTGAGATGGTGTGGTCCTAACTTTTAATGAATATAGATGTCAAGGCCTTGCTTTGTCTATAGCAACAAACTAAAATAGTATATCGACAGGCTGTTCTGCTGACATTGTACTAGATATGCAACAATACTTTACTGATATGCAACAACATTTGACTAATATGCAGATATAATATTAAAATATGCATAAGTTGACACTGATGACATAGATACAGTTAGCTAAATCTAATATATTAAGATACCAATCTCCAATGGTTAATTGTAATGTGATGTCTCTATTAGATTGAAATAATTATGGACAGCAAAAAGGTTGCTTAACCTCTTCGAATGAATTGAAAAATTATAACAAATTGTTGCTCTGCTGACAAGTGACTGCTGTTTTAAAATAAACTCCCCAAAATACAGAATCTTGCATGAAAATACAAAGTTGACAACACACCTAATATATGTCTAATGACAATACATATTTACATTATAAAGCTCCATCGCTCCTTTATCAAATCTACGCACATAAGTTCTCGATAGCGAAAGAGATGTTCATTTGTGAATGCCTTCACATCTCCTCCAAAAATAAGCGCTTCAATCGCTTTTACTACAAACACCCCACAAGCAGACCTGCAATTCAAACACAATAAGGGGAAAATAACCAGGTCAAAAAGTGTAATATATGATAAAAATAAATAAAAGTATTTCAAGACAGGAAGAACACGTACGAAGAACGATCGTGAAGTAACTCAGGCACCATGACTAACTTGAAGGGAGATGAGGTGAAATTTTCGTGCACACCAGCTTTCACCAAATGGATTGGAAGCCACTTAATAATAGGTTGCAGATAGTGGTCAAGTAACCCAGCAGGAATTCCAGTAACATTGCAATCATACACATTTATAACCTTTTCATCAATTAGTATCTCCAAGGCTACCCAATGCAAGTTGTGGATATTGAAAGGTGTATAAATCTTTTTTGCTGACGCCCAAGCTTTAGGATACTTGTCAGGACAATCGCCGGTGAAATAAGCCTCAATAGATTTGTCAACATTATCATCTTCCACAAAATCTTCAGCATATGAAGGCCAATACTTAACGGCAAAAAGCCAATCCACCACAACACAATCTTTATACTTGTCCGCTTCTTCAGAAATTCGCTTCCTTATATAATAGAACGCCGCTTCAAGATTCTGTAAAAACAAACCACTGTCAAGTATATTAAAAGGGAAAGCATCCCCATATTTGGTTGATGTCAGCAGTTCTTACCTCTGAATCCAACCACTTGTTCCTGCTTATAATATTGTGGAAAAATGATTTCCCAAACCGTCCAGAAGGAGTACAAACAGAAAAATCCCTGAGAAGGAATATACAATACGAATAACTTTACAACAATCATAGAGAGAGTAATAAATACTAAAAGCATATTAATATAGAGGTAATTGAATAATATAGCAAAAAAAAAAATACCGTTTGCTCTTTATAATGGAATACATAAACTGATAATCCTCGCGGCTGATCAGTGACTTCTTGGCATTGTACTGTGCCAATTTCTTTTCGTTTTCTTGTACACGGGGGCCGAACAAAAAGCTACTGCCCATAGGGATGGTGTTGGCTTGCTTTAATTTTTCAATGTCACTTAATATAATAGGATCCTTTGCATATGAATCCCAATCAACAGACCGTGATGGAACATAATTGTCTGGAACTATAACAAGACCGTCTGTTACACACAGACTAGAAGAAGCAGGACCCTTTACAGAAGCATCGCCAGCTTCCGTGGAAGAGATGTCAGAAGGCTTACCAACCCCATCTACCTCGCCAATGACCGTATCCTTCACATCACAGAGACCACCCTCAACAGCATCTTTTAATGACAAAAGAACCTCACTGATGACAATAGATGGAGAGGATGACATATCACAAGCATTTGCAACAACATTACAAGGAGGACGCAAAACATCAGAATCATCTGATTGCAACTTTGTATTAACACCTTCAAATCCCATTAGTGTGATATCGTCATCCTTTTCATCTCCTCCCGTACAACCATTAATTGAATCCTGCATATCAGATCCTTCCACTTCATGTTCAGTCTCAATATATTCAGTTCGTTCCTTCATATCAGGAATTTTGACATCAAACTCAGTCTCAGTAGCATTCAACTCAACAACTTCATCACTGCACTTGCTATGGATGTCAGCATCAGATAACACATTAAAATCTGATGACATCTGGGTGTCAACGCACATAATTGTTAAGCACTGTGCATTCCCTTGAGGGCGCTGTGCATCAATAATTCCACTATCAATTGGCTTCACATCGACAGTACTGCCGCAGACATCCTCACTACCTCCCTTTGCTTCCTTGACATCAGACTCTTCATGCTGAGCTTCATTCTGTGCATCCCCTTGAGGGCGATGTGCATCAATAAGTCCACCTTCAATTGGGTTCACATCAACATTCATGCCCCCAGTATCTTCACTAACTCCCATCACTTCCTTTACATCAGAATCTTCATTCTGAGCATCATTCTGTGGATTCCCTTGAGGACGACGGGCATCAATAAAGCCACCTGTCAGTTGCCTCCAATCAACATCCATTCCACCTGCATCCTCAATAACTCCCTTCACATTCTTTGCATCAATATCTTCTTTCTGAGCTTCATTCGAATCCCCAGCTTCACCGCTCCCTTTCAAATCAAAGCAAGTCCGAACGGCATAATATTCCTGCTCAGTGGAATAAACTTGACAACCTACGACATCCCCCAATGAAATGTCAGCATTAGTATGTATGTCAGCAGCAGGAACACTATTTGCATCTCCAACACCCACACCCGGTAGAGAGATGTCACCATTGTTTTTATCTACATCGCCAGCAAAAGTGATTAAAAAGGGTACCAACTTAACATCAACAATAGTATTTGGAGGACATAGAGCATCAGATTCATCCAAGCAAGGATTCATAGCACAACCTTCTGATCCGATTAATGTAATAACATCACCATCTTTATCACCTCCAACACAAGGGTTAATCGAATCCTCCATATCAGAACGTACACCATCATATTCAGTGGTAGGACATGCAATTTGTAACCACTGTGGATCACTGTTAGTACAATGCGACCCGCCAAAGCCACTTTCTGTTGGAATGACATCAACATCCATCAAACCTGCATCCCCAATAACTACTTTCAGTTCTTTCACATCAGAATTTCCCCCATCAACTTCGGGGTGAACATCATTCAAATCATCAACGTCAATGCGACGGTTGCCTTCAATGTCAGCTTCAGGTATTACACGAAACTCAGATGACATTTCATTAGAGGGTAAATTTAGATCAACATTTGGAATACCTACTTCATCTACTCTATTGAAATCGGAAAAAATTTCGTGAGCAACAGGCAAATCAGCAAGTATATCAGAGAAAACGTCGTCATTAACTGTAGTACCCGCATCATTTTTTGGTATGGAATGAACTGGCTGGGAGACATCAACTGTACATGCGTGTGTTGCAACCTTATTCTCAAGGGAAGTGAACTTCTCCCTAAAAACAGAAAACATGTTAATAATCCCATCTAACTTCCCCATACAGGTCTTAATTTCTCCTACACTAACAGCCAACTCGTTTAGACGCCTAAAAATTTCTTGCACCACCTGAGATGAACTATCAATAACAGGGGCGGGAGCATTAGCATCAAATCTAAAAGGAAGATCACCCATTTCATCCCGTATTTCACCTTTTTTGGGAGATGACAGCCCCACACCACACCCATTTCCGGGTACATAGCAATAGGTCTCAGCTTCAGGGATTGAAGCATCAATCGGATCATCAACACAAACAGCAGGTTTTTTTGCGTCACAATCAACTCCCAAAGGTATGTCTTGAATCTCTGGACCATATGAACTAACATGGGCATGACGAGACCCAATAGGAGACACAGTTGACCCAGAAGAGTCAACAGAATGGGTTCTCCCAAAGTCATCATCAAGAGCACCCCCAGTTTCAGAGTCAACAGCATCGTCATGTACCCCACCAGTATCACGATCAGAACAAAACACATCACCCTTTTCGTTAGATAGTCCATCAGGGGCCAACATATCTGCAGTTGAAGCAACTTGCAAAGATACAGACTTCTCAGCACATTCTGAATAGAATACTTTCCTAGGCTCTTTATCAACTGTCTTCCTCTTCTTCACACGGTGATACACAATCTTCGCATGTACAAGCTTCTGACACTCAATCACTGGGTCAACCTTGTCACCAGCAACAACAGGTATAACAGACTCTTTGACTAGCACATCTGTCTCAGCATCTAGAAACCGAACCTTCTTACCTGAATCTTTCTTCTTTCGCATATTAGTGGCTTTCCTCTTATTTGATTTCTTATCCTCTAAAGCCAAAAGAGGGGAGGAATGAAAGGTACCTGCAGACCGACCCCTTCTCAAGGATGTCATCTTCGTTCCTTTATGAACAACATCAAGTTTTACCTCGGAAGTGACTCCATCATTCCCAACAACAGCATCTAATGCAGAATCATTTACAAAATCCTATTTGTTGACCAAATTGACGGCGTCATTCCCAACGACAACAGCTAAGGCATTATTGCGTATGAACCTGTCATTATACGCAGTTGTACGCAATCGATAACTTTCATACAGATCACCATCCATCTTGGGGAAGACAGGTTGAGCAATGTCATCAACTCTTTCATCAGCAACTTCTTCACTATAAACCATCCCTGGTGTTCTTACAAATTCACCATAAATAGGAAAAAATGGTGCCTACACAAAAATAGAGGAAATATATGATTAAAAGAACGGATATTTACAACAAAAAACCTTTAATATTTATGCAAAACTTTGGGACTGCTGACATAAAATGACTAAGCCAAATAAAAGGTATGCACCTACTAGCTTTTAAGGATAAAGTGGAATTATATGGTATGCAATAATATTCAAATGACTATGCACATCCAAACCTTCCGTATGCAATTATATTTAAATGACAATCTATTACTCTGCTGACATGTGATCTAAATCAAAATATATTGACACTTATGTAGTAATTTGATTCATACTTGTTAATATGTATATAAAAAATACAAAAAACAAACAAGATCAGGGTCAAACAAAAATAATTCCTGATACAAAAAATTAAAAATCTTGCAAACAATGTAATTCTGGTGACAAGTCTGTTGTTTTTGCAAGTTTCTGCTGACGTCTCTGATATTTTTGCAACTTTACCAAAAGTGGTGGACAATGGAGCCTAAAACAGATATTAAATAAATTCACTAACAACTACAAAACATATATCATAAACTTACCAGCCCATCATGAAAAAGTGCAGAAGCACTATCATATACGTGTTTAGTCTTACATTCCCAGTGCAAAGAGTATGGATCTCCAACAATCATTTTCAAATTACAGTCAAATTTTGCAGCTATTGATGGGAAGGCTTCTATAAACAATGACTGTTGCAAAAAAACATAAAGTATTTGAAATATTCAGCCAGAAGAGTAAGATATGATAACAAGCAATAAATATGATGACAAACTTCAAAATGGATAACAAGCAATAAATATGCAACATTAAAGACTACCTGGAAAGCAAGATTATACCCATGTATATCATAACAACGTCTGCCATGTTGACAATAAGCCAGATCTATATTCTTTAATGTCGTAACCAACTTCGTGTATGAAGCTCTCCCCCAGGGGTAAATTTCAAACTCATTCTCAGCACAAGCAAGGGATAAGTTTTCTTCACTGACAAACTCTGATCTCCTGAATAATAGGACCTTTTCAATAATAAGCAGCTTAGCCATAATCAACTTCTTCTCTGAGGATTTACTCTCAGATTTAAAACACTCTACTAATTCCTTATAAGAGCATTTCTTCTCCCCAAAAAAATCAAGGCAAGACACATGTTTGGGTGGTTTGCAATCATTAGCTTCACAAGGAAGACCAGTAATAACATGGAATTCAGCAAGAGAAAACCGAGCCAAAAATCCATTAACCTTAAACCACAACTCCATCTTCTTTTTGGTTGAAACTCGACGCAGCATAATCTGATGCATGAGCTGAAAGTTAGAAACCATATTGGTTCCCTGTGTCAGCACCCACCCAACACAACTATTGCACAATATCTCATAGTGTTTATCCGACAGATGACTTTTGATGAGTTCACAAACATTAGGATAAGAATATCTGTTTGATCTAGAATGGAACCACTCATCCTCAGGAATACAATAAGAAATGTTCTGTTTAAAAACAAGCAAAAATGTCAAAAATAAATGCATATCAACATAAGTAAACAGCACTATATAAACAGATAGGATAAAAAGATCAATATCAATATAAAAACTCACATCAAATTGCCTTCTGTATCTCACTAAATCAGTAAGTGAACTTGACAAACACGAAAACATAGATATCAGAAGAGGAAAAACGATAGGAGCATGTAGAATTGTTCAGTAGAAATCGCATATTTTATACTAAAAACAAGAACAACACTCCAGCATTTGCTATCACGACACAAACAAACACTAGACCACACAAAAATCCGTCAAAAGTCGAACAAAAAGCTACATATACCGCAGAAAAACAAACCCTAACCAACAGGGAAACGTTCAAGCAGACTCACCACCTGAACTACCAGAGATTTCCGCCATTTACAATAAGAAAGTGCAATAATCGACCGCAATAAACACTCTTTTGAAGGAGATTTAGTCGAAAATCTGACAGGAATCACACAGTGACAATCGCCGGGCAGTTTCCGCTGGGTTGAGGACGAAGAACGGTAAAAGACGATGGAGGGGTAAAAACGTCAAATAGCCAGCGGAAAGTATTAGAGTGGACACTTTTGTAAAATTTACAAAAGGTTGGACGGAGCTGTAATTAGGTTGAAAATTTGTGCCTGCGGCACAAATTTTCTCTATTTTTGTTGTCACATTTTTATATGGTCATCATGTTCATATTTATATTTATAAAATACCATATACGATATGGTGAAAAATGAGTTGCTTATTATTTCCATGAAAGTAATGTATTATATTTTTTTGTATCACTAGATGCATTTTTTTATATTTTGATTATAAAAAATATGAAACTCAAAGGAGGAAGAAGGCAACAAAAATACCTAATATTGTTTAAAAAAGGAGATTTTTTTTTAAAAAAAATGATATATATTGTGTTGAATTTTTTTTACTCATAACACATCTTATGCTTAAAAATATGAATTCTTAATTTATTTATAGAAGACAATGTCCTTATAGGATAAATTGAAATTGGTATAAAAATAAGGTGATAATTTAACATTTTGTGATTTATTCAAAATTATTAGAAAATAAACTTTGAAAAAAAACTGGAAAAAAAAAGAGGTGAAAATAGGAAAGACCGAAAGAGAGGGCGTGGAGTAAATAATGTAATATAGAAGGAAAGGAAAAGGTGGGTTTTAAAAAAATTTAAAATGGTAGAGCTTATTGGGAATCGAACTTAAAACCATTTTTGAAATTCCCCGATTTTGCAAATCCACCAACCACTATGCCAGAGGCCGTTGCAGCAATTACAAGCAAGCTTTGTTTTTATATACTAGTAAAACTTTATTTGGGGCCCCTAAAATGTTCGGGCCCTGTGCAGATGGGCCGGATGCACCGCCCTCCCACCGGGCCTGAGAAGCAGATGCCGATCTGCTTCTCCGTCAAGGTAGTGAAAAATACGGTCTGGCTTTGGCAGTGTAAGTTCGTCGCGAACAGGATCTGCCAGATCGAGAAGATGAGTATCATCAGGTTGAAGATGAATATGATGAAGACCCTCCTGCAGCACTTGTTTCGTTTCGATTTTTTGGTTTTTGGCTCTTGATGGGAACAGCTGAAGAGAGAAGAGATAGGCATTGAATTGCTCTTTGTGATGTGCAGTGGAATGTGGAATGCAGTGATTTGGAAGCCCTAAAGGTAAATGTGGCTAACTTGTTTCAAAAAAAAAAAAAAGGTAAATGTGGCTAATGTGCCAGAGATCATGGGCGTTATTTTGCGTGGATTCGGGGATTGGGCCGATTATGTTGGCCCAAAGGTAGTCTTTATTCGTACAAATTACACTTGTCATTTTAGAAAGGAGTAACTCGTAAAACCACCCTTTATTTCACCTTTTGTTCATAAAACTATCCGTTATTTTCTAAATTATACTTAACCACCCGTTATTCATGAAAACCTATCAAGTCACCACCAATCTTCAATTCTCTTTGTCAGCAGCTCTAAAATGATTGGTAAATGACTATATTGCCATTAAACCTATATAAACCTATTTCAAGAAACCTATCAATTTCCCACCGCCGATCTATTTGAAGAGCATCAGGAGAGATGAAGCCTCTTCCTTCCGGCTTCCCGCTTCCGTGTTCTACGATTTTGGTTCGAGGATGACATACTTTGTCCTCGTTGTTCAATGCTACTGCGCAATCTTTGTTAAACGATGACAAAATGGGGAATCAAAACCGAATAGCCGATGATGATGAATAGATGTTAGTTCTATGAGATTTTAATTTGGGTTTCAAAATTTTCAGGTAAATCGTACCAATTTATTGAATTTAGGTTTAATTTAGATTTCAATTTAGGGTTATTTAATTTAGATTTCATAGATTTTTTGGTTTCAATGATTCCAACTGATTTAGGTTTCAATGATTCCAACTGATTTTGGTTTCAATGATTCCAACTGATTTAGATTTCATAGATTTTTTGGTTTCAATGATCCCGTCCTATCCCTAACGGGATAGGACGGGATCGGGACGGGATGAGATTTGTCCCTCGTAAAAAAAATTAAAAATTAATCCAATTAACTCTAAAAATACCAAACAATAAAGATGTCAAACCTTACCAAATCCCATTACATTATTAAAATTCTTACATTATTTGTTATATGTTTGCCGAGAGCTGCCAATAAAATGGAATGATGGATGTTTGCCGAGAGCTGCCAACAGCTCTAGGGTACTGCTTCTTTTTAGTAGTATTAAAATTCTTATTTGTTATATGTTTTTAATCTTGTGTTATTATTTTAAAATTTAAAGTTTGGGTTTAAATAAATGTTAATATAAAATATAAATATATTCTTAGTTTTTTAATTTTAATTATATATATATATATTATTTTTTAAATATATGCGGGACGGGACGGGACGGGATTTGCGGGATGCGAACTCTCCGTCCCGCGTAATTTTAGCGGGACGGGATTGAATTTTTTTTTCTAAATCCCACCGGGATTGGGACGGGATGCGGGACGGTACGGGATTTGTGCCCATCCCTAGGTTTATATAGGGTTAAGGGTAATATAGTCATTTACCACTCGTTTAAGGGCTGCTAATGGAGAGAATCGAAGATGGTTGGTGACTTGATAAGTTTTCATGAATAACGGATGGTTAAGTGTAATTTAGAAAATAACGGGTGGTTTTGTGAACAAAAGGTGAAATAAAGGGTGGTTTTATGAAGTTACGCCTTTTAGAAAAGACTTGAAAAACTATTGAAACCCACCCGATTTGTTCTACTCGATTCGAACACCTACAAAATTTATGGTCAAGAATCGAAAATTTTAATCCAAGATTTTTTTTACTTGAACTCAGAAACCGGTATTTTTTTTGGATAAATTGGGTTTCGACTCGATGAACCCAACTGACTCGGTTTATTTTAACAAAACTTTGACCAATTAAAAATTTAAAAGCCAAGAAAATCCCAAACTGATATTATGGTAATTTTAGTAATTAAAATATTATTGAAATTAATTAATTTATAATTATTTATTATTAAAATTATTCATGCAGATTCTAATTTATTACAAATAATAGTTACAAGCACTCGATATTTCTTTTTCAAATCAATTTTTACATTTATTTGTATTGTATATTACTTCATCCAATTGGTAATATTTTAATTTTTTAATTTTCAAAATATTTTTTAAAAAGTTTTAAAAATCTATAAAATATTAAATATTTATATTAAAAATTTAAAATAATTTTATACTCATTACGTACTGATCAATATGATCGAAATAAAAAAAAAATTAATTAATACTTTGATATTTTATAGACTTTTAAATTTTATTAGAAATGATGAGCAATAATAAAAACCAAACATTTTAGATTGAATATAGACTATATAGTATATAATTACAATCGCTCGAATGATGATTATATCTTCTAATAAGTATATGGCCCAAAAAGAACAACTTAATAACCATATGTTTAACTTTAACATTTTGAAGTTATCGCAAAGTTATCAAATTACCACGATTTTTATTTTAAAAAAAAGAGAAAAAAATTGACAAATCAGAAATTCACCTGGAATCGGATTAAACCTAGGTTTAATTTAAATCGAATCTCCACCGAGAACCATTTTACCCCAAACTTGAAATGGCCCGATCTAAATGACTCGATTGACGGATCAAATCATGGAAATCGTACACATTAGAAAATATGTGGATCATAAGGCCCAAAAAATAATAATAATAATTGTAAATCATGCTATACACATTAGAAAATAATTGGACAAGGATAGGTACGGGATCACTAATTAAGAACACCATTTCAAGTCCATGGGAGATTTTAAGAGTAGTGGAGAAGATTCGAATGCTTCAGAAAGATTTTATTTCACCAAAAGCTCAGCACTGCTACAGAGAAGTCAACAAAGCTGCTGATTTTATAGCTAAGAATAATGCCAATTGTAATGCTAGTTTACCTTTTTATAGGGATCTCTATAACATCATCCGTTAGGATGATCAAGAATGATCTTGTGTAAAGACATTCTACTGGTTGCCTACTGTTAAAAAAAAAAAAAAAACCCTTGCAAACTTTACCAAAAAGAAGAACATCCTTATAGTGGAGATGTCGTAGGACGGGATCGGAGAGGGGGCATCTCTGTCAGTCGTATGTAGAAGGAAAGCAACCTTTTGTCGGTCAATGTGCTGACTTCGTGGAAAATATAGGTTGTGTGCACCTCTTGAAAAATCATAAGAATGAAGAGGCAAACGGAGATGGGAATCTTGATCTCCCAAGAGGGTTGTAAAACAAATGATCAAAATAAGAGCACAGCAGCTCCCAGAATCAGTGATCACAGCACTGTTTTATCGAGCCATAATGTGAGCTTTCCAAAGAGAGAAAAACGGCAGCTTTGCCTTCATTCATACTATATTTCAGATCCCAAAAACCATACCTCTAAGAGAGTCATTACAAGCTTATATAGTCACATGTCCTCACCTATGCTTGGTGGATCACAAGGTGACAAAACCATGTGCTGCTGTCCAAAATACAGCAATCGAAATTGCAATGAAAATGCAGCAGAAATGCATAAGGAAATAGAAAGAGTGAGGACCACAAGGGACCACATTCTTGTGTGTGAAATACTGAAATGTATATGAAAAACACATAGAAATCACACGTTATTCTTCATATCCCCTCCTCAAGTTGGGGCTTTGTTGAAGCCAGTGAGACCCAACTTGGAAGAAAGATGGAGATGATGTCTTTCACCCAAAGGTTTGGTTAAAATATCAGCAAGCTGAGCACCAGTCCTGACATGTTGTGGATGCAGAAAACCTTCAGACGATTTCTCTCTAACAAAGTGACAATCTATCTTCAAGTGCTTAGTCCGTTCATGGAAAACAGGGTTCTCAGCTATGTGTAAGGCAGCCTGATTGTCACAATACAGAGGAATAGGTTGAGGCACTGTCACTTTCAGAGTGTTCAACACACTCTCAGCCCACACAAGCTCACTAGAAGTCATTGACATACTTCTATACTCAACCTCAGCTGATGATTTTGACACAGTATTTTGCTTCTTTGTTTTCCAAGAGATTAAGCAATTCCCAAGGAAAACACAATAGCCAGTTAATGATCTAGCACTAAATTGACATGCACCCCAATCAGCATCACAAAAGGCCATCACATTTGTACTAGAACTGGATGAGTAATGCAAACCAACAAAAACTATACCCTTCAAATACCTGACCACATGTAAGGCTGCATCAAAATGAGGTAGCCTAGGCTCACTCATGAATCGACTTAGATGCTGAACAGCATATGATATATCTGGTCTGGTCAAATTTAGAAATAAAAGTCTCCCAACCAACCTCCTATAAACCTTTGGATCTGTCATGATCAAGCCTTCATCAGTTGACAATCTCAAACCTCTAGGTAAAGGAAAAACTGCAGGTTTACAGTCCATCATGCCACAATCTTGCAAGATATCAGCTATGTAATTTCTTTGATGTAACAATGTGCCTGACTCATTCCTCATGATCTCAAGCCCCAAAAAGTACCTTGCTAAGCCTAGGTCTTTGATAGTGAATGCCTTGTTCAAGGCAATCTTAGTTGAACTGATCACATCTTCATCATCACCTATAAGCAGCAAGTCATCAACATAAACCACTGCAATGACTATCCCTTTAGCAACTCTTTTAGTGAGCAAGGAATAATCTTCCATGGATTGAACAAATCCAAGCTTCACTAAGAATCTGCACAGCTCTGCATTCCACTGTCTTGAGGCTTGCTTCAGCCCATAAATTGACTTCTTTAGCTTGCAAACTTGACCAGGCTTACCTAGAGTATAGCCCTCAGGCGGTTTCATGTATACTTCTTCATCTAAATTGCCATGGAGGAAGGCATTGTTTACATCCAACTGATGTAAAGGCCAACCTTTGATAGTAGCAACAGACAAGATGATTCTTACAGTGGAAAATTTTGCCACAGGGGAAAAGGTGTGCTTGTAATCCTTTCCCTTAATTTGGTTGTAGCCTTTAGCCACTAACCTTGCCTTATATCTTTCAACTGACCCATCAGGTATGTACTTGATCTTGTACACCCATTTGCTGCCTATAGCTTTCTTTCCATCAGGCAAATCAGACATATCCCATGTATGATTATCTTCAAGAGCCTTGATCTCTAAATTCATTGCATCCACCCACATTGGATCCTTTACAGCATGTGAGAAATGATAAGGCTCTGCTATATCTGCAATCTGAGCAAAGGACATAGTAAAATCCTTATCAAGGACCTGAACTGGTCCCAGGCAAAATGCTAAGAAAGACTGAGAAATAGAATCAGATCTTCTATTTCTTTGACATACAAAGTCCTGTAACCTTCTAGGGGCTATAACATCTCTGGTTGACCTCCTAAGAGGAAGAAATATCTCTTGATTGCTAAGGATTTCTTCTGACATTTGTGGGACAACCTCATTAGATGACTGTGAGGGAGATAAATTAGGAGATGAGGTTACATAATTTGGAGCTATTTGAGGAGATGATTGAGTTGAAGAACTATGAGAATAAGGACCAATTTGAGCTGCAGGTTGGTCATTCTCACAGTCATTAGCTGGATTCACAAGTGGCAGCTCATGCTGCAAGTCATTAGACTTATTAGCAGTATCTGATCCATCACTCTCTTGAGCTTTATATGGGAATTTGGACTCATGAAAGATGACATCTCTGCAAATCAACATTTTTCTATCCTCTATATCCCACACCTTATATGCTTTCTGTCCATGTGGGTATCCCATGAATACACACTTCGTGGCTTTAGGACCCATCTTGTCCCTAAACATATGAGGAACTGATGCATAGCACAGACTTCCCATAACGTACTCTCAGCTCATCATAAGTAGCAGGCTTCTTGAGCAGCCTTTCATAGGGTGTTTTCCATTTCAAAATCTCTGTAGGCAGCTTATTGATTATGTGTGTAGCAGCCAGGACACACTCTCCCCAAAATCTGATTGGCAAACCAGCATGTAATCTCATTGCTCTAGCTGTTTCAATCAAGTGTCTGTGTTTTCTTTCCACTCTCCCTTTCTGTTGAGGAGTGTAAGGCACACTTCTTTGATGCATAATACCTTCAGAAGCCAAGAAATCCATGCATTTTCTTTGAATAAACTCAGTCCCATTGTTTGTCCTCAAACATTTTATAGAAACACCAAATTGATTTTTCACATAAGAAGTGAAATCACAAATACATTTAAAAACCTGCAACTTATCTTTGAGCAAGAAGGTCCAAGTAACTCTAGTGCAGTCATCAAGCACGGTAAGAAAATAATGGAAACCATTATAAGTAGCTACTTTATAAGGACCCCAAAGGTCCATATGGACTAAATCAAATGGCTTAGAAGCCAAACTCATACTTCTGTCAAAAGGCAATCTATGATGTTTAGACATAGAACAAGTCTAACAGTGGAACTCATTCAATTCAACTGGACTACATAACTGCAAATGTCTTAATTTAGAAACTGAAGTGTGCCCAAGTCTGGCATGCATAATGTCTAGATCAAAGCTAGCTTTATTACAACTTCTAATTAGGATCTCAGTTCTGGTCTTCATGCATGTTCCTCCTGAAAGCACCTTGTAAAGGCCTTGACTTCTCTGACCAGATAGCACCACCTCCTTAGTTCCAAGGTCCTGGAAATAACAATGAGTACTTGTGAACACAACTATCATGTTGTTATCATCAAGAAGCTTGCCAACTGAAAGCAATCTATGTTGAAAATCTGGAACTAGCAATACATCATTAAGATTCAGACTATCTGTTAGCTGCAAACCTCCCATATCATTAACTGTTTTGATGGAGCCATCAGGAAGTCCTATATGAATAGGACTTTGTAGCTTGGCTCTTCCTAACAAGAGTTGAGAATCAGACATCATGTGATCACTAGCTCTAGTATCAATGATCCATTCAAGAGATGGATCTCTCTTCACAACATTATTTGCATTATAGGAGGATAGCTTACTTGCAAAATTTGCAAAAGAAGACTCAATTCCAGCTTTTCCTTTCATCTTCTTTAGGATCTCCTGGTAGACTGCATCTCCTCCATTTCTCTCTGAGTGCTCCTCATCAAAAGGACTGTTCTGCATAGATCCACCAACTGAACCAGCAATGTTGGCTGAACCTCTTAGCCCCGGATTGTTTCTCTCTTTCTCCTTCATCTCTCTAAACCAATCAGGCACTCCATGTATCTTGAAGCTGCTTCAACCTCTTGAGCTGCTTCAACCTCTTGAGCTCTCTCCAATCCTTCTTGTATTGCTGGCCATTAGTGCTATTAGTATAGCCTGTCCCTGAGTTGTAGCTACCTGAATGATTATTCCCTTGCACATTGCTCTTAGAATGATAAGTAAACCTGCTTCTGTTAGCTGCTAAGGCAATGGAGTCCAAGTTTGAGGACTGTGAATTTCCTGATGCTTCATTCCCACTTTCACCTTGTTGAAGAATGTAATAAGCTCTGTTAATACCAGGCAAAGGATCAGTTGCTAGAATCTGATTCCTGGCTCCCTCATAATGATCATTAAGACTCATCAACAGCTGAATAACTTTGTTCCTTGAATCAATATCACTGATTTTCTTCTTCAAGTCACAAGTACATCTCCCAAGAGCACCACAGTTGCATTCAGGAATACCTTCTAACACTCGGAGCTCATCCCAGTGTTTCTTGAAGGTATTATACAAATCTGCTAGAGACATATTTCCCTGAGAAATAGTGGCCAGCTTCTTCCTTACCTAATAGATCAGAGGTGCATTAGTTTGCCCAAATCTTTCAATTATCTCATCCCACAGCTGTTTGCTTGAATCAACAAACATTAGGCCCTTTGCTATGTTCTTATTCATAGAGTTTAGCAACCAGCAACGGACCATAAAGTCAGCTCTTATCCACTTTTGCAAATCAACATGATCTGCAGCAGGTCTAGCACAGGCCCCTGAAACAAAGCCCAGTTTATACTTGGCTCCTAGAGCCATTGTCACTCCTCTACTCCAAGTCATATAATTAGTGCCATCAAACAAAATAGCAACTAATTGAGAACCTGTATGATCGAAGTTAGACAAATACATAGGATCACTAGTATTAACTTGTGTGTTGTTCTCTTCATTCTCTCTGTTGTTGTTGCTCATATTTCTAGATGTATTGAACATAAACGAGATATAAAACTCAGCAAGAGTAGATGTAAGATAGATGAACAAAGGATCTAACCTTCACAGCTCTGATACCATGTAAAACAAATGATCAAAATAAGAGCACAGCAGCTCCCAGAATCGGTGATCACAACACTGTTTTATCGAGCCATAATGTGAGCTTTCCAAAGAGAGAAAAACGACAGCTTTTCCTTCATTCATACCATATTTCAAATCCCAAAAACCCTACCTCTAAGAGAGTCATTACAAGCTTATATAGTCACATGTCCTCACCTATGATTGGTGGATCACAAGGTGACAAAACCATGTGCAACTGTCCAAAATACAGCAACCGAAAATGCAATGAAAATGCAGCAGAAATGCATAAGGAAATAGAAAGAGTGAGGACCACAAGGGACCACATTCTTGTGTGTGAAATGTATATGAAAAACACATAGAAATCACACGTTATTCTTCATAAGGGTTACCATGTAAAGACCAAGAATATCATTGGTAATTGCCAAGTAGTCACTCTTGATGATCACTCGAGTAAGGCCAAGCCATATTGAGCTTTGTAAATGCCTTGATCGATGAAGGGTTGTCACCTAGTGACCGCCATGGAGGAAGTACTGTATTGTAAGCCACCAAGCGCCAAAGTCTCAGTTTGATGGTTCCTAATGATGAAACCGGTAGAAGCGTCACTGGAGGCTAGCTTGGATGAATCGAAGTTAATTATGCAACTTCCTTTATGTTTCTCCTTTTCCTTTGTTTATTAGGTGCTATTTAATTTTTTTGGTCTAATTTCAAGTCAACATCATCAAAGCCGAATTTCATTATGTACAAATAACATCTGTACAATAGAAAACTAACAATCAACCCTAACACAACGAATGTCAAATCCATAAATATGACAAAAATTGTAAACAAGAGATGAAGTAGCTATAGCGTGCTATAGGGCCGTACGTACAACGTACTTGATCGAAGCCCTGGGTAACTTCACCAACAGGGACAACAAGCACATCTAAGAGCAGTTGGCACACATTTTGCGATAATCGTAGACTCCAAACTGCTTTTGTCAATTGGTTCTTTCCATGGCAAGGCGTAACATCCAACAATGAACACAATGATGAGAAACAGCCCGAAGATAATGTAGATGATTCCTTGCATCCTCCAACTATCCTTGACGCTCTGAAGCATGCCTGCCTTACAAGCATCGCAATCGTAGCATAGCTCCTTTTTGTCATTGCTCCATGATGCACAATCGCTGTTTGTCATGTTCGCATTCTCGGGTTTCATCCAGTTGGTTGGGGTTATGAATATGAACCCACAATCATTAGATGGCTTGCAACAACCAGACTACCATTGATGATTGCAAGATCAGTACATACATGCTATTAGAACATATATTAATTGCTTAGAAAAAATAAAGTAAATTTATGAAGTTAATGGGCCGGACAACATTTAAGTATAGTAGTCCGTAAGAAATATCTCAAATAATAACTTCTAATTTTGTCAGTTAGATTTTCCCGCTTTTTCAGAAGTCAAAACCCATTTCATCTAGAGTTGTTCCCCTATGGCGAGAGAGTTAACCGATGAACAAGTAGAAATAATTGAATCCTAAAACAATAAAATCAAATTTATGTAATTATATTTAATTATATGGGCATCTTTATAATAAAAAATATTTAAAATTGGGGGATTTTTTTGCAAATTAAATGATGTTAATAAGAGGTGATATTTCAAAAATAATAATAGATGTGCAACTAAATGCAGTCGGACCAAAGTTGATGATTATTTCAGATATTTCGTAAATTCGTGCCAACGGATGCAATGATCCACCAAAATTGGTGATTATTTTTTAATTTTTGAAAGTTCGTGCCATAGGATGCAACCGCCCTTAAAGTTCATGCTAGTTTTTGCAATTTGCCTCAAATCTATTTTATGGGTAGATATATTTTCACTAAAAAATCTAAATATAAATTAAATAACAACAATAAAATATTTTTTTATTAATATTTTTAATAAGCTTGCCTATAAAATAGTTTTTATTATTTATATTTTTATTAATTATTAAAAAAACATATAAATAGTTTGCCATCTAATTGATACATTTTTTTTATTAATACATGTCACTACACATTTTTTTATACTTACAGTCAACTATGATATTAAAGCGGGGTGACTATATGCACGAATGGCAGATGCTTTTCAGATAATTATTAACTCCCAAAAATAAAGTCAATAACCTGCTTTCTGATAATTATTAACTTTTCGAATAAAAAAAAAGATAATTATTAACTCTGGTTTTGAATCCAAATTTAGTTACCTCGATAGGGGACAAGTGTGTAGCATTGTACTGGGTAACATTTTTGCTCATCGGATCAATGAAGCTCTTACAAATCTTGCGGTCAACCAAACAGGTCCTAGTGGCGTTCCAGCGGCTGCTAATCCGTGCCTGAAGAGTAGGGGAGTAAGACTGAAGCCTATATTCCTTGTAAGCCTTGCCACTTATCCCCTCCCCGCCGGCCACTTTGGTGACGACGAACCCCGTGATTACGAAGCCGAAGAGGATGAAAGTAACGACGAGTAAGGCAGCCAGGTAAGCGTGCGAAAGGATTACAAAGGGTTCGGATCGGAAGCTGAAGCAGAGGGCAACGATGCCGGCTATGGAGATCACCAAGAAGAGGACGCCGATATGCTTCTCGGTCAAGCTTGTGAAGAAGACGTTCTCGCTTTGGCAGATCGAGCTCCCTGGAAAGAGGATCAGCAGGATGGAGAATACGATTATAATCACGTTGAAGATGAATGTGAGGATCATCAACCATCTCTCGATTTCCTTCTCCTCCCTCTTGTTTTCGGCTTCATCTTGCCCGAATCTAATGTATTTACCAAATATATTGATCTGGTAACAATTGTTTTGTTTAGATAGTAGAGGCATATTTAATTTAGGTTTCTGTTTCTTGCTGAGGGAGAGGTTGGAGGATATATGGAGGTTAGATTTTTGACAAACATATACTCGGTATATGGGATGAATTCCGTATAATCATATTATTATTATTTAATTGTATAATTATATTGTTACAACTTACAAGGGAATAAAATTATATGTATATATATATTAATTATCACGAGTCGATGAATTTGTCATAATACTCTAAAAAGTAAAAGAGAAGTCGTCTTCAGTTGGAAAGTTCAAGTTGGTAATTTAAAATAACATAAAATTAAAATGGAAAGGTCAACAAGACTTGAGACCGAAGCAAAGCTTAAGTAGTACCGGAACAGTCAACTAGAAATATTACGCGCGCGTCTCTTTTTCAGTTTTCCTTGAATGAGTTAATCCTAGTTTTTATTATTTTCTATAAAGCAATAGGATTTATGATGAAAGGTTGTGATTCCTCTTCTCATTAGATGAACGTATATATAATACATAGGGATTACAAATGTTAGGATTTGGAGATATCGAGATCTGTACAGAAAAGATATCGAAAAGATATTGTACATATATATAGTCTAACAGGCCCCCGCAAGCTCATGGACGAGGGCGAACATGAAGCTTGGCCGTCAATGAATGAAAATGATGATTACCAACAGCCTTGGTGAAGATGTCGGCTATCTGATCTAGAGACCGAACATGTCGAACTATGAGCTCGCCAGAGGCAACCTGTTCACGAACAAAGTGATAATCGATCTTCATGTGTTTAGACCTCTGATGGAAAACTGGATTGGCGGTGAGGAATGTAGCACTCAGATTATCACATAGAAGAATAGGAGGGCGTGTAACCGAGAGGGCCATTTCCTGCAGCAGTTGCTGCAACCAGATTAGCTCGGTCGAGGCAAAGGCAAGTGCTCTGTATTCGACCTCAGTGCTAGAGCGGGCGACGACCTTCTGTTTTCGAGAGGACCAGCTGATCAGATTCCCCCCAAAGTAGATCGCAAAGCCATGCTGAGACCGACAGTCGTCCGGATCAGACGCCCATCCTGTATCCGAGTAGGCTACGAGACGACTATCAGACGCCTGATGAAGTGATAATCCTGCCGTGATGGAGCCCTTGAGATAGCGAAGAATTCGCTTTACTGCCATGCAGTGCTGGTCTGTGGGTTCGTGTATAAACTGGCAGACACGATTAACCGCATAAGAGATCTCAGGCCTTATAATGGTGACGTACTGTAGTGCGCCAAGTATGCTGCGGTATAGGTGTGGATCGGAGCAAGGGTCACCAGTGTGAACTAACCGAGACCTGGGCTCAGCAGGTGTGGCGATTGGTTTCGCACCTGCCATACCACACCTTTCGAGAACATCAGTGATGTATTTCTGCTGGATGAGATGAACGGCAGAGTCAGTGCGAGTGACCTCGATACCCAAGAAGTAACTAAGAGCACCAAGGTCCTTTAGAGAGAAAGCATGGTTCAGGCTAACCACAAACTCATCAATAAAGGGGGCATGGGATCCCGTAATAATTAGATCATCAACGTAGACGAGAACATAAACAACATCTTGACCATGAGATTTGATGAAAAGCGATGAGTCAGATACACAACCTTTGAAGCCATGACGAAGGAGCGCATCTTTGAGCTTCTGAAACCAAGCTCTAGGCGCCTGCTTGAGCCCATACAAAGCCTTACGGAGGCGACAGACATGGGTAGGGCGAGCGGGGTCAACAAAACCCTGTGGTTGGGATATATAGACCGTTTCAGCAAGGTCACCATTCAAGAACGCATTGTTGACATCAACTTGTCGAAGTGGCCAGGAGCGTGTGACAACAAGGCTTAGGACAAGTCGAATGGTCGTAGGTTTGATGACCGGGCTGAATGTGTCGAAGAAGTCCACCCCAGCTTCTTGATTGAAACCTTTGGCTACCAGGCGAGCCTTGTAGCGATCCACCGAGCCATCTGATTTCTGTTTGACCCTGTAAATCCACTTGCACCCAACAATGTTAGCACCATTTGGTCTCGGAACTAAGTCCCAAGTCCCATTTTTCATCAAGGCATCATATTCTAATTGCATTGCATTTTGCCAGTGAGGGCTTTTGGTTGCTTGATGGAAAAGTTTGGGTTCAACCATGGTGATGAGGGCATTGGGAAGGGGGTATCTAGTGGAGTGAAAACTTTTGGGTTTGAGGGAGTTAGTAGAGGCTCGAGTGGCCATGGGATGGGTTGAAGCATCAGCTTGCCGAAACTAGGAAGGGGTATCGGAGGGAGGGGCTGGTGCAGGGGGAGACGGGCTCGGTGAGGGGGAGGGTGCAGGGCTGGCTGATGGCGAGGCAGCAGGGGTCAGAGATGGTGACGATGTAGGACTGGTGGATGGCGAGGTAGCAGGGCTCGGAGAGGATGAGGATGTAGGACTGGTGGGTGTTGATGCAACCGGGCTCATACCTTCTGAGGAAACCGAGGGCGAGAGGGGGATAGACGCTGGAGACAGAGGTGGGGAGCTGGGTGGTGACACGAAAAGGGGCTGAACTGGTGACGGTGGAGGCTCAGCAGCCATAGCCGAGACACCTGAGGCTGTTTGTAGGATGGTGAGCGGAAGCACAGGGGTTGTCGGACTCGGTTCTGTGGTGGGAGAGGAGTCCGAGACATAAGGGAACAGAGACTCATCAAATACAACAAATCTGGATATATGACAGCGACTAGTGGGAACATGGTGACACAAATAGCCCTTGTGTTTGGAACTATACCCCAAAAAGAGACAAGGAAGGGAGCGAAACTCAAGTTTTGAATTATTGTATGGTCGAAGAAATGGGTAGCAACGACAACCGAAGGACTTTAAGAATGCATAATCGGGAGATTTGTTGTAGAGAGATTGAAATGGGGACTTGTATCCCAAGTTGGGAGTGATGGTACGATTCGAGAGATATACAGCCGTGTGAAACGCCTGTTCCCAAAAGGTTTGAGGGAGGTGAGCATGAGCCAGAAGCGAGAGGCCCTTTTCAACAATGACCCGATTGTGTCGTTCTGATGACCCATTCTGTTGTGGTGTGTAAGGGCAAGAGATTTGGTGCTGAATGCCAAGACTGCGAAGCATAGTCGAGACATTTCGGTATTCACCTCCGCCATCTGTTTGAAAGCTTTTAATGGTGGTGGAAAATTGTGTTTGGACAAGCTTGATAAACAACTCAAATATAGAATAAACTTGAGACTTTGCAGACATGAAATAGATCCAAACAAATTTGGTGTGATAATCAATAAAACTAACATAATAGGAATTGCCATTAGTTGATAAAAGCGGGGAGGGACCCCATACATCATAATGAACAAGATCAAAGGGCTTCGCTGCCGTGATGGTGCGGGCAGGAAGATGCAGACGATGACTCTTGCCAAGTTGACAAGCTCCACAGACAGGAGCCAACTTATTTGAGGACACGGGAAGACGCTGACTTGTAATGAGACGACAAAGGACAGACTCGTGGGGGTGAGCAAGACGATGATGCCAACAGTCTATGGAGGCACGCTCACCAATGAAAGCAACAGGATGACTCGAACTGGACAAAGGACATTGGGACAGGCGGGGAAGACGGTAAAGGCCACGTTCAACGGTTCCTCTTAGAAGTACTCGCCCCTGCAGGTTCTTAACAAGACAAAAATCCTTGTGAAACTCAAGATGTACAGAATTATCTTTAGTAAGTTGAGAAACACTTAAGAGGTTTTTAGATATATTCGGCACACAAAGGACATTGGATAAGTGTAAAGGAGGTTTACTGGGATGCAACGCAGGAAGAATAGAAGTACCAAGATGTGTAATGGGGAGAGACATACCATTACCAACAACTAAGTTGTCGGAGCCAGCATAATTGGAGTGCGATTGAAGGCCAGACAGATCACCCGTGACATGAGCATTGGCACCGGAATCGACTACCGAAGGATCACCGATTTCGGACTGACACTAAGCATTGTATGCCGATCTGTTGGAGCCGACGGGAGGAGCTGTGTCCGGACGTCCAAGAGCAGCAATCGCGTGGCGATTAGTCACCGGAAACTCATTGAGATTGAGTCTTCCGAAGCAATTGAAGGCTTCATGCCCAAGTTTGCCACAGATTTGGCAGGTGGGATGAGGCGCATGATCAGTAGGCGCAGAGGAGTTGAATTCACTAGGAGGATTGCGATCAGCAGGAAAGCGATCACGGCCGCGACCACGGCCTCGACCACGAGTGAAGGCCACGTTAGCAGTCAACTGGTTGGCGTCGGAAAGGGCTTGAGTACCCTCGGCGAGACTCTGCTCTTCCTGTAACAAGAATCCGAGCAGGGCATCGGAGGAGACAGGTTCGGTTTTGAGGGCGAGGGCAGAGCGAAAAGCTGCGAACTGATTGCCCAGGCCGAAGAGAATATACGAGACAAGATCCTGATCAGGGATGATGACCAGAGATTCAGCAAGTTCATCCGCAATTGCCCGCTTCTTCTGAACGTACTCAAGGACGGACAAGGATCCCTTGGTAAGGGTTTGAAGTTGATGACGAAGGTGCATCTGTCGAGCACTGGATTGGGCGTGGAACATTGTAGCCAAGATCTCCCAGGCTTCAGCAGCCGTGGTAGCCCTAGCAACGTGGCCAAGGAGAGGAGTCGTAAGGGACAAGCGGATCCATAAAAGCACCAGGCGGTCATTTCGAACCCAGGCGTGATAGGCAGGATTAGGGATAGTTTGCACATCGGAGGAATTGGCAGAGAAGGCAGCAATGGCAGCCTCCGGAGTGAGCGGGGTGGTGGGAGGCGCAGGAAGGGTGGTGGGAGGAGGTGCTGCCGCAGTCAGAAAAGCATCCAAATCAAATGCTTCAAGGGCTGACCGGACAGTACTGCGCCAGAGAGAGTAGTTACTCCTGTCAAGGCGGATAGCGAAGTTTGGGAGATGAAAATTGGGTTGAGAGCCATCGGTGGAGGCAGAGAAGAGGAGTTGCGTAGGAGAGGTGGGATTGGAGGCCATGGAAACGGATCAGGAGGATCGCGGATTTCAGGCTGATACCATGTAAAGCAATAGGATTTATGATGAAAGGTTGTGATTCCTCTTCTCATTAGATGAACGTATATATAATACATAGGGATTACAAAGGTTAGGATTTGGAGATATCAATATCTGTACAGAAAAGATATCGAAAAGATATTGTACATATATATAGTCTAACATTTTCCAACCACGGGGCATTCTCAAAGTAGGGTAGTCCGAAATCACCAACTCAATTTTCCGATGGCATCTAAATCCCTTTACGAGCATTGATTACTGTCAAGTATACTATTCTATTCCACTTCAATCTGTTGAAATCTAAGCTCATTGACGACCATCAACCCCATTCTAAGACTAAGGACTTCGGGCCATTAGAGCCGACACCGACCCACAACAAATGACACACCACGACCAAAGTTGTCCCAAATGACAAAACTATGCAGCTTCCCTTGAACTTAATTTTGATGGTTTGAATCATCAAAATTGATCTTGACTACCTTTTCAGGCGGCTTTTCTCATGTTATATTTTGGTTTTTTCCTTGCCTTTGGCGTGGATTTAGCTAGACTCCATTATTTCAATTTCTTTCCAAAAGAGTTGTTTTGAGTTTTTCCAGGTTTGTACAATTGTTGTCTCAAGTATCATATTAATTTGCGATTGCTTGCGTGATAGGTTGATGTCATTGAATACAACTCACTACGCCAGATTTACATTTGGGAGGCGAACATACTCCGTCACCCCAAACGAAGCCTAGTCTCCTGCACTTTCGGGCGACGTTTTGTTGGTCACTTTGAGAGTCGTCGCTTCGACACCGTCCATCCAATATTGACGCGACGAACTACATGATCTCGTCTCCTCAAACCTCTTCATGCGACGGATTTTGGTCTTGGTCGCTAGATGATATTGTCAGAAGCAATGTGGGCATATGGATTAGGGCGACGAACAATTGCCGTTGCTTCAAAGTGTTGTGTAGTGTTTCCTGTTTCGACATTTTCTTCACGGACATGGGAAATGGGTCGCATCATTGCTATTGTCAAGGACCTAATTCACAAACAAATAAATCTCACCAAGATATCCCTTATGAGCGTGAGGAAGCTGCATTCAACTCTTATCCATTGATTTACAATTTCAGTCATAATCTCATTTTCAATCTCACTTCCAAATTCTTATAAAACAAACTCTCAATCAAATTCTAATAAAATCTCAATCTAAATCTCATTCTATAACACAACAAATCTCAATAGAATAGGGAAGAATAAACTTCAAATTAACTTTTACAAGAATAAATTTTATATTACCCACATATTGTAATTTAAATACATCAGACATTCCATTATATCACAACAAATTTCTATTGAATTCAAACAAAAAATATTTTCTTACTAACTACAAATCTAAAATTTAATTACTCATTACAAAATATAATTGGAAAACAATTCAATCAACATTTATGAAGTCTAAATCACAAAGTTCCAAATCTTCAACAAATTCCTCACTATAAATCTAACCAATATTCCACATCCCCCCCCCCTCTATTTAACATTATATGTATAAAACAAAAATAAAAATCATTACTAACCTTGCTATGAATTCTTCCTCGTTTAGATCTTCTCCAATCACCACAATAATAACCACTTTCTACAAAGAACATGCAAAATAACCAAACTATCCAAAATTTCACAAATCCATCAAAATATAACATTATATGTATACAACAACATATCTTTCCACTACTCAAAATAAATTGATTTTTTGAATCTCCACAATCCTTGTTACCAAAGGAAAATGAAATAGAAGCTTTGAAAACTAGAGAAGGGAAAGAGATGAGATGAGGAGGAAGAAGGGTTGACATTGGTATAAGGTTACTATTATAACCTTAAAAGTTAAAACATTAATGGGGGTAAGTAGCTTCATTTATTATTCATAAAATAAAACCGTTCGGGCGACAAACTTACACATCATTTTGTCGTCCCGACCAGTGTAAGAAAGGAGATAGTACACTTTCACATTCAAGAGACGAACTACATGTATCTCCGTCGCCCCACTAAATTCAAGAGATGGACTACATCTAATTCTGTCGCCCCAATCACTGTAAAAAAATAACATGGTCCACTCCCACATTCTAGCGACAGCTGAAATATATTTCCGTCGCCCCAATATATTCTAGCGACGGATGACCTCTAATTCGTCGCCCGGGAGCTTTGTCCCATTGAGTTGCACTAGGCTCATCCATACACGACAACTCATCTTAAGTTCGTTGCCAGAACGACATTGAAGCGACAAATAAACTGTTGCCCGTAGCCCGAAAGTAAATCTGGCGTAGTGACTTTGTTTCGGAGTGTTCGGATTCCCCACCATAATATGGAAAGACATGTCTTTTGTTTTATATGTCCATTAATGAGAAAATTTATGTGATAAATTATTTTTTGGATTGATCATGTTTTGCTGATGTACTTCCTAATTATCAGGGTCTCAATGAGCCTCGACTGGCCACATTCAAGCAACTAGAGATTTGAGTACAAATGTGCCACTAAAGTATCTTTAAAAACTTGTAAAAGAGAAAAACAACTTATTTGGCTCGAAATAAGTGACATATTTGGTTAATTTCAACCAAAAAGAAGTAAACACATATAGGATAAATGAGTAAAAAAAAAAAGCAACTTTGCATTTAAATCTGTTAGGAATAAGGTTGCACTTGGTCAAAGGTCCGATTAGGGTCGAAGTGGTCTTTTAGTCCAATTTAAACACGAAGGATCTAGATCGATCCTAAACTACAAAACCGAAAGGAATATATATATATACCTATAAAACAAGACACACGATATGTTTACGAGGTTCGGGCTAATCCCGACATCCCCGGCTCTAGATATCATCCAATATGATCTAATAGGCAAAACAAGAACAAACGATACAAAGATCCTATGAGGGAAAATACTAGACTGAAATAAGATAGAAGGAACAAGGAAATCAGCACACTAAGCAATAGCAAAGACAAGGAATGGGAACCCCCTGATATGAGGCAATTGCAGCCCGGAAAAGCTCGTCGATTCGGGAGCAGCAGTGCCGTCGGTGAGCACCGGTGATCCTCGAAGATCCAATCCTTCTTGAACGCCCTTGCTGATTCTTCTTATCCATTTCAGTCCTTCCGACAGCCCGTATGGGTCTCTTAAGTATCGTTGCTCAAGCACGGTTCACATGGAGATCGATTGCTCAACGAGCCTCTCTCACTAATGAACCCGAACTCATGCCCCTCTCTATGTTCTTTTCCCACCCCTTCTCTCTTCTGCAGACTCGAAAGCCCTAGCCTAATCTCTCCTGTGTTTCGGCCATGGGAGATGCGCTCTCAGGCTCTTTGTGGAGCGTCATCTACAGTGTTGAGCTCAAGCTAGGGTTTGCTGGAGAAAAGGCTTATAAAGCCTATTTGGGAGCAACGGTCAGAAATTAAGACGTTGGACAAGGCATGGACTTGGGCTTAATGGCCCAATTCCGAGATAACTCCAACTAAGGCTCAATAAACATGAATACTCACATAAATCATAGTAAACTAGAGTTACAATCTCAACAAAACCCGATTGAACAAAAATATGGACTATACAACCAATTTCAATGAATGAATTAGATCGAAGTAGGTAGGTAAAACCTCGAAGTCTTAGGATGACTAACAACAGGGACACGCAGCACATGTAAGAACATTACCAATATTGGGACAACACTGTTCATAAAACCTAATTTCACATCCATTGGGGTCAATGCCATCATTCAATGGCATCGCACAACATCCAACAAATGAAAACCATAATAAGGCAACCCCCAATGACAATTTTGACAATTGCTCCCATCCTCCAATTGTCCTTGATGCTCTGAAGCATGCCTGCCTTACACGCATCGCAATTGCAACAAAGCTCCCTCTTATCGACGCTCCACACCCCACAATCATCATTCATAGTTGTGTTTGTAGTTACGTCAATGTTGGCAGGCTTCGTCCAGTTAGTAGGGGAGATGAATATGAACCCACAGTCGTTAGATGGCTTGCAACATCCAGACTGCCATTCAATTAAGAAATATATATAACTATAACTTATGGAAGAGTACTTGATCAATTTGCTAAAGTATATAAAACTGTTGTCAATGATTTTCGAAATCGGATAGAAATATGTACTCCCTCCGTAACGAAATAATTGACTCTTTGGGCCATTGTTCTTGTAACTAAATAATTGTCTCTTTTGAATAAATCTTCCCATTTTTAGATGATGATTAAATACATTGTATAGGCAAAGGGTATTCTAATTAAGTTAATCTATTAAATGTTAAAACCTTTCAATTACCCCTCCCATTAAATATATACTCCTTGTGGCACAGTACTACATACTCTCATTCTTCCTGGCCTGGCGGATTGATTGCTTTCTTTTATGCAATATGGACAAAAATGAAGATTTGCCATGGGTATATATACATTCTGAATTCTAATTTCCCTCTAAATTCATAAAAAATTCAACATTTGAATTCATAAATTTTAACAGATGGTTTTCATGCTTATTTGCCAACAGATGCCTCCTTTTTTAGCATTGTTCGCCTGCAATCAATTTTAAATTAAAATTTTTTTATCATTCCCTCTATTTTGAAGTGTTGTTTTGCCTCTTTTTTTTAATTGCAATCGAACAATGGAATGCTGATTTGCCTCCAATTTTTTAATTGCAAGTAAACCGACTGCCCCGCTTCAACTAACCACCCTCTAGTATTTGGATATTGGGAGTATATGGGTATATTTTGACAGTATAAAAATCGTGTAATTTGTTACAAGATGTATCCGAGACAGAAAACAGAGGAATGAATTTATGTGTTTATTGAATTAAAAATCTTGATTACAAAATGTATGTGTGTGTATTGTATTTATAGACAAAACAAACTCTCTTCCAGCTCACATAGTTGTTCCATAACAACCACTCAATCTAACAACTTTGTAACCGAAAATTGAACAACTGAAAATGGCGCCAATCACTCCTTCCTCTTCAGTCAATTATGTTTACGTATGATCTTGCTAATCTGGGCCTTAATCGTCCACTTTCTCCTCTAGCTCACTTTTTTTTTCTGGCATGGAATATAAATTGGGTTTAATAGTATATAAAAATGTTTTAAATAAGATGGGGTAAATAGTTTGAAAACAAATTGTAATGTACATATGTATGTATTTACATGCTATCATAAAATGGGATTTATATTAAGGAAATTAAAGCATAGCATAAATATATAAGTTTGTTTGAAAATTATAAGCTATTAGAGGTTTGTTCTGTTTTTTAATTTGTTTGTTGTCATAGATTTTGCCCATTTAATTGTTTATATGATGTCAACTTCATTCAAAAAGGATAGCGCATTTTGCAGCAGAGTTAAAGGATAGTGGCTGTTTGGTTTGTCTATTTTTATGTTTTTGTTTGTCTTTTTTAAACAATGTTTCTGATGGTTTCATCATATCTGAATTGCTGTGTTTGCATCGTAGGCGAATTGATGTTGTTTATTGCTCAAGATGGGAAAATGCAAGAGATGTTCCACAAGGCACCGGAGCTGCTCCCTGAGTAGTGGAAACAAGCAGGATGCCCCGGAAGGCTAGCTGTTGTGCAGAAGGATCCGGCATCCACATTGATATATATTGGCGGTGTTGAAATGAGCCTTCTGAGTTGAAAGTAAGAATCTCATTCACAGAACTTGTCGAACTTTTCATCGTGTTCGATATATCGATTCAATAAAAATATACTGTTTAAATCGATTTGAAGTTCCTTTCCTTCTTTTTTTTTGGTGTGTGTGGTTGTTCTTAACTTTACATTAGTGATATTGAAATAGACTTTGTTTTCAAAAGGGGAAACTGGGCCTGATTTTTTCACTATCTGTTTGAGAAATGAACTAGATCTCCATAGCATCTTACATGTTTTACTCTAATATTTTCCATCTTATTTCAGTTTGTTATGTAAGTCCTTGATGATATTAGCATATGAACACATGGCTGGCTTATTTCAGGTCTTGCCAATGGAGAGATTTAAACACCTTGGTTTTCTGATTCAATTTGGTGAGAGGGGATCTGAAGGAATTCCCTTGAGCCAAGCTGCTCCATACTTTGCAAATTCGGACCCTGATATGCTTGCAGCTCGTGTTCCGGTGGCTCACCAAGTGGCAACAATTCTAACCAAGATGTGGCCATGACTGATGCAAGCTGAAATGTGTTATTTTAAAGAGAAGCTAAACTGAAATGATTCTGATGCACTGAAGAATGCTCAAAACTAATATTGCATATTGCTGCAAAACCACTAGTAAACTTGTTGTTTGATTGCTATATTTGAATCTATACATTATGCTTCATGGCATGCATCAAAAGACAAATAATTAATAACCCTGCACTTATTCTTGTCACTGTTTGATAATGCCTATTTTTCTTTTTGGGGGTGGGTTTGCTTTTCTGTTGAGGAAAGGCATAAACTCTTCCAATTAATCTGGTGCTGATAAACATTCTTAATTTGCAGATTGCAAATTGCCAAGATTCCAACATTTATGTATTAGCTCCGTTAAAATATGCCACATTATATGACTGCTTTGATGCAACTATATATAGTTCTTGGAGCTGTTGGCAAGGTAAATATACAATCAATTTATCACAGGTTGTTTACCTTTTGGAGATGGATTAAATATGCCAATTATGATTTATGATGTATATGATCTTTAAATTGTGGTTTTCTTTTCTGTCAATGTAGGTTGTAAGAGTTGAATATTGTGAGCGAGTTCATGGGTTTTCTGTTGCAAAAAGAATTCGCATTGCAAATTCTCGCGAGTGTGTTTTCTTCTTAGGTGTGAATCATCAGCCATCTTAGGTGCAAATTGTCGCGAGTGTGTATTCTATCTTTGATGTTCTTTGTAGCTTTGTTTATTAAGAAATGTGTGTCATTCTCTCTTGACTATAAGTGGGTTGAAGTTCCTATAGCATTCAGCAATCAGTCGTAGGATATGTAAGAATTTCCTGATTGTGGCAAGGGGAATGCTTAGCATCTAATTAACGCCACTCATTTTTATTATCACTGCAGAAGATGCCTGATCTTAGTTAAATGATAATTGATAATCTTTGTTGACAAAAATATGTTTGAAGAAGAATACCGATATTTGTTTGATATTTGAAATTTCCTTGACACTAAGCATCATCGGAGTGGGATGTCTCCTTCTGTCGATCCATGACATCTTCATGTTTGACAAGTACTTCATTTTTTATTCAAGCAATAATGTTCCTTCATTTATGATTTGTGTTATAATTTGTCTTAAATTTTTAAATAAGTTTTCAAATGTTGAGATTTAGTAGGCTTCAACTTGAATTGCTTTGATTTTGTTTTTTTTTTCAGTGTTTTGATTGAGAATGAGAATTTGTGGGTTTTCAATTTGAGATGGACCCTTTTGGGTTTCTTGCCATTTGGGATGAGAGTTGCTATATATTAACTTGAATTACTTAACATCTTGCTTCGACTTTTGTGTAGGCTTATAAGTTGCGCCATATGTATTGTAGTATGATAACTCAATTTCAGAGCATTGGGTTATCTTAAATATTGCTTGTATGAGTTTCACTAATCGATGTCATTGTCTGCAAAAGAGGCTATCTTTCATAATGTCATTGCCTGCAATTACAGTCTTATAATTGTCTGCAATTACAGCCTTTTTTTATGAAAGTTCTAATAATCTTTCCTCAATTATTTATTTGGTTGATCTACATTTTGTATTGTAGTGAAATCAGCGGAAGGAACAAAAGAGGTTGAGTTGAATGAGATGGATTGATGAAGGTGAGACTAAAGAGCTTTGTGTTGTTTCATAATGAATCTTCTGTTTACGAGCTACAAGATTTCAATATAGCATGTGGAGTTGCAAATATTTTAGTCCGTCGTATTTTTTTTTATTTTACAAAGTGAGCCATTATTGCACATATTTGTCTGTTAAACTTATGAAATTGTTTTAGATTGGTCGAAAGTGTAGTCGAATTATATACAAGATGACAACAACGTGCGCATTTGCGCGCGGTTAATAACCGTGTGTGTGTGTGTGTGTGTGTGTGTGTGTGTGTGTGTGTGTGTGTGTGTGTGTGTGTGTGTGTGTGTGTGTGTGTGTGTGTGTGTGTGTGTGTGTGTGTGTGTGTGTGTTTATATATATATATATAGGGATTGACTCCGGTGAAAACCTCAAATTATATTAAAAACCGTGAGGACTACTTTATAGCTTGGTTTATTTGAAACATGTGCTAAAAACCCCAATCACACGATAACTTTATAACTCGGTCAACCTAAAAACCGTGCTAAAAACTCCAGTTTTAAAATAATACATGACTTTATAGTTCGGTCAAACCTAAAAATCGTGCTAAAAAGCTCACGTTTTAAAATTACATAGTGACTTTATAGCTCGGTTTTAGTCAGAACCGGGCTAAAAAGCCGGTCCTCACAGATTTTTACCATAATTTTGGTTTTCACCGGAGCGCACCCATATATATATATATATAGGGAGTGGTTCCCTTGTGCACACCCCTTAGGATGTATCTTGTGCACAATTATAGACCATTGATTTAAAGAAAATCAATGACTTAGAATGGGCCACGTGGTAGGGTTTAAAAAAACAATTACAAAACTCAATATTCTTCACCACATTTCCTAAGGCGTGAGGCGCGTGTGCGGATTCTTCATCCCCACAATTAGGCTTCTTCATCAACAGTTGGCCATCCCCACAATTAGGCTTCTTCATCAGGCGGCTAGGGCAGTTCTTCTGGTCGAAGCCAACGTCGAAGCGAATCGGATAAGAGGGGCGGCTATTTGGCGGTGCACATACTCGAATCGAAGCCGGTGGTTGATTCCGCTTACGGGTCGAGTGAAATCGGTGGTCGGACATCGATTGGTGGCTTCTCTCTCTGATTGGCGCAAGATTAGAACCGCCGGCCCCCCATTCGCGGCGTCTATGGCTTCACCGGCGTCCATAGAGGCAGCAACCGGCGAGTCCAGGGTGGCGTCTCGCCTCTCTCCGCAGCCTTCATCTGACTGTAACTCCGGCGGCCTCCCTCCTTGGAGTTCGAATTGAGATGGGTTCGTGTCCAATTCAGTCTACATCGCAAGGTTTTTTGAGTGGCGAGAATCCATGGTGATTGTAGATCGACTTCAAATCCTGATTATCCCTTCTAACAGGTATCTCCATCTCTTCATAATCTTCCCCATGTCGTCTCTCAATTTGATCTCAAAATCGAAAGTTTTAGGTCACCGTTCGATTGAATTTCTTGCATAAATCTAGGTTTTGGGTATCGGCAAATTAATAGGGATACTGGCAGTGCAGTCGCTCGTCTTCCGATTGGAAGAAGCGGGACCCCTCCATTGCCTCCGGCTTGTCGTCCGCGTGCAGTCGCTCCGATCTGAGGTTGTTGCTTGTTTCTCAGGAAGGGAGAGGTTGTCAGATCCGCCATGGGCAGGGTGAATGGAGATTAAAAGGGTTTTTTTTTCAATTATTCGGTGAAATTTGATTTATTATTCGTCAGGATATGAAGTCGTACGTATTGTTTAGGGATGTTGAGGAACAACTAAACATTATTCGATGAAATATCAAGAATTATTCGTTGAAATACGAAGCATTATTCGTATAAATCGTAAGTATTGTTTAGGGATATTGGAGTCTTTTATTTGAAATTGATAGAAAAAATAAAACATTATTCGGTAATATGTGACAAATTATTCATTAGAATTGGTAAATTTTGATCTGACCTAGATGAAAAAAGATATATAACATTATTCGGTGGAATTCCAAACATTATTCGGTGGAATTCCAAACATTATTTGGTAGAATTGGTAAATTTTAATATGAAAAAGATAACATAACATTATTTGGTGGAACTCAAAACATTATTCGATGTAATTGTTTGTTTTTGATCTAAATCACAATCTTTACAAATAAAAAATATAAATATACTACTTTGTACATTAAAAAGAAAAAAACGAAAAACCTGCCTTGAATTGATCTGAATGCAATTTTTTCGATTATCTACATTAGAAAAAAAAAACTCGAAAGCTTCGTATAAAAAAAGGAAAGCGGACGGGATTCAAATAAACAAATAAAAATGGAAGGGATGTGATTATTTTTTTCAAAATAATGGATTTTTTTAATAAAACAAAAACTTTACATATAAAAAGGATACGAATGGACTAAGATCTTAGATATTGTCAATTTATATATATATATATATATATATATATATAAAATTGCCAGTACATGTTAAATCAAACCAATATTTGCCAAATTGGATTGATGTATGAAACAATACATTAATATGAATAAGATAAAATATTTGCCAAATTGGATTGATGTATGGCGGGCCCCACATTTTCACAAAGCAACAATCCCAAATCTTACACCATTACACGCGCAAGTTCGGAGAGTGTGGAGGATTTCACCCATTATTGCGTGGGGCCCACATGGTTTTATTTAAAATAAAAAATAAAAACCCCATTTAAATCTCCTCCATCCATTACAATCAATCCAAGGGTCCACACTTGTGCACAAAGTACACCCTAAGGGGTGTGCACAAGTTACCCATTATATATATATATATATATATATATATATATATATATATATATAGAGGATAGATCATATGAGAACATCCCTTAAAATGTATCACGAGAACAAATCTCATCCATTGATTTAGAGGTATTGGATGGCTGAGATTAATCCGAAATATTTTTTAATTGAAAATAAAAATGGATAAAACACACCACAAATCCTATAACTAGCGCGTGTATTAGCCTCCCAATCTCAACCCTAACAAATCTACACAAACAGTAGAAAATCACAGGCCCCGCCCCGATCCAGCAGTGAAGGCGATCGGAGGTGCGACGATCCGCCTCCGTTCTTTCTCATATGCTTCTTCCAATGATGGAGGCTTGAAGAGAGATAATCAAAAGCGACTTGAAGGATATGGCGTAGGCGATGACGGCCGGGGAAGGCGGTTGACCCACGGATGTGGGGAGCGAAGGCAATCGGGGATGGCGGCGATGGTGAACAAAGGTTAGCCCTCTCGATTGTCGCGGCGGAAGCGAAGGTGGATTAGTTGAGATGCACAGATCTGGGCGCAACAATTTGCAACAGGCGGAAGCGAAAGCGGTATGGGTGCCGACGCCCAGATCTGGGAAAACCACGATGTTGTAAGGTGAGCCCTCTCGATGGCGGAAGCGAAGGCGGTCAGCGATTGCAAGTCAGAGGAGATTGATGGTGGAAGTGAAGGCGGTCAGCGATGGATCTGTAGTGGGGAGTTTTTCCGATGGGGGAGACTGGTGGATTTGCAATTCTGGGCGGTGGGTTTAGTCCCGTTCCTCTTCCCCTATTCGCAGATCTGGGCGCCGACGAGGAAGCCATGGGCGACTCCCCGGTGGGGGATTTGAAGGCGGGTGGTTTTCCCTGGTTGTGGATCTGTAGTGTGGAGTTTTTCTGGTGGTGGTGAATGGTGGATTTGCAGTCGGAAGGTTCCCTGGTGGTGGATTTGGAGGCTAGGGTTTGAAATTTGTTGTTTGCTTGATTGAAAGATATATTAGGGGAGAAATCCGAATTATTCGATACTATCGAATAATCAACTGATACCATCGAATAATCCATCGATAGCATCAAATAAATTTTAGTTATTTGGTAAAATGACATAAGTAATCGAATAATATTGTAGCACCGTCGAATAATCAATCGATATCATCGAATAATCAATCGATACAATTGAATAATCCAACGATACCATCGAATAATCCAACGATACCATCCGACGATAATCACTCATATACAAGCGAATAATCATCTATATACCACCGAATAAACATTCATAGACGATCAAATAATCAACCATTTCATAAAGATTAACAAAAAAAAATATCAGATACCGTCGCATAATCAGTCGATACTATTGCATAATATGTCGATATGATCGAACAATCAAGATATACCATCGAATAATTTAAAGAGAGCGCACTACACACTCCCCCAATTAAGCAAGTGGGCAATAAAATACGTGGGTCTCACTGATTTTTAATTTTAAAAAAATCTAAAATTGGATATTAATCTCAGTCTTCCATTTCATCCAATCAACGGTCCAGATGTGTTCTCATGTTACACAATAAGGGATGAGTACCCATGAACCACCCATATATATATATATATATATATATATATATATATATATATATATATATAATATTATCATGAGTTGATGAATTTGCCATAACACAGTACATACAATTATAAGAGAAATCGTTTTCAGTTGGAAAGTTCAAGGTTGTAATTTAAAATAAAATAAAATAAAAATGGAAAGGTCAAAGAAGACTTGAGACCGAAGCAAAGCGTACTAGATTTATTACGCATCTCTTTTTGAGTTTTCCTTGAATACCTAATGCTAGGTTTTATTATTTTTCAACCAATATATGAGTTTATTTATTTATTTTGACAAATGTGAGAATTTGGACAAAGGCCGGGTCTCATTGACTCTGTTTAACGAGAACGATAACAGACGAAGAAAGACACAAAGATTTAACGTGGTTCAGCAACGGTGTGTTATCTATGTCCACGAGTATAGAAATAGGGATCTTTATTATGGAGGGAAAGAAGAAACTAAGTTACAAATTGTTAGGTTTCATGAGTATATATAGTGCCTCATGAAACCCTAGTCAGACAGTGGGCCTAAACCCAAAAGAAATAATAAGCCAAATTCAAGACATATTAACAAATCTCCACCTTGACTTGTGACAGGACAAAATCGGTGTGTTTCCAATCAAAATAAAACTCAAACCTACAAACTAGTATAGTGAGCAAGTAAGAGGTCGATCCCACAGAGAATCAAGTATTCCTATGTATTGTGTATTTACCAATTTGTAGAAAAGAGAGGTTTTGAGTGGTTGAGAATGAGAAATATTAACAAGTTAGGAGAATTAATAATTAAGAGACAGTTTCACCTACAATTCTCAACCCTATTTGGTGAATTCGATCCTTGTTTCCTACTCAAGTTCTCTTCATTTTCCAATCAAATGTTCTTATCTTGATTTAAATAGATTATTAGCCATATGAGTTCTAATAATCCCTTACTCCTAGGCAATCTTAACACGGATTAAGGTTTAATCCTAGGAATAGCAATAAGTCTCAAGATGTATAAAGCTTATAAGCAATATTAATCCCCTAAAGAACTAATATTTAACCCATAGTCAACTTCATACACATTCAAGTTTTCTAACGAAGTCAACTAGAACATGTTTGCTACGAAAGATTAAGAATCATAACAAACGATTTAAAACCCTAGCGATGATGAGATCCTAGCAAGGTGATCAATCAAGATAGCATCAAACACCATAAAGCATTCAAGCACAAAAAAGAAGAAACATGTGATGGAAATTAGAACAAGAATAGAAAACTCACAATTCAACCAAACGGAGTCTCAAATCGTAGGCAAACCAAAATAGTTTAGCACTCCATTGTCAAACGATTGTCAAAAGATTAGATGAGATCTCTAAAACAACCTAAAACAAGCCTTTAAATAGGCCTAAGTACCTTCATAAAACCCTAGAAAGTATTTCCCAAAGATAGGCCCAACTTAAGAGGATAGAAAATCGGCGCTGAATCCGGCCCAGGAAAACCGCGGGTGCTGCCCAGAATTGGTGACCTGCTGGATTGGCCGCAGGTGCGGTTTTTGTGGCTGCGGGTGCGGTTTTCTGCCTTCCCTTGTTCCTCTAGCCACGGGTGCCATTTTCTCTCTTGTATGCCTTTGCCTCTTCCTTGTGCATTCCAACTTGGCTTATCTAGCTCGTTCTTGCCTCCGTATGATCCATATGACTCTAATGAATGACCTCCTCCATTCTTCAAATCTGCAATTACTCGCTAAACTTGTGTAGATTCCGCACTTAAACATCAAATGAGCAAACAAGTAAACTAACCCCTTAACATGCAACATATACATCTAAACGACCCTAAAACTACTCTATAATTCCTATCTAAATATGCATTATCAAACTCCCCCACACTTAGCCTTTTGCTTGTCCTCGAGCAAAACAAAACATTTATGAATCATTCATCCCACAAACACAATCCTTCATGCAATAGCCTCATCAAAAGCAACATCTCATCAAAGTTCAAACATAGACAAGGCAAACAAATGTCCTAGCAAGTATTTATGTGATCAAGTAACCCGCATGCTTATCCATCCAACCTCACTGGGAATAAAGTGTTTTCGCTCTCACTCAACTGTTTAGGTTTATCAGTTAACACTCAAACTCTATCCAAAATGCAACTAAGCTACATAAGAATTGAAATTGAATCACAATCTCCACCGTGGATGTCATTACCGGCAAAAATCATCATGAGGTCTTTTATGGGTTGTAATGGGGCCAAGGTAGAAAACATAAGGTATGGAACAATTTAGGCCATGTGGTGCTCATAATCCGGGAACTAAGAAAGCAACCAAATCACAATACCACTCATAAACTCATACCATAACTCTAAAATGTAATACAACTCCAATCTCAAGCATATAACTTTACAAACCATACTCAACTCATTCCTGTATTCTTTTTCTTTCTTGCTTTCTTTTTTCTTTTCTTTTCTTTTTCCCCTTTTTTTCCATGCTATATCAAATGATTTTCCTTGACTTTTACCCCTAAGTGAATTTTATCCTCCTTAGGTCCCAAGTAATGAATATACTAGCAATAATCAAACATCTCATAAGGATACATCAACCATACAATCCACCACTAAAAACCATCATCCACAATATAAATATTCACCAACCATTCCTAATTCCCGGATATGGTCAGGCTATAATTGGCTATGGAAAATCTTGTGGAGCTACAAAATAATAAGCAATTAGGCTCAAATTGGTTTAAAGTAGAGGATCATATGTAAGGTGGAATAGAGTCAAATAGGGCTAATAAAGGTTCCTCAATCATGTGAAATTCACCAATAACAAACATATAAGTACAGCCTTGACATAGATAACAAAGTCAATTCAAAGAGGTAGAAGCATTGGAGAGTACTCACACACATGGAACAAGAGCAAAAAGAACTCAATGAAGTGCAGTCCCAATAAGGCCAAAAATCAATCTCACAAGGTTAAATTTTTGTTTGATTCCAGACATGCTAGGAACTTAGATCATACAAGCTCAATTATGTTCATCTACCTATGTTTCACATAAAATCCATAAGTGGGATAAGGCTAAACCAATTCAAACATGTCATGAGACTTATATGATTATAATTTCAATAAAATTTTGAGGACTCACCTGGCTAGGTGGTTGTTTAGATAACGACATATTTTATGCAAATGCATGATATTTTTTTCTTTTTCAATTTTTTCCATTTTTTTTCTTTTTGTTTTTCTTAAAATAAAACTAAGATGCAAAGCATTAAAACATGAATGTTATGCAAAATAATTTAAACACGCTCGATATGCAATGCAACTCTAATATGTACACCAATCCCCTCCCCCACACTTGAAGTTTTCATTGTCTCAATGAAATCAAAACAACAAAAATTAGAAAGAATAAGGGAGGAAAAAAGTAAAATTCACAAGCTCACTGGTATGGAGGAGGTGGAGGTGGGCACGAAAGGAAGAGCGAAGAAAATGAACGAAAAGGAGGCTGCAGGGCTGCGGGTGCTGTTTCAGTGTTGTTGCCCAGATTTGCCGCGACCGCTGCCTTTCCAAAGCGTTGCCTTTCCTACCTTCTTCGTTCTTCCTCCTGAAAGGTTAGTCTAACATGGTGGAAAACAACTTCCTAAAATCTATGACGGTTCTAATTATGCTAAGAAAAATGAAAAATTAATAGAGAAAAGAAAACTTATAGTCTACTTACCTCGGGTTGCCTCCCGAGAAGCGCCTTGGTTAACGTCATAGACTCGACGGTTTATTCGTCCGCGTATTCAAGACTTACTCGGACATTGTTAGCACCCTCAAAAGTAAATCAAACTCTCGCGCCCATCCAAAAGATAAATGGATACAAAATATGAAAAAGTTGATAGAAAATTGTATGGTGTTCAAGAATATTACCAACACATCATACTCTTGAGCCTGACTTTCAGTGGAGGGTATGTAAGACCACCAACTCAGTTCCGTTGGTATCTTGTCAAAGTAATGCTCCCAAGGATCTATATAATCACCAAAATCCACAAAAGTGTATGAAATATCAATACCTTGCTTAGGAGCCACAAAAATCGGCTCTAGACCTAGTTCCTCAATAGGCAAGCCAAGTTTGATTTCTTTAGATGAATTAGGAGCCAAAACACTTAGATCCTCATGCGTGCACTCATGAGACTCCATATAAGGGTGCATCGGACTCTCTCCTTCATCTTTAATCAAACCATCGTCGTTTGTGTCTTGAATTTCATCAACTTGAGGTATGAGACTTTTCTCCGCTTCCAACTCACTCATCAGTTGAGCACGTTGGTTCAATTTTTCCTCGAGTCGCTCCATCCTTTCAAGCATTTGCTCCATCAAAACCTGATGCGTGAAAGCTTCTTTCTGCTCCACCTGGTGACCCATGTAGCAGAAAAAATCCCACATCTCTGATAAATCAAAACTCGCCAAGCCTCCATTACTCATAGACTCGGCAAGTTCTTTGGTCTCAGGAGTCATGCTTTCAAGTACATAAATAACCATATCTCGCAAACTACATGGGTAACCCCGTGCATACCAAGCGTCCAATAAATTATCCACTCTTGTGAGATAAAGGTGAAAATTTTCCCCTTGAAACTGACATAACTTCAACATCTCAAAATATTAGTAGAGGGTGTCGGGAACCGAAAGATAGGTCCACGACGGGGTTAGATATATATACAAATATTAATAGATACACAAAATAAAGAAATAAACTTGATTCCCCGGCAACGGCGCCAAAATTTGACAGGACAAAATCGTTGTGTTTCCTATCAAAATAAAACTCAAACCTGCAAACTAGTATAGTGAGCATGTAAGAGGTCGATCCCACAGAGAATCAAGTATTCATATGTATTGTGTATTTACCAATTTGTAGAAAAGAGGGGTTTTGAGTGGTTGAGAATGAGAAATATTAACAAGTTAGGAGAATTAATAATTAAGAGACAGTTTCACCTACAATTCTCAACCCTATTTGGTGAATTCGATCCTTGTTTCCTACTCAAGTTCTCTTCATTTTCCAATCAAATGTTCTTATCTTGATTTAAATAGATTATTAGCCATATGAGTTCTAATAATCCCTTACTCCTAGGCAATCTTAACACGGATTAAGGTTTAATCCTAGGAATAGCAATAAGTCTCAAGATGTATAAAGCTTATAAGCAATATTAATCCCCTAAAGAACTAATATTTAACCCATAGTCAACTTCATACACATTCAAGTTTTCTAACGAAGTCAACTAGAACATGTTTGCTACGAAAGATTAAGAATCATAACAAACGATTTAAAACCCTAGCGATGATGAGATCCTAGCAAGGTGATCAATCAAGATAGCATCAAACACCATAAAGCATTCAATCACAAAAAAGAAGAAACATGTGATGGAAATTAGAACAAGAATAGAAAACTCACAATTCAACCAAACGGAGTCTCAAATCGTAGGCAAACCAAAATAGTTTAGCACTCCATTGTCAAACGATTGTCAAAAGATTAGATGAGATCTCTAAAACAACCTAAAACAAGCCTTTAAATAGGCCTAAGTACCTTCATAAAACCCTAGAAAGTATTTCCCAAAGATAGGCCCAACTTAAGAGGATAGAAAATCGGCGCTGAATCCGGCCCAGGAAAACCGCGGGTGCTGCCCAGAATTGGTGACCTGCTGGATTGGCCGCATGTGCGGTTTTTGTGGCTGCGGGTGCGGTTTTCTGCCTTCCCTTGTTCCTCTAGCCGCGGGTGCCATTTTCTCTCTTGTATGCCTTTGCCTCTTCCTTGTGCATTCCAACTTGGCTTATCTAGCTCGTTCTTGCCTCCGTATGATCCATATGACTCTAATGAATGACCTCCTCCATTCTTCAAATCTGCAATTACTCGCTAAACTTGTGTAGATTCCGCACTTAAACATCAAATGAGCAAACAAGTAAACTAACCCCTTAACATGCAACATATACATCTAAACAACCCTAAAACTACTCTATAATTCCTATCTAAATATGCATTATCAAACTCCCCCACACTTAGCCTTTTGCTTGTCCTCGAGCAAAACAAAACATTTATGAATCATTCATCCCACAAACACAATCCTTCATGCAATAGCCTCATCAAAAGCAACATCTCATCAAAGTTCAAACATAGACAAGGCAAACAAATGTCCTAGCAAGTATTTATGTGATCAAGTAACCCGCATGCTTATCCATCCAACCTCACTGGGAATAAAGTGTTTTCGCTCTCACTCAACTGTTTAGGTTTATCAGTTAACACTCAAACTCTATCCAAAATGCAACTAAGCTACATAAGAATTGAAATTGAATCACAATCTCCACCGTGGATGTCATTACCGGCAAAAATCATCATGAGGTCTTTTATGGGTTGTAATGGGGCCAAGGTAGAAAACATAAGGTATGGAACAATTTAGGCCATGTGGTGCTCATAATCCGGGAACTAAGAAAGCAACCAAATCACAATACCACTCATAAACTCATACCATAACTCTAAAATGTAATACAACTCCAATCTCAAGCATATAACTTTACAAACCATACTCAACTCATTCCTTTATTCTTTTTCTTTCTTGCTTTCTTTTTTCTTTTCTTTTCTTTTTCCCCTTTTTTTCCATGCTATATCAAATGATTTTCCTTGACTTTTACCCCTAAGTGAATTTTATCCTCCTTAGGTCCCAAGTAATGAATCTACTAGCAATAATCAAACATCTCATAAGGATACATCAACCATACAATCCACCACTAAAAACCATCATCCACAATATAAATATTCACCAACCATTCCTAATTCCCGGATATGGTCAGGCTATAATTGGCTATGGAAAATCTTGTGGAGCTACAAAATAATAAGCAATTAGGCTCAAATTGGTTTAAAGTAGAGGATCATATGTAAGGTGGAATAGAGTCAAATAGGGCTAATAAAGGTTCCTCAATCATGTGAAATTCACCAATAACAAACATATAAGTACAGCCTTGACATAGATAACAAAGTCAATTCAAAGAGGTAGAAGCATTGGAGAGTACTCACACACATGGAACAAGAGCAAAAAGGACTCAATGAAGTGCAGTCCCAATAAGGCCAAAAATCAATCTCACAAGGTTAAATTTTTGTTTGATTCCAGACATGCTAGGAACTTAGATCATACAAGCTCAATTATGTTCATCTACCTATGTTTCACATAAAATCCATAAGTGGGATAAGGCTAAACCAATTCAAACATGTCATGAGACTTATATGATTATAATTTCAATAAAATTTTGAGGACTCACCTGGCTAGGTGGTTGTTTAGATAACGACATATTTTATGCAAATGCATGATATTTTTTTCTTTTTCAATTTTTTCCATTTTTTTTCTTTTTGTTTTTCTTAAAATAAAACTAAGATGCAAAGCATTAAAACATGAATGTTATGCAAAATAATTTAAACACGCTCGATATGCAATGCAACTCTAATATGTACACCAATCCCCTCCCCCACACTTGAAGTTTTCATTGTCTCAATGAAATCAAAACAACAAAAATTAGAAAGAATAAGGGAGGAAAAAAGTAAAACTCACAAGCTCACTGGTATGGAGGAGGTGGAGGTGGGCACGAAAGGAAGAGCGAAGAAAATGAACGAAAAGGAGGCTGCAGGGCTGCGGGTGCTGTTTCAGTGTTGTTGCCCAGATTTGCCGCGACCGCTGCCTTTCCAAAGCGTTGCCTTTCCTACCTTCTTCGTTCTTCCTCCTGAAAGGTTAGTCTAACATGGTGGAAAACAACTTCCTAAAATCTATGACGGTTCTAATTATGCTAAGAAAAATGAAAAATTAATAGAGAAAAGAAAACTTATAGTCTACTTACCTCGGGTTGCCTCCCAAGAAGCGCCTTGGTTAACGTCATAGACTCGACGGTTTATTCGTCCGCGTATTCAAGACTTACTCGGACATTGTTAGCACCCTCAAAAGTAAATCAAACTCTCGCGCCCATCCAAAAGATAAATGGATACAAAATATGAAAAAGTTGATAGAAAATTGTATGGTGTTCAAGAATATTACCAACACATCATACTCTTGAGCCTGACTTTCAGTGGAGGGTATGTAAGACCACCAACTCAGTTCCGTTGGTATCTTGTCAAAGTAATGCTCCCAAGGATCTATATAATCACCAAAATCCACAAAAGTGTATGAAATATCAATACCTTGCTTAGGAGCCACAAAAATCGGCTCTAGACCTAGTTCCTCAATAGGCAAGCCAAGTTTGATTTCTTTAGATGAATTAGGAGCCAAAACACTTAGATCCTCATGCGTGCACTCATGAGACTCCATATAAGGGTGCATCGGACTCTCTCCTTCATCTTTAATCAAACCATCGTCGTTTGTGTCTTGAATTTCATCAACTTGAGGTATGAGACTTTTCTCCGCTTCCAACTCACTCATCAGTTGAGCACGTTGGTTCAATTTTTCCTCGAGTCGCTCCATCCTTTCAAGCATTTGCTCCATCAAAACCTGATGCGTGAAAGCTTCTTTCTGCTCCACCTGGTGACCCATGTAGTAGAAAAAATCCCACATCTCTGATAAATCAAAACTCGCCAAGCCTCCATTACTCATAGACTCGGCAAGTTCTTTGGTCTCAGGAGTCATGCTTTCAAGTACACAAATAACCATATCTCGCAAACTACATGGGTAACCCCGTGCATACCAAGCGTCCAATAAATTATCCACTCTTGTGAGATAAAGGTGAAAATTTTCCCCTTGAAACTGACATAACTTCAACATCTCAAAATATTAGTAGAGGGTGTCGGGAACCGAAAGATAGGTCCACGACGGGGTTAGATATATATACAAATATTAATAGATACACAAAATAAAGAAATAAACTTGATTCCCCGGCAACGGCGCCAAAATTTGACAGGACAAAATCGTTGTGTTTCCTATCAAAATAAAACTCAAACCTGCAAACTAGTATAGTGAGCATGTAAGAGGTCGATCCCACAGAGAATCAAGTATTCATATGTATTGTGTATTTACCAATTGGTAGAAAAGAGGGGTTTTGAGTGGTTGAGAATGAGAAATATTAACAAGTTAGGAGAATTAATAATTAAGAGACAGTTTCACCTACAATTCTCAACCCTATTTAGTGAATTCGATCCTTGTTTCCTACTCAAGTTCTCTTCATTTTCCAATCAAATGTTCTTATCTTGATTTAAATAGATTATTAGCCATATGAGTTCTAATAATCCCTTACTCCTAGGCAATCTTAACACGGATTAAGGTTTAATCCTAGGAATGGCAATAAGTCTCAAGATGTATAAAGCTTATAAGCAATATTAATCCCCTAAAGAACTAATATTTAACCCATAGTCAACTTCATACACATTCAAGTTTTCTAACGAAGTCAACTAGAACATGTTTGCTACGAAAGATTAAGAATCATAACAAACGATTTAAAACCCTAGCGATGATGAGATCCTAGCAAGGTGATCAATCAAGATAGCATCAAACACCATAAAGCATTCAAGCACAAAAAAGAAGAAACATGTGATGGAAATTAGAACAAGAATAGAAAACTCACAATTCAACCAAACGGAGTCTCAAATCGTAGGCAAACCAAAATAGTTTAGCACTCCATTGTCAAACGATTGTCAAAAGATTAGATGAGATCCCTAAAACAACCTAAAACAAGCCTTTAAATAGGCCTAAGTACCTTCATAAAACCCTAAAAAGTATTTCCCAAAGATAGGCCCAACTTAAGAGGATAAAAAATCGGTGCTGAATCTGGCCCAGGAAAATCGCGGCTGCTGCCATGAAAACCGCGGGTGCTGCCCAGAATTGGTGACATGCTGGATTGGCCACGGGTGCGGTTTTTGTGGCCGCGGGCGCGGTTTTCTGCCTTCCCTTGTTCCTCTAGCCGCGGGTGCCGTTTTCTCTCTTGTATGCCTTTGCCTCTTCCTTGTGCATTCCAACTTGGCTTCTCTAGCTCGTTCTTGCCTCCGTATGATCCATATGACTCTAATGAATGACCTCCTCCATTCTTCAAATCTGCAATTACTCGCTAAACTTGTGTAGATTCCGCACTTAAACATCAAATGAGCAAACAAGTAAACTAACCCCTTAACATGCAATATATACATCTAAACGACCCTAAAACTACTCTATAATGCCTATCTAAATATGCATTATCAACTTGAATCCTCTCAGATGTACCAACTGCATTGTAGCGCCAGAGGTACCAGATGCAATGTCATGCCAGATGTACCAGATGCGCTTCAATGCCGGATGTACCAGAATCTCCTCTCAGAAACAGATGCACCATGACAAGTGCCAAACGTTCTTCTGCTTCATATTTGTCCTCGCAGGAGGACTCAAATTGCCCTGCAAGGCAGCTCAACAGTCGGTGATATTAAACAAGTCCAGACAGTGTTGGAACTTGCTCTCCAGAACTGACTTGGTGAACATATCAGCAGGATTATCAGATGTTCCCACCTTCTTCATCTTGATTCTTTTCTCAGTTTGCCAGTGTGCTGACTCACCTTCAGAAACAGCAGCATTGTAGTTGGATGGAATACCATCCCGCCCCCCCCCCTCCTTCTAGGCCACATGTAAAGCATATCCCACCAGATCGTCAGACCTGGATTTCGCTGGTCCCCTGATGTCAACCCTTCTTGATTGATCTAGAGCAATACTTTGATGTACAGCGTCACCTGTTCCTGTGTCTAGTGGTATATTCTTAGTCTCAACAGTATCTAACTCGGTAGTACATGTCTGTGATGATTGGTTAGTGACCAACTCAGGTGCCTGAGTGTCTGCTTGAGTGAAGTTCAACTGTAATGACCCGGGATTATGATTCTCGGGTTACGTTTTGAGGGATGAAATCCCTCGTTAGGATCTTGCGCCCCGAGTACAGGTTGAAGGTGTGAAATTCTAACTAACGCTTTCAAAGTGGGATTTCGCACCCAAATTCGAAGGGATCGTTGGAATCCCCGGGGAAGTCCCATGTACCTGTCGTAAGTCTAAGCGTAGAAAACTCATAGTCATATAGAAGTGAAAGTAAAGTATGATACAAAAGGGGTACCACGGCAGAGCCGGGTCAAAATGTAATCCAAATATTTCCATCTAAACCATTAATAATTTAGTGAAGTCAAAGTCTCAACTCTCTCTTTCCGCCATGTTAAAACCCCGTGGTCATGGAACCAAAGCAGCATCATTACACATATATCACATACCTAAAAAAATAATATAGGGCGTGGAATCAGACTGAGGCCCACCCACAGGACTAGGTCCTACTGTAATCATACCATATACGCTATTCCTAATAAAGATGCTTCTAGATGCAAGACGGAATATTAACACACTAGCATGCCCCGGCCCTAAGATCAAGTGTATAATAATAATAATTAGGCCTACACACAAAATACCAAATGGTATATACCTCTTACTACCACCGCCCCCCCCCCCCCCCCCCCTCCCAATAGGGCGGAGACTGGCCAGCTCGTGAATGCATTCCATGCTTCTTATCCAATTATGAATGTGGACTTAAAAGAGAAAAAGAATAATATAATGCAAAAGATAAAGTAAATTAGAGCGGTAAGCAAACTGGTAATTTCGACTTGACGACTCAGGACAAACCCGATGAGACTGGGCTATCCTATGACCCTACCAAAGACTCTAGATACTTCACAGATAACGGCCGTTCTGTTTACATACGCATAAGGAATTAGAATGCTCAACGGTCAATGCACCCTAGCATGATACTACATGGCATGCTGATAATGAATGCAAGCATCTAGTATATAATGCGAAAAGAATAATATAATGCGAAAGATAAAATAAATTAGAGCGGTAAGTAAAGTGGTAATTTCGATTTGACGACTCAGGACAAACCCGATGAGACTGGGCTATCCTATGACCCTACCAAAGACTGTAGATACTTCACAGATAACGGCCGTTCTGTTTACATACGCATAAGGAATTAGAATGCTCAACGGTCAATGCACCCTAGCATGATACTACATGGCATGCTGATCATGAATGCAAGCATCTAGTATATCCTATGATTACATGCAAATGGGAATCAATCTGAGTAAGCTCTAGGAACTTACCTGGCGGTGCAGAACCGCAAGGTAGCAATCATAAAGTTTAAGATTACCTAGGTACATATTAGAACACATATATAAGTCTACATCTAATCATTCAAGCACTCAAAGCATACATCATTCAACGAAAATATCAACCATATTGCAATCGTCATTCCATCAAGTTCAACCATTCATCTCATTGCCACATTCCATAAGACCACATCATTCTCATTGTTCCATTAAGCCACATTCATATATATTTTCGTAATAATAACTCCGCATAGCCATTCTTTTCAAAGTTCATCATATCTCATAAGGCGCAAATTAACGATACATAGCTTTAACATTTCATCATACCATTAGTCAATCAACATGCCGTTAGTCCACACAATTCATGCTATTAGTCAGTCAATCACATCATCATGCTAGTTAGTCACCGAACAAGCTAGATTCCCAAGTTAGCTCCAAAACCATTTCAAAATCCGAGTCAATAGTTAGAAATTTCGACCTTGGAAAATATTCTTCAAATCCCTTTTTAAATCTGATAATACCTTTTTAAATCTCCAAGTCTCATAATATTTCATTTTTCTTAAATCACTATGATATTATATCTTTAAATCTTAATAATAACATTTATATTTTAATCTCAAAAATATTACATAATATTTTAAATACCCTTTATTAAACACTTTCATAAAATATTTCCAAATCCCTTAAAAATCCAAACCATTTCATTTTATAAAATCAGCCCCTTTATTAATTTGCCAAAACCGATCCCTTTATTTCGTAAAATATCAAAACCGACCCCTCCCTCTTGTTAAAAGTCCAAACCGAGCCTCACTTGTTTTAAACTAGAGCTATCAAAACACAACCCGACCCGGTGACCTGACCCGAACGACCCAAAAAATTTCCGACCCGAACCCAAAAATTTTGACCCGAATTTTTTTTTCGACCCGAACCCGAAAAACCCGAAATTTTCCGGGTAATCTGGGTTTTGACCCGATTTACCCGGTTGATTTATAATTATATATAATTAATTTTTTATATATATATATAATTAAAATTCATTACAAAATTATCAAATCTTGATTTTTTTAATTTAAAAAATAAAAAATTGACAAACCCGAAATCGACCCGAAATGACCCGAAACCCGGTCAAACCCGGGTTCGAGTCATCCCGAAAATACCCGAAACCCATTTTACCCAGGACCAGTTTTATCCGAAACCCGAAGTGATATGACCCGAAGTCGACCCGAATGACCCGTTTGACAAGTCTATTTTAAACCCTTCAAAACCGAACCTATCTTATAAACGTAGACCCAAAATTAAATAACTTTTTAAGAATAGGCATAAAATTCATTAAAACAGACCCGACCCAAATCCATTTTCTTTTGTAAAACTCCAATTTTCGGCCCATGGAAATTAGGCCCAAATGCCATCCCCATTCAATCTCCCATTCCAGCGTTGACATAATTAAAAAGGAAGGGGGACCCGGCTGAGGTGGAAAGGTGAGGCCCCACGCCTCTTTCTTCTTCAATCCTCCCCCATTCGAAAAAACAGAACACAGGGAGAGAGAGCTCGGCGCTCGGAAAAATTTCACAATTTGAGAATCGAAAAGTCTGGAATCTAGAGAAAGGAGAGAAACTCCATGAAAACCACAACCGAAATCCTTGAATTGAATTGAAGAAGAAGAAGTCGGAAATTCTGTTACAAATGAATTGTTTAAATAGAGAACAAGTCACGTGATTCTCACGTGATGTACAAAACATAACACAACACATCACACTCGGACACACTGGGACACATCAATTGGACACTCGGGTAACCTTGAGGACTTGAGTGAGCTTGAGCTGTGACCTTAAGCTTGCTGTGCTGCTACTCTCAACATCCCCCCTCAAACTGGAGGATGGTCTTTGATATCCATGCCCAGTTTGGAAAGCAATTCTCTGTGATGCACTGCTAGAACAATTTTGGTTAGAACGTCTGCCAACTGATTTTCAGTGGGCAAATAAGTTAATTGCAGTAATCCTTCCAAGACCTTCTCACGAGTAAAGTGGCAATCTATCTCAATGTGCTTTGTCCTTTCGTGGAAGACCGGATTTCGAGCAATTTGAAGAGCTGATTTGTTGTCACAATGAAGAGTAACAGGTCCCAATTCAGATTCTCCTAATTCAGTTAAGAGGTTGACCAACCAAGTGACCTCTGCTGCAGCCTGGCTCATAGCTCTGTATTCAGCTTCTGAAGAGCTCCTTGAGACTGTGGGCTGCTTCTTTGACTTCCAGGAAATGGGATTCTTTCCATACAACACTACATATCCTGTAACTGACTTTCTGGATATAGGACATGAAGCCCAGTCACTATCTGAGAAGGCCTGCAACTTGATTGTGGAGCCTTTTGTCAACTTGATTCCATAATGCTATGTTCCTTTGACATATCTGATACGGTGATGTAGAGTAGCTAAGTGGCTATTGTCAGGAGCTTCAAGAAACTGGCTCAACACCTGAATAGAAAATGAGATATCTGGTCTGGTATTGGTTAAGTAACTCAATTTTTCAACTAAACTTCTATAGCTAGTAGGATCAGAGATCAAATCAGATTTATTAGAAGCATGTAACTTAAAATTAATTGGTAAAGGTGTGACACAGGTCTTTGTGTCATCTAAATTGGCTTCTTTGATGATCTCTGAGCAAAACTTCCTTTGGCTCAATATAAGAGAGTTGTCACTGTGAACCACTTGAATGCCCAGAAAATAGTTGAGCTTTCCCAAGTCCTTTATCTTGAACAGCTTGTGAAGATGACTTTTGAGATCATTTATTTGGCCAATATGAGATCCTGTAAGAATAATATCATCTACATAGACAGCAGCTATGGTAAACTGACCATTAGTATGTGATAGAAATAAAGATGGATCAAATTTAGATTGGACAAAACCAAAATCTAATAGAGTAGTGTAGAGCTTGCTAAACCATTGCCTTGCAGCCTGTTTTAATCCATATAAAGATTTTTTTCAATAAACAGACCTTGTTAGATGGATTTGAAACACCTTGAGGCATGGTCATATACACTTCTTCATGGAGATCTCCATGAAGAAATTTATTGTTGACATCTAATTGAAATAGATCCCAACCTTTGTTTAAAGCAATAGATAGAATTACCCTTACAGTGGATATCTTAACCACTGGTGAGAATGTTTCATCATAGTCAATTCCATATTGTTGTGTGTATCCCTTAGCCACAAGCCGTGCCTTATATCTTTCTATGGATCCATCAGCCTTGAGCTTGATTTTGTAGACCCATTTGCAACCTATGGGTTGTTTGCCTGCAGGAAGATCAGTTAAAATCCAAGTGTTTGTGGATTGAAGAGCTTCAATCTCCTTGTTCATAGCTTCAATCCATTTGGGATCTTTAGATGCTTTGGCAAAAGATTTTGGTTCAATGAGAGGGTCAGTTTCAGTAACAGAAGCAGATAAGCACATGAAAGAATCAGTGAAGCCAGTTAACATAGGAAATTGTTCAAAATGAGAACCACAATTGCAGATGTAATCTTGTAGATGTGCTGGTTGTCTTGTAATCCTCACTGATCTTCTGAGTTGTTGGTCTGGCACAACTGGTGGTGGCTGGTGAACCATTGGTAAATCAGGTGGTGATGGAGGATTGGGTGCTTGAGGCACATCTGCAACTATCTCAGCATTAGGAAAAAATATGTGATCAGGAAGATCAGTTAAGACATTTGGTAAAGGTAACCCTGTGTCAAAACTGATCTTGTGCAAGGGAAACTGAGTTTCATAGAATTTAACATCCCTAGATATAAAAATCTTATGGGATTTTAAATCTAAAACTTTGTAACCCTTTTGTCCATGTGGATAACCAACAAATACACATGGTGTACTCCTTGGATCAAACTTGGACCTATCCACTTTCAAAGTACTGACAAAACAAAGACAGCCAAAAGCTCTTAGCATAGAATAGTCAAGACTTTTGTTGAATAGAATATCATAAGAGGGTTCTGAACTGTATAGAAGATAATGGAAAACGATTTATTAAATGAGTAGCAGTGAGTAAACACTCTCCCCAATACTTGATGGGAAGTTTAGATTGAAAAAGTAATGCCCTGGCCGTTTCCAGAAAATGTTTGTGCTTCCTCTCAACAACTCCATTTTGTTGAGGGGTATGTCACACAAGATGTCTGATGGTCAATTCCCTGATCTACATAAAACACCTGTGCTTCCTTACTGCAAAATTCCATACCATTATCTGATCTTATGATCTTGACTTTGGCATTGAACTGAACATCAATAAACTTGATAAAAGTCATAAGAACAGACAACACAGAACTCTTAGAAGCAACAAGATGTGTCCAAGTAGATCTTGAGAAATCATCAACAATAGTCAAAAAATATCTAAAACCATTATGAGTTGGAACTTTGTAGGGTCCCCATATATCCACATGTAACAGTTCAAAACACACAACAGACTTTATAGAACTATCAGGAAAGGAATTCCTGTGCTGTCTTGCACGAGGACATACATGACATATATGATGCTTTGAGTTTCTAGTAAGATCTTTCAAAAAATCAAAATGAAACAGTTGATCAAATGGAACATGGCCAAGTCTATAATGCCACAATTCAAGGGAAACAGCACTAGCACTAAGTGCCTTATTACAAGTAGGAGCACTGGTCACAGAAACAGGTAAGCCAAAATCTCCATTGCTGGATCTCTCAGTTGTAAGATATAAGCCTTTAGACACTTCACCAAGCACCTGTAGCTTGTTCATTGAAGGGTCCTGGACCAAACAATGTGAAGGAGTAATTATCATAAGAGCATTCAAATCATGAACCAATTTCCTTCCAGATAAGAGATTATAAGCAAACTCTGCAACATGTAGAACATCATGAAGAATAACTTTGTTTTGCAGTTGAATAGAACCAATATGACAAACCTTAGACTGATGTCCATTAGGAATAGTAATGAAACTAGGCATAGTAAACACCTTATAAGAACTGAATATTGACAAATCTGGACAAATATGATGTGTTGCCCCACTATCAATAATCCAACTATGAATACTACCATGAATATGGAAACAAAACTTGTTACCTGCTACCATATTGGTGTCTTCACCAGCACTTTGCTTACTCAGAAAAGCCAATATTTGATCATATTGACCTTTAATTAGCACTGGTGCACCAGCAGTCTCATTACTCTCATCCATATTCACATTAGCAGCAAATCTCTTGCCCTTATCCCCTTTGAATTTAGGAGGATAACCATGAATTTTGAAGCATCTGCTAATAGAATGACCTGCAATCTTGCAATGATCACAAAAATAATTGCCTTTGCCCTTTGCTCCATTCTGATTCCCATTTGAATTGCCATTTTGATTAGCCATTTGACCTTTGTTCCAAGAATCTGGTTTCTGACCACCATTGGACCTATACTGATTACCCTGATTGTTCCTTTGAAAGGCATTGAAAGCTGCAGCATTTTCATTAACAGAACCAGCATTGTTCAAGCCTCTTTGGCTTTCTTCATCAAGCAGCATTCTATAGACTTCTCCCATGGTTGGAGTAGGCTTCATACACAAGATGTTAGTACGAACTCCATTATAAGAATCAGGTAATCCCACAAGGAACTGGATAACTTGCTGGCTAGCAAGTAATTTGGAGACAGTGTTAACAGATCCACAGGAAGAACACACAGGCATGTCGACGAGATCAAGATATTCATCCCACAATTTCTTGAACTTTGTAAAATAAGAAGAATTTGAGGATCCATTTAGCGAGATATTGAACAATTCCTTTTGTACCTGATACAAGCGTGTGCAATTTGGTGAGCCAAACCTCAACTTCAGTTCTTCCCACATCTCGCGAGCAGTTCTGAAGTAGATCAATGATTCGGCAATGTCTTTCTCTACTGAATGAAGAATCCAAGCAACCATCATTCCGTTGCACCTCTTCCACTGTGGATACTGTGGTGATCCAAGATCTGGCATTGGAAAGCTTCCATCGACGAGTCCCATCGTGTTCTTTGCGACCAGAGAAACCTCCACAGCTCGGCTCCAATGGTTGTAATTCGTCTCGCTTAGCAATTGAGTGGACAGATTGTAGCTTGGGTGATCCGAATGATGCAAGTACAGAACATCATTCAGATTTTGTTGATTTGCTTCGTTTTGCTGATTCACTTCGTTTTGGGGATCCATTCTTCAACCAAGAAATGGATTTCAGAGAATGAGATCTTTGCGCGGAAGAAGATTCAATGATTTTCTCAAAAAATCGACAATCAGAGATTTCCAGAAATCGAAAGAGGAGCTACAGAAGCTCTGATACCATTTCACAATTTGAGAATTGAAAAATCTGGAATCTAGAGAAAGGAGAGAAACTCCATGAAAACCACAACCGAAATCCTTGAATTGAATTGAAGAAGAAGAAGTGGGAAATTCTGTTACAACTGAATTGTTTAAATAGAGAACAAGTCACGTAATTCTCACGTGATGTACAAAACATAACACAACACATCACACTCGGACACACTCGGACACAGCAATTGGACACTCGGGTAACCTTAAGGACTTGAGTGCGCTTGAGCTGTGACCTTGAGCTGGTTGTGCTAGCTTGAGCTGTGACCTTGAGCTTGCTGTGCTGCTACTCTCAACAACGATGGAGGAAGAGGAAGAAGGGCTGCCGGAGGTGGAGCTGGGCTCTGGCCACATCACCCGACGCCCATAGATCCAAACACATGCAAGGAAAAGGAAGAGAGAGAGAGAGGTCTCACCGAGAGTATTCGAGCTTCGCCGGAAGGTTTCGAGGTCGTCGGAGTCGATTCGAGGCTCGCCGGGGACGGATTGACATCGGAAGCAGCCTAAGAATGGAGGTAATAGCTTAAAGGCGCGACTTTACTGTGTGCTCAAGCGAAAGAGAGAAGAAGAGAGTCTTACCGATCGATTTGAGCAAAAACAGGGAAAATAGGGGGGGAAGGCGGTTGGGCGGCGGTGCTGCTGGTGGCTACTGGGGTCGGGGCTCTCGGCTCAATGGTCGGAGGAAGAGATGCCGGCTGCTGCTCGACTCGAGGGGAGAAGGTGGGGTGTGATGCCGGCTGCTGCTCGTCCCCTGGACAGCGCCCAGGGGACGCTGCTGGCGGCTTCGGAGGGCTCGCTGATGGTTGCTGGGAGATGGTGGGTGGCGACGGTGTAGTGCTGGTGAGGGCAGGCGGCAATGGAGGAGGGAGTTGGAGGGGGAGCTCTCAGCAAAGCTCAAGGAAGAAGGGTGTGTGGATTTTGGGGTTTCTCTTGAAAATGAAATGTGAAGGGAGGGTGGACTGATCTTTTGATAAGGAAAGGGTTGCAGCGCAGGTCTTTAGGCTGATTCAACTATAGGAATGCAGCAGTAGGGTTATTTGTTAACAATTAGGGAAACAATTCAATGGAGGAGGGAGATTGAAAGAGAGGTTGTTTAGCCAAATGAGTGTATGAAGAGCTAGAGAGGGAGATGGTGTGAAATCAGATCACATATAGGGAGGGTAGAGCTGGTGAGCACGCTAAATCAAAATGAGGAGGAGACAAAAGTGTGGTCCCAAAATACCCGAAATAATTACCTTGAAACCCGCTCTCTCGATCTTATCCCTACTCAATCAAATAATGCTTCAATCCAAAAGGGTATCGACACCCGGAATTAATTTAGAATCTCGAGGCGGAAAGACGGAATCGTTTGTCAAAATTTTGAATGTAGGTTGAAATCTGCTTTAAGAGTTTCGAATTCGATTTATTAAATTGAGGGCAAGTTTTTCTTGAAATATCTTATTTAAATTCATTTTTATTTTCTTTTTTCCGAAACTTTGGGATTTAAAAATCCGAGCCTTTACATCAACTCCATATCCTCAGCACCAGTCTCCCTAACCTTAACTGAAACAACATCTCCAGTACCTGTGACTGCTGGACCTTGTAAGGCATACAAAGTTCTCTTTCTTTGCTTGACACCTTGCAAAACCACATTAGAGTCCTTAAGCACGGGCAGCTTTCCACCATAACTTGTATATCTGAAACCCTTGTCGTCTAACACGGTTAGGGATATCAGATTCTTCGTCATAGAGGACACATGTTTGACTTCCTCCAATGTGCGAAACTTCCCATCATTTGTCCGAAGCCTGACTGAGCTGATCCCAACAACCTTGCAGATGACATCGTTTCCAATAGAAACATTGCCCTTGTCTACACATCTATATGTTGTAAACAAGTCTCTTCTAGGACATACGTGACATGACGCACCTGAGTCAAGAAACCACACATCATGATCTGTGCGATTACCTGCTAGTAGAACAATATCTTCCTCAAAAGTATTTCCACCATGAACTACTGCTGCAGATGTAAATTTCTGCTCTTGTTGCCTCTTCTTAGGACAGTCATTCTTCCAATGACCTTTCTCCTTACAGTAGTTACAAACGTCGTCTGGTTTAGGACCTGATTTGAGATCTTGCTTCTTGCCCCTTCTACCATCAAAATTGTCTCCGCTGGCCATAAGCCTGGAAGCCTGATTGTTTGTAACCAACACGGTTGCCTTCAGACGCAACTCTCTGTTGTGAAGCGACAATCTAACCTCTGTCAGCGTGATGGTATCCTTCCCAATGACGAACGACTGAATGAAGTTCTCGTATGTGGGGGGTAGGGATACCAGTAGAATTAGGGCAGCATCTTCGTCCTCCACCTTAACATCGATATTACGCAACTCGAGTAATAGCGTTTTAAGTTGATTAAGATGATCTATGAGTTGTGTACCTTCCTTCATACGTAGCCCGAACAACCGTTGTTTCAGAAGCAACTTGTTTGTCAAAGACTTCGTCATGTACAAACTCTCCAACTTCAGCCACAAGCCGCCAGCAGTTTCCTGATCAGCAACCTCTATTATGACATCGGCTGCGAGACACAACATGATCGTCGAATGAGCCTTCTCCTCCAGAAGATCATATTCAGTGGTGGTTGTATCTACCCTCTTCTTGTCGCTGGTTAACGGTGCCCATAAACCTTGTTGCTTCAGTAAAGCCTGCATTTTTTCTATCATAGACTGAAAGAGTTTCTTTTAGTAAACTTGTCAATCTTCACTACAGATCCAGACATCATTCTCGACAGAAATCACAATCAAGCTCTGATAGCAGTTTGTTATAACGAGAACGATAACAGGCGAAGAAAGACACAAAGATTTAACGTGGTTCGACAACGGTGTGTTACATATCTCCACGGGCAGAGAAATAGAGATCTTTATTATGGAGGCAAACAACAAACTATGTTACAAATGGTTAGGTTTCATGAGTATATATAGTGCATGTAACGGCCCAGAATTATAATTTCCGGGTTACGTTTCAAGGGATAAAACCCCTTGTTCGGATCTTGCAATCCAGGTACGGGTCGAGGTTTCAAACTCATTTTAAGGTTAGTGGAAAAAGGGATTTCAAACCCTAAAAGTCACGAAGGGTCGTTGGGTACCCTTTACCTGTCCTAAGACTATGTCGCAAAATCCAATTCAACTGAAAGTAAAGCGGAAGCAAAACTAGGATACAAATGCCACGACAAAGCCAGGTCAAACCAAATCATAAGCAAGTGATTACCATTTTACCAAGTTAGAATATTAGCTAGGTTCTTCGATTCGCCAAAGGGTTTCCCGTCACAGAAGCAAGGAGCAAACAAGATCTACAGAAAATACCTTAAAAAAAAGAACGGGGAAAGGAGTCAGATCGAGCCACTCATGCGGGACCGGCAGTCCTCGCTGAGGCCACATAGTATGTGCTATACCTAATAAAGATGCTCTAATGCAGTACGAAAGGCAAACACACTACCATGCTCCTAGTTATAATAATGTGCAAAAATATTGTAAAGGGCCCAAGACAATGCCAAGTGGCATATCCCTCTTCTACCTCCACCCCCTTCCGATAGGGCGGAGACTGGCCAGCTCGTGAATGCATTCCATCATAATCGGGCGGCACGCATGCCTAACCCGCTCCACAATAAAGCCCGCAGGCATCTCATAATATAAGGAAGTTCATGACTCGATTGACTCAGGGTACCCGATGAGGCTGGGCTACCCTATGACCCTAGCAAAGACTCTAGGACTATCACAGATAACGGCCGTTCTGTTTCAAACGCAATAAGTAAGCAGATGCTCATTCAATTAGTGCAACCCAAACAGGATACTACATGGCATGCTTTTATGCATATGCAACACCTAACATAAAATGAACAACAGGCATGAATGTCCAACCTGAGTAAGCCCCCTAGGGAACTTACCTGAAGATGCAGAACAGCAGGATAATACAAGTAAGGGCCCAAATGCAAGTCCAAAGCAATCCAAAAGCAATACACACCTATCATCAAGCCATTTCCATAAGCTACCGGTCCAACATTCATACGCACGGAACTCAAGTTCTCAACATACTCAAAACCAGCCGATAGTAAAACCATTTTCCAAAACCTTTTCGATACGATCAACATCGACCAAAATCATTCTTCCTATCAAACCCATTGATAAAATCAAACCAACCATATTTTCCAAACTCTTAAATCCCAAATTAAGTCAACTCATATTCAAGACAATTTCTCTAATCATACTTGGTCAAATTCCGACATTAATAATTAAATCATTACCCAATTTCCCAAAATCATATTATTAAAACGATCCCGACATGTTTATTTTCAAAAGCATTATATAACTAAATTCTGACATTTTTGAATTATTTCACACAATATATTTTAACCCCTTCATAATTCAGAGTAAATAATCAAGTAATTAAATAATAATTATATGAACAACTAAATTGTGGATAAAATAGTTAAAATCACATATAACTAATCCACTCAAATCCCAAACCTGGCCCATAGACTCGGATCCATTACCCAGCCCAAACCCAAAAACCCAACCTCTGATTTCCTTATACCATTTTCCAAACAAACCCGGAAAGAAGCAAAAGGAATCGAAGGCGGGGCCCACTCTTTACCTTCTTCCCCAGAAAATCAAATCCCCACCACTGCTCTCTCTCTCTCTCTCGCCGGTCGCGGTTCTCTCCCTTGGCCGCCATCACTCGATCTCACTCCGGTCCTCGCTCGCTCGAACAACTCAAGAAAAAGGATTAATCGAAGTAAAACCGAAAGGAAAGGGGCGGAGGAAATGCTCACCGAGATAAGGTGGATTCGAGGTCGTCGGAGATTCGATCTGAGCTCTTCGTCTTGTCGGAGGCGGAATCAACACCGGAATGGCCTAAGTCGGGGGGAAGGAGGCTTAAAAGAGGAGCTTTACATCGTTTTAGACCCAAATGAAGAGGAAGGAGAGCTTACCGTTCCGATTTGAGCAAACAGGGGAAAGGAGGAGAGAAAGGTGGTCCGACGTTGGTGGCCCTGGCGGCTCAAACGTCGGTTGAAAGATGCTCGACCGCTGGACCCGGACACGAAGGAGAAGAGGACAAACCGCTGTGTGCGCCCGGAGATGTGCGGCTGGCTTGATGGGAGGCGCTCGAGAAGCGCTCGGCTAGTGCTCAGCGACCCGGAGCTTCGAACATGGGTGGTTTGGGGTGGTGCTCGGGAACGACCAACTCGGCGAAGAGGAGGGGGGTGGCAGTCTCGGCGGATGCTGGACGACGACCGACGAGGAGGAAGGTGGTAGTCCGGTGGTGGTGATTGCACTCAAAAAATTTGAGGTTTGGGGTCTCACTGGTTCTCCAGATAATGGAACGAGAGAGAGGGGATGGATTTATGGGTTTGGGAATGAATCGGACAAGAAGAATTTGGTGATTTTAAAAATTGAAATGGAGGAGAGGAGACTAGAGAGCTGTCACGCTAGGTTCAGGAGGGGGGAAAGAGGTGTGCCTCTGTTGCTATGGAATCAGAGGGCAAGGGAAGCAGCTTGGCTTTTTGTCGAGGTTGGAAAGACAAGGGGATGTGGGAGGAGGGTAGAGAGGTTGTTGGTTTAGCCAGATAAGGAAAGAGAGAGCTGGAAAATGATGTTGTGGGAGCTGCTGCTAATCGACAAGTTAGAAAGAGAGTAGAACAAGATGTGGTCCCTAAGTCAAAATTCAAAATACCCGGAATCTAATCCTCGCAACCCGCTCACTCGACCCAATTTCGACTCATTTAAATTTTAAATCGAATTCTCGAAACCGAAATAAATTAATAAACTTTTAATAAGTAATTTTCCCCAACCTCGGAACATAAAAGCAGAATAAAATCCGTCAGAAAATCCAATTTAGAATTATGCCGGAATTTACTTCGAATGATTTTAAATAAAGTAAATTGCTCGAGGACAGATATTTTCGAAACTTCCCGTATCGAATCAAATATAATAATTATTTAAGCAAAATAATAGTTTGAATTTTTTCGGTCTTTACAGTGCCTCATGAAACCCTAGTCAGACAATGGGCCTAAACCCAAAAGAAATAATAAGCTAAATTCAAGGCATATTAACAAACTCTTCATCCAATGACATTCTTTCGGATGAGAGTGTAACACCCCGTCCCACATCGGATATCATAAGGATGTTGGGAGTGATTTTTAAGTGATTCAAGCCCTACTCATATCACAAGAGCTCTTCCTTTTCAGTCTCCAAGTGAGGACAACGGATCTGAGAGGGCTAGTTGGCATGGGCTGGCGCCTCTTAAGACCCCGGGTCTGCGGGGACTTACAAATGGTATCAGAGCCGACTCCGGGCTCGGAGGTGCGCCGACAGTATGCTCGGGTACGCTCCTCCTAGAGGGCAGTCCCTTGGGCCTGACGGGGTCGTCAGTGCTTTAAGTGGAGGAGATTGTAACACCCTGTCTCACATTTGATATCATATGGATGTTGGGATCGATTTATAAGTGATTCAAGCCCTACTAATGTCACAAGAGCTCTTCATTTTCAGGTTTCAAGTGAGGACAACGGACCTGAGAGGGCTAGGTGGCATTGGCTAGCGCCTCTTAAGACCCCGGGTCTTACAGAGAGAGTCCTAAACTGAGTGGGTAACATTTGACGAACCATCCATCAAGAAAACCAAGGAAGTCGCTTTGTTTGTTACTTGGTTAATCTCCCAAAAAATGTGGCAGATAAGAGCATTCTCAAAGTCTTGAAGCATAAGGAGGCAGTCTGAAATCACCAACTTAATTTCCCGACGGCACGTCCAAATCCCTTTAACGGGCATTTACTATAGTCAAGTACTATCCCCTTCCACTTCAATATGTTGAAATCTAAGCTTCTTGGCAGCCATCAATCCCATTCTAAGACCAAAGACTTCAGGCATAAGCGCTGACACAGACCCACTTCGAATGACATTGCATGCCTAAACATGACCAAAGCTGGCCTGAATTTAAGTTCGAACCATCAAAATTAATATTGGCTACCCTTTCAGGTGATCTTTTCCATCTTATGTTTTATTTTTTCCTTGCCTTTGGCGTGGATTTAGCTAGACTCCATTATTTCAATTTCTTCTCAAAAGAAATGTTTTAATAGTTTCCAGTTTTGTACAATTGTTGTCTCAAGTATCCTATTTGCGATTTGCGATTATTATGGTGATAGGTTGATGTCATTGAATACAACTTTGTTTCAGAGTGTTCAGATTCCCCACCATAATATGGCAAGACATGTCTTTTGCTTTATATGTCCATAAGTCCATCGATGAGAAAAAATTTTGTGATAATTTTTTTTTTGTGGATCGATCATCTTTCAGTACTTCTTAATCATCAGGGCCTCAATGAGCCTCGACTGGCCACATTCAAGCAACTAGAGATTTGAGTACAAATCTGCCACTAAAGTATCTTTGAAAACTTGTAAAAGAGAAAAATAACTTATTTGGCTCGAAATAAGTAACACGTACAGGATAAGTGAGTTAAAAAAAAAAGTGACCCTTTTACATATTTGAACCCGATTGAACAAAAAATGGACTATAAAACCAACCTCAAATAACGAATTAGGATGGAAGTAGGTAGGTAAAACCTCGAAGTCTTGGCATATGACTAACAACATGGACAAGCAGCACATCTAAGAACATTACCAATATTGGGACAACATTGTTCATAAAATCTAACTTCACATCCATTGGGGTCAATGTCATCACTCCATGGCATCGCACAACATCCAACAATGAAAACGATAAGGAGGAAACCCCCAATGACAATTTTGACGATTGCTCCCATCCTCCAATTGTCCTTGATGCTCTGAAGCATGCCTGCCTTACACGCATTGCAATCGTAACAAAGCTCCCTCTTATCGTCGCTCCACACTCCACAATCATCATTCGTCGTTGTGTTTGCAGTTACGTCAATGTTGGCAGGCTTCGTCCAGTTAGTTGGGGAGACGAATATGAACCCACAGTCGTTAGATGGCTTGCAACAGCCAGACTGCCATCCAGTTAAGAAATATATATAACTAAAACTTGTGGAAGAGTACTTGATCAATTTGCTAACGTATATAAAACCGTTGTCAATGATTTTCGAAATCGGATCGAAAATATATAACCGTGACAATTTATACTCTGGATGGTGAATATAATCTTATAATTAATTAAAATATTATATTAAAATTAGGGAGTGAGTACAGTAAATTTTCTTAAACAATAAATAATAGATAATTTTTATTAACATAAATTTTATTAATCTAATAAATCTAGTGTGTTGCCCACTACATCGCCTTGGTTTACTGGCTCCTCGTATATTAGTTGGGGCCGAAACCAATTCAAACAGTCACATTTATTTAAAAATCCAAAATAAAACTCTACATGATATATCTGGAAATGTTCAATTCAAAGGTGTTGGGTTGACTCGTTGGGACAATTAACATGTAGTTCATATATGAATTTTCCTACAAAAGTTATGCAGTTACAATCAAATGCTCTCTCAATTAGAAAGAGATACTTTCATAAAAAAAAATTAGAAAGAGATACAGATGATCTAAGTGGTCCGAAATTTCATGTAGAAACTATTTTGTCACTTTTATATTGTTTATTTCCAATTCTGTCTTTCTAATTAAGCTCTATATATTAAATGTTTTTATTTAAACATTTGACTTTTAATATATAAAAAATTTTTAAAAATATATTTTTACAATATATAATCCTTTAAATTAAAAAATGGTTAAATTGTATCTTGAAGAATCTTCCAAAATGGGAATACTTAGACTAAATCTAATAACTTTTTATCAAATTTATCCAAATTGAATAAAAATATATTTTCTAAATTTTTTTTTCTACACCAATCGATTTCATATATATATATATATATATATATATATATACACACACACAAATATTTTGAAGAAATATCTTATTTTTTCCGCTATTTTCCTATTAATTTGGAATAATAAAATGGAGAATTCTCTTCATTTTCCCCTAATACCATAAATCGTTCACTTTATAGCCCTGAGTAATTTATATGATAAAAAGGATTCAAATTCTTACAATTAATCTAATTTATAACCTATAATATTTAGTTAAAATTGATACACATCATTGATACTTCTAGTATTGACACACATATCATTGAGACTTTAGGCAAATAATTTCTAAATGTACATCATTTCTTTCTATCTATGAGAACTCTAGATTACGCAAATCTATCTATCCTAATTAGAAACTATATATTTTTCCGAAATTGAAAAACAACAAAATTTACCTCGAGAGGAGACAATCGCATAGAATTGAACTGGGTAACGTTGAGCCCTCTCAGATCAGTCAATCTGTTACAAATCTTGCGATCAACCAAACAGCCCTTAGTGGAGTTCCAGCTGCCCGTAACCCTTGCCTGCAGCGCAGCTGAGTAAGACTGAAGCCTATACTCCTTGTAGGCTTTGCCCTCAATCTCCTCCCCGGAAGCCCCTTTTGTGATGACAAAGCCGAACGCTATGAAGGCGAAGAGGATGACGATAAGAACGAGCAATATGACGAGGTATATCCGCGAAAGGATTGTGAAATTGCAGCAGAGGGCGACGATGCCCACAATCGAGATGACCGAGAACAAAATGCCGATATGCTTCTCCGTCAAGGTTGTGAAAAACACGGTCTGGCTTTGGCAGTGCAAGTTCCCCACGAAGAGGATATGTCGGATTGAGAAGAGGAGTACAACCACGTTCAAGATGAATATCAAAGCCTTCGTCGTCATTTGTTTCCCACCTTGGTTTTAATTTGTTTCTTGGTTCTCAAGAGTTTGAAGGGAGATTAGAAGGATATTTATAAATCCTTTTATAAAATTGGTTTTTTTTTTTTTTTTTTTTTTTTTTGTTCTCTAGTCTATATTTTATAACGCCTCTCTCTCTTATAACCAAATCTCTAACCCAAATACCACCTCCACCACCACCACCAACACCACCCCCACCAGACCACCCCAGCACAACCACCGCCATCAACACTACTGCCTCTTCTCGATCTTAACACCTAACCACCACCATCCCATCACCACCGCCGCCATGTTCTCTTCATCCCAGGTCCGTCGGCTACTCCTCGCCCTCCGCCGTTGTCCGGTGGCTGTCTTCACTGCCTCTTGGGTGGGCATCCATGGTTGAGATTCTCTCACCCCTCCTTGGTCCTTGGGGCACAAGTTTTGGGTCCTTGGGGCCCAAGCTTCGGTTCCTTTAGGCCCGAACTTCGGGTCCTTCAGGTCCAAGGTTTTGATGGAAAAAAAAACACCCAAAAGGGTTGAAACTACTCTTTGAGTAATCCCTGAAAGGGCCTGAATCCCGAAAGAGTTTGAATAACCAAACTTTTTTTTTCTATAAATATTCCCGCTAGGGATGAACAAATTGCTCGTTTGGGTTTCAATAAAATCCCCTTCGCCTGAATGGGATTACTAGTGCGTCTTCGATGGTGGTTCTCGGCTGCAAGCATGGTTGTTCTTGGCGTTCCCTTTATGAGTTGAGACTTTGGCGTCCGGTGTCGGGTCTGGCTAGGGTCGAGGCGGTATGTATCGAGGCGACTCCGCAATACGGAAATTACCTTGAAGGATCGTCTTCACTACCCACAGGGAATCCTGGTGTACCACTAGCCAACGGTGTCACTGCTTGGTGGTGCTTGACGTCAGCTCTTAGTCTATGTTGTCCCCAGCATGTTCGGGTTTGGATCGCTTGTTTCGACTGCATTTGTTTGCTTTTCACCGTTTGTACTGCACCTTTTTATGCTTATTTTGTTGTATGATCTGACAATTCGCTGTTTGCCGACTTAGTCGGCCTCTCGAGTTGTCGGGTCTGTCCGGCTCTCGAATTATTTCCTTACCAAAAAAATAATAATAAAAAGTCAATTTTTTATAAAAATGCCCTAAAATTAGAAACTCTTTTTTTTTTGATAAGGAAAGAATTCGGGTGGGCTAGCCCTACCCGGCGGCATCCTGACGGATGAGGTCAAGAAGACCAGGATCATTTGTAACATTGACTCCTCGGGCAGAGTGGCTAAGGTGTGCAACCTTATCCGCCACCCTATTGCCCATATGAGGGATATGGAAGAAAATTACTTCTTCCACAGTCGATAACAGAACTTGTGTATCTGAAAGTAGTAGTTCGATCTCCCATGGGCATTTCGATTTCCTATTTAGATGGTCAATGATTATCTTGCTATCACCTTCTATATGGATCTTTTTAATACCGAGTTTCCGAACTTGTTGTATCCCTAATTGAAGGGCTAGGGCCTCTGCTGTCAGTGGTTTTTGTTTGCCCAGTCGAAGGTGTTGAACAGAAATTGGGTGGCCGACCCAGTCCCTAATGACAACACCCGCAGTGCTTTCGCCATTAGGGAGAGTAGACCCGTCGAAATTAAGTTTGAACGTGCCCCGAGGAGGCTTGCGCCAAGCGATGGTTTTTTGTTTTCTGTTCTTTATATGAGTGCTCCGCCGAATAGGGCGAAAGTCCTCCTCAAACTCGGACTCAGCAGCAGCTGTTTTATTCCAGTTATCAATATGAGATTGGATCAGTCGCAAGGCTCTATCCTTGTGCGGTATTGCAGTTTGCTGAAATAGGTTTTGGTTCCTAATATACCACGTTGTCCACCAAGAAAAGGCGAGTTTGGTTAGATCAGTAGACTGTAGGTTCTTCCCAATTAGAAACTCTTTCAAGTACAAGTCGAATGTAATTGGAAAACTATTTTTTTTTTAAATTATTATAAAATTGTTTGGCTTTGAAAAATCATCATAGCTATTTTATTTTTGTGATATAGGAAAATATTTGAAAGATCAAGTAACGCCTCTCTAGAGGCCGACAGATAGATAGCCAGACTAACCATTATGAGACTAATTAAGCAAACCGAAACACAAAACTAAAAAATAAATGATCGTCATAACTAATTTTAAAGATATTTAGAAGATGTGATTTTATTAAAATAATTTAATAAAAGTTTATACAAATAAATAAAATTTGATTTCACTCTTTCAAGTCCCGAGAAACATTTAACAAAATTATCTTGTTCATTTTTGAAATAAAATTATATATATGGTATTTCTAACCTATATTCAAGTTAATTAAAAACTCTTATTAGAAAAGATTTCCTGCTCTATAGAGCATAAGCTATAAGAAATAAAGAAATATATTTAAAACAATTTTTCTAACATATGTTTTTGAGGCATAGAATATGCATCCATTTTGAGAAAAAATTTCCATCTATTAATTTATTTCGGTTTTCTATCCTCTGTCCTTAAGAGTGCTAATTTGGAAATATTTTTAAAATGTAATTAGTTTAGCTTTTCTTTAAATAAGATTCTTAGGGTCGTTTATTTTTTTGGTGGAGAATCTTTCTCAATTTAGGATCTTATCCTATGCTCTTAGGGCATATGATAGAAACACCGTAATTATTTTATCTATATTTTAAAAAGATTTATTAGAATCAATTAACTAGATTTAGGGAATGTTTTTCAATATAGTTTTTTAACCTATGTCTTTGATGCATATGTTAGTCAATAATAACTAAGGGAAAAAAAGTTCGGAAAAAAGTTTTAAAAAACTAAATTTTAGGAAATCTTACTAAATTAAGATTCTAAATCTATAACTTAAAAGAAATAGGTTACAAAAACCAAATTATATATGAGTATGAACAATATATGGCTAGAGTAATTTTTGAATTTATGGGTAACTTAATTTTGACCTGTTTAAAAATTTATGTTCTTCCAAATGTCTTCACTTTTTTTAATACACTAGGTTTTCAACCGCGCGCAAGATGCGCGCGGGTTTTTGTAATTGGTGCATCTGGATGTGGAATTGGATTGTTGAGCCCGTTCTGCACCTACGTTCTTATCCTGTTTAGCATTTGTAACGCCCATGAGATCGGTCTTACTTCACCATCAAGAAAGTGTTTGCAAGACATACCTACAAGGGAATGAGTAAAAGGGTAGACAGACCCATTTTCATATTCCGGAAAAAAATATACTCTTAATTCAAATTTTAGAAAATGGTAAAATATGAAAATAAAATGAAATAAAAGCAATGATATACCACTAAGAAATTTTGTTGTTGATGGGAATTTGGAGCCAAGTAGCAAATCTTCTGAAGTCCAAAGGTAAATTGTGAATGTAAACCGAGAAGCATACAAGTTTGATTACATCTGTATAATTAATGTAATTACAACATTACTTATTTAAGCAAGTCAGAACTTCACCATGAGTCATGTTTCAAAAGCTTCTTGTTATACAGTATCATAACTACCTTCGATCCATAAATAGATAACTCCTTTTATTTTGAATAAGATCTCGTACTCCTAGAGGAAAGTTATGTGAGGATATGCAAATTAATTACACCATGACAGCTGCTAGAGAGGTATATTCTTAATTAAGGATAAAAATTGGGCAACCATTGACAAAAGAACTTTTGTGAAATTTGCTTGTTAGGATGCCAAGTTCCAATTATTTACACCATTGTCTTGTTACAGTTGGATTTTACATCTGCTCTTTGTTTAGAAGGTTTATTACTACTATCTATAGGACCACACAAGGAAGGGATTCCCATCCCCAAATTCCCTATTCCTCCTCAAAACCCATCAAAGATTCACAAAGACGATATGGAGCATCCAACTACACCACAGTGCCACCGATGCACTTGGGGATGAATAAAAAAGGGGTAATGAGAAATGTAAGGCAATTAGAGCATATAAGATCCTTTTATCAACAACCTTGGGATGGTTGATAATGTTAGAATACAAGAGGTGAATGGGAAAAGAAAAGCAGAATGACAATAAAGTTTGGTTTCGGGTTTATTAAGATTGATAATATTAGAGATTTCATAATTATATTTAAGCGTACAACAAGAGGTTAACTTAGATGTAAAGTTTCCCATCATTTTCTTGGCATCCTGAGCTCATTCTTTACTCTCCACCACCATAATCACATTAAGAGAACATGAGGCTCAAACTTGTGAGATTGATAATTAATACTGTATTCATCTGTATAAAGCCTACGAAAGATGGTTAAGTACAATTAAACTAACTTAGGGGGTTTCTTAATTGGACACTTGATAGCATAGAAGAGAAGGATATATAAAGATAAAAGACATGTCAAATTTATTATAACTCAATCCCACTTGTATTAGATACAAATCTAGGTAGGTGCCACATAGATCATTCCTTACAACAAGAAGGAAGTGCATTTGGTAGATTTATAAGTGCAACAATGCCAAGCCTAAGGGGATCAAATAGGGGAAGCAAACCAACCTTGATGCTTATGGTACCTCCGAGGACAAGCATCACCTCATCATCCTCTTTCCATTGCTGATCTTCCCTTGGAAGGAATTTTTCCAACTAATCCAAGGAACCAAGGATTGTTTAAACACATGGCATGAAAGGCATTGGCCAATCTAGAACCCAAAAACTTTTGGTTGGTTGATTGATCAGGCAATCTAGGAAACACAACAAATTAAGAGCAAAAAACAAACCTTCAAGTGAGAAGGCAAAAGGTCAATTAGTAACACTAACACAATAGGAATGAAGACTGAAAGTCAAATACTTATCCGAGGTGAGCACATGGATAAATATGCGGCCTCCTCTAACCCGTCCAGAACATCCCAATAGAGCTCCGAGGAAACCTATGGTCACATTTGTGTCCAGCAACTACAATAAAAAACACAACTTTAGGAACTCCTCTAAAATTGAACATAGAGATAAAAACAAACAAACAAACACCAAATTTCGGCTCATTCCCTCCTAGGTCGAGAGTACTTGCACTTGTTATTCTATTCTTTGAAAAAAGAAAACACATACATTATTTATTAACTTTCTATATTCTATAGTTACCTTGCTTTTGATACCCATCTAAGAACAAATCAAGGATCGATATACTTTAAAAGCAAAGACTTCTATTTGTGATGATGACAAAGATGAAAAAAGAATCACCTAAAAATGTGATTTTATTATTATTATTATTTTATCATGGGTTTTCAAGATTATGTAGAAGCTTGAAAGTGTGGCCATCATTAATTATAATGGAGCTATGGCGAAGCCAAATATAAAAGATATTAGTTCTTCAATTCCTTGCCCCATGTCACTCCTGTATTGTTTCGAAGTTTTTTTTTGTACGTCAGCTACCTAATTGACGCCCACTCAAGCTGCTTCCATCTTTGGATATCTTGCCTTGGACGTTCCCATCACTTTGATTGGCACTGTTTTCGTCGATAGTAAGATCTTGCACATGAACAACGAGTGCATCTTGACTGGGCAGAGATTGAGAGGCAGAAGGAGTGGGCAAATTGACAGAAGAGGGTATTATCCACCTCATCCGATCATCGAGTTTTCGTATCTTGTCACCCTGGCCATTAAGGGCAGAATTATCAGAGCACAACAATTCAAAGCTTCTAATTTGTGATGAATTATATTTTTTCATAGAGAGATTAAGCAGCCAAAATGAATAGATTTATGTTATTTGAAAATATTGAAGCTTAAAATCAGTATGGTAACATGTATCTCCACGATTGCAGAACCTTGAAGAGAATCCAATATGAGTTTAATATTGGTTATGAGCTGTCTAACCTGGAAGCAAATCAAAAGGCATTTAGCTCAGAGCGGAAGTTTTGATGAAAAGTTTTGAACTCGGGCAGATCAGCATGTTAACTGTCATCAAGTATCATCTATGCAAACCTAGGAGTAAATTAGTAAGAAGTGTAATCATCAAGAGTGTAATGAGTGTAATCATCAAGTATCATCTATGCAAACATAGGAAACACTTGGGACTTGAAATGCAACGGGAAGACCCATAAGTAATGAGTGTAATCATCAAGAAACAAAAGGTATTACTTGTGACCCTCCTTGCTAGGCACGGGAGAGGTCCAAATGTCGCTGTGAATGATATCAAAGGGAGCAAGGGTAGAGGTCAAAGACCGTTGAAACGGCAGTCTGGCATGTTTGCTAGTTGGCAGGAAGAGCATAAACCATAGCGTGGGTCTTTAGTACATGTGACAAGGTTCTGGGAACGGAGGACATCTAGAACGGCAGCGCTGGGATGGCCCAGGCGTGCATGCCAGAGGCTGGACGATGATGCCGAGAGGGCGACCGGACACGACTGACTGGACGCAGGAGGTGGTGTGACAGGGTAGAGCTCCCCGGTGCTGTTACATCTCATGCGAGTAACCCCCGTAGTAAGATCGTTCACAGAGAAACCATAGGGATCAAACGTAAGGGAAACGTTGTTGTCAGTAGTGAACCGACGGACAGAGATAAGGTTTTTGACAATCTTTGGGGCAATAAGGACATTGTTGAGGTGTAGTGGGTGGGTTGGGGTCTGTAATTTGGCGTGGCCCATTCCCGAAGTAGCAAGACGACCACCATTTCCGACGATAATAGAGTGGGCAGGGCCCTTAAAAGAAATAGATGAGAGGTTACCTGAGGAGTTCGTCATGTGTGAGGTGGCACTAGTGTCCATGTACGAAGAAGAGTCTGAAGATGTCGGCTGCGTAAAGGAGAAGGCGTGATGCAGAGCTGGCGGAACATAGCCTGGGTCAGGCGATGTCAGAGAGGCCTGAGGACTGGCATGTCGAGGGGTAGGATATCTAGAATATCCAGAGAAGGCGTGATGTTGGTGATCGTAGGGAGCCATGGTAAGAGATATTTTTTTTTTAATGCCACCTAACTTAATAAATAATTAAGTTAGGGTCAAAAACGAAAATAAGAGAACACAAGGGTTGTTTTTGGAATTTCTTCAAAAGAAATTAAAAGAGTCTGCTTCTTTCTTCTTCGAAAGACGGTCAGAGACGAGGAGGAGGGTTGCGGCTGAGGGAGAAGGGAAGCGGCGGCGAGGGAGGCCGTGGGTGACCGACGGCGCCAGATCTGTGACACACGGGACAGGGAGTGAGAGAGGGAGCGAGATCTGGGCGCGGATCTGACGTCGGCGAGGACGAGGACTGCTGATGCGGTCGGCGGGCGAGCGGGAGAGGCCGGATCTGTGACACACGGGACAGGGAGCGAGAGCGGTGGCGCGGGATTTGGGCTAGAGAGCTCGAGGGTGGGTGTTGGAAAAGGAGGTAGAGGAAGAAGACGTCTAGGGTATGTGAGATTGGCGGCGAGGGGACGACGCCGGCGGAAGATGAGGGGTGGGGCGGGAGGATCAAATTAGGGTTCCGTGAGGAAGAAAAGGTTGTGATACCATGTAGAATAGCGGAATTGAGGTAAAGTCCCCTTGAGGGTTTCCATTCATTGATATAACATATATATAGGTTACAAAGGTATTTGGCCTTAATGGGCTTTTAGCCCACTATACAATATTAAGACCTATGTAATCTATCATTCCAACTCCGCAGCTCCGACCATCTCTAGGGCTTCAATGGATTCTTCAGTAGCACGCTTAACCCTAAGCACAGTCTCCACGGAAACGTAGGGCACATCGACCACACGTCGAGGCTGCTGGGTCAACGACGAGAGATAATCATGTTTACGCATCGCAGCGCATATAACCACCCTCGAAATCTCCTTAACGAGACGATCAACGCAATTTTGAGGCAACCCTAAGGCGGAGAACCAAGAAGTCAGATTTTCGAGGAGGAGATCCTTGAACGAATAATCGGGCGTGCTGCAGTTGCATGGGAAGTTGACTCGGCCGAAAGGGAGGCCGAGTACGAGAGAGGTGCAGAACCCAACATCCATGGGGTCGAAGCCATAGAGTTTGCGAACTGAGATGACATAGGGGCCTAGGGCTATGTCACATGGGGTACTTTGGACGTACAAGGGAGGAAATCGACTAACTGGTGGTTGCTCCATATTGCTCATCGATCGATCAATCGGTCAAATTGGAGTTGAATGGATGGATGGATGATCGAATTGAAGGCTGGTCCAAGTTAACTTGAAGAGAGGTTGATGAATAGGTTTTTTTGGGGGTGTAGAGAAATAAAGTGTCTACTAATTATATGAATGATATCCTTACTCCCCTAAAGGCAGCACTTATAGAATTACTGTTCATATAATTATTTGTTACATTAGCCGTTGATTGTTGGATAGGAGAGTTCATCAATGGCTTAGATTTTACAAGGTATGTAATCTCTTATTTGCCCCTCATAGTTTGAATTTGATATTATTTATTTTTTTCTTTTAGAGTCCCTTTCAGTCTTTTCCTCTAATTGTCTGTGCGACCTCTCCTCTCGACCGCTTGTTTTTCATTCTCTTTCTTCATCGTCTCTTTCTTTGCTTCTCCTGTGTCCATATTCATCTTCTTCTCTCCGCCTCTCCCAGTCTTTCCGGTGGGGCAGGTGCTCCCGATTTCTTTTACAGAGACACCCAGCGCGATGGAACCCTAACCCTAACTTAAAAACAAGGGAGGAGACAATGGAGGTGCGAAACCCTAACCATAGCCAGCGCGAATTGAGACAGAGGAGGACGGAGATGGTTGAACAGTAGGAGGGGATTAGGGCGGTGGCGAGACTGAGTGAGCAAAATCAGCGGTTGATTCCCGTCTTCTTGTTGGATGCTTCTTCTTCACCTTGCTCCATTTCGGCGTCCAATGCCACTGTTATTCAAGACGAAGTTCAGGTCGTCCCTTACTTCCGTTCAATTGGGTAACAAATTGGCAGAAATCAATGGTTAGGGTTTCAGGAGCGGTCTGTTCTCATTAAGGTTAGGGAATCAATTTTGTATCATTCTTTTTCTCCCCACTGTTTTATTTGTTAGGATCTGTGGTCTACTGATTCATGTTTTTTAAAGATATTTTGATCATGTTCTTCATCTTTCAAAGTTAACGTTCTTGTAGATTTCAGAAATTATTGTTTGTTTGTTCATTTGTTCAACTTAAATTTTGATTTGGATGTAAGAGATTTTAGTAATAGCATGAGCATTGATCTTGGAGTAATATCTTGGATTTTGCTCGGTTATGTTTATAGGTGGATTGTTTTGCGAGTATAGTGTTTGAATATGAGTTAGGTTTTGTGGGGGAAACTTGAAATATGTAGCTTATTTAGTAGGGAGCAGTGTAGAGTTCATTTTCATCACTGTTTGAATATTCAGATGTCACTGGTTCTTTGTCCTCTTGCATTCATTCAGTATATCATTGATTCAGTGATTCGAAGATTGTGTTGGATCCTTTTGGTATTCAGACTTTTAATTATGTTGAGTGACGCTCATCGGTGAGTCTTAGCTTGTTTCTCATAATGATCAGTGGTGTAGAGATCAAAGGTTCAGAAATAGTTTGGATTTGAATGTGGTTATCTTGCCCCATTTCAGAATACAGTAACACGAGTTCAGAATTCTTACAAAAGCACATCAGGAAGGTTTTATTTGCATGTGTAGTTTTGTGGAATTTTGAAGCTTCAGATTGCTGATGTAGCTGATCATTTTATCAACGTAAATATCTATGGATACAAGATGCCTTGTTCATATAAAGATCCACACAATGTGTGGGGTGTCATTGAGCCATTACATCATGTTATTCCGATCAGTTCATTAATTTATTTTACTTTTATCCGTAAACTATCTATTGTATGATGCATCACTCAATCTTTGGTTTCAATTTTTTTTTAGATTGAAGAGTTCAAAAGATTTGCATCAAATCCTGATGCATATCAAAATATATGCCCTAAGATTGCTCCTTCCATATTTAGTCATGATGATTTGATGATCTGGGGAATTCATGACGATAATTTGGGTCCTAAACAGGTAAAATAGCACGTGATCTCTTTGACCATCCCTTTCATAATAAGTTTACTGATGGATTCTTCTTTTTTGATGATTTGCCTTTGTTTTTATTTAGTCTGTGTGGTTGCAGTTTTGCGCTACCATGTTGATCACTTTTTATTTTACTTAAAACAAATAAAGTATATCTATGCATATACATGAATTCCCCAATTGATCGATAAACAAGTGAGGCTGATTATATTACCTTATGAACGGGTTACTCCCTGCCTTTCTGAATGATTTAGGTCAATTCTTCCAGCCTAACTAATATTCCAATTTTATTTGGTTTATATGGAGGTATGGAATGACATTATTTAGTTTATATGGATCGAATGGTTTCCATAAATTATATTTATGATACCAAGTATTCAATTACATCTTTTTTTTTTGTTATAGGAAATAGGATTGCCTTCAAAATAAAAATAACCCAACTGGTTGTGATATATTATTTCAGGATAGAAGACTTCAAAGGCTACAAGAACGATTCTTTGGAGGTAAGTATAAAAAATCCAAGTACAATGGCAAGGTGAAAGGCCTCACTTGTGAGCCAAGACCTTGCACAGTGCGCTAAAACTCTTTAAAGAATCTTAAGTTTCGGTTTATTGTCAAAATGTTCTCATTAATGGGATGACTGTCTTATCATGTTTATATTGTTGTGTTTATGATCTCAAATATATTTTGATTGTCCTTGTGTGAGTAGTGCAAGAAATAAGGTACTTCTTACTTCCTTACAACTTTCTTGATTGTTTTTATGATCTCAACTTGGTTAAAGTTGATTATATATCCTTAATTTAGTTATTCTTTGCAGGATGTATAGGTCATGCCACACTCGAAAGCTTCTCAAGGATACTAGAAAGCCTGTTCTAGATTCAACATTCACCATTGCGTCTCATTTTACCACCCCAAACTTCTGCTTCTCCCTGCTGCATGAAATCTAAACAAAGGAATTCCCCTCTTTCACCAAGAGCAATCCAAGATCGAGGACTTTAAAATCATAAAACCCAACCCTATTGAGTTCGAGAGGGTCCGATATCACAACTTGGTAACTGCTTTTAATGTAATTTGTTGACAAATGAGGATTGAAGTGCTGCAATATACCCTTATTTATGTTCATTGTCTAAACTAGATAAATGAGATATGTTATTTGTAATCAGTTTTTTATTCTTCATAAAGGCTTAGTCATGCATTTTTTTACAAACTTTACAACTTTGTTAATAAGATTGCGCAGTTTTGGATTGGTTTGGATTCTTGGGATGCAATGCAACATCTATTTTGATAACTAACTGAAACTTGTTTGGTTAATGCAAGCTATCCTCAAGCCTCCAAAAGAAATATGTGATCTTAATTAATAAATTAAATACGTACAATGACCAATACCATATTTACCATTTGCCTATCAAACTTGAGCGGGTGAGCTTGTGCGCGCGTAGCGCACCCCTCATACCTAGTATTTATAGATACACCAAGGGCCAGGTTGATTGCAACACAAACAACTTAAATAACCCTATTTATCAGCATATCGAATTACACCTAGCTTCCAAAAATATATTTACTTTTCCGCAACGAAACAAGTATTATACTTATACTAGTCTTATTACCCGCGATTGCGCGGCCTTTTAATAAATTATCTTTCATTATAATTTAAAATTAATTTTAAAAAATTTTAAAAATAAAGGAAAAAAAAAACAAAAGTATGTGTCTTTTCGACTTTCGCTCCTAAAAAATCACTAAATCACAATATTTTATCATTAAGGTATTTTATAAGTAATACCCCTTTGATTAAAAAAAATGTAAGACTTTTTAATTAATAAAATAAAGGAAAAAAAAAACAAAAGTACGTGTCTTTTCGACTTTCGCTCCTAAAAAATCACAAAATCACAATATTTTATCATTAAGGTATTTTATAAGTAATACCCCTTTGATTAAAAAAAATGTAAGACTTTTTAATTAATAATATTTTTTTCTTTTTTTCTACCATATCTTCACTTTCGTTATATAAAACTGGTCAATATTTGTTTTTGGTTACAACCTATATAGTTACGTAGATAATTAAGGAGGAAGATAAAGGAGATAAGTGTTATCTTCAACACATGAATATATATTGGTGATAAGATTATATTATTTCATAGATAATTAATTACTAATAAAATATTATCTTTAGATATAATGAATTACCGTAACTGATTTTAATGACTAAAGATAAAATAACTCAAGGTAAAATATTTATAAAATAATTCTAGGTAAAATGATAGATTTAACCATTTAAGATATGATGTTGGATATTTATATTAAAAATTTAGTTTAATTATTGAAATTACACTTAGATAAATAGATTAGATAGTTGTATGCCATGCATTAAATTGATTGGACATTCATTAATTGACGTGTCAAAAAAACCCAGTCAGAATGCACAAGAAAATGACACGTAAGCAAATTGCACCAAAGCCCGACACATAGGATTTCCACGCCTCTATTTTAGTATTATATATTGATAAGGGTTGTTTTTATTACGATAATATTTTCTTTCTGAATATAAAAAAACACGGTTTTAAGATATATATGGATTTATTCAGATTTCATTTTTTAAAAAAATTATTTTTAGGGTTAATTTATTTTAGAGAAATTTTGGAGAAATATCACCTTTTGTACTTTTGATTAGTTAATTAACACCCTTCAATTATTTTTTAGCTGGGCTAACATCCTTCCAAAGTTAATTAGTTAATTAACATCCTTCATATCGGAAGATCGGATAGCGCTTCCCAGATCTTGCGAGGGGCTTCATCCATGGCCGAAAGAAGCTTCTCCTCCTCTTCTCCTTCACCACCACCACCACCACTTCTCCTCCTCTTCCCTCCGACGATCTGCTCTCGCGTGCTCCACCAAGAAGACGGAAGAGGCCAGAAGGAGATCTCAGATCTGCGCCGAGACGGAAGAGGCCAAGAAGACGGAAGAGACGGAAGGAGATCTCTCGCGTGCTCCTCTTCCCTCCGACGATCTGCTCTCAGTTTCGTCTGGCTCCCTCAAGCCCATCGACTGGGGGTTAGGTCGAGATGACAGAAGAGACGGAAGGAGATCTGCTCTCCATCGCCGTCGTCATTTCCTCGCTCACCGACGTTTGGTATGTTTCTCTTCCTTCGATTTCTTCCCTCATTCACCTCCTCTCGAAGTATCTACTATCCCGAGCGCCTTTGCTTTTCCCTTCGATTTCCTGGATCTATCCTAAATTGTCTTGATTGGGATTCCGTAGATTGTGGCTTTGAAAAATTTGTTGCCGGCGAATGACGTTGTGGACGAGTTGGTTCTGATTGCTTTCTTTAGGGTTCAGAGTCCCCGATTTTCAGGTTTCACTTCCTGATTTTCTCCTTCCTTTTGTTTTCCCCTTTTTTCCGAATTCTAGGGTTTAGCGGGAGCTAATTCTGGTTGCTTTCGTCGTCTGTCGTAGACTCTTGGCCATATATTGCTCCTTCTTTTTTAATTCGTATAGGTGAACATAGTTTAGAAACCCTAAAAGGAGTTATAACTGTAAGTTTCCCCTTGTCGAAGTGTAGTTTAGGAATTGAGGGGAATTAAAGGGATTTGGAAACATAATCCTTAACAACTTCTAGGTTTTGGTGGTTCTTGCTCTGCATTTTCATGATGTTTTAGAAATTGATGGTCTGTAACTCTAACTATATAGATTAGGCAAATGAATGTGAGTGTCATTGTTGTTCATTAATCGTGTATAAGATAACATCAGTACCTTAAGTGATTGACAATTCGAAGAAGGAGAGTTCTAAGAGAAAGGAGAAGTAGCATACAAACATGTGATTTCTATAATTGTGTGAAATATGTTGACATTCAAAAGTTCTCATTAGTTGAACTGACACATGTGTGTATTTTTTGTCATGCTTATCTCTGGTTACTCATTAACAATTGTTGATGCAGCAGACATTTTCACTAACACCAGACTTTGGTCTCTTTCTTTCCTTTCTTTTAATTTGATTGATAATGTTTGCTACAGTTAGAAATGGACTCAATTTGGTATCATCTGCTTATCTTGCTTACCTGATATGTAGGTATATCCAGCATTGTCATCTACCTTATCAAAAGATCAAGATGGTCTTGGATCTTCTGGATTGAAATCCTTGAGAGCACTTGCTCTCCTTGGATCTGGATCTGTATGGCGGCTAGGATTTGCAACTGTATCATCTGCTGATGAGGCTGAACATGGTTTGGTGGTTGCTGATTATCCTTGGCCTCTAAGTGTCCTCCTTAGTTCTTATGACCACGCTGATCTTTGCTTCCAGAATGTTTATTATCAAACGTTGATCTTTGCTTACAGTTGTATCAGGGGTGGAGGTTAGTTCTTCATTGATTCATTTCATATTTACCGGAAATTAGCAATCTTTGTCTAAAAATGAGTCAAAAATTAGGATGAAATATTCAACCCTAATCTATTTTATATCTAATTTATTTCCCTTTGATTTTTTTATTAGTTTTTACTGGTGAAGTAATTTTGTGATCAACATCTTGTTTGACACTTTCCTTGCTTGTTATATCTAGGTCAGTCAGTCAAGGAGATCAGGGATACTACACTGGTCGCAAGGTAAACAGTTTGTCACCAAGTCGAATATGCACATGTAATTCATCATTGGAGTGCCTTTGAACATGACCTTGTGTGTGAGGGCAAGAGCTTTAAAGAGAATGGAATCACATGATCTAAATATACCATTCGAGTTGCTTGTGTGTACAACTATGTTGAGTAAAGAGGAGATTAATATTTCATCATTTGGTACCCTAAGATGGGTGGAGAATTAGCTGAAATTTTGGGTGGAGAATTGCATATTTACTTTGAGCAGGTACTTGGGCGAGGATCCTATCAGCTCTTGATGCCATTCTTGTTCTCTATTGTGCCTATCTATGTGTGATTTGGTTTGTTTGCCACTCTTACTAACCTTTCTTCAACTTGCTTCCTTTAATTTGTATATTAAGTTGTGTTGCTTGTGATGCTTGATTTCTTATAATTCCTTCTTTTTTAGGAACAAGAAATTCATGCCATAGATGTCTTTTCATTTGTTGCTGAAGTGAATATTTTTTTAGTGTTCATTGAAGTTGTTGATTGTTCTTTGATGATGATGAAAAAATTTCCATATAGAATGAGGGATTAGCTTTAGAATTCTGAATTATGAGATTTCGTATAAAACCCAATGTTCTATCTACGTGTTATTTTTTTCAATGCATTAGTGTTTGTTTTTAGAAAATAAGAATCAATAATGTCCATGATTCCTTGTATCTATCCAAGTTCTTTTGGGTATAATTTTATTTAGTGATGATTAAGTTGCGTTTTATTTCCCAAGTTTATGATGCTAGACCCAGCTGATCGTCTTGGAGCAAGAGGAGCATCAGAGGTTGGATTTTCTTTTAATAGCATGATTTTTGGAGAAAAGAAAAAACAAATTTGGTTGCTGCTCTCTTTTACAGTGATTTATATCCTTTGTTTAACAATATATCTTTGCAGGTGAAAGCACACCCAACATTTGCTTCATTATGTTTGTTTATAATTGGGCAAGTGTAAATGTTAGTTTAGATGGAATTGGGGTGGTGCTTAGATGTACTGTCATACTATTACTATGTCGAATAGTGGGTGTTGACTTTCAAATTGCTTTCAAGAGTAATTGTTAGTTTAATTAAAACTTGATTCCATTAGCCTATTAGATATTATATTGGCTTTCAAATTGCAACTGTTAGTCTACTCTTATATTATATATTATAAAAAAATTATCAATAAAAATGACATCAAAATAATATTATAAAAAAGTTATCAATAAAAATGTTATCAACAAAAAATGTCATCACAAATATTGAGATCAACGAAGTGTAATTATAAATGTCATCAATGAAGTTTAATCACATTTTATGCTCTTGTGTCATCAAATTATAAATGTCATCAATGAAAATCCGATCACCTCAGGAGATAAAGGTAGATCGACCCTGCTTACTGAGATAATAGTTCAGTGAGTTTCTTGATGATGAAAAGCGAGTAGTCCACCCACTTCTAGGGTCGGGGTGAGCCCGACGATAGCCATGTGAGGTGATGCGGTAAAGGTACGAGCTTTTTATGCAATTCGTCTTCTATCCCTGCGAGCATGATTCTTTTGCGAAAGTTGAAGGTGATCCTTGTTTGTGTTATTGAAGCGAAAGTGATCTTAATACAACTTGTGTTAATTATGAGAAAAGGATTAGTAACAATTAGGGTTTATGTGAAAGCCTCTATATTCCTATTTGGTAATAACGAAAGTTATTTGATGAAAAGCATGATTTTTTATGCCTTTATGTGTTATTTTGCATGGTTATCGTTGTGGTGTTGAAACCCTGATCTTGGAAGTCTTTAGTTTATTGATTTATTTTGTCGAAATTCGTGTTCTGTGTTGCAAAAGGTTGCAATTTAAGTTTCTGTTTTTGTCAATTTCGAGGAATTTTAGTCGACATCGAGTTAATTTGGTCGATGTCGAGGTAATTTTGTCGAGGTCGAGTACTTTCTGTTGGTTTTCGTTTTCTGTTTCGTTTTGCTTTCTGCTTTACTCGATAGGTTAGTCGATATCGAGTACTTTACTCGATATCGAGGAATGTTCTAGTCGATTTCGCTGAGATCTTTCCGCTACCTGAGATCCGCTGACGTGCTTCCTCGAGTATCGATCCTGACTTCCCGCTGCTACATCAGGAGGAGGTCTTGTAATTATTTGCAAGGGACGGAATCTGGTTTGCTCTACTTTATTTATATTTTGAATTGCAAGTCTCGATTTCCTCCTACAACAAATTGGTGTCGTTGCCGGGGAGGCAATCATTCGCGCCTTAGCCTGAGTTTGACGCCTTGGACGACCCGGAACGCCTTGCAGTTGAGCGGTTGATGAGATACACATCAGTCAACATTGCCTCCGCCCAATAGGAATTTGGTAGCTTTGCAGTCGACAACGTACTTCTGACTCTTTCTGTTATCGTTCTGTTCATCCTCTCTGCAAGCCCATTCAGCTGTGGCGTCTTCGGAACTGTTTTCTCAAGTCTGATGCCCTGACTCTTGCAGTACTGCTCAAACAAACCCCTGTACTATCCACCATTATCTGATCTAACACACTTCAACTTCAAACCAGTCTCTCGTTCAACTCTGGCTTGAAACTCTTTGAAAACTGTCAGAACCTGATCTTTGCTTTTCAACACAAAAGCCCACAATTTTCTAGAATAGTCATCAATAAAAGTGACAAAATATTGTGCACCACCATGTGACTTGCAATCCATAGAGCACACATCAGTATGAACAAGATCTAATGCATGCTTTCTTCTAGATGGAGGTCGAATATGAAATGTTACTCGATGTTGCTTTCCAGCTAGGCAATCAACACAAGGTTTGAGAGAAATACCTTGCATATTCGGGAGAATGTCTTTCTTGGCGAGCATTTACAAACCCCGCTCGCTCATGTGTCCAAGCCGCTTGTTCCATAGCTCTCCGGCACCATCATCAATCATATTTTCTTCTTCTCTGCAAATCTTGGCTTGCATCACATACATGGTATTCTGCTTCTCTGCCCGGGCTACAATCAAGTTTCCCTTGGAGCACTTCCAAACACCGCCTTGTGTATTTTGAGCATAACCATCATCATCAAGTATCCCAGAAGATATCAAATTCAATCTGATATCAGGAACATGGCGAACATTTCTCAAAATCAAACAGCAACCAGTGGATGTCAACAAACAAACTGTGCTCATGCTAACAACATTGGACACACCATCATTTCCCATCCTCACACGGCCAAAATCTCCACAAGTGTAAGATGAGAAGTACTCCTTGTGTGGAGTAATGTGATATGAAGCAGCTGAATCAACAATCCAAGTGCTCTCATCACTTGCAAGATTCAAGGAACCTTCAGCAAACAACTCCACTATTTCATCACTGATTGTAAGAGCAGCAGTGTCTTTATCTTTTTGATTTCTCAATGTCTCCGACTTCTCAGGTTCTTTGCCTTTGTCCCTCTTGAACTTTCGGCAATGCTTTTGAATGTGACCCGGCTTCTCACAATACTAGCAAATGTACTTGCTTCTAGACTTCGATCTCTCTTTGGACTTGTCTCTGTTCTGCTGCTGTCGTAGCTTACTCCTTTCTCTGTTGTTACTAGAACCTTGCGTCACATTAGCCTCTGACTCTGAGGAGACACCCATCTCCTTCCTTCTAGTCTCTTTGTTCAAAAGACTAGCCTTCACATATTCCATAGTCAATTTGCCTTCCGGATCGGAGTTACTAAGTGACACGACAAGTGTAGCCCAACTATCCAGCAATGAGGAGAGTAGTAATAGAGCCTGCAACTCATCATCTAACGACATCTTTGCAGAAGCTAACTGGTTCACAAAGCCCTGAAATGTGCTCAAATGCACAACAATGCTCTCACCATCTTTGTACTCCAATTTCACAAGCTTTCTCGTCAATGACGCCTTGTTGAGTGCATTCTTCGTCTCATACATCCCTTCAATCTTATACGATAACTCATAAGCATTCGTGTCATTGACAATATGCTGGAGCACCCTCACATCAACAAATTGTCTAATCGTAGCTACCGCTTTTCGATTCAGAATCTTCCATTCAACATCAACGACACTCGTTGGAATCTCTTTGTGCACAATCGGCTCATACAAATCTTTCACATACAAAAGATCTTCCATATTTATCTTCCAATCTGACTAGTTGCCCGAATTCAACACAATCATTCCCTGAAAACTGTTCTTTTCCTCCATCCTAAACCAAAAGCTCTGATACCAGTCTTTTTTGCTGGGAAGCAGGGGACGTCAGACAAATCCCTTTAATACACACAAATCGAGATGGACAAGAACTGTAAACCAGAGAGCCAAACTCAAGCAACCCAAACCAACAATCAGACACAAACAGAAGATAAAATAACCATGCACAAAGAACACCAGATTTACGTGGAAAACCCCAAAACGGGGAAAAAACCACGGGAGCCAGAAACTTCCACTATCAACAATATCAAGTGGGTACAATCTTCCCTAGACAAAGCTAGAGGAATACAACATCATCAAGCATGGCCAAATCTCTAAATTTTCATCACCCAATTGGTGAAAATCAACAAAACCCAAGAGAGGACACTAACAAAGGGGATATGAGAGGCTCAAAACGAAGATCCAACCATACAAAATGAAGCCTATAATGAGGCGAACAACATACCAGAAAATCGTCCCAATCGGAGGTCGTTTGGTTGTCGATCGTGGCACTTCAAAATGGGCTGAACAATGACATACGATAATCTCTCCAAAGCTCTTTTTTTTCCCTTTCTCACTCTTTTGTTTCTCTCTCTTATTTTCCCAAATGGAAAGGCATCCTTTTTTATAAGGAGGTAAAACTTCACATGGTAAAAACCGTATGGTAAACTAGTCCATTGGACTCTTCCCCCATATAGGAGGGAACCCAACAGATCGGGTTGACACTTGAACATTTTTTTTTTCTATTCTTCCGGGTCGAGACTCTCAATCTCTTTATAGATCGCCTGAGTTTTTTGGTTTTTTTTACGACGGATTTCAACATCTTAATCTATTTTAGCCTACCCCGAAGCCAGGAAAACCGACTCGACTCGGACCTGCTCTGATACCATATGAGAAACCGAGAATCCCGAGTCGAGTCGTATCAAATCGAGAGTCGTGTCGAGTTTATTTTATTTTTGTTTATAAGGTCGGGATCCAACATTTGACACAAAAGTTTAAGCCATTGTACAGAGACTTTCCCATCCTTATAGTATTTTGATTTAGTATTCTCCTATTTTTTCAACGTGGACTCTACCCACAAACCCCAACAAAGTCAACAAAGGCATGCATACTGACGATTCAAACCATATATGTATAACTGTATGAACAAATAACATATACATGTGTGCAAGTGATTGAAAACTTATAAACGTACAAAAATTAAATAAAATAAAATTCAATGAATGGCAAAACGGAAAAAATAACGACAATTGTACAGTCCTCCAAGTCCTGGTTGGCTATCGATAATCAATCACCAGAAGGCACACGAATTAAAAACATTTAAAAAGGTTACCGGCGTTAGCAATGTTTGAAAGCAATGTAAGCTCTACACTGTCGTGTTTAATTTCTTCTTTCCATGGCAAAGCATTGTATCCAACAATGAACACGATGAGGAGAAACGTGTCGAAGCCAATGTAGATGATTCCTTGTATCGTCCAACGGTCCTTGACGCTCTGAAGCATGCCTGCCTTACAGGCATCGCAATCGTAACATAGCTCCTTGTCATCGTTGCTCCACGACCCACAATCGTTGTTCGTCATGTTGGCGTTTTCGGGTTTCATCCAGTTGGTTGGGGAGATGAATATGAACCCGCAGTCGTTAGATGGCTTGCAACAGCCAGACTGCCAATTACCATCAATTGTAAGACGGTTAATTAATTCGATAAATCGTAACACACACTTCCTCTATTCATTAAAACATGCTATTTACTATTTACTTTACCTACATTTTGGCATGTAAGGCAAAAAAAGAGCTATAAACCTCAAAGAGCTAAATCATCCCTTAATTTTGACCATTTATGAGATTTGCTTGTATTTGGTGCTCAAATTTGGTCGATTTTCAACTTCAATGTGGTTACTTCGTCAGTTGCAAGTGGGGATGGCAATGAGCCAGGGACTCCCCGATCCCCGCGGGGAATCCCTGTCGCGGGGACGGGGATGGGGAAATTAAACGAGGACGGGGATGGGGACGAGGATAGTTGTCCCCACCCCGTTCCCCGCCCCGCCCCGTCCCCGTTGGGGAAACCCGTGGGGATCCCCGATGGGGAGTATGAAATCCCCATTTGTGTTTAGATCTATCATATTTTTAAATAAATTTTCTTTTATTTTTAAACTTTTACCTTATAATTTACATTTATGAGATATTATATGTAATATTCATATCATATTTTTTTACATAACTTTAATAATATCTTATAGTTTTCTATTAAATGAGAGAAACTATTAGTTTTAAGGGTAAACTCCAGAAAACCACCCTTAAAACATGCTATATTGTTCAAAACCACCCCTTGTATACCTAATTACCGAAAACCACCCTTTACAATAGTTCCGTTAGCGATGAGCCACCCTTGTCACAGTTCCTTCCAAAAGATGTTAAAATTGGTGAATTACCATTCTACCCCACAATTTTTAATAGCTTTTAATGAAAAGAAAAGAATTAAATATAATTTTTGAAAAGGATAAAACTGGAAATTGTAGAAAGGGGTGGAAGAACAGTGAAGGGCTCCCACTGCCATTGTTGAGTATAATTTGCTTCTTATTCTTCAAAATTCAGGAAGAATTCATCATAATAGCCTAATGCAACACCAAAATCAATTCAGTTATACTCGATTTTAGGATTTTAGGGTTCAAATTTGAAGAGTTGCAATTTATGAAGAAAGGATATGATTTTTAGGGTTCAAATTTGAAAAGGGGATACAAATTTTAGGGCTCAATCCGCCATTGTTTTTTGTATAGCAATTGATTTCAGTATTATGAGAGAGAAGAGGGGATATGAGTTTCAAAATCCGAAGGTGGAACTTGGGCGATAGTCGGGGTTGTTGTTGAGGAAGAGGTAGAGCTCGGAGCCGTGGAGAAGAGAGGGTGGTTGATCGAGTGGGATCTTATGGGGCTTGGTTGGGTCCTTTGGATGCATCTTCGTGATGTTGACGACAAGGTATATGAACCCCATTGTAGGACGTCAAATGGCTTCGGCAGGAAAAATCCGCAGAAACTTGGCAAAGATGCTACCTGTCGGGATCTGCCACCACCACCACAGTGCTCCACCGTTACCGTTGTTTGTTCCTTCACACACCTTGCAGCACTCTCTATCGAGCTCAACTCCCCATCCACTCAAACCTGCTCCAAGGTGCTCATATCAATGCTCGAAAGTTGACTGGTTAGTGGTTTCATTCGAGAAGAAGCTTTGCCTACTACACACAACTGCGTCTTCTTCTCATTACATTAAAGGCTATTAAAAAATATGGGGGCAAAATGGTAATTCACTGGTTTTAAGAGCTTGTGGACGGAACTTTCACAAGGGTGGCTCATTGCTAACGGAAATATTATAAGGGGTGGTTTTCGGTAATTAGGTATATAAGGGGTGGTTTTGAGCAATATAGCATATTTTAGGGGTGGTTTTCTGCATTTTACCCTAGTTTTAAATGGGGAATCCGACGGGGAAACCCGCGAGGAATGCAAATGGGGAAAATTAAACGGGGACGGGGACCCGACGGGGATGGGAACGGGAGACATTTTTCATCCCCGAACGGGGACGTGGACGGGGACGGAGGCGGGGGGGACTTTTTGAAAACGGGGACGGGGACGGGGAGGGTACTCCCCGCCCCGAACCCGCCCCGTTGCCATCCCTAGTTGCAAGGTCTTCATCATCTTTAACTCCATTCTTGTGCCGTAATTTGGACTCGTTTTGCAGGATTTTTGAGTTATATATCTTGGTGGATTTTTGCTTGTCTACTATTAGTAGTGTTTGTCCTTTGGAACTCTCATATGCATTGATGGAGGTATTTTTTAATTTCTTTTATTTTCTATTTATTTTCAACCAAAATAATAACAATGAAATTAGGTGGAGGGCCATTTGGTGAAAGATGTCAAACTTTTGTACACCATACGAATTAGCTTTAACGGATTAAAGTCATTTGACAAAAAAAACGTATTATATATGTGTGTGTATAACCATTTTCTAGTGTTTATAACTAAATAAATATCCGAAAATTTAAACAAATAAAAAAACACTCCTAAGTCGTTGCTACAAGCATTTACTTCTTTTTTTTTTTGGTGCAACTACAAGCATTTACTTTAATATATTATTATTTCTCGATTTGAGACAGACTTGCTATTACAAACATTGACTTGGCTCTATTTTAACTATTTTTAAAAATGGTTTTTTATTTGTATATTTTTCTATTTTTTTTAAAAAAAATTACTAATTTGAAAAAAAAAAAAATTCGTCCTTCGTAGAATCGTAGCATCAATTCAATTTGGAAATATCTCAATAGTCAATTTTTTTTTGCCTAAATTTGCCCACAATTTAAAATTCCAGCCCTTGCGTTTTTATATTTTTTAATTTATAATTTTGTATGTGAAAAAATTAAATAAAATCCAAAATAGAGTACGTTATCTCATCGATCACCATCCAAACTCTAGTAGAGATAACCAATTATACAAATAGAAATAATCGAACCCTAAAACAATAAAACTTGAAACTCTATATTAATTCTAAGGGAACATTGAAACTACTGCTGTACCTACTCATAATTTGTTAAAAAGGTGAACAAGGACCAAGGAAATGTACTAAGAGAACCAATGACTCTTACCCAGTGTAAAAAGGTAAGGGTAAGTCAGGGGTTCAAATTCCAGTCTTTACACAACTTTGTGTAAAAATCCCACTCCTTACCCACGTCAAACCAAAAAAAAAAGTACTAAGAGCTACTTGACCAAAAAAAAAAAAAAAAGGAAATGCAAGAACTATATAAACATTGTTCTAATTTCTACCAAAAATTACCTCGATTGGAGACAAGCGTGTAGCATTGAACTGGGTGACATTTTTACCACTGGTAGATTCAATAAAGCTCTTACAAATGTTGGTGTGAACCAAACAGCTCCTAGTGGCGTTCCAGTGGCTGTTAATCTTTTCCTGAAGAGTAGAGGAGTAAGACTGAAGCCTATACTCCTTGTATGCTTTGCCACTTATCTCCTCCCCGCTGCCGCCCCCTCCAATGATGACAAACTCCGCGATTATGAAGCTCAAGAGGATCCAAATAGCGACGAACAAGGTGGCCAGGTAAGTGCGCGAGAGGATCACGAAGGGTTTGGATGCGAAGTTGAGGACGAGGGCAGCTGTGCCGAGAATGGAGATGACCAAGAAGGAGATGCCAACAATCCTCTCGGTCAAACTTGTGAAAAAGGCATTACCACCCTCGCAAAATGCGTGCAAGCTCTCCGGATAGAAGATCCGCAGGATGGATAGGACGATTATTATCACGTTGGAGATAAATGCCACAATCCAAATCCGTGGGATCTCACTGTTTTGGTTTTGGTTTTGGCTTTGGCTTTGGCTTTGGCTTTGGCCTTGGTCTGGGAAGAAGAACTTCTTCAGGCGTTCATAACCATTGGATATGAACTGTGGGATCTTCCTGTTTCTGTTTCTGATTCTGTTTTCGTTTTGGTTTTGGCTGTCCCAGAGCTTCTTCAGACGTTCGTAACCATTGGATATCAACTGAGGCATTTGGGTTTTGTTTAGTTCTTTGTGAGGGGGAGGTATGTTAACGTTGTAGGATTTGCGAAGGTCAGATTTTATGGAACCTAGGTTGGGACGACATATATAGAGGTATTAGGATTGTAATTGGGGATCATCGATCAATCAAGTAATTAACAAAACTCTTTATCTCTTACCTACCTCTTTCTCTCCAGCTTGACTGATTCTCATCACCTTCTAAACTCTAAACGTTAACATCTCATCTTTTTCCTTTCTCCTTTTCAATAATATCACTATCGAGCCTCAATATATATTAAACGTTGACAGTTCTTTTTTCTTTTTCAATTCTTTTTTAAACATTTTGATTTTTTCCAAAAGTGTCATGTGGTGATGGATTTTTGGTAATGAAGTACTACATGTAATATATATAATTACCAGAGGCGTATTTTCATCCGTTTGGCAAAAAATAAAAATAAAATCTGTGATAAAATTACTAAAGTATTTTTATCTCATATAAGATCGATCACCAATGTTTTACATTATGGAGTGTGTCTGTGATATACACATCAATCATTTATTCACTTACTTATCTTATCTGTTATTAATTAAATAAACTAATAAAAAATATCTATATTATAAGTTAACCCATATCATCCCAAGTATTCCCAACGCCAATTCTTTTAAGTTTTTCATAATTTCCACTATTTCACGAACCGCCCTCTTATTTCAACCTTCAATTTATTAATTATTGTAACTCATTAAAATCTCGATTCGATCCTATAAATCCAACGATCCTACGATCCAAAAATAAAAAGACGATCCCAATCTTTTTTTACAATTCTAACGATCCTATAAAATGTCTGTTATAAAAAATTTCTAATATTTATACGTATTTTAAGAAGCTGAAAACTATATAAAATATCAATTTTTTTAAATTATTTGTTTACAACTTAATACTTGTTGGTAATAAGTATTAAATTGTAAAAAACTAATAATAAAAATGTTAATATATTATATAGTTTTTAGCTCCTTAAAATACATGTTAAAAAGTCAAACGACATATATTTTGGATCGGAGGTAGTATTATATTTATTTTATTTTTTAAATTTTATAATCTTTATGGGTGTATTTTTATGAGTTAACATTATATTCATCTAATATTAAACATATTAGCTTCATGTTAAAAAATTTATCAATGCGGTGGGATCTTACGATCCTACGTACGATTCGATTCTACAATCCGATCCTTACACCTTTTTCCCGGTCCAATTTAAAATCTCGATTTTGATAACATTGTTGTAACTGAATGTCATATCTCGATTAATCATACTCAAACATAAAATCATACGGAGTATATTATAAATAATGCTTAATCCGTTAATTAAAAGTTGTCGTTTTAGAAAGTAAATTTTGTTAAGAAAAGCTTGTCATTTTATGTATCTTGTCACCTACTTTACGGAATTGCCTTGTAATGATTAGATAGTTGTTAGTTGTATTAGCGTATTAGTGTATTTAGGGGTATTAGTGTATTTTTATTTGTTTTCTTAATAAGTGCGTAGATTTCTAAAATGACAAGTTTTAATTAAAGGAGAGAGTATGTTTTTAAAATTATTTTTTATTTATTATTAATCTCTTTATATTTATATTTATTTTAAAATATTTTTATACCAGATAGTAATTTATCACTTGTAATATATAGTTAATATTATAATTAATAAATTTAATTCATACTACCTCCATCTTAAAATATATACAATTTTAATTTTTAACAAAAAAAATTTAAAAAATAAAAATTATATAAAATCTCAACTTTTTTATTACTTTTTTTAAAATAATGTCAATATTTGCTAAAGCACGAGTCTTAAAGAAAAACTAGTATGATCCCCGCGCCATGGCGCAATTTTTTATAAATAAAATCTTATTAATATATTAAATTAATATTATAACATAATTATAAAAGTTTAGATAATTAAATATTTTGAATTAAACTCATGGGTTGAGAAAACGATTCAAGTAGTATATATAGATATATATAGATATAGACTAATAATATTAGTTTTATGTTTTCTTATTATTAATTTTATGTTTTGAATTAATCCCATTGTTTTTTTAGAAGAAAAAAAAATGCTAAAATTATAATTTAGGCTAAGATCAATGTTTTGAATTAAGCCCAATAGTTAGTAAAATTAAAGAAAAAGAGAGTTAAAGGAAAAAAAGAAGAAAAAATGAGAATTAAAGAAAATCAAAGAAAGAAGAAAAAAAAAAGAATTGTCAAGACTCCTAAAATTTCTCTAAACTTGACACATCATCCTAAACTCTTCTAAATTAAGAGTTTATATAGATATAGATAGTTAGTAAAATTAAAGAAAAAGAGAATTAAAGGAAAAAAAGAAGAAAAAATTAGAATTAAAGAAAATCAAAGAAAAATGGAAAAAAAAAGAATTGTCAAGACTCCTAAAATTTCTCTAAACTTGACACATCATCCTAAACTCTTCTAAATTAAGAGTTTATATAGATTTTTTTTTAGAAGAAAAAAAAATGCTAAAATTATAATTTAGGCTAAGATCAATGTTTTGAATTAAGCCCAATAGTTAGTAAAATTAAAGAAAAAGAGAATTAAAGGAAAAAAAGAAGAAAAAATTAGAATTAATCCAATACCAAGACTACTCCATTATCTATTCTCTCTCCTGATAATTGAAAAGATTGGATTGAGTTGGCTTATGAAAAAAAAAAAGAATTGTCAAGACTCCTAAAATTTCTCTAAGCTTGACACATCATCCTAAACTCTTCTAAATTAAGAGTTTCTATAGATAGTTAGTAAAACTAAAACAAAAAGAGAATTAAAGGAAAAAAAGAAGAAAAAATTAGAATTAAAGAAAATCAAAGAAAAATGAAAAAAAAAGAATTGTCAAGACTCCTAAAATTTCTCTAAGCTTGACACGTCATCATAAACTCTTCTAAATTAAGAGTTTATATACATATAGAAGTTAGTAAAATTAAAGCAAAAAGAGAATTAAAGGAAAAAAAGAAGAAAAAATTAGAATTAAAGAAAATCAAAGAAAAATGAAAAAAAAAATTGTCAAGACTCCTAAAATTTCTCTAAGCTTGACACGTCATCATAAACTCTTCTAAATTAAGAGTTTATATACATATAGAAGTTAGTAAAATTAAAGCAAAAAGCGAATTAAAGGAAAAAAAGAAGAAAAAATTAGAATTAAAGAAAATCAAAGAAAAATGAAAAAAAAAATTGTCACGACTCCTAAAATTTCTCTAAGCTTGACACATCATCCTAAACTCTTCTAAATTAAGAGTTTATATAGAAAGTTAGTAAAATTAAAGAAAAAGAGAATTAAAGGAAAAAAAGAAGAAAAAATTAGAATTAAAGAAAATCAAAGAAAAAAGAAAAAAAAAAGAATTGTCAAGACTCCTAAAATTTCTCTAAACATGACACATCATCCTAAACTCTTCTAAATTAAGAGTTTATATAGATAGTTAGTAAAATTAAAGAAAAAGAGAATTAAAGGAAAAAAAGAAGAAAAAATTAGAATTAAAGAAAATCAAAGAAAAATGGAAAAAAAAAAAAGAATTGTCAAGACTCCTAAAATTTCTCTAAACTTGACACATCATCCTAAACTCTTCTAAATTAAGAGTTTATATAGATTACGGAGTATAAGAGAAAGAGTTAACGCCGATCCAAACGCGGTATTAAAACGGATACTTCATACTTCGAGTAAAAAAAAATTACTCCACGCTGGAAAGGTCAAACCGTCAAACATGGCTGACAGATGGCTGATCACAAGGTGACTTGTCAACCCCTCCACGCTGGCTAGTGAGTATTATACGGTCTACTATAATAAAGTCAGCTATTCGACCAAATAAATAAATAAATAAAGTCAACTAAAGTCAAGCAAACCGAGTGGCGGGTGGGGCGGAATTTTCTTTGTAAAAATGAATCGGATCAGATCGACCAATAACCGATTTTTTCTCTTATACCTTTGAGGTTGAGGCATAGGTTAACCACTTTGAGAAAAATTCTCCAAATTTAAATTATTGTATCTTTTCTAAGACCTCATTTGGTTGGTCATAAAAAAACACAGGAAGTAAAAAATCTCAGGAAATAGAGTTAATACATGTGTTTGGTTGAATTTTTTGGCTCGGAAAAATTCAGAAAGTTGAATTCATGGGAATTTAAATTCTCCCATTTTGAAGGAAGTTTACTTACCTAGTCCCCCTAGTGAGTTCCACTTCCACCATTTTTAATTGAAAATTTCTACTTCCCTCATTTTAATTCTTATATTCCAAAATCAAACCAAACACTTTTTCTCAATTCTCATGATTTATAATTTATGAGAATTGAGTTCATGTGAAATTAAATTCCTAGGAATTATACTTCCCCTATATAACCAAAACGAACCCTAAATAATGCTTAACTAGGAGGCAGTCGTCTGGTGTTATTCCCCCCTACTTGACGTATCAAGTCCCGCTCTGCGATCTTTAAAAACCTTAGATTTCTTTTGTGTTTGAGGTTTTCTGTAGATCTTGTGTTGTTTCGTGCTAGTATGAGTTTGAAGTCTTTGGATTTGAGTTTTTCTGAGTTTTTGTTCTCAAAATTCTTGGATCTGAACTTGGTTGTTTTTTTATCCGCGTTTCTTGAGAACTAAGACTCTTAAAAACTTTGGATTCTTTGATTTCGCCGAGTTATTCTCTACGAGTCTTCTGTGATTTGTTTGTTTTAACTAAGTTCTTCTAAGTTTGTTTGTTTTCTTGTACTTTCTGACAGTGTTGGCCATGGCTGAGTCTTCTGTGCGTATCAAACCCTATGATGGGGTCGGTAACTTGGTAATGTGGTAGCTAAAGATGAAAGTAGTCCTTATAAAGGAAAAGTGTTGGATGGTTGTTCCTACAATTTATCCAAACACTGTTGATGATGAAAAGAAAATGGAGATGGACATGATGGCACACAGTGAGATTATGATTCGACTTTCTGATGAAGTTGCACGACAGGTTATGGGTAAGCAGACAGCTAAAGAACTGTGGGATACCCTTGACGAGTTATATTTGGTTAAATCTCTTCTTAGTCATACTAATCTTCTGTGTCGTTTGTTCAATTTTAAGATGGATGTTTCTACTTCTCGAATGATAACCCTGACAAGCTCTTGAATATGACTCAGGATTTAACTAGATGTGGTGACAATATTTCTGATTTGCATAAATATGTGCTGTTGTTGGATTTTCTGCCTTCTTGGTTTGACACTTTTAAAGATGTCATTCAGTTTAGTCGCAAGGACTTAAAAAAGCAGGAGATTATTAGGTCTATTATTCAGAAAAATGATGTCATGAAGGTTTATAAATCTAAACAGGAAGCTAAGTATGAGGCTTTAATGGCTTAGGCTAAATATATTTTAGAAGGATAAGAATCTAAACAAACCACCGTCTCTTTCGTTCCAATTTGAACCCCGAACTTTGCCGCTCTGCCCAGCGACACACTACCTCCCACTGGAGAGCTCAAATCAACCCTTCGATTAGAGAGCTTATTGACATATTCGATCAAAGAGGAAGGAGAGATTGGAGATTGAAGAAGTTGAATTGAAGAGCTGAAACTCAAGCTCTTTGCTACCGTTTTATTGAATTGTAAAAAGTGTAGAGAATACAATTTACTTAACATGAAAAATGAAATGGAAAAGGAGCTATTTATACTATAATTTGAAAATCATAAAATGTAAACTCATTCCCCAAGCTACACTTTCTAGATGACCCGATTTATGAATCGGTTATATCCGAATTACTTTAACACTCCCCCTCAAGCTTAGAGTTGGTAAACTGATTGACAACTCCAAGCTTGATCAAAAGCTTTATGTGTTGATCTTGAGAGATGATCTTGGTAAACACATCTGCAAGTTTCTCCTTAGTATGAATGTACTGAGCTTCAACTTCCTTATGCATCACTTTATCTCTTACCAAATGGCAATCGGCCTCAATATGTTTGGTTCTCTCATGGAACACTGGATTCTTTACAATATGCAATGCTGCTTGATTATCACAATAGAGATCCACTGGACCCTTTTGCATCAAATTGAGGTCATTTAGTAGAGCAACTAACCAAGTGATTTCACAACATGTAGCTGCCATTGCCCTGTACTCTGATTCTGCTGTAGACATTGCTACAAAAGACTGCTTTTTCGTTCTCCATGAGACAAGGGATGAGCCTAAAAAGATGCAGAACCCAGTAACAGACCAACTGGTCATAGGACATAATTGCCAATCAGCATCACAGTAGGCTTTGAGCTTCAAATATGATTTTTGAGCAGGTAAGAGACCTTGTCCATGAGCACCTTTAATGTACCTCATCAAGTGCTTGACAGCCTTCCAGTGTTCTATGCATGGCTCTTGCATAAATTGACTTAACACTTGGACACTATAAGTGATATCTAGCCATGTTACTGTCAAGTATATCAACTTCCCAACTAGACGCTTGTATAAGTGAGGATTCTTCTTCTTCTCCCCCTCTTTGGTTAGTTTCTCATGAGTATCCAGAGGAGTGTTGAGAGGCTTTGCATTGCTCATTCCAGCCTCTTCCAACATCTCCATTGTGTATTTCCTTTTATTGAGAATAACTTATTCAGGAGTTCTGTCAATCTCAATGCTTAGAAAATACCTCATTTCACCAAGATCTTTCAACTGAAACTTGCTCTGCAGATGCTTCTTGAGCCTATTGATTTCAGATTGATCATTTCCTGTGATGACTATGTCATCAACATATACTAGCTATGCAGTGAATGAGCTTCCTTCCTTCCTGGTGAATAATGAGTAGTCAACCTTAGATTGAGTGTAACCTGCCTCTTTCACTGCAATTGAAAATTTTGCAAACCATTGTCTCGGGGCTTGCTTTATCCCATATAGAGACTTCTTGAGCTTGCATACAAGAGATGAGCAATTGGCCTTATCATATATCTCCCCCTGAGGACAAGTGACAATCCCATTCTCCCCTAGTTTGGATGCTTGCAGGTGCTTGAGAAAGAAGTAAGCAGGAGGGAGAGTCATGTACACATTCTCCTCTAAGTCACCACGTAAGAAGGCATTTGTGACATCCATCTGTAGAAGTGGCCAATTCTGAGCAGAGGCAACTACTAATAAAGCTCTAACAGTGATCATGCGAGCCACTGGAGCAAAGGTCTCATCGTAGTCCACTCCTTCAACCCGAGTGAACCCACGAGCTACCAGTCGAGATTTGTGTCTTTCCAGAGATCCATCACTGTTGAACTTCAGTTTGAAGAGCCATTTGCAAGTGACTAGAGATTAGTTTTTAGGCAGTTGTTGAATAGTCCATGTATCATTTCTTTCTAGAGCATTAAGCTCCAACAACATAGCCTCAAACCAAGCAGGGTTTGTCAAAGCTTCTCCAACAGATGATGGCTCATAATAGTTAGCAGCAGTGGCAACAAAGGCTTGATAAGGAGAAGAGCAAGAAGAATAAGTGAAACAAGATGTAATAGGATAGAGAGGCTTAGCTGCAGGCAAGGATGAAGCATGAGAAGAGTCATTTGAAGCCATGTACACATAATTCTTTAGCCATGATGGAGGCTTGTGCTCTCTAGTGGACTGTCTTGGTTGAGGTTGAGAGGGTATGGTATCATCAAAATAAGGAGAGACTGGTGTGGGTATATAATCTGCATGAGAAGCAGATTGTGTGTCATTGGTTGGAGGGGAATCCAGGAAAAGTGATGAATGATCAAAGGACACATAATCCATGGGAAAATTATGGTCCACAAACTCTATAAATGTAGAGGGATAAGACGTTTCTGTTTTGTGATTAGAATATAGTTTGTAAGGGAATATATGCACAAGGAATATTACATCTCTGCTGATCAATGACTTGAGAGTCTTTACATTGAATACTTTGAAACCTTTAACACCATAGGGATACCCCACAAAGACATAAGGGTTTGATCGAGCATAGAATTTCTTTCTGTGAGGGTCATGAGCAGTTGAGACAAAACAAAGACATTCGAATACTCTGAGATACTCATAAGAGGGCGATGAATTGAAAAGAATGTCATAATGGGTCTTATTGTGGAGAAGAGGATTAGGTAGACGATTGATAACATAGGTTGCAGTTAAGATGCTTTCAGCCCAAAACTTAGTAGGTAAGCCAGATTGTATCATAAAGGATCTTGCAACCTCAAGAATGCATCTATGGTGTCTCTCAACCCTCCCATTTTGTTGAGGTGTGTAAGTACATATTGTTTGATGAAAGATTCCACATGTTTGAAGAAACTGTGAGACATCTGAGTTTAGAAACTCAGTTCCTTGATCAGACCTTATGGTCTTAACTTTGGCATTGAACTAGTTTTGAATGGGAGGGATAAAGTTTTGCAGGTGTGAGGTTACCTCACTCTTATGCCTCATGAGGAAAGCCCAAACACTCTTGCTCTTATCATCCACAATAGTGAGAAAGAATCTGTAACCTTCCCTGATAGGTGTGTCATAAGGTCCCCACACATCACAATGGAGCAACTTAAAGACATGATCAGCAAATGATGTGCTTGTGGGAAAAGAGCATTTTGTATGTTTGGACAAAGGACAAACAAGACAGTCATGGTCAAAGTTGAGCTTTATTTCATTAGAAATAGCAGAAACATATTTTAACTTCATAATTGGAGCATGTCCAAGACACAAATGCCACAAGGCAGTGTTATTTGACAAAGGAGGTTTGTCTTTAGGTAAAAACATAGGTAAATAAGACATGGATGTAAACTTGAAGGTCTTGACTGAGAGAGATCACTAGTAGCCATTTCGCATGTTGCAGGATCCACGTAGTACATGCCTTGAAAGTATCTACCAAATGCAGTTAAAGGTTCGATAATGTAAAACAAAGTAATGTAAAGATACTCTAGAAGGGGGGTTTAATAGAGTATGCCGGTTTTTCGCAGATAGTCTCAAGACTTTTGAAGCTCGTGCAAAACCCTTTGAGATTAGACTTAGTCTTTTCTCTGAAAACCTGAATCACAAAGTTAAACAATTCGAACCAAGTGCGGAAATAAGGTAAAGAAGTAAATAAAGGACTCGAAGAATTGTTTACGAGGTTCGGCACGAACTTCGCCTACGTCCCCGCCTAGGGTTCTTCCATAACCCTAGGATTCAACCGGCTTTTATTGATTCACAAGACTTAGGATCCTAGTAGCTCACCGAGAAGCCTCTCTCCTATACAATTGCAATCTAGTCAACTCACGTTCCCTTGGAGTCCTAGACCAATCTAGAAGAGCCCCACCTCTCTATGCTATCTAGTACAATCCTCTTAAACTTAGTGAATCAATCGCCTAGTGTTCACTTCCTGAGTTACAAACTCTCGAGTATAACACTATAACAAAATATATCCTATAAGCTCACTGTGTAACTCTCAAATGCTTTGAAATGAAATAACAGACTCTTAAGGACTAGTAGAGAGCACACGAAGAAGACAGATTTCTCTTTGAAGGCTTGAGTGTATGAAAGCTTGTGTTCAACAAATATAGAGAACAGATCGGCGCCACGGATCTTCACCAACAGCTAAGAGAACATGTTTGAGAGTTACACGAAAATGCTTCCTAAAAGGTTAGTGAATGTATAATAATATATTGGAAGCATATAATAACATATAATAATATTCGAGCATAATAATATAGAGAACAGGTTTTGTGTTTCATCAACACTGCTAAAGCTTCAAGACCTTTGACACAAACAGACTGTCAAGGCCTTTGAAACTTATTCTGATTTTCATCAAGGGAGTGGAGTTATCGATCTCCCCCTTGATGAAAGACAAAACCTGTGCATCCCTGCAACTTAGTCAAACAGATATAATATAAGTAAAATCGGACTAAGTACCTGCATGGGTTAGATGAATGTTGGATCATAATTTTAAAGCATGAAAAATATGCAACTGAAAAACAAAACAAGGTCTTCCAAGACCTTCATAGCAGTTTAAAAAGTTTTTAAAGTCTAAACCACATCAGATCATCTCCCCCTTTTTGTCTTTCAACAAAGGGAGGAGGGTAAGGCAAAACAGTCACCAACAGTTTTGAAACAGTTTCCAAAAACAAGCAATGTTTTAGATTTGGGATTTGGGTAGGGTAGGGTTACAGGGTAAGGCTAAGCTTCATCGTCCGGAGCATCATCAGTGAGCAGCGACCTCAGATCTTGCAACAGCTTGGTTACCCCGCTCATCTCCATCATAAACTCCTTGTGCAGCTCCTTGATATCCAGGCGAACTTCCTCCAAGCCCAACTCCAGGTTGTCCATGCGTTCATCAACGGCTGAGGCAGTGGGAAGAGCTTTTGAAGGAGAGGCAAGACTCCAAGTCCCTTGGGGGGACCGAGTGATGCCAATCTTTTAAAGGCTCTTGGAGTCGAACTTACCCATATGACGCTGTTGTTCTTCATTTTTGAAATTGATTCCAGAAGCTTTGAAGATATGGGTCAAAAGGGTGGCAAAAGGGAGGGGAGTTCCTTTCCTGGCTTTTCTAGTGTGAGCCATGGATCCTAAAATGGTATTGGCCAGATCAAGATCAAGGCCATTTAGGATTCGGTAAAGTAGGACCATGGCATTATCGGTAAGGAGCGAGCTAGAGTTAAGACGGGGTAAGAGGCAACGCACAATGATGTTAAAAATAATCTTTGCCTCTAGGGTAAGGGATGAGTGGGTAAGCTGCTTTGAAGTGCTGGTGGATGCTTCGGGTAAGAGGTATTTGGAACGGGCAAGGGTAATGCAGTCTTCTTTAGAGGGGTTTTCTTGAGAGGGTGGAAAAGGGCTAGGAAGGCCAAGAAAATCAGCGAAGTCAAAGGAGTTGAAAGAGATTCTAACTTCCTTGACGACAGATTCCAAGAACCAACCATCATCAGTGTGTTTGGCTTTGAGGTTTATGTAAAACAGGCGGGTGAGTTGGGGATAATAGACGGTTTCAAGATTGAGAAGGGTCCAGGCTGAAGATTTTTTAAGAAGAGCAATGCATGGTAAATTCAAAGCTTCAAAGAACGCAATATCTAAAAAATCAGAATAGCAGATCCTACGAGTTCGAAACTCATCTATCCACTTACCAGCCATTTCAGCATTTTCAAACCATGAAGAGGGGAGGGATTGGTTTACCTGAATGAGGGCAAGAGGATCAGCATTCTTCCTTCGAGCCTGTGTTGGAGCAGACCTCTTGGCAGGCGCCTCAAGGCTTCTGAGGGTGCCCTTCCTGGTGCGCTTGGGAGAGGGAGGCTTGGCTGCTGGAGCTTTCCGCTTCTTTGAAGACGGGGGAGGAGGAGGAGGAGGAGAAGGAGAGGGAACAAGTTCGGGCTCCTTATCCTCTTCGTCCTCAACCCCGAGTCCTCGGCGGACCCATCATCGTTGTCTCCTTCAGCATCCTCGTCATCACCGGTCTCATCATCCTCCTCTTCTTCTTCCTCTAGTTCCTCCTCATTGGGAGCCTCCCTCTCAGCCTCTTTCCGAATTCTCTCGGCCTCCTCCTCAGCCAATTTCCTTGCCAGCTCGACCTGTTCCTCGGCCTTTTTCTTCCTTAAAGCTTCTTCTTCAGCCTCCTTGGCGGCATCCCGTTCCAGAATAGCATCGAGATCCTCCTCTTCCTCCTCATCATCCACCTCCTCAGCGATGATTTTCTTTTTTCCTTTCTGATTTGCACTGAGAGGCTTCTTCGCTGAGCGTTTTTGAGAGCCCTTGGTTACTGTAGTCGTGTTCTCAGCGATGGTGCTCTGGATAACAGCAGGGACGATAGCTTGAGGAGTGAGTTCAGGTGTAGGGGAAGTAGCAGTGACCTGGCGTCCCTTGGGGGTGGCGCCAAGTCTTTTGGGAGTGGAGGTTTTCTTTGCTTTGGGGGCCATGGAGGTAATCAGCTAGGGTTTCAAAACAGTTTGAGAGGTTGAAGAAAGAGAATTGGAATGGGTTTTAGGGTTCCAATGTATGTAATGATAACATTGCCAATTTGAAAAATAACCGAAAATATTTTGTTCCAAAAATATCTCAACGGATAAAATATGTGACATAAATATATTATTTTGAAATCCGATAAAAAATAATACTTGATCAAATATCTAAAGAGATATTAACCAAATATATGATCCGATATCTGTATTCCACCAGTTAATTCACAAACCTTGATATAGATCACAAAGGTCTTGACACTGGGTAGAATTTATCTTTCGTAAAGGGAAAGCTCCCCCTACGAAAGTGCATCCTTGTTAAGCATCCCAATCTTACGTCTAATGAAGGTGAACATGTCCTCTGCCAATGGCTTAGTAAAATTGTCAGCCCATTGATAATCAGTTGAAATAAAAGAAATGGACACATCACCGTTTTCAACATGGTCTCTAATGAAATGATGCCTTACATCAATATGTTTGGTCCTTGAATGCTGAACATGATTCTTTGTAATGGAGATGGCACTTGTATTGTCACACTTAATGGGAATGCCTTTGAGGTTGATGCCAAGATCTCGCATTTGTTGAGCTATCCAAAGGATTTGGGAGCAGCATGCTCCAGCTGCTATGTATTCGGCTTCTGCAATGGATAGGGCAACTGAGTTTTGTTTCTTAGAATGCCAACTGATCAAAGATGCTCCTAAGAATTGGCAACATCCTGATGTGCTCTTCCTATCCACCTTATAGCCTGCAAAATCATTCTCATCTAGCTTGTTTCGAAATACCCATCGTGTTCCAATGACTGATTGATGCTTTGGCCTAGGCTTCAAGGTCCAGACTTTGTTCCTTTCAAATTCATTAAGCTCACTTTGCATAGCAATGATCCAATCTGGCTCTTGAAGGGCCTCATCTGCCTTCTTGGGTTCTATAAGAGAGACAAACGCATGAAAAGCACAAAGATCTTTAAGTTTAGAACGAGTTTGAACACTAGAAGTAGAGTCAGAAATGATATCCTTTAATGAGTGTGATGAGGAGTATTTGAATTTTCTTTTGCTAGTCTCAGCTCCTTGATTCGTCACACCAGCAGGATTGATTTGAGGTATATCTGACTCCATAGTCCTGTTAGGTTCAGTTACAGCAGTTTCTGACGTGTCAACACTGTTGGATTGGACACCAAAGGCTTTGGACAAATCTTCAACACCTTGGGCCAATTCTTCAGTGTTGAGAATCTGTTCCTGCATGTTCCTCTTCTCTGTGTTTTTGGTAGCATCATCATCACCTTCCTCGTTCTCTGCATGGATGTTAAGATCTATATCTGCAACACTTTCACTAAAAGAACCGTCATTGCATTCATCAAATATAACATGTATACTTTCTTCAACTAACTGGGTCCTTTTATTGAAGATTCTATAAGCTTTGCTACTTGTGGAGTAGCCAAGAAATATACCTTCATCACTACGCGCATCAAATTTCCCAAGGTTATCTTTTCCATTGTTATGAACAAAACAAGTACAGCCAAAGGGTTTAAAATAAGATATAAGTGGTTTGCGGCCTTTGAAAAGTTCATAAGGAGTTTTCTTTAAGATGGAACGAATAAGACAACGATTCAAAATATAGTTAGCTGTGTTAACAGCTTCAGCCCAATAGGTTTTAGGTAATGCATTTTCTAAAAGCATAGTCCTGGCCATATCCTCTAAGGTGCGGTTCTTTCGTTCCACAACCCCGTTTTGTTGAGGTGTCCTAGGAGCAGAAAAGTTATGGGAGATGCCATATTTAGCACAAAACAAATCAAACTGAAGTTGATCAAACTCCCTACCACGATCACTTCGAATTGACACTATGGGCTCGTTTCTTAAAGTTTCCAACTCCTTACAAAGTTTTGAAAACTCAAATAAGGCCTCTGATTTTTCTTTTAAAAATGCAACCCAAGTATATCTAGAAAAATCATCAACAACGACAAGCATGTACTTTTTACCATTGGGAGATTTGACTCGCATAGGACCGCATAAATCCATATGTAAAAGTTCAAGAGGTCTAGAAGAACTTACAACCTTTTTGGGTTTGAAAGAACTACGTGTTTGTTTACCTCGTGTGCATGCCTTGCACATCTCAATACCTTTGAAGTCCATCTCAGGTAGCCCTCTTACAAGCCCTTTGGACACAAGCTTCTGTAGTGTATGTGGACTCACATGACCGAGTCTCCTGTGCCAGAGCTTTGGATCGTCCGTCAAAGCCTTTAGACAGGTTAAGCTTCCTTGTGCCACTTTATCAGCATTCACAGCGTATATATTGTTGTAACGATATGCAGTTAGTATAACTTCACCTGTATCTTTTTTGCACACTAGACATCTTTTTTTGTTAAATCTGACATCATTGCCACTATCACATAATTGAGAAACACTAAGCAAATTGTACTTCAAACCGTTAACAAGATAAACATTTTTAATACTATGGTTGGAATCACTTCCAACACTACCAATACCAATGATGTCACATTTTCCTTTGTCACCAAGAGTGATTGTTCATGTGGATTGCTCCTTTAGATCATGAAAGAGAGAACTTTTCCCACTTATATGCCTCGAGCATCCACTATCAATAATCCATTTTTGCTCCTTCACCTTGGTGATCTCCTACAAAACAAACATCAACCTTTTTGGCTAGATCAATAAGCAAATTTGGATCCATTATTGGGATAAACCATATTTGGTAAAATAGTGCCTTTTGGGACCCAAACTTGTGTTATCCGTTCTTTTCTCAGATGAAAAGGAAATGTATTGCGAATGATATATGGATCCTTTCTTCTATAGGGACAGGTCTCTTTTACATGTCCCTTTCTAGCACAGTGGTGACATATAGGAGAGGTTCTGCTTCCTTTTTCCTTTACAAAGGTGGTAATGTGCTGCTTCTTTAAAAACCTTGGATTGTAACCAATACCACTTTTGTTTAGAGAACTTTGTTGCTCACCCAACATCCTATCAAGAGTGCCTTTGGATTTGGTAAAACTTATGAGGGCTGTCTGTTGGTCTTGAATCTTATTATTCAGGGAGATCTTCTCGTTCTCTAAGTCATGATGTTCACTTCTCAGAGACGAGAGATCTTACTTGAGTTCAGATTTCTCTGAGTCAAGAGTCTTGACTTTAATGTCAAGACCTGAATAAGAAGCTTCAAGACTTTTAAACCTCATAGACAGATCCTCAATAGTTCTTTCCTGGTCCACAGTTTTCTTAATAAGAGTGTTAGTTTGGGCAATAAGTTTCTCTTCATTGGCAATCATATTAGAAAGGAATTCCGATAATACCTCTTTTGGACTTGCCATAAGTTCTCTTATAGATACCTCAAGCTTCTCATCATGGGATTCATCTCCTAAGGCCATAAGACAGACATTGGCCTTCTCATCATCTTAGACAGAGTCAAAATCACTCCAGGTTGCCACCATGGCTTTCTTTTTCCATTTATCACCCTTCTTGGACTGGCTCTTCGTCTTTTGAGGGCAATCCTTCACAAGATGATCTGTTTCACCACATTCAAAACAAGACAAAGGTTTAGTCTTCTTATCATATTTGTTGTATTGAGACTTACCTCGAAATTTAGAAGACTCTGATCCATCCTTGTTGTTGAATTGTTTCTTCATTTTGAGGATTCGAGCAAGGCCTCTTGTGATAAGTGCAAAAGGATCATCCTCATCGTCATCCTCATCTTCGGAACCAGATCCATCTTTAGGCTCATCCTTCCTAGACTTGAGTGCCAAGTTCTTGGTGCTTGTTGGAAGTTCTCCATCGTCTTCATTAAGGATCATCTCGTGAGTGATCAGCTTCCCAAGCAAGTCATCAAGGGGCAGAGTGGTGAGGTCCTGTGCTTCCTCTATGGCTGTTACTTTAGGACCCCATTTTTCTTTTGGGAGGCACCTCAATATCTTCCTCACTTTCTCAACGTTCGTAAAGCTCTTGCCGAGAGAGTCAAGGTTGTTGGTGATTTCCGTAAATCGTGTGAACATGGCCTTGATAGACTCATCAGACTTCATTTTGAAAAAGCTCATACTTTCGAAGGTAGATATTGATCTTGGTGTCTTTAACTTGGCTTGCTCCTTCGTAGGTGACGACCAGCTTGTCCCAAATCTCTTTAGCTGACCAACAAGATGAAATACGGTTAAACTCATCAGTGCTAAGACCACAATAAAGTAAGTTGATAGCCCTGTAGTTTTTGGAGACGAGTTCAAGATCCGCTTGGATGTATTCAGACTCCTTCTTTGCGACTTTGGTTCCATTTGGTCCGTCTTTCTCTGGAATCTTCGGACCATTCTCTATAATGTTCCAAAGTTCCAGATCTTGATCTATAATGAACATCTTCATCAATGATCTCCAGTGGACAAAGTTGTTTCCTACAAAGTGTGGTGGTCTGCTGGTAGACCTTCCCTATGCAAATCCTCCACTTGTTTCACCAGACATGATCGAAAACTCACAAGATTGTTAGATCAAAAGTAGTGAGTAAAGCTCTGATACCAATTGAAGGTTCGATAATGTAAACCAAAGTAATGTAAAGATACTCTAGAAGGGGGGTTGAATAGAGTATGCCGGTTTTTCGCAGATAGTCTCAAGACTTTTGAAGCTAGTGCAAAACCCTTTGAGATTAGACTTAGTCTTTTCTCTGAAAACCTGAATCACAAAGTTAAACAATTCAAACCAAGTGCGGAAATAAGGTAAAGAAGTAAATAAAGGACTCGAAGAATTGTTTACGAGGTTCGGCACGAACTTGGCCTACGTCCCCGCCTAGGGTTCTTCCACAACCCTAGGATTCAACCGGCTTTTATTCATTCACAAGACTTAGGATCCTAGTAGCTCACTGAGAAGCCTCTATCCTATACAATTGCAATCTAGTCAACTCACTTTCCCTTGGAGTCCTAGACCAATCTAGAAGAGCCCCACCTCTCTATGCTATCTAGTACAATCCTCTTACACTTAGTGAATCAATCGCCTAGTGTTCACTTCCTGAGTTATACACTCTCGAGTATAACACTATAACAAAATATATCCTATAAGCTCACTGTGTAACTCTCAAATGCTTTGAAATGAAATAACAGACTCTTAAGGACTAGCAGAGAGCACACGAAAAAGACAGATATCTCTTTGAAGGCTTGAGTGTATGAAAGCTTGTGTTCAACGAATATGTTTGTCTTCTTTTCTTCCTTTTCTTTATAGAGAACAGATCGGCGCCACGGATCTTCACCAACGGATAAGAGAGGATCATGGCTTGAGCGCAATCTTCTATCTTTGGAAACTTCGGAAGCCATGATCACGATTTGAATCTTCTCAATTTACAACATAAGGAAGGAAATAATATTCGAAAATGCTTCCTGAAAGGTTAGTGAATGTATAATAATATATTAGAAGCATATAATAACATATAATAATATTCGAGCATAATAATATAGAGAACAGGTTTTGTGTTTTATCAACACTGCTAAAGCTTCAAGACCTTTGACACAGACAGACTGTCAAGGCCTTTGAAACTTATTCCGATTTTCATCAAGGGAGTGGAGTTATCAGCAATCATCCTCGTCCTTGTATCGTCCTGGACAACACAAATTTCATAGTCAAGCTCAATGTGAAATCTGAAATCTCTAGTCAGTTTTGGTAAGGTCAAGAGATTAAAATGAAAAGAAGGAACATAAAGCACTTGTGTATGTGTAAGGTTTGGCAATTGTACAGATCCAAAGTGAGTGAAAGGACAAGCACTGCCATCAGCAAAATTGATGACAGATGGATTTGGAATAGGAATTGGATCTACAACAATGCTCCAATCAGAAGTCATGTTGATAATGCATATCTTAGATAGGCATTTTTAGTTTAGTTAGGTTGCATTTCGTTCATACTTTGTAGTTAATTTGCATATTGTGATTATTCTGGAAGAGTTCAGATTCTGCGCGAATTTGTGTTTACTTTGCAGAGTGAATCTGAATACAATTGGGAGATGCAGTACCTAGGAGAGAAATGCAAAAGACCATGGAAAGGAGCAATAAAGGAAGAGGAGAAAAGAGATTGGAGTTGGAGCTGCTCTCGGTGTGGACAAGAAGACATGGCGGCGAGAGATTCCGCGGCCGCAGCATGTGTTCCGCGGCCGCAGCAGAGCAATATGTAGCGGGTTGGCAAAGGAGCCGATGCCGCGGCCGCAACATTTGTCGTCAGCGATGCCGTTTCGTTTAATGAAAACCCTAGTTTTGTGTTAGTTGTTCCAAGGCCGACTTAGACTTATTAAAGGCCGATTTATGTTTATTTTCTTTCACTTTCATTTCTATTCTACGTTCATCAGACAATTTAGAGATTTGAGCAATGTCTTCCATGAGGAACTAAACTCATCCGTTCTGCCTACAATTTGAAGCTTTGTTTGGATTGATTGTGAGTTTCTAATTCTCGTTCCTTATTTTCTATATTTGAATGCTTCAACTTCTTCGTGCTTGATTGTTTATTGAATTGTTCTATCTTGCCTGATCAACTTGTTAGATCAATTCAATAGCTAAGGTTTTGTAGATTCCTGATTGTGAACCTTAACCTAAGTAGCAAACTTGTCCCTTTAGGGACTGCAAATACCTTGACTAATCTCTAGACTTAAAGCTATCAATTGGGTTAAATCGTTCTTTAGGGATTGTTCGATTGATAAGGGTTTCTAGGACTGATTGGACTAGTAACTACATTAGGTCGGGACAAGGGCATTCATAGGAAACTTAATAGGACGAGAAGAAGTTACAAGGATCATTTCAACCAAATAAAGTGGAAAATTGTAGGTAGAATTGCTTCTCATAATTGTCTAAACCAAATTCATTTACTTTGCTTTCATCAATCTGCTTTGATAAAAGGCGGAACTTTTACACTAAAAAAACCCCCCATTTGGTTACTTTAATTGACATCTAAATCATACTTGAATCATGAATTTCCATGTGGATCGACCTCTTACTTATTGCTATACTAGATATAGGTTTGAGTTGTCTTTGACGGATCAATGACATGTTTTCCCTCTGTCACATGTGATCAGTTACTGCACTATCCATGATCCACCATTTGTTGGTTTTAGAAGCATTGAAACAAAGTTTACCTGGAAGATGAGATTCATGTGTGGAGCCATCAACTTGTCGAAGGAGAGAAATAAGAGATCCAAGCAGCTTCTGATGATCAGTGGACAAGAAGCTCGTACTAGCTTGTGTGAACTCTTGAGAGGTGTTCACATCTGTATTAGCTTTAGGAGATGGAGAGTAACCAAACCTCTTGCCCTGCTCATTGCTGTTAGGCTTAGTGGTTTGAGGTTTTGTCTTGCTCTTGTAGTGCCAACTAATCAACTCCCAGCACCTATCCATCTTGTGATTTCCAGAGCAATGTCCACACTTCTCCTTCCTATATCGATTCTCATCTTGTCTAACAGAGAGGGCCTGGCGCTTTTGCTTGTGTTCCTCTTGTTTAGCCAGCAAAGCAGTAGTAGAAGCAGAATCTGGCTTGACTGTTCTCTTGTCAGAGAACTTTTTCCCTTGATTTCCTTGAAGAAGAAGAGAATGTGCAGTGCTTAGTGAAGGACAAGGAGTAGTCATAACCATCTGCCTTCGTGCTCCATCATATCTCTCATGAAGCCCCATGAGAAATGTCATGAGCTTGTTCTCGAGATCAGCCTCCTCAGCCTGTTTCTGCAGATCACATTCACACTTCCCACACTTGCACTTAATAGAGGGCACAATCACAGACTGCCTACGCCAAAGGCCTTTGAGGTTAGTAAAATACTCAGTAAGCTCAAAATCCTCCTGTCGGCATTCATGAATTTCTGTTTTGATTTCCAAAATCAGTGGTCCATTTTTCTGACCATAGCTCTCTTCAAGATCAATCCACATATCTCTCGCAGTATCATACTCATCAATAGTATTGTAAATATCCTTAGACACAGTGTTCAGCAGCCATGAACATACCCTGTCATTGCATTTATCCCACTGAAGGGCATTTTCAGTAGATCGAGCAATTGAGCCATCAATATGCCACAATTTATTCTTAACTGAAAGCGCCTTAGTAAAAGAACGACTCCAACGATGATAATTCTCTCCAACAAGTTGAATAGCACAGAGATTCATACTAGAATTGTCGGAAGGATGTATGAATAGAGGATTCTGGAGATCAGTCATTGTGATCTGAGTTCCTCGACGTCGATCAGTTGAAACAGATCCAGATTCAGGTGAATGTGAAGGAGAAGTTCCAGATGCCATGACGCCTGAGAAAGGAAGACCAGATCCAACACAGATCTAGAGAGCGCAATCGTTCTGCTTTGATACCATATTGACAGATTCGATCAAAGAGGAAGGAAAGATTGAAGATTGAAGGAGCTGAATTGAAGAGTTGAAGCTCAAGCTCTTTGCTACTGTTTTATTGAATTGTAAAAAGTGCAGAGAATACAATTTACTTAACATGAAAAATGAAAGGGAAAAGGAGCTATTTATACTACAATTTGAAAATCAGAAAATGTAAACTTATTCTCCAAGCTGCACTTTCTAGATGACCCGGCTTATGAATCGGTTATATCCGAATTACTTTAACAAAACTCGGCCTTTAAAGTGGGACTTCCTCGCGCCCCTCGTTGCAAATTGATGCTTGGATCGGATCTTGCCGCCTCTACAGGATAGCTCTACCTTTAACTCAGTGAAATCCATGGCGAATTGGTGATACCTCCTCGTCGATGTCTCTAAATTCGATCTCGTTGATCTCTCCAATGTCGCACTACTCTCGCCTCCGCCTGGCCACGCCTATCCTCGCTACAGAGCCTCCCGCCGGATCGCCACCGCTCTCCAGCATCGTCGGTCCTCGATTCAAGCGAGAGAGTTGGCATTTCTCCTTTCAGCATTGATTGCACAATCTCTTCGTCGGATTTGGAGCAGATCGAATTGAACACACCAATGCTAGGCTCAATCGGGCCTTCCTGGATGATGAATCAGTCAACTGGAGCACCTCTATGGCTCCGCCTTCGTCGGTCATCCGCTCAGCCTTCTTATCTACTAGATAGCCTCCGGTTGAGATGGGAGTTTTGATATATCCAAAAATTTTGGGGATTTTCGATCTGATATAGGGACGAAGGAGATGAGTTACACGCGCCTCTAAACTCCCATCTTTTCAATCTTGTACAATTTCAGTTTTTTAATATATTAGAAATGCTTTTAATCACCACCATCCACTAAATATGATTTAACAGTCCAGACTTGCATATGAGGTACACTATATATATATATATATATATATATATATATATATATATATATATATATATATATATATATATATATATATATGGAATAGATCAATTGTACACACCCCTTAGGGTGTACTTTGTGCACAATTGTGAGCCATTGATTTGATGTGGATAAATGACTAAGATTAAAAGGGGGTTTTCTTTTTTTTTTTAATTAAAAGTAGGTGGGCCCCGCACACAATTGATGAAAAAAGTTCTACTCTAAGCGGTGAGCGTGTGTTGTTTGCGTGAATAAAATCCCAAATCCCTAATTGCTTCTTCTTCATTTTTTTTTGGCCGACAGTTACTTCTTCATTCTTGTTCACCCATGGAGCCGAAGAGAGCCAGGCGAGGCGGAAGTGAACCCGGCAAGGTGGAGGCGGAGGCAAACCCAACGAGGTTTTGGACTCTAATTCGCTTTCGTCTTCAATCGAATAGCCACAATTCGCCTTCTTCTTCAATCGACTAGCCGCAGATATTGGCAGTGCTGGCGATTGAGGCGAGGTTGGGAGGGAGGATGACTAAGGGCGGCGCTTCTTCTTCAATCGATGGAGTGCGGTGCTTCAATTCCTCTTCCTCGATCTATCTCTTCTCCGACCTCTTTCTCTTTGCTGTCGGCGCTTCAATTTCTCTTTGATGGAGGTTCTGAGCAGTACGAAGCAGTAGGGCGGACGAGGGCTAAGCAGTGCGGTGCGTCAATTTCTCTTTGCTAGAGGTCCCGAGCAGTGCGAAGCAGTGTTATAGAGCGGACGAGGGTCGGGCAAGGGCTAGGGCCGAACGAGGTTCGAGATATTGAAGAGAGATGGGGTGGAGGTCGATCTTCGAGGAGGTGGGGGTGGCGACATCCAGGAGGAGGACGATGGTGTTCAGACATGGAATCGATAGGGCGCCTATGGCGGTTCCGCTTTTGCCTCACAGCAGGATTCCACCGACTGTGAACTTGGTGGTTGGTCGCGATCCCCCGAAGCCCCCTCCACTACACAAATTTGGTGGCTTCTTCCTTGCTACTGGTATTTCATCGTTTTTGACATTATTTGGGGAAAAACGATAAATTATTCGGACGAATGTATTGATTTTTAGTCGAATTAAGTCATAATTTGATTAATTATTTATCAATTGTTCAAACGAATATGTCAGAATGTTTGTGATTAGTGTTAATAAGTTGTTCAATTATTCGGTGAAATCCGAGTCATTATTCGTCGGTATATGAGTTTTCGGGTTGACGAACAACATAAAAAACATTCATCGCACAAGTATAATTACACGGCTACATTATTCGGTGAAATATCAAGCAATATTCGGTGAAATATTAAACATTATTCATGTAAATTGTAAATATTGTTTAGGGATTTTGGGTTTATTTTATTTCAAATTGATGAACAAAAAAAAAATTATTCGGTAGAATGCGACAAATTATTCAGTAGAATTGATAAAATTTGATCTGAGCTGGATAGAAAAAGAAACATAACATTATTCGGTAGAATGTGAAATATTATTCAGTGGAATCACCAAATTTTTAAAAATGAATGAAATCGGGTGGATTCGAACAACAAATCACCCATAATTATTTATTTTTCACAAATATTATATATGTATATTTTAAAAAAAGCAGACCAAAAAATAAAGATAAAAACGTGGCAAGATGAAAGAAAAAAAAAGCAACAAGAATAAAGGAAAAAAGGTGGCAAGAGAAAAGGCAAAAAAAAAAAAGTGAATTATGGTTTTTATTTTTCACTGGGCCCACCAAAGAAAAAAAAATCAACAATAATAAAGAAAAAAAGCACGTACACGCGCCTACCTATTAGGAAGTTGGTGATGTTGGTTGCGGGTCCCACCGATTTTAATTAAAAAATAAAGGGAAATTCTCTTTTAATCCTAGCAATCTATTTTATCTATATCAAAGGCTTAGAGTTGTGCACAAGATACACCCTAAGGGGTGTGCACAAGGGAACCACTCCCAGAGGGTGGATCAATTGTGTGTGCGTGTATATATATATATATAGGATAGATCATATGTACTCAAGGCTTAATGTGTATCATGTGAACACATCCTAACCATTGATTTAAAAGCATTGAATGGCTAAGATTAATCCAAAATATTTATTAATTAAAAATGAAAATGAAAAAAATACACCACCCATTCCTATCACTTGCGCGTCTATATACCCACCCAATCTCAGCCCTAACCAATTTACACAAACCGTGTAAAATCACAAGGTTTCTTCTCCCCAATCCAGATTCCAGAGGTGAAGGCGATTGGGAGATACCGGCTCCCATGGCGGATGCGATAACGATGGTGTATGGCGGATTGTGACTCGGTAAGCAAAGTTGAAGGAGATGGTGAAGGCGGCGGCGGACGAGCGGAGCGGGCAATGCGAAGGAGATGGCGGAGCGGGCGATGACGATGGCGGTGCGGACGGCGAAGGCGAAAGAGATAGCGATGGTGATCCTGCTCGTCGACCTCTTTCCTCCTCCCTTCTTTCAAATCTTGCTTGTCAATCGACCTCTCCTCTCTTCATGTTTAATGGCGGTTCCATTTTCCAGTGATGTACGTGATGGCGATGGCGGTGCAGTCGACCTCTTTCCTCCTCCTTTCTTTTAAAGGCTTGTCGTTTGATTTTTCTTATTTTGTCTCTTTACTGATGATCATAAAATATTGATTAATTGATTTTGATTGTGTGCTCTTGTCTAATTACCGGAGTTTAGTTTTGCACATCAGGTGTTCGACCTAATGCCTTTGAACAGATAAAATCAACTATCGATCAAAATGAAATTATCTTGTGTTGAAATTATCTTGTCTTAAAATTGATTGTTTGATATCGTCGGATTAGGGTTATTCAAGCGATACGATCGAATAATCAAGCGATACGATCGAATAATCAAGCGATGCCATCGAATAATTTTTGTTCAGGGTGTATTCAGGGTGCTAGCCGATTAGAAAAATCCATCGATACCATCGCATAATCCGTCGATACGATCGAATAATATAGTGATACCATCGAATAATAAAAAAACGGAGTGTTTTCAGGGTGCTAACTGATTAGAAAAATCCATCGATACCATCGCATAATCCGTCAATACGATCGTTTAATATAGTGATACCATCGAATAAAAAAAAAACGGGTCCAGCAAGTGGTGTACACTCGCCCCAATACAGCAAGTGAGGAAGAAAATACGTGGCTCCCACTGATTTTTAATTAAAAAAAATGTAAAATTCACTATTAATCTCAGCCACCCATTTTAATCAATCAACGGCCCTGATTTGTTCACATGATACACGTTAAGGGTTGAGTACACCGGAACCAACCTCTCTCTCTCTCTCTCTCTCTCTCTCTCTCTCTCTCTCTCTCTCTCTCTCTCTCTCTCTCTCTCTCTCTCTCTCTCTCTCTCTCTCTCTCTCTCTCTCTCTCTCTCTCTCTCTCTCTCTCTCTCTCTCTCTCTCTCTCTATATATATATATATATATATATATAGAGAGAGAGAGAGAGAGAGAGAGAGAGAGAGAGAGGATGGATCAAATGTAATCAGCCCTTAACGTGTAACATGTGAACAAATCAGAGCCGTTGATCTGAAAGAAATTAAAGGTCAAGATTATGCCACATAAGGGAGGAATTTTGTAAAAAAAAATGAAAAAAAATATTCCACTATTAATTGGAAGGGCGTGACACACTAAAACCTAATCCAAATCTTCAATTCCCCACAACCATAATTAAAAAGGAGAGAGAAATGGCCAAATTGGATGAAGCGATTCAATGGAGTCTGCAGGATGAAGCGACCCACTGGCGATTCAATGGAAGCGATTCAATGGAGCGAGCGAAGGCGATGGCGGAGTGGACGATGAAGGTGGAGCGGTTGTGCGACGGAAGTTTGGATGCGAAGGAGACGGCGATTGGAAGGGCAACCCACAGATTAGGTCTTCGATTATCTCTAAATCAGCCCCTAATGCGATTAGGATCCGGCGATGGCAGCGCCTTCGATCTGTACTCCACGGGTTGGATCGATCCAAATCCGGACGTTGTACGCCAGCATCCTAGTGTGTCGGATCTATTCGTCGATGCGACCGCCTCTTTACCGCCTCCGTCTCCGAGCCCGTTCCCTTTCCATGCCGCGCTTTTCGACGGAAGTTGAAGGAGATGGCTATGGTGGCTGGCGAAGGCGGAGGAGGATGCGACGAAGGTGGATCCGGGAGGTGCCGTTCAGCGTCGATTTGAAGCCATGGGTGACTCCCTGGTGGTGGATTGGCAGTCGGGAGGTTTTCCGGTAGTTGTAGATTTGCGGTTAGGAGGTTTTCTGGTGGTGGATTTGGAGTCTAGGTTTGTGATTAATTGAAATCGTTTTTGTTTGCAATTGCTTGATTTAATTGCTCGATTGAAAGACATATTCGGGGAGAAGGCCGAATTATTCATATGTATGGATCGATTTTGTGATTTTGTGCTTCGTGATTTGTTCTTTTTATTTGACAGTCATATGAATTAAAAATGCATCGATACTATCGAATAATCACTCGATACCATCAAATAATCCTGTGATACCATCGATTAATTTTAGTTATACTACTGTAACACCATCGAATAATTAAGCTATACTATCGAATAATCAAGCGATATCATCGAATAATCAAGCTATACCATTGAATAATCAAGCGATACCATCGAATAATCTTGATATACCATTGCACAATTCGTCGATACGATCGAATAATCCAGATATATCATCGAATAATTTAAGGAGAGTGCACTACACACGTCTCCAATCCAGCAAGTGGGCAAAAAAAAGAGGTAGGCCCCACTAATTTTTAATTAAAAAAAACTAAAATTGCCTATTAATCTCATCCATCCATTTCATTCTATCAATGGCCCAGATGTGTTCACATGTTACACAATAAGCCTTGATTACCCCTAAACCATCCCATATATATATATATATATAGAAAGAGAGAGAGAGGTTGGGTCAGGTGTATTCACCCTTTATGGTGTTAAATGTTAAAGTATCTAGGCTATTGATTGAATGAAATGAGTGGCTGAGATTATTTGACAATTTTGATTTTTTCTTTAATTGAAAATCAGTGGGACCCACCTCATTTCTTGCTCACTTGTTGAATTAGGGGAGCGTGTGATGTACTGCTTGTGGTTTTGTGCATCACGATATTTTTCTTGTAAATTAGTCGATGGTATCACTAAAAAATATTCGATTGTATTCCTTGATTATTCGATGGTATAACGTGATTATTCGACGGTATCGATACGTTTTTCATTCATATGACTGCCAACATAAAAAAAAAGCCAATCTCATGAGGCACCAATTATTCGATTGTATTGCTTGATTATTCGATGGTATAGTGTGATTATTCGATGCGATTGATCCATTTTTCATTCGTACATATGACCGCCAACATAAAAAAAAACCTCATTAAGCACAAATTATTCGTTGGTATTGCTTGATTATGCAGTAAGATTTGGACAATTATTCAAAAAATTCATGAACAATTTGTGTGAATTTCAAGAAACTCATGTCTAATTACCCAGATACATATGAATAATTCCTTATTATCAACGAATATTGACTCTAAACTGGCTGAATAGTCAATCAGTTCATAAATAATTTTACACGGTGTTTGAATTTCAACAAACCTACATCTAATTTCCCCTATACATATGAATAATTTCTAATAATCAACGAATAGTTACTCTTAAATTGCCGAATAGGTGCCCCTATACATATGAATAATTGTTAATAATCAACGAATAGTTACTTTGAAATTGCCGAATAGGTGCCCCTATACATATGAATAATTTCTAATAATCAACGAATAGTTACTCTGAAATTGCCGAATATGTGCCCCTATACATATGAATAATTTCTAATAATCAACGAATAGTTACTCTGAAATTGTCGAATAGTCGAAGTCGGTTTTGTTTAGGTTTCGATGGGGGTGGAGACGTGGAGTTGGTTGTTGTCGCTTTGGGGCCTTCTTGCTGCTTTAGCCGTCAGTTTGCGAGCCTTTGTTGCGAGCCTCTGTTTCAATTTCGGTTTCGGCTTTGGCTTTAGCGGGATAAATTATGCCCTCTTCGTACTCAATTATGATCTCCACTGTTGAAAGCTTCATATCTCACAAGGTAACAATATCAATTTGAGAAAGAATTGAGGACGTACAGACCATACAAATTAACAACAATATATTGAATTCATTACCTCATGAGACCCCCAAATAGGATTCCGAGACCTTCAATCACCGCCATCATCTTGCTTCTGCAGATCTGCCATCATCATAAAAATCGTGGCTTTCTCGGGCTGATACACTTTGACGCTTCTTTTTGTTGGGGATTAAATAAGACGGGGGATGAGTCGATCGTCCATTGCAGTGAAGGAAGCGACGCTTAGGGTTCTGTCGATCGAACTCATGGAGGACTCGTGCTGCCAACGATTGAGTACAGATAAAAGAAGGACAAGAAGAAGGAGACGTCAACATGGGAGGTTTGTGGGGATCGATTAGGGTAAACGTAGAATTTATATGGAATTAAAAGACACGCTCCAACAATTGAGAGTAATGCAATTTTTTTTAGTGGGCCCATCTTTATAAATAAATAATTAACTAGTTTTACTACCTGCGATTTTCATGGTTTTTTTATACGACTTTTATTATTTATGCACAAATTGTGTAAGATAATAATTTTTTTTTATAAAATACTGCATTGTTTTTTTGACTTTTTAATTTCCTAATTATTACTACCTCTGATAAAAAATAAGTGTCGTTTCAGACTTTTGAATTTGATTCAAAATATGTGTCGTTTTATGTTTTCTAGATCATTTATATAATAGATTGATTAATTAAAATTGTTATTGAAAATTGTATTTGTTGACTACTTTTTATTTCAAACTCTCCACATATTGATTGAAAAAATTGGTAAACATTTAATGAATGATAAGATTTAGAAAAAAATGTATAAAACCAATAATAATTAATACTTTTATTAAAAATTATGTTAAGAGCTAAAACGACACTTATTTTGAATCGGATGGAGTATCAATTTATTATTGATGATAATTTTTTTGAACGACTAACTTTAATCGTTAACATATTACAAAATACATACTTTCTCTTGCTCCACATCATATATATACACGCACATATTAATATCATGCACATCTATAAAATTAAATTATTGATAATGAAAATATATTTTAGTTCATCTTAGGCAAGAGGGTAGTAAAAAGTAATCAATATAGTTTCAATTATGGTAGGATAGATAGAGATGGAACACAAATTAAAATAAAATAAATGTAACACTTCATTCCATTTTTTTCTTCCGGTTAATTAAATTGTAACGTACCATAGGTAGATAAAAGATTAGGTTATTTTTTCTTCCAATTAAATTGTAACCATGGGTAGATAAAAGATTAGGTTAAATGGTAATAGATAAATTATAAATCTCTTTAGTGGTTATGATATTATAAATAATTAAAATAAATATAACATCAAACCTATTATTTGATTCATGTTCTGCATGTACGTAGTTTTTTAATTGTTATAAAATATGTATTTGTTTATTTTAAAATCTTTAATAGTAGTAAAATAACTTAATCTAATGTAGATTTTTTTCTAGATAAAACATTTTTAAAACAAATTAAAGTAAAATGATAAGATTTGTAACTACTCAAGATATGAGGTTGAATATTTATACTAAAAATTAATTTAATCATTAATTGAAATGGACACATAGGATGACACATATATAAATAGATGAGGTTATCGTATAACGTGGCTTAAATACATTGGATCGTCATTAATTGACGTGGCAAGAAACCCGGCCAGACTGCACCAGAAAATGACACGTAAGAGAATTGCTCCAGAGTCCGCCACATAGGATTTCCACGCCTCTGTTTTAGTATTATATATATATATATATATATATATATATATATATATATATATATATATATATATATATATATATATATATATATATATATATATATATATATATATATATATATATATATAGGGGAGATATCTAATGAGAAGTGATATTTCGGTGAGAAGATGAGAAGTAAGCATTATACCCCTTAGATTAAAAGGATTTTTTTATATGGATATAGGGGACATATCTAATGAGAAATATGTCAATGTTTTTTTTAAAAAAATTATTTTTTATGCTATTTATCTAGATGGTGATGTAAGGTTCATTTTAGGGTTTTTATGCTAATTTAAATTAGTTTTTTCATTTATCATCTAAAAAAATAGCATAAAAATAATTTTTAAAAAAACATTGATATATTTATCATTTGATATGTCCCCTATATCCATATAAAAAAAATCATTTTAATCTAAGGGGTATAAGGCTTACTTCTCATCTTCTCACCGAAATGTCACTTCTCATTAGATATCTCCCCTATATATATATATATATATATATATATATATATATATATATATATATATATATTGATATATTGATATTGATTTGAATTTTGACATAATCTGGGACATCCATCTTTCTTTAATCAAGGGCTCAGATTTGTTAACACAAAACACAATAGGACTTGTTAACATTTGATTCATATTCTATAAATTATATATATCATAACACAGTATATAAAATTATAGTAAGAGAAATCGTCAACTGAAAGTTCAAGTTGGTAATTTAAAATAAAATAAAATAAAAATGGAAAGGTCAAAGAAGACTTGAGAGACCGAAGCAAAGCGTCGTAGGTCAGAAACAGTCAACTAGATTTATTACGCATCTCTTTTTTAGTTTTCCTTGAATGAGTTAATGCTAATTTTTATTATTTTTCAACCAATATATGAGTTTATTTATTTATTTTGACAAGTGTGAGAATTTAGACAGAAGTCAGGTCTCACCCACTCTTCATCCAATGATATTCTTTCGGATGAGAGAGTCCTAAACTAAGTGAGTAATGTTTGGCGCATCATCCATCAAGAAAACCAAAGAAGTCGCTTTGTTCGTTACTTGGTTAACCTTCCGAAAAATGTGACAGATAGAAGCATTCTCAAAGTCCTGAAGCATAAGGAGGCAGTCTGAAATTAATCACTAACTTAATTTCCTGATGCACGTCCAAATCCCTCTAAGGGCATTGATGATAGTCAAGTACTATCCCCTTCCACTTCAATATGTTGAAATCTAAGCTTCTTGGCAGCTATCAACCCTATTCTAAGACCAAAGACTTCAGCCATAATCGCCGACACAAACCCACTACGAATGACATCGCATGCCTAAACATGACCAAAGTTGTCCCTGATGACTTGCAACCTGTTGCAGCTTCTCCTGAACTTAAGTTCGAACCATCAAAATTAATCTTGGCTACCCCTTCAAGTGATCTTTTTCCATCTTATGTTTTATTTTTACCTTGCCTTTGGCGTGGATTTAGCTAGAATCCATTATTTCAATTTCTTCCCAAAAGAAATGTTTTAATTGTTTCCAGTTTTGTACCATTGTTGTCTCAAGTATCCTATTTGCGATTGTTTGGGTGATAGGTTGATGTCATTGAATACAACTTTGCTTCGGAGTGTTCAGATTCCCCACCACAATATGGCAAGATATGTCTTTTGTTTTATATGTCCATAAGTCCATTGATGAGAAAAAAAATTTGTGATAATTTTTTTCTTTGGATCGATCATGTTTTGGTGATGTACTTCTTAGTCATCAGGGCCTCAATGAGCCTCGAGTGGCCACATTAAAGCAACTAGAGATTTAAGTACAAATCTGCCACTAAAGTATCTTTAAAAACTCGTAAAAGAGAAAAACAACTTATTTGGCTCGAAATAAGTGACACATTTGGTTAATTCAACCAAAAAGAAGTAAACACGTACATGATAAGTGAGTTAAAAAAATGACATTTTTACATATTTGAACCCGATTGAACAAAAATGGACTATACAACTGATTTCAATGAACGAATTAGATGGAAGTAGGTACGTAAAACCTCGAAGTCTTGGGATGACTAACAACATGGGCAAGCAGCACATCTAAGAACATTACCAATATTGGGACAATAATGGGACAACATTGTTCATAAAACCCAACTTCACATCCATTGGGGTCAATGTCATCACTCCATGGCATCGTGTTAGGAGGGAAACTAGTTATCAAAATAAATCAAAATATAATATCAAATCAACTCAATGTCCAAGTAAATAAAATACAAGAAACCCTGTCAGCGCTCGCCTGATCAGTTCCAAATTGCTCTCGTAATCAACCAGCAGAGTCCTCGATGTCGAGTAAAGTACTCGATATCGACTACCTCAGTCGACTTAACCTGCAAATATGCACCACAGAAGACGAAAGAAGCCGATGTCGAGTAGGGCAGTACTCGACGTCAACCAAAGTGCTCGATATCGACTGGTTTGTAGTCAATCTCGAGTGTGTCTGTGCAGAAAAACTGTAACTTTTGCAAAAATAATCTAAGTCAGTGTGTAGCATATATTTTTACATCACAATGTTAATATAAATAGATATATATTGCTAACAACAACATCTTTATTAAAATCTAAAATGATGTCCACATCATATTAATACATCAGTTGTATACATATTTCATATGATAGATTATTTTAAAATAATAAAAAATCACAAATTATATATATGAAATTAATATACACAAAATCAATGTAATAAAAAAGATGTCTATTGTATTTTAATACATTGACTATTTTGAAAATAGTGATGTAAATGTAAAATTTAGGTTTGGTATGGATATCTTTAAAAACTTATAAATGAAAAATAACGAGGCTTTAACAATATGTAAACATGTCAAAAATAAATTTGAGGGGTTGATTTATATCTATATTCAAAATAAAACAGATGTTTTAGCCAAGAAACACTACTACATATCATGCCCTAATGTATCACCAATAGTTGTTACATTAGACCTTAATTGTGTTACATTAGGGGTAAAGGTAACACTTTTTATGGATTACATTTGCGGCCGTTGCATTTGACCTAATGTAACAGTTTTTAATTGCTAGTGTAACATTAGTCCATTAATGAATCTAAATGTTACATTTGATACCAAAACTATTACATTTGAATTTAATGTTACCTTTTCAAATAAATGTTACCTTATTAGGGTTGTTACCTTTAACCAAATATGTTACATCCAAACAAAAATGTTACATTTGAAGGAAAATGTTACTTTTAATTTCAAGTATTACATTTCAATTAAATTTGTTACAATAGATATTTATCAATTTATGGTATTAAAATTATATAATATATATCACATCACATATTATATATAAGAACAATCTAAAATATTTAGTAATAATAACAGTTACATACATTATCCAAAATCAAAGTTTCATTAAAAAAATATCCAAGAGAGTTTGTTGAGCATTACATGTGCATAATTATATATGCACACTTACACACCGATTTTGTCCCGCTACGCATGCAACCCTCAACATTTATACAACTAGTATGTCAAAACTAACGAGGATAGAAATAACATAGGTAGATAATTCCTCCGATGGTTGCTTATTGTTATTCTCCTCTATTTTTAGGTATCTCGAGCATTGTCATCTCCCTGCTAGCCAATCCTTCATTGGAGATGTCCTATGTGAAACCCTCGTTGGCTTCTTAAACTGCACATTTGTGAAAGGAAGAACCAAAAACACACAAAAAAAAAACCGGAGTGGGACAGACTAGATGTAGTTCCACAAGCACAACCATTATCAGCTTTATGATAGCTACTTTCAAATCCATCCATTCAGTCAAGCAAGGTTTTCAGAATATCACTTAATCCAGAAATGGCCTTAAACAACAACATGTTCTTGTTTCAACAGCCAAAAAAAAAAATAAACAGACTCAATCAAAGTCAAGGAAATTTAAGAATCGAGCGGAAAAAAAAAAACAAATCGATTCCATCACATTATTCTTTCTGAGAACATTCACTTTCTGTTAATCCATCCCTAACCGTCATATATTTGTTTGTGGACATGAACTTACTATCAAAAGGGAATAACAAATGAAACATTCATTTGAAATAACACTAGGTAATTAGATGAACCAAATATACAAGAATGTGTAACTGAAGTTTTAAGTTGCACTACGTTATCCAACCTTTTTAATAACCCAACACATTCACTTCAAGTAGGGGTTAACAGGAACCAAAAGTCAAGAATTGCAACCACCTCTGGACTCTGGTTAGGAAATATCCTAGACTTTCATCTACCTTAGCCCTTACACTAAAACTGAAGTGAAACGGAAAAATAGATAGAAGCACTCAGCTGGCTGCTAAACAATGGCAATCACATCATCCACAAATACATAACACTACTTGAGGAACCCTAGGCATATATGAACTTCTAAAGAGCGTCAAAACATGATCCTATCCAAAGTAATGATTTAGTAGCCTACTACGCTTAAGGAACCCCATGCATATATGAACTTCTAAAGAGCGTCAAAACATGATCCTATCCAAAGTAATGATTTAGTAGCTGCATCATCTTTTTACTTGATTTTTTTAAATGTATTAAATCATGTTATCAAATTCTGAAGTAAAATAAAAAATAACACAGGTTCATCCCTTTTGAGGAGCACTTGCCGAGACAAAAAGGGATGAACCTGTGTTATTTTTAATTTTACTTCAGAATTTGATAGCATGATTTAATACATTAAAAAAATCAAGTAAAAAGATGATGCAGCTACGAAATCCTAGCAAAGAGCATTAGTTAATAGTAGTAACTAACTAGCTTAAAAGTCATTGAATAGCTTAAAAAACCAAGATAGATGAAAAATGCTACAAATTAGTAACTGATTAGCTCTAAGAGTTTGCAAATAATATTTATATTCATCTTGGTTGATTCATATTCAGTAATTTTGGTTTTATTGGAGAGTCGATATCTAGCTCACTAACGTGAAAGAATTTATGTGAAGCGATTATTTGTCTATAAATAAGGACTACTCGGAATGTTAAATCATATAATTTGTTTCAGTGCTTTCCATGAGAATAAGGTCTTAGTTTCAAACTGGCAGGAATGTACAACCATGCTCTATAGTTTAAGCACAATATGTTTAAGCATCAAAATTTCTGGGAGACTTAAGCGTTTCTAGTTTTCAAAAACACTAAGTGGGGAGTTTAAGGTAAATAAACATAGCGAGCAAGTTGTTAAATTAACACGATCTGTATCCAAAGGTCAAGAATTCATTTGCATCACATAAGTATCACAATATATCACATAAAAATTCCTTTAGTGCATAAAACACTAAGGGTTCATTTGGAGCTTATATATTACAAGTATCTTAGCAACATAAAAAGCTATTTATCAACGAAAATATGTATAAGAACATATAGAAAAAAACCTCTTGCAAAACCAATCAGCATTGAAGGGCAAACTTCAGGGACTACAATTCATGGTAAAAAGAATGACATAATTCAGTTTTATTTACCTTGTTCATCATGTTCCACTGGCCAACTTGAGGGTGGCAATGTTTCTCCCTACCACTATCATGGTACTTAAGCTGTGCAGCAAGAAAGAAGCATGATTCAACACTAAAAATTAAAAAACCCAGTCATTAAAAAAAAAATTCTAAACTACCAAATGCAAACTACAAACCCATGGAGCAGGCAAGACACGTGCTTCCAGTGTGGCAAGCTTCCAAATGTAAACTACACACCCATAAGCAGTTTTAAAAAGTTGAGCATTGAAAACTTCTCATTGCATGACAAATAGTCAAACAATATAATACTCCCTCCGTCTCAAAATTTAGGTCGTTTGACTTTTTGACACGCTTTTTAATGTGTTAAAAACTCTATAAAACATTATTTTTTTTTCAATTATTTTTAAAAATTTTGAAACTTATTACTAATAAGTTTGAAATTATTTTGAAAATTTAAAAAAAATAATAATATTTCATAGAGTTTTTAACACATTAAAAAGCGTGCCAAAAAGTCAAACGACCTAAATTTTGAGACGGAGGGAGTACTAAAATAGCAAACAGGACAAATCTTAATTTAAATGCTACCAAAAAAAAAAGTTCACCAAATTTTAGTTTGCTCAACACATCTCATTCATTCGTTTTCCCTTAATCTATTTCATTACGTTTCACTTGGGTAACCTAGGCATTGGAAACATAAAGTAAATAAACTACACAAAATATAGTGTTTTGTCATCACTCTTCTGTGCATTGTATATTCCTATATAGTATTATTTTGTTTGTCTACCTATCTATCTTCCTAACATTTGTTTCTCAGCCCTCTAATACTTCAACTCCTATATCTTCAGAACCTTAAATCCCAAACTAAAAAGCCTCTTGAGTAGAGTTCTTGGAAGATTTTTTTTTAACTTTTTTTTTTGCAAAACCTTGAGAAAGAGAAATCATGAGGCAATCTCAAAAGTAATTGTTCTCAACTGTACTAGTTCTGCATCCAAGATTATGCCAACAAAATGAAGAAAAAATAAGGGAAAGATTTAAGAGTTGTTCTATTGTGCGGGGGTATAGCAGGCAATAAACAAGACCGCAAGATTATTGACAAGAAGACAAGACTGGAAGTGATTTCTAAAGAGCTAAGTGCCGGATTCAAATAAGGCAATGTAAGAGCATTCCATTAATACTTGTGTATTTCATTTGCCCAGCTAATAACATTAAGCAGAAAGGCACATCAACAATAGACAACATCTTCACATAATCAAGAACACAAAAACACCAACCATCAAGACCAAACCAACCCAAAACAACCATACTAATCCAATTCCATTGAAACAGGAAATCAGATTGTATACCAAAACCAAAACCAAATTAAATACCAAAACCAAACCAACCGAAAACAACCATACTAATTCAAATCGTTTAATTAGAAGTACCAAAACCAAATTAAAGTTAATTAAACACCTTTAAAGGCAATAACAAGGTAGGAGCCCAGATTGTATACCCTAGATTATGAGAGTTCGGATCCGCCACGCAGGGGCCTAGGAGCTGCATCATCTGGAATGGGAGCAGGTGGGTTCGATTTCCCTATTTGACCGGGCTCAGCGCCAGGAGGAAGGAGCAGAGATGAGGACCGGAGCTTCATCGGCACCTCGAGCAATCAGGGTCGAAGAGAAGAGAGCGATAGGAGAGCGAGGGTGTCTGGGCTTTAGGGAATGTTGCCGGCGTCTGAGTACAAGTTCGAGGTCGTCGAAGATAATGGAGATGGTGTCGGCGGCTTGGATCCGAGTTCCGGGCGAGAAGGGGCTGCTCCGGCTTCAGAACGGCACTGCCATGGTTGCGAGGGTCGAGCACAGGGGAGGACGGTGGGGGTGGCGAGGGGGGAGGAAGCCATGGAAGCTTCAAGCTTTCAGATCTGTCTTGAGGGACAGAAGTTGAGAACGGGAGAGAGGAGAGCTGGACTGCTGGAGCCTGGAGGCATTCGAAGAGTACGCGTGAGATTTGGCTAGGGCTTCTCGGATCCCTATTTCATTTTGAACTCCCTCCTAAAATTTTATTTTCTGCTTGAATTCCCTCTAAAAATTTCATCTTCTTTTTTTTGCACCCTAATTTACAAAAGGCAATTCAACAAATTTATTTAATGATGATTGAAAAAATCATAAAATTTCTAAAACCATTTTAATATGCTCAAAATATAATAATTTTGAATTTGTTATATTTAAAATAAATGTAAACTGACCTACTAGTAGAAAAATGTTTTTATTAAGGGATTTAATTGCGTTAAATTTTATTAATTATTTATTGCGTATAAAAATTATATTGAAATAATATATGATAAAATTTATTTAGATCATTTATTACTTAAAAAAATTATTAAATTTTAAATTTAATATAACACTGGTAACATTAAAAATTATAGATAAAACTATATTGAAAATATATTGCTTTTAAATTTTACAATATTAATAATATTATAACATTTATTCAATAAACAAATAGATGAAAGAATATGCAAACCAAATTGTTTTTAAGTTTTACACCATTCATTGCTTTATCAAATTTATTAAATTTGAAATTCAAATATATTAGTGGAAAATTTAAAAAATAGATTAAAAAATATGGAAAAATATTTCTTTTAAAATTTATTATTACTAATAAAAATAATAGATTGGAACCATAAATAAAATGAATAGTCTAATATGAAAACTATAAATACTTAAATATTATGGAAAAAAAACCATTGAATGGTAAAGTAAAATAAATAATTATTTTTTTAAATATGAAATAAACTATATTTTAAAAATATATAAATAAAAAAGTGTCATGTCATCTATGTGGCATGAGTTGGAGTGCCTAATAATAATAATAATAATAGTAGTAAAATTGACATTAAGCATAATTAATCTTCCTAACTAATTAAAATTAAATTCTACAATTTAGGCTCCTTTTTTATTTTTATTATAATGCGTTACAATAGTATAAAAAAATGTTGCATTTGCAAAAGTGTTACATCAATGTAAATAATGTTACATCCAGTGTAACATATTTTGTGCTAATGCAACATCTGTCTAATAAAAGTTAAAATATGTTACATTAGATACATATGGTAACAATTTTTAAATATGTTACATAAAAAATGTTACATTAGGTCTTGAAATGTAGTAGTGAAAAGACATCGGCTTAAAACCGATGTGGAAAAATTGATCTTTTACTAGTAGTGACATCATTCAACGAGAATAACAATCATATCACAATCATCATCGCATCAAGTTCGACCATACATCACATCGCCAGATTATGTAAGACCACATCATTTGCCACATCCCATAAGACTATCTCATCCTCCTCTTTCCATTCAGCCACATTCATATATTCAAAACCATATATCCGCATATCACATATCTCAAGTTCACCATAGTCATCATATCTTAAAAGCATAATAATCTTAACATTTCACCATGCTATTAGTCAATCAATCATGCCATTACTCCACACCAATCATGATATTAAGGAATGATTCACATCAATCATGCTAGTTAGTCACCGAGCACATAATTCCCCGAGTTAGTCCCGGAAATCGTTTTGGAATCCGAGTCAAATAGTTAGAAATTCCTACCTTAGAAATACCTGCCAAATTCCTTTTTAAAAAATCCAAGTCTCATTATACTATTATATTCGTTCTAAATCACCATAATATTATATCTTTAATCCCAAAATAATATTTTACATTTTAAATCCCAATAATATTGTATAATATTTTAAATACAATTTTCTTTTAAACACTTCCATAAATATTTCGAAATCCCTTAAAATCTTAACCATTTCATTTAATAAAATCAACCCTTTCTAATTTACCAAACCGACCTTATATTTATAAAATCCAAATTCGACCCTCCTTATTCTATTAATTACCAAACCGAGCTCTCATTTTCTTAATCTCCAACCGAATCCCCTTTTTTCCCAATTTTTCTTAAGACTTCTAGGAACATGTTAAAACAAGAATTGAACATAAAAATCGAGGTTTGAAGCTTTATCTGGGCTCCGATTGGACTCGTTCTTGCACGAGGGTGCCTAGGATTGTTAGATGGTGTTAAAGGTGTGAATTTTGAGTTAGTATGAGGTGGGAGGAGGGAAAAACGATCTGTTACCTTCTTGAATCCGAAAATTGAGAGTTTGAGTCTCCTAGAGCTTTCTCGAGGCTTCTCCGACTTCTCCGGACTGTTGGGGCTTCTTCTTCCACTTTAAGGACCTCATGGGGAGGCTAAGGGAGCTGTTTTTGCTGCTCATGGAGGGAGGAAGAGAAAAGGAGCTTGCTTTGGCTTGCTTTGAGCTCAAGAGGTGGAATGAAGCTCTTTTGGCAAGTAATGGAGGAGGGAGTTGAAGGGGATGATGAAGTAGGGATGTTGTGGGTAGAAGTTGAGCACGAAATGGTGTTTTAGGGCTGCTGGAATTCTCAGCAATGGAGGAGGAAAATGGAGAAAGAAAGAAGGAGAAAGGATAAGGTTCATGGGGACCATTATAGGGCTAAGATTTCGGATCCCCATGGGAGAATGAGACGAGTTGTGGTCCCGAAAGCGCTAGTTCGAGGTTGCCATGTTAGTGCTCAAAATTTTGAGAACTAACATGGCAACCTCATCGGGCCTTTGCATGTTCAAAGATCCGAGCCTTTACATGTTCGAAGATCTTCAAGTACTCATACCTCATCCTATTCCCTTATATTGTGACAACAAGGCTGCCCAACACCTCGCTGCCAACCCTGTTTTTCATGAGCGAACAAAGCATCTTCGGATTGATTTCCATTTTGTTAGTGAAGAACTTGAAGAAGGTTTCTTGGTTACACAACATGTGGCATCAGCTCTACAATTGGCAGATGTGATGACCAAAGCTCTTGGAGAACAACAGCACCGGTTTCTTAGAATCAAGTTGGGTATGGTTTTTGACAACCCATCTCCAACTTGAGGGGGGGGGGGGGTAATAACATATATGTATATGAAGAGTCTATAAGGCGATGAATAATACTCTAGAAGGGGGGGGATGAATAGAGTATGGACGATTTTCGCAACAATAGAAATTTAGTGCAACTTGTCAAGACCTTAATATAGACTATCAGGACTTGACAAAGTAAAATCGAGTATGATAGTGTAAATGCGAAAAATAAAAGATGAACACACGAATTGTTAACGAGGTTCAGCACCAACTGGCCTACGTCCCCGCCTAGGGTTATCCAACCCGTAGGATTCAAACACTTCTTATTTCACTTCACTTGAGCCTAGAACTTCCTAGAGAAACTTCCCTTTCTCTATACAAAGCCTCACCGCTTCTATTCTAACTCTCAACCTTACAAGTGAAATAAAAGCTCACACCACACACCAAGTGTGTTTTGATCGAGTATGAAAACTCTAAGTGTAAAATGAATGACTTGTACAATAAGTGCTAGTGTTTCTCTCAACTCTTAAACAATGATCAACAACTAGGATTTAGGAGAATGTAAGAGAAACTTGACGAATGCTTTAGGATGCTTATGATTTCTTCAGTGCTTGCTTAGTTAGTTTTCATCCTTCTTAGCCTTCGTCTTTTTATAGTTGGAACACTTGTAGAACTTCTTGGAGGGAGACCGTTTGAAATTCAAATCCTTTCCAAGGTATTTGAATTCTTTCCGAAAATGATCCTTTGTGTGCCTTCCAAGAATGTTCTTCCAACTTTCTTCATGATCAAGTATGATCAACTAAGGATCGGTTCTTTCCTTGTATGAAAAATGAAATCCTGAAAGAACATGCATAATGTATCTAGTACATAAAATGGGTTAGATGAGAAACACATATATAAATCGAGTAAGTCCAAATCATATCTCATAGTCCAATAAGAAGCCCATGATAATTTAGGCCCAACAAGGTTGGCCTCGGATTCTTTCCTGTGAGAGAACAATTCAACTAGAGAAATGTATATGTGATATTCCAAAACATTTTAGTCTGGGTTTCAAGACCTTGAAACCCAGCCTTTTGTCTTTCATCATCCTTTAGATCACCTGCACGTTAGGTCTCAAGATCTTACAATCAAGGTGGAGTCTTCAATCTCCCCCTTGATGGAAGACAAAACCTATTTGAATATTCATAATATATTTCCAGCAATCATTATAAGGAGATAAGCATATAATATGAGCAGAAAATGTTTGGATCATCTAAGTTTTAAAAACATCAAGCACTTAACCAACTAGTGCCAAAACGCAGGGCAACCAAAACATTCTCCCCCTTTTCGTCTTCCAACAAAAGGGCAGAGAGGTGAAAATGTCTGAAACATCAACCAAAAAACAACCAAAAAACCAGGAGTTTTTAAAGACGAGCAACAAAAGATGAGTTTTCAGAAAGTAGAGCAAAGAGGGTGGGAGATCAAGGCCTTGAGTCAGAATCCCCATCTGCAGCCTTCTTCTTCTTGCTCCTTAGAGCCTTCTTGCCTTTCTTAGCAGAGGATGGCTCAGCAGCAGAGGATGTGCCAGGGGCGCCAGGAGCATTAGGATCTTCAGGAGGGGCAATGCCAGCGCCTTCCTCAACCCATTCGCCAAAGGTGGTGTACTGCTTGTTGGGTGGAAGGTATTTCCTTCTGACCTCATCTCTGCACCTCTTCCTCCACCTTGCAAGGGCGTCTCTGGTGACCTTATCTCGTTCCATTTCTGCAAGCTGTCTCTGACGCTCCACATCCCTGTACTTCTTGACCACACCATATTGCTCGACTGTGAGGATGGTGGGTTCATGATGAGTGGGGCGCAGAATAGGACGTTTCTTCACTTGATTTTCACAGTTGAGGATGACATTCCCTGTCTTCTCACGCACATGATCAAAAGTTTCTTGCTCCATTGGCATGATAGAGCCTGTAGCAGTGTAGGTGAGAGCATTGAGAAGCATCATCTGATCAAGCTTGTAGTTGACCATAGAGAGTAGCTCATGAGTCTGGTCCTGGCGAATCACCACATCTGACCACATTCTGCTCAAATCAAACCTAAGGTCTTGAATCTCAGTCTCCACAGCAGCCAATCTGTCCTCATTCATATTAGGTTCAGCAACCTGTTTTCCCTTTGAATCTTTCTTCAGAAACCATTGCCCCCTCAGGTTCTTGACAATACCCAATCTCTCTAGACAACCTTCATCAACAATCCCACTATAGGTTTGCTTTTCTTCTCCTGATGTGTCGATGTCAAAGGCTTCAAAGATTTTGGGCAAGAGGTTTGCATAGGGTAAAGGCATAGGCCGAGAGGAGGTAGAGACATGGGTCATGTAGTCGAGAATGAGTTTGGGCAAATCAGGCTCGTATCCGTTCATGATTAGGAAAAGGATCTCGAGAAGGTTCTCGGTCACCAATTCCCTGGAATGGATGCGTGGAAGATACAGCGAGCCAGAATGGTGAAGATTAGCTTGGCTTGAAGGTTTAGGGCAGTGTGAGTGGGTTTGAGGGTGGATGAAGATCCAGGGCCTTGAGATTTTAGGAAGAATTCATCTCGTGCTCGTGAGAGACACTCAAATCGGCTTGGGAATTCTTTTGTGGGGATCTCAGTTGGAAGATCAAGGATGAGAGCAAGGCTTTCAGGAGAGAGGCGGATTCGGGTGTTCTTGACCTTGGATACTAGGGTTAGGGTTCCATTTACCCGATGAACAGTAAGGTTAGCATAAAAGAGTCGGGTGAGTTGGGGATAGGCAAAATTGCCAGGGTTGAGCAAGGTCCAGAAACAGGTAGATTTGAGGAGGGAAATGCAAGGCAAGGGCATGGATTGGAGGAGGTTGAAATCGACAGCATCACAGAAGCATAAACGACGGTTGCAGAAGTCCTGTTTCCAGGACTCCTCAACATCTTTAGAGCAAAACCAATTAGGGGAAATGCCAGAAGATACCTGGGGAGGCCGAGCAGGAGCAGAAGTGGCTGGAGCTTTGCCTTTGGATTTCCTGATCAGAGGTGGTGATGATGGTGAGTTCTCGTTGGAATCCTCGGAATGTTCTTCAGATTCCTCCATGATTTGCTTCCCCTTGTTGGCCGGCATCTTGTACCTCTTAGCAGAAGGTGCTGGAGACGGAGATGCTGAAGAGCGCTTTGATCCCACCATTTTGATTTCAGAAACAGAGAGGTTTTTTAGAACTCGGAGAGAGAGAGAATGAACACAGAGAGAGTGAGGGTGGAGTGGATTTAGACCGAAAGGAGGGAGGGATTAAAAAGCAACAACACTGGAAACTGAATCGTTTCACAATATTTTCAAATGGGCAAGTACAGATTCATTAACTCACATGAATAGTAAGTAATGATGTTCTGATTTTTCTAAACCCAAAGTGTCACATCCACTTGCAAAAATTAAAGAGATTTGGAATAATTTTAAAATGGGAACCAAAATATGTGAAAACCGATATTTGAAATGGGTAAGCAAAATCAAAAGACACTCTTGTTAAATATCCATAAGATACTAACAGAGTTTGATCCAATATAATTTTATTCAGATGATCATCTCGGATCCTTATGAAGTCAAGGCCTTGAGATGTCATTTGAATTCAGAACTTTCATATAGGGAGTAATTACTCCCCCTAAGAAAGTGCTTCCCTATTAAGCATACCCAACTCCAGTCTAATAAAATTGAAACGGTCTTCAGGGAGTGGTTTAGTAAAAATATCAGCTAACTGAAAATCAGTGGATATAAAGGATATTGATACATCACCTTTCTCCACATGATCTCTTATAAAATGATGTCTCACATCAATCTGCTTGGTTCTCGAGTGCTGCACTGGATTTTTTGTGATGGAAATAGCACTAGTATTATCACACAAAATAGGAATACCTTTAAGATCAATTCCAAGGTCTCTGAGTTGTTGTGCTATCCAAAGAATCTGAGAGCAACATGCACCAGCAGCAATGTACTCAGCTTCTGCAGTTGATAAGGCCACAAAATTTTGTTTCTTAGAGTGCCAACTTATCAAGGAGGATCCTAGGAGTTGGCAACAAACAGAAGTGCCTTTTCTATCAACCTTGTAACCTGCAAAATCTGCATCTGAGTAGCCTATTAAGTGAAAGTTACCCTGTTTGGGATACCAGAGCCCAAGGTCTTGAGATCCATTTAGGTATCTGAAGATTCTTTTTACAGCAATAAGGTGAGACTCTTTGGGGTCATTTTGGAATCGAGCACACATACAGACACTGAACATTATATCAGGTCTACTAGCAGTAAGGTATAGGAGTGAACCAATCATACCTCTGTACTCTTTTTGGTTCACATTCTTACCATTTTTATCTTGATCAAGGGAGAGAGTGGAGCTCATAGGGGTCTTTGCTACCTTTGATTGTTCCATTTTGTATTTCTTTAGTAGATCCCTGGTGTATTTCCCTTGATTCAGAAAGATACCCTTACTTGTTTGAAGAACTTGTAAACCAAGGAAGAAGTTTAATTCTCCCATGAGACTCATTTCAAATTCTCTGCACATAATTTCAGAAATCTCCTTGCAGAGGGAATTGTTAGTAGCACCAAATAATATATCATCTACATATATTTGAACAATCAAAAGATCATTTCCACGAGTCTTGATAAAGAGGGTTTTATCAATCAATCCTCTTTGAAAACCATTTTCAAGAGGGTTTTATCAATCAATCCTCTTTGGGGCTTGTTTGAGACCATAGAGAGCTTTGTCCAATTTATACACATGATTAGGAAATTCTTCACTTTCAAAACTTGGTGGTTGAGCAACATAAACCTCTTCTTCTAAGATCCCATTTAGGAATGCACATTTGACATCCATTTGAAATAGCTTGATACCCATGAAAGATGCAAAAGCAAGTAATATTCGTATAGCTTCTAACCTCGCTACGGGAGCAAATGTCTCCTCGTAGTCTATACCTTCTTCTTGATTGTATCCTTGAGAAACAAGTCTTGCTTTGTTTCGAATGATCTTGCCTGCTTCATCCAATTTATTCCGAAACACCCATCTAGTTCCTATGACTGATTGGTGTTGTGGTCTGGGTTGAAGAGTCCATACCATGTTCCTTTCAAACTCATTTAGCTCATTTTGCATGGCAGTGATCCAGTCCGAGTCTTTGAGAGCTTCAGTTGGGGTTTTTGGTTCTACAAGAGAAACAAAAGCATAGAAGGCACAAAGATTCTTTAATCTAGATCGAGTTTGTACCCTAGATGATGGATCTGATATTATATCTTGAGCTGAGTGTGAATAGGCATGTTTGAACTTTTGTAGCTTTGGACCCTGATCGTTTGAAATAGTAGCAGGTCTCTCTTCAAGGTCTTGAGAGATAATTTGAGTGTTGGATTCTTCAATGACTGAATCCTGATTCTGTAGTCCCTTCTCAAGGTCTTGAGATAGTTCGTTGGTATCTTGGATTCGTTCTTGCATGTTTCTTTCTTGGTCCTGCTTATTTCTAGCCTTGTCCTCTTCTTCTCCATCCGAATCATGATGATTTAGATTGAGATCTGCAAAACCTTCACTTAACACACCATTGTTGCTTTCGTCGAATACCACATGGATACTCTCCTCAACAATTTTGGTGCGCTTGTTATAAACTCTATAAGCTTTGCTAATAGTAGAATAACCAAGGAAGATACCTTCATCACTACATGCGTCAAATTTCCCAAGGTTATCTTTGCCATTGTTATGAACAAAGCAAGTGCATCCAAAAGGTTTGAAGTAGGAAATGCTAGGCTTTCTTCCTTTGAAAAGTTCATAAGGAGTCTTTTTCAAAAAAGGGCGAATCAAGCATCGATTTAAGATGTAATTGGCCATATTAACAGCCTCAGCCCAGTAGAACTTTGGCAAACCATTTTCCAAAAGCATTGTCCTAGACATGTCCTCCAAAGTGCGGTTCTTTCGTTCCACAACTCCGTTTCGTTGAGGAGTTCTAGGTGCTGAAAAGTTGTGTGAAATTCCATATTTAGCACAGAACAAATCAAATTTTAGTTGATCAAATTCTCTACCATGATCACTCCTAATGGAGACAATAGGTATGTTTTTCAAGGTCTGCAACTCTTTGCAAAGTTTAGAAAACTCGAGCAAAGCCTCTGATTTTTCTCTTAAAAAGGAGATCCATGTAAAACGAGAGAAATCATCAATAATAACCAGAATGTATTGTTTACCCTTTGGAGATTTGACACGCATAGGTCCACACAAATCCATATGTAATAACTCAAGAGGGCGAGAGGAACTTACAACCTTTTTAGGTTTAAAGGAACTGCGTGTCTGTTTGCCTCTTGTGCATGCATTGCATAGATCTTCTTTCTTGAAGTTCAGATCGGGTAATCCTCTAACAAGATCTCTTGTTTTAAGTTTAGTGAGGGTGTGCATGCTTACATGACCTAGTCTTCTATGCCATAGGCTGGGGTCTTCTGTCAAGACCTTGAGACACTTGAGTTTTGTACCTGTAATATGGTTAGCATTTACAGCATAAGTGTTGTTGTGCCTGTGAGCAGTGAGGATTAGATCACCAGTCTCTTCATTCCTGACTTCACACTTGTGTCTATCAAAGCCAACTTTGTTTCCTTTGTCGCACAACTGAGAGACACTTAAGAGGTTATACTTTAATCCATCAATAAGATAAACATCCTTAATGTAACTTTCTGAATTACCAATATTACCAATACCAATAATGTTGCACTTCCCTTTATCACCAAGAGTAATTGTTCCAGTGGTTTGTTCCTTAAGATCTTGGAATAGCGATTTCTTTCCACTCATGTGTCGTGAGCATCCACTGTCCATTATCCATTTTGGCTCTTTGCTCTTGATGATATCCTGCAATACCAACATCAACCTTTCCGGCTAGACCAATACATAGTTTTGGATTCATAATGAGGATAGACCATGTTGGGTAGTCTTGTCCCCTTAGGAACCCAAACTTGTTTTATCTGTTCATTAAGTCGAACTGGAAATGTATTTCTAATGATGTAAGGATCCTTTCGCCTATATGGACAGGTTTCTTTAACATGCCATTTCTTACAACAGTGGAAGCAAGTAGGTGAACGCCAATAGCCTTTAGCTTTAACAAAAGTGGTACTAGGTTTCTTTGGAAAATTCTTGTTGTATCCAATACCACTTCTATTAATAGAGAGTTGTTGTTCACCCAACATCTTATCAAGATTAGCTTTAGATCTGGTGAATTGAATGAGTGAAGTCTGTTGGTCTTGACACTTATTGGTTAGCTTTGCCTTCTCTTTCTCTAAATCCTCATTACGATTCTTTAGAAAGGAGAGGCTTTGCCTGAGATCAGAATTTTCTGAGCTCAAGGTCTTGACTTTAATGTCAAGGGCCGACCGAGAAGTTTCAAGATTTTTCATTTCCAGCGACATATCACTAATACATTTTTGTTGATCTATCAACTTTTCCTTCAAGGTGTTGATTTCACTGTTGTAAGCATCTTCATTAGAAATCATATTTCTTAGGACTTCAGAAAGAACATCGGAGGGACTAGACATTAGATTTCTTACCACTTGTTCAAGGTCTTGAGTCTGTGATCCTTCGTGATCAGCCATAAGACAGAGATTTGGCTATTCTTTTTCAGTGTCTGAGTCACATGATGAATCTGAGTCACTCCAGGTTGCAAGCATAGCTTTTTTCTTTTGTTCATATTTTTTGAACTTATTTCTTTTCTTTATAGGACACTCCTTTACGAGATGGTCTGTCTCGCCACACTCAAAACATGTTAGCACTTTTGGCTTCTTTGACATGTTGGGAGACTTGCTTTTGAATCTAGATGAATCAATGTTTTCACGGTTGGAAAATTTTTTTTCATCTTCAAAATTCGAGCTAATCCCCGTGTGATGAGAGCAAAGGGATCATCTTCGTCGTCTGATTCATCACTCTCAGATTGTGAGTGATCTTTCTTAGCTTTGAGAGCAAGGTTCTTTGCTGTTGAGGGTACTTCTCCATCTTCCTCGTTTAATATCATCTGCTGAGTAATAAGTTTTCCGAGAAGATCATCAAATGGTAGTGTAGAGAGATCTTGAGCTTCCTCAATTGCAGTAACCTTGGGACCCCACTTGATTTTTGGGAGGCTCCTTAGAACCTTTCAAACCTTTTCTGGGTTGGAGAAGGTTTTTCCAAGTGAGTCGAGGTTGTTTACAATTTGAGTGAATCTCGTAAACATCTTCTTTACTGTCTCATCAGGATTCATCTTGAAAAGTTCGTATTGCCTGAGAAAGATATTAATCTTACTCTCTTTGACTTGACTTGTGCCCTCATAAGTAACTATAAGCTTGTCCAAAATTTCCTTGACACTTTTGCAAGCTGAGACACGGTTAAACTCATTAGCATCGAGAGCGCAATATAGTAGATTCATAGCTTTGTAGTTCTTAGCAATGTTCTCAAGAACAGTCTGATCGTAATCAGATTCAGTTTTATCAACTTGCTTTCCATCGACAGTCTTTTTAGGAACGTGTGGTCCATTCTTGACCAGGCCCCATAGCTCAAGGTCTTGATAAATGATGAACATTTGCATCAGTGATCTCCAGTGGACAAAGTTATTGCCACAGAAAAGTGGAGGTCTATTGGTTGACCTTCCTTGAGCAAAGCCTCCATCACCTATGGTAGACATGCTGAAAACTCACAAGATTGTTAAATCAAAACAGTGAGCCAAGCTCTGATACCAATTGAAGAGTCTATAAGGGGATGAATAATAGTCTAGAAGGGGGGATGAATAGAGTAAGGACGATTTTCGCAACAATAGAAATTTAGTGCAACTTGTCAAGACCTTGATATAGACTATCAGGACTTGACAAAGTAAAATCGAGCATGATAATGTAAATGCGGAATATAAAAGATGAACACACGAATTGTTAATGAGGTTCGGCACCAACTGGCCTACGTCCCCGCCTAGGGTTATCCAACCCGTAGGATTCAAACACTTCTTATTTCACTTCACTTGAGCCTAGAACTTCCTAGAGAAACTTCCCTTTCTCTATACAAAGCCTCACCGCTTCTATTCTAACTCTCAACCTTACAAGTGAAATAAAAGCTCACACCACACACCAAGTGTGTTTTGATCGAGTATGAAAACTCTAAGTGTAAAATGAATGACTTGTACAATAAGTGCTAGTGTTTCTCTCAACTCTTAAACAATGATCAACAACTAGGATTTAGGAGAATGTAAAAGAAACATGACGAATGCTTTAGGATGCTTATGATTTCTTCAGTGCTTGCTTAGTTAGTTTTCATCCTTCTTAGCCTTCGTCTTTTTATAGTTGGAACACTTGTAGAACTTCTTAGAGGGAGACCGTTTGAAATTCAAATCCTTTCCAAGGTATTTGAATTCTTTCCGAAAATGATCCTTTGTGTGCCTTCCAAGAATGTTCTTCCAACTTTCTTCATGATCAAGTATGATCAACTAAGGATCGGTTCTTTCCTTGTATGAAAAATGAAATCCTGAAAGAACGTGCTTAATGTATCTAGTACATAAAATGGGTTAGATGAGAAACACATATATAAATCGAGTAAGTCCAAATCACATCTCATAGTCCAATAAGAAGCCCATGATAATTTAGGCCCAACAAGGTTGGCCTCGGATTCTTTCTTGTGAGAGAACAATTCAACTAGAGAAATGTATACGTTATATTCCAAAACATTTTAGTCTGGGTTTCAAGACCTTGAAACCCAGCCTTTTGTCTTTCATCATCCTTTAGATCACCTGCACGTTAGGTCTCAAGATCTTACAATCAAGGTGGAGTCTTCAGTATAGAAGGACATATATTGAGGAATAAGAGAAAGAAAGGGAAATTGTGTAATTAGAGAAATAAGGAGGAAAGGGGCTATAAATAGCCGTTGTGTATAACAACTCATAATAACTTTTTCTCCTCTCTTACTCAATTCTGTATGACCTAAATGAAGGTGAAAATAGTGCAAGCAATCATGAGAGTAACAATGTCACACAACCTGTTGTGGGTTTGTGCTTGGAGAGTGGAAAGGAATATGCAATTTTTTGTCATATATATGCATTTCGCAACAGATTTCAGTTCTTCACACGCACAGGGGAGTTACTTGATGAGTTTAAAGGAAAGGGAAACACACAAAGGAAGTCCAAAAAGAAACCGTAGTATTATATGATGAAGAAATTAAGATTAGAGTGTACGTGTGAGAGGGAACAATAATAAAGTGGATGAAACATCAAAATCCCTAGTGATTGGTTGTAAAGTATATATGAATGCACGAATGCAAAAAGGTATGATGATAATAACGGTCATGCATTTAGAAGAAAATCATCCAATGGATCCATCCAATAGTCGGTTTATGATAATTATAAGTATATGACTGACTATCATAGGAGGAGGATTTTGAAATATGATGCAGTAAAGATCCCTGTAAAAGAAGAATTTCAATTCAATTGTTGTTAAAAGTGGAGGGCATGAAAATCTACCATTCAGTGAACGAGATATGAGGAATGTGTTAGATAGGGATAGAGCGTCGGTGTACAAGATTCCAAGGTGATGCCGTTGTGGTTAAGGAGTACTTCAATAAAATGAAAGTTGATAATGCTGTTTTTTTTTAGTTCAATTTAAAGAGATTCAGAAGGAACATTGTTGAATGTATTTTGGTCATATGCAAGATGTCGGGCTATTGCTAGAGATTTTGGTGATAAAATAACATTTGATAGCACCCACTTGATAGATAGGTACAACATGCCATTTTCTCTTTTTATTGGAGTGAATCATCATAGATCATCGGTGGTGTTTGCTTGTGTATTGACATCATATAAATATATGTTAATACCTTTGCGTGGTTATTTGATTGTTAGCTAGAGTGCATAGGAAGGCCCCCTTATGCTATTCTAACGGATCAGTGTATGCGATCAGCAAGACGATTGAGATTGTTTTCCCAAGTACGAGGCATAGATTTTGCCTATTTCATATATTGTAAAATGTAACCAGAAACTTAGGGCATCGTCCACATTGGAAGAAAGTATACAAGAGCACGAAAGTTGTAGTACATTATTCGCTCACCTTGGAAGAGTTTGAGGAAGCATGGTTGGCAATGGTTGAGAATTTTCAACTGCAGAATAACTCTTCGATAAAAGATATTTACGAGGAATGAAGACGTTGGGTGCCTTGTTATTGGAAGGATTCTTTTTGTGCTGGTATGTCTTCTACACAAAGGAGTGAAGAAATGAATTTTTTTTAAAGAATATGTGAATGTGAATAGTAGCTTGAAGTTGTTTGTCAATCAGTTTCATATGGCCCTTACAAACAAAGTGAAGGAAGAAAAGAAATCTATCTATTAATATTACTAATTCTGCTAGCATTTTGCTGACGTGTCACGCCTACAATTAAAGTTGAATTTTTTATTCAAATGAGATTTTCTTATTAGTCAATATTATTATGGAAATTTCAAAATATTTGTTTTCTATTTTAAATATGGTTTGAATCCATTCCCTTTTTTTTATTTTCGGTTATATTGCCGTAAATATTGAGACATGTTTCCATTTTTTTTTCCGACTGCAATATTCTCATAATTCATCTACATACATTGAACTTAAATTTGAATCTTGGTATATTTTATTTTTGGAAATTTATACTGTACATAGACCCATATCCAGTTATCAGTTTATAAAATGCTATGGAGTATGATTAAATTAACTTTCACATTGATACGGGGTTAGCCGTAGGATGGCCCGATCTTCGACAATCAAGACTGAAAGACAAGAAAAGAAGCAAAGACTCAAGAACAAGAACAAAACGCAGCAAGACTCGAAATAAATAAACACAAATCTTCTCTTTGATTATCATCACAAAGAATAGGTTGAACACTTAAATCAATCAAAGAATCATCATGCTCATATCCAACGCAATCATTATCAACACAGGCAAGTAAACTAAGATCTTGATCATTATTAACATGCTCATCATTTTCACCACTAGAATTTTCAGATCCATTTTTGCCTAGGTGATTAATCATGAAAGTCTTCTTATTCGGGCAATCCTTCATAATATGTCCTCTACCTTGGCATATAAAGCAAGGAATGTACAAAGGTTGAAGAGGAGAAGAGTTAGAATTACTCCCTTTACGGACAGTAGATGCCCCAGACGAATTCCGCTCGTACATAGGCGTCTCGCCCTTGTCGATGGGCTCCTGAGGCATTCGGCCTTCACTCCTCCCTTGGGGTTGGCTTGCCCTCTCCCTTGAGCCTCCATCAAACCTCCCTTGGGGCTGCTGCACATGGCCTTGGCGCCACCTTTGGGGTTGCCCACTCGACATTCTACCACCTTGGCTCCTGTATCTAGCATTCTTTCTACTTTCATAGCTAAATGTAAAAGTTCAGTAGGCGTAGAATAAGGAAAGTAATTAATTTCATGAGCTAAGGCGGGGTGCAATATTCTAAGAAACCTAGCATTGGTATCTTTATCATTTTCAACTATATTAGCTCTAGCCATGGTTTCTTGCATTGCATTAAACGTTTCCTCAACACTTTTATTACCTTGCCTAAGGTTATCTAGCCGTTGTCTAAGCTCTGTAGAGTAGTGTTGGGGAACAAACCTACTTCTCATAAGTGCTTTTAATTGGTTCCAAGAAGCGACGAGCGCATCAAGGGCTCTTCTTCTTTCTTTATTCAGACTATCCCACCAAATTAAAGCGAACCCTTGAAATTCGAAAGAAGTTAATTGCACCTTTTTATGTTCAGAGAAGTTATGACAATTCCAGATTTGATCCATTGTAATTTCCCAATCAATATAAGCATCTGGATCGGTGTTACCATCAAATTGAGGGATCTTTGCCTTTACCTTACCTATACCCATCTTGCACAGGCTCTCTAGGTGCTCGATAGTGGTATCGACCTCCTCTGTTGTCCCGCCTTGAGCGTTGCTCCCAATACTCCTCTTCTTGGAAGTCGTCGTCACGCTCCGAATAGTAGAACTCCTCTTGGAAGTCTCGGCTTCTCCCCCTTCCTTGTCCTTGTCCCTGCACATTAACAAACCCATTATTCCTATCATATCTCCCACATCGTGGAGAGTTGTTGTCATTAAAAAAAGGGTTATTTAAATTAAGATTAGGATTATGATTAGGATTTCAAACTTCCCTGTTATCATTAGGCGTATCGTCACGCCTTGGATTACCTTGACCACCAAGGTTATTAGATCCCGTTGGTCTAGCCTTCAATGCCGTCAGCTTATCCATCATCGCCGCCAATGTGGCATTAAGAGTGTTCATTGTGTTGTTGAACATCGCGGCGGATATAGTTGCATCGGAGGTGTTGTCATTGTTGCCATTGTTGGCATTGTTCCCGTTGTTCACCTGCTCGTTAGACATTGCAAATAAAGACAAACACGGAACTATGTCAAGATTAGAAAAATAAAACAACTCACAATGTGTTTCTCTCACACACTTCTCTCTAATTGGTTATGACAAGCTTGTTGGGGCAATCCGTTTTGGGCAAATCAACACTGAAGCAAGGACTTAGCAATCAAAGGAAAGTAATCAAGAGAAACAACAAAGAAACAAGCAACAAGGGGCTCGAAATCGACCAAAACAGAGCTCAGCAGACATTGTAACGAGGCTGTACCGAGGTCGGAGGGGGTCGGTATGGGGTCGGTATGTGGGTAAAACGTACTCTACAGCCGTAGGACTCGACAAAGACACTGCAGGACTCGATATAGGCTGAATGAGGACTCGACACAGCACAAAAACAAAAGAAAAACAAGGAAAAGAAAAGAAAAACTTGGAACTTTTACCTCTTTTTGATTTAAACCCTTAGTATGGATGTTGTAGTTGCAAGGTAGGGCTTAAAAAAATTATGGTTTGGGAGGTATGTGTTTGAAGGTTGTCGACTAGGGCTATAATTCACCAAATTTAGTCCTTAAGCTTTCTTGCACTTGATACAATCCTGCTCTTTTTTTTTTTTTTTGAAAGCTTACTTTTGCCCCTAGTGAATTTTATCCTCCTAGGACTAAGCTTTGAATGTAATCTCTTTTTTTTTTTTTGAACATGCGGACTTTTTTTTTTTTTTACTAATGCAAGAAAACTATCTATGAAATAAAGGAATCTAAAAAATTATATGCTATGGTGAAAGCGAAAAATAAAATTTATGTAGCCCTAATGAAATATATATAGGTGATGGTTTGACTATCTTAGGTAAGTAGATCTATCCAAGGCCTTTTATAATCTATGATAGATAAAAGTAATTTAATCTACCAAAAATCAAAATTAAATAAGGCAATGGATAGATAAGACAAGATAGATCAAAAGATAGAATAACAAACTAGGGTTAGGAAAGCTTTGTTTTTGGCTTGGAATGAGTCTGCCGAATAGGAATATCACCCACGTACACACTTGTCGGCTAAACAAAAGGCCAACAATGTTAATTTCTTTCAACAATGGTACTCGGCTGAACAAAAGGTAATCAAATTCAACCAAAGATTCAACCACGTACGTACTGTTGCCGAATAGGAGTTTCAATGGTTGCTATGGTCTCGGCTAAAGTTTTGTGTTTTAGGCTAGCAACCACAACAATCACAAACAAGGATTAATACTAATCAAATTCAAAATTGCAAGAAGTAAAAACCAAGAACAAGAAAGACTCTATTTTTTTTTGTAGGGTTTTGTGTTTAGGGAAACAAAAGACACAACTTTTGATGTCGGAAACCAAAGCTCTGATGCCAATTTGATACGGGGTTAGCCGTAGGATGGCCCGATCTTCGACAATCAAGACTCAAAGACAAGAACGGAAGCAAAGACTCAAGAACAAGAACAAAACGCAACAAGACTCGAAACAAAGAAACAATAAAGACTCGACCGATAAGGAGTGATTCGAACTAAAATAGAACAAGGCAAAGACCTCAGGCCTCCTAAGAGGGTAGGAACTAAATACCAACGACTATAAAGCCCGCCTCTACAACCTTACACAACCAAGCGGACAACTTGGAGGCACAAGGAGGGGACTTGTGATTACCTGCATCACCAAGCTCTCGCGAGGTTGACGAACTCAAAGCAAACCAAGTTAGATCTATAACCAATTTGCAATCGATGAGCAACGCTACGGATCGATTGACTTTCTCACAGATGTGTTTCACACAAAAACTGTAAATTTCAATAATGGAAGACGTCTGAATTGTTCTACAATGGGGATCGGCCTTATATAACCTAAAAGGCTGATTTTCTAATAAAAATAATAAATAAAAGACTTAATAAAAATAAACCCTAAAGTTACCTAAAATAACTTAAGTAAAAGAGTTACTAAAAATAACAATAAAAATGTTCCAACACTTGAGTAAATTCGGCTAAACATATGACAGCTTCAAAGAATGTGATTTTCGGTCAATCTCAAGGTCGAATTTGGAAAAACCTTCAACAGCAAAATTGTAGATCTCTTCGTCCTCGTTCCGACAAGGTATGGCACGATCCAATCCGTTTAATATTGAATTCGTACGACTCATTTTACTGAGACGTCAAAAAGCTGTCAAATGCTGAACGAATCTAAAACGTCAGGCTTCCACCTTTGCACCTTCTCCCATGGTGGAGCCTTCTTCTTCCTCTTGAGGATGACAACATTCTCACAAGCTCGAATCATAGGTCCATCCCCAAGTATAGGTGTGTCCGAAGGTGTCTTGGATGGTCCCGCATCATTCCCCCATTCTTGAAAAGGATTCGACCTTGAATCCAAAGTCGCAAAAGATTTCGCAAATGCATCCACACGAGCTCCTGGATCGAATACCTTGATCTTGGCTATGTCAACTTGTAGACCATCAGAGTTTACTACAAAACCAAGAATAGAAACTTGATTAGTGCACAATTCATAGTTCATATCATCTTCAAAATGTTCTAACTCAATATGCACTATAGTTTGTTCATTTATCTCTAAGTTTCCATCCAACGCTAGCAAGTTTTCATCCGTTTTCAAGGCCGGATTTTCAACTAATTCAAGGTTAGCAATAGTAGGATAATTTTCACCATCAATGATCATATTAGAAACTTTACTGTCTCATCAGGATTCATCTTGAAAAGTTCGTATTGCCTGAGAAAGATATTAATCTTACTCTCTTTGACTTGACTTGTGCCCTCATAAGTAACTATAAGCTTGTCCAAAATTTCCTTGACACTTTTGCAAGCTGAGACACGGTTAAACTCATTAGCATCGAGAGCGCAATATAGTAGATTCATAGCTTTGTAGTTCTTAGCAATGTTCTCAAGAACAGTCTGATCGTAATCAGATTCAGTTTTATCAACTTGCTTTCCATCGACAGTCTTTTTAGGAACGTGTGGTCCATTCTTGACCAGGCCCCATAGCTCAAGGTCTTGATAAATGATGAACATTTGCATCAGTGATCTCCAGTGGACAAAGTTATTGCCACAGAAAAGTGGAGGTCTATTGGTTGACCTTCCTTGAGCAAAGCCTCCATCACCTATGGTAGACATGCTGAAAACTCACAAGATTGTTAAATCAAAACAGTGAGCCAAGCTCTGATACCAATTGAAGAGTCTATAAGGGGATGAATAATAGTCTAGAAGGGGGGGATGAATAGAGTAAGGACGATTTTCGCAACAATAGAAATTTAGTGCAACTTGTCAAGACCTTGATATAGACTATCAGGACTTGACAAAGTAAAATCGAGCATGATAATGTAAATGCGGAATATAAAAGATGAACACACGAATTGTTAACGAGGTTCGGCACCAACTGGCCTACGTCCCCGCCTAGGGTTATCCAACCCGTAGGATTCAAACACTTCTTATTTCACTTCACTTGAGCCTAGAACTTCCTAGAGAAACTTCCCTTTCTCTATACAAAGCCTCACCGCTTCTATTCTAACTCTCAACCTTACAAGTGAAATAAAAGCTCACACCACACACCAAGTGTGTTTTGATCGAGTATGAAAACTCTAAGTGTAAAATGAATGACTTGTACAATAAGTGCTAGTGTTTCTCTCAACTCTTAAACAATGATCAACAACTAGGATTTAGGAGAATGTAAGAGAAACTTGACGAATGCTTTAGGATGCTTATGATTTCTTCAGTGCTTGCTTAGTTAGTTTTCATCCTTCTTAGCCTTCGTCTTTTTATAGTTGGAACACTTGTAGAACTTCTTAGAGGGAGACCGTTTGAAATTCAAATCCTTTCCAAGGTATTTGAATTCTTTCCGAAAATGATCCTTGGTGTGCCTTCCAAGAATGTTCTTCCAACTTTCTTCATGATCAAGTATGATCAACTAAGGATCGGTTCTTTCCTTGTATGAAAAATGAAATCCTGAAAGAACGTGCTTAATGTATCTAGTACATAAAATGGGTTAGATGAGAAACACATATATAAATCGAGTAAGTCCAAATCACATCTCATAGTCCAATAAGAAGCCCATGATAATTTAGGCCCAACAAGGTTGGCCTCGGATTCTTTCTTGTGAGAGAACAATTCAACTAGAGAAATGTATAAGTTATATTCCAAAACATTTTAGTCTGGGTTTCAAGACCTTGAAACCCAGCCTTTTGTCTTTCATCATCCTTTAGATCACCTGCACGTTAGGTCCCAAGATCTTACAATCAAGGTGGAGTCTTCAGTATAGAAAGACATATATTGAGGTATAAGAGAAAGAAAGGGAAATTGTGTAATTAGAGAAATAAGGAGGAAAGGGGCTATAAATAGCCGTTGTGTGTAACAACTCATAATAACTTTTTCTCCTCTCTTACTCAATTCTGTATGACCTAAATGAAGGTGAAAATAGTGCAAGCAATCATGAGAGTAACAATGTCACACAACCTGTTGTGGGTTTGTGCTTGGAGAGTGGAAAGGAATATGCAATTTTTTGTCATATATATGCATTTCGCAACAGATTTCAGTTCTTCACACGCACAGGGGAGTTACTTGATGAGTTTAAAGGAAAGGGAAACACACAAAGGAAGTCCAAAAAGAAACCGTAGTATTATATGATGAAGAAATTGAGATTAGAGTGTACGTGAGAGAGGGAACAATAATAAAGTGGATGAAACATCAAAATCCCTAGTGATTGGTTGTAAAGTATATATGGATGCACGAATGAAAAAAGGTATGATGACAATAACGGACATGCATTTAGAAGAAAATCATCCAATGGATCCATCCAATAGTCGGTTTATGATAATTATAAGTATATGACTGACTATCATAAGAGGAGGATTTTGAAAAATGATGCAGTAAAGATCCCTGTAAAAGAAGAATTTCAATTCAATTGTTGTTAAAAGTGGAGGGCATGAAAATCTACCATTCAGTGAATGAGATATGAGGAATGTGTTAGATAGGGATAGAGTGTCGGTGTACAAGATTCCAAGGTGATGCCGTTGTGGTTAAGGAGTACTTCAATAAAATGAAAGTTGATAATGCTGTTTTTTTTTTAGTTCAATTTAAAGAGATTCAGAAGGAACATTGTTGAATGTATTTTGGTCATATGCAAGATGTCGGGCTATTGCTAGAGATTTTGGTGATAAAATAACATTTGATAGCACCCACTTGATAGATAGGTACAACATGCCATTTTCTCTTTTTATTGGAGTGAATCATCATAGATCATCGGTGGTGTTTGCTTGTGTATTGACATCATATAAATATATGTTAATACCTTTGTGTGGTTATTTGATTGTTAGCTAGAGTGCATAGGAAGGCCCCCTTATGCTATTCTAACGAATCAGTGTATGCGATCAGCAAGACGATTGAGATTGTTTTCCCAAGTACGAGGCATAGATTTTGCCTATTTCATATATTGTAAAATGTAACCAGAAACTTAGGGCATCGTCCACATTGGAAGAAAGTATACAAGAGCACGAAAGTTGTAGTATATGATTCGCTTACCTTGGAAGAGTTTGAGGAAGCATGGTTGGCAATGGTTGAGAATTTTCAACTGCAGAATAACTCTTCGATAAAAGATATTTACGAGGAATGAAGACGTTGGGTGCCTTGTTATTGGAAGGATTCTTTTTGTGCTGGTATGTCTTCTACACAAAGGAGTGAAGAAATGAATTTTTTTTAAAGAATATGTGAATGTGAATAGTAGCTTGAAGTTGTTTGTCAATCAGTTTCATATGGCCCTTACAAACAAAGTGACGGAAGAAAAGAAATCTATCTATTAATATTACTAATTCTGCTAGCATTTTGCTGACGTGTCACGCCTACAATTAAAGTTGAATTTTTTATTCAAATGAGATTTTCTTATTAGTCAATATTATTATGGAAATTTCAAAATATTTGTTTCCTATTTTAAATATGGTTTGAATCCATTCCCTTTTTTTTATTTTCGGTTATATTGCCGTAAATATTGAGACATGTTTCCATTTTTTTTTTCCGACTGCAATATTCTCATAATTCATCTACATACATTGAACTTAAATTTGAATCTTGGTATATTTTATTTTTGGAAATTTATACTGTACATAGACCCATATCCAGTTATCAGTTTATAAAATGCTATGGAGTATAATTAAATTAACTTTCACATTGATACGGGGTTAGCCGTAGGATGGCCCGATCTTCGACAATCAAGACTAAAAGACAAGAACAGAAGCAAGGACTCAAGAACAAGAACAAAATGCAGCAAGACTCGAAACAAATAAACAATAAAGCCTCGACCGATAAGGACTGATTCGAACTAAAATAGAACGAGGCAAAGACCCCAGGCCTCCTAAGAGGGTAGGAACCAAATACCAACGACTATAAAGCCCGCCTCTACAACCTTACACAACCAAGCGGACAACTTGGAGGCACAAGGAGGGGACTTGTGATTACCAGGATCACCAAGCTCTCGCGAGGTTGACGAACTCAAAGCAAACCAAGTTAGATCTATAACCAATTTGCAATCGATGAGCAACGCTACGGATCGATTGACTTTCTCACAGATGTGTTTCACACAAAAACTGTAAATTTCAATAATGGAAGACGTCTGAATTGTTCTACAATGGGGATCGGCCTTATATAACCTAAAAGGCTGATTTTCTAATAAAAATAATAAATAAAAGACTTAATAAAAATAAACCCTAAAGTTACCTAAAATAAATTAAGTAAAAGAGTTACTAAAAATAACAATAAAAATGTTCCAACACTTGAGTAAATTCGGCTAAACATATGACAGCTTCAAAGAATGTGATTTTCGGCCAAGCTCTAGGTCGAATCTGGAAAAACCTTCAACAGCAAAGTTGTATATCTCTTCGTCCTCGTTCCGACAAGGTATGGCACGATCCAATCCGATTAATATTGAATCTGTACGACTCATTTTACTGAGACGTCGAAAAGCTGTCAAATGCTGAACGAATCTAAAACGTCAGGCTTCCACCTTTGCACCTTCTCCCATGGTGGAGCTTTCTTCTTCCTCTTGAGGATGACAACATTCTCACGAGCTTGAATCATAGGTCCATCCCCAAGTATAGGTGTGTCCGAAGGTGTCTTGGATGGTCCCGCATGACACATATATTCATATTTTCTCACCAACCATGCAAGTATTCCATCATCGCCGCCAACGTGGCATTAAGAGTGTTCATTGTGTTGTTGAACATCGCGGCGGATATAGTTGCATCGGAGGTGTTGTCATTGTTGCCATTGTTGGCATTGTTCTTGTTGTTCACCTGCTCGTTAGACATTGCAAATAAAGACAAACACGGAACTATGTCAAGATTAGCAAAATAAAACAACTCACAATGTGTTTCTCTCACACACTTCTCTCTAATTGGTTATGACAAGCTTGTTGGGGCAATCCGCTTTGGAAAAATCAACACTCAAGCAAGGAATTAGCAATCAATGAAAAGTAATCAAGAGAAACAACAAAGAAACAAGCAACAAGGGGCTCGAAATCGACCAAAACAGAGCTCAGCAGACATTGTAACGAGGCTGTACCGAGGCTGCAGGGGATCGGTATGGGGTCGGTATGTGGGTAAAACGTACTCTACAGCAGTAGGAATCGACAAAGACACTGCAGGACTCGATATAGGCTGAATGAGGACTCGACACAGCACAAAAACAAAAGAAAAACAAGGAAAAGAAAAGAAAAACTTGGAACTTTTACCTCTTTTTGATTTAAACCCTTAGTATGGATGTTGTAGTTGCAAGGTAGGGCTTAAAAAAAAATTTATGGTTTGGGAAGTATGTGTTTGAAGGTTGTCGACTAGGGCTATAATTCACCAAATTTGGTCCTTAAGCTTTCTTGCACTAGATACAATCCTTCTCTCTTTTTTTTTGAAAGCTTACTTTTGCCCCTAGTGAATTTTATCCTCCTAGGACTAAGCTTTGAATGTAATCTCTTTTTTTTTTTTGGAACATGCGGACTTTTTTTTTTTTACTAATGCAAGAAAACTATCTATGAAATAAAGGACTCTAAAAAATTATATGCTATGGTGAAAGAGAAAAATAAAATTTATGTAGCCCTAATGAAAAATATATAGGTGATGGTTTGGCTATCTTAGGTAAGTAGATCTATCCAAGGCCTTTTATAATCTATGATAGATAAAAGTAATTTAATCTACCAAAAATCAAAATTAAATAAGGCAATGGATAGATAAGACAAGATAGATCAAAAGATAGATTAACAAACTAGGGTTAGGAAACCTTTGTTTTTGGCTTGGAATGAGTCTGCCGAATAGGAATATCACCCATGTACACTGTTGTCGGCTAAACAAAAGGCCAACAATGCTAATTTCTTTCAACAATGGTACTCGGCTGAACAAAAGGTAATCAAATTCAACCAAGGATTCAACCACGTACGTACTGTTGCCGAATAGAAGTTTCAATGGTTGCTATGGTCTCGGCTAAAGTTTTGTGTTTTAGGCTAGCAACCACAACAATCACAAACAAGGATTAATACTAATCAAATTCAAAATTGCAAGAAGTAAAAACCAAGAACAAGAAAGACTCTATTTTTTTTGTAGGGTTTTGTGTTTAGGGAAACAAAAGACACAACTTTTGATGTCGGAAACCAAAGCTCTGATGCCAATTTGATACGGGGTTAGCCGTAGGATGGCCCGATCTTCGACAATCAAGACTCAAAGACAAGAACGGAAGCAAAGACTCAAGAACAAGAACAAAACGCAGCAAGACTTGAAACAAAGAAACAATAAAGACTCGACCGATAAGGACTGATTCGAACTAAAATAGAACGAGGCAAAGACCCCAGGCCTCCTAAGAGGGTAGGAACCAAATACCAATGACTATAAAGCCCGCCTCTACAACCTTACACAACCAAGCGGACAACTTGGAGGCACAAGGAGGGGACTTGTGATTACCTGGATCACCAAGCTCTCGCGAGGTTGACGAACTCAAAGTAAATCAAGTTAGATCTATAACCAATTTGCAATCGATGAGCAATGCTACGAATCGATTGACTTTCTCACAGATGTGTTTCACACAAAAACTGTAAATTTCAATAATGGAAGACGTCTGAATTGTTCTACAATGGGGATCGGCCTTATATAACCTAAAAGGCTGATTTTATAATAAAAATAATAAATAAAAGACTTAATAAAAATAAACCCTAAAGTTACCTAAAATAACTTAAGTAAAAGAATTACTAAAAATAACAATAAAAATGTTCCAACACTTGAGTAAATTCGGCTAAACATATGACAGCTTCAAAGAATGTGATTTTCGGCCAAGCTCTAGGTCGAATCTGGAAAAACCTTCAATAGCATAGTTGTAGATCTCTTCGTCCTCGTTCCGACAAGGTATGGCACGATCCAATCCGATTAATATTGAATCCGTACGACTCATTTTACTGAGACGTCGAAATCCTGTCAAATGCTGAACGAATCTAAAACGTCAGGCTTCCACCTTTGCACCTTCTCCCATGGTGGAGCCTTGTTCTTCCTCTTGAGGATGACAACATTCTCACGAGCTCGAATCATAGGTCCATCCCCAAGTATAGGTGTGTCCGAAGGTGTCTTGGATGGTCCCGCATCACACATATATTCATATTTTCTCACCAACCATGCAAGTATTTCATTTTCAAATAAATTAATCAAACATGTACTCGGATTGCCTGCATTCATTATCTTAACGGATTGAATTCATTTAAATATTTCTTTATTATATCACATTTATCCCAATCATGTTAAAATTTACTACTCTATCTATTCATTTAGCTAAATATGTTGTTTAATAGTCATTCACGCTTTGTTAGGATGGTAAAAATTATAAATTAATTTCGATAATAGGTAATCTATTAATAATATTAATTCTACTATCATTTTCCTGATGTGTCACGCCCACAATTACACTTGAATTTTTTATTCAAATGGTATTATCTTATTGGTCAATATTAATGCTGAAATTTTAAAATATCTGTTTCCTATTTTAAACATATTTGTCTCCTATTTTTATACTAAAATATTATTTAATTTGATATGTTGTATGTCAATTTGTGATCTATTTTCATCGTCTACGTACATTAAACATTCGTCAAGTCTTGGCTGATTTTATTCTTGGATATTGAAATTGTTGATTTATCATATTTGACCGATTGCAATATTCCCCAGAATGTCTACATACAACAAACATGTCATAATCAATTTGTAAATATTTGATTTCAAAAAATAATTATAAAAATCAATTAGAACCAAAAAAGTTTTTTTTATAATTTAATTATTTTAGAAATCTTAAATGACTATCGAAAAATAAATAATATTTTAGACATTTTAAATGCTTATTTTACATCTTGGATGAGGCTTCTTATATCACTTTTTTACCTTTAAGGATCTTTTTTTTACCATCTTACCTTGATTTTCACTATTTATTTCCCTCTCTTTTTAACCATCTTTCTCATGAAAATAATGAATAAGTTATGTATATCTACATAACTTCAAAATTATTCACAAAACCATGTGCTTATGATTTTTTTAATATTTGTACGTGAGCTTATATTTTACTTTTTAGATCTATATTTCAAATTATATTAGGTGGTGCGTTTGAGTATTATTACTACTTTACCTTATTAAATCATTTTCAAAATTTGCATCGTATCTCTTTCCAACTAATTTATAAATTATAAAAAAATACTTTATACATATTTTTGTTGTAAACACGTATATATATATTAATATAGTATTATATAGATATATAAAATGATGTTGAAATTAAAATAGATCAAGCTCCCGTGCCTTGAAGGCACGGGTATTACACTAGGTAGATACTAATTATGTAGAGATCAATGCATATACAAATGCTATATTTAAGGAATATACAAATGCTATATTTAGAGATGCAAGATGTCGGACAATTCTTGCTGAAGAAGTTTTCCATAAGGCATATACAAATGCTATATTTAAGGAATTTCAAAATGATCATGATGTACACAAATACCACTCTTCCTAAATTGGATTTTTATGTGTACTTTATGAACTATACTTGTAGTCTATAATATATATATTTATGAAATTTAGAATATGGTAAAATACATTTTAATTCGGAATTTGATTATTATATTGGTTATATATTTTTTTCGTTGTACACCTAAATTAAGTCCTATAATCCATCTTTCAACAATTCAGTTCACAACCTCATGTATACAAATGCAACTAAGTTGAGCAGTTTAGCAGATGTAACAGCATATGAAGTTGTCAAAAAATTAGTGAAGCATGTCTGACACATAAAACGCAAGTGTTTTAAAGTAACCGTCGATAGAGGTAAATGAGACTTCACTTGATCTTGTAATTTATTTTGAGTATTTGTACAAACATATTATTCAAGTGATTGAGATGGAAGAGTTTAGTCATATTCCATAGAAATATGTGTTCAGTCATTGGAGACAAAACATTAATAGAGAGTATGAATGTATTCAGGTTGACTATTATTATCCAACTCAATCTGAATGAGTGAATAGATTCCAAGATCTATCCATCGGGAATGAATTCATGATCTCGCTAGCATTGCACAATGATGCTACTTATAATGCCTTTGTGGAAGGAGTGGATAACCTACAAAAAAAAAAAAAAAAAACACTTGAGTCCATGATAGGCATTAGTTGTGCTCACTAAAACTCCACATTAACAAATTGAAAGGTTGATGGGAGAAGGATGCTACAAAGTAGAGACCAAAATGAAAGGCACGTTGCAAGAGAAAACTAGAAAACTGGTGAGAATTTACTTAAGGATCCTCCTGATCGAAGAGCCAATGGTTAAGGAAACTACATCCAGCAGAGAAAGGTGCTCGTCACAGAGAAAAAAAAAGTAGAGGAAAGAAAGCAATTTCCTTACCTAAGGGGGTTGTTGAATTGGGAGATGATGTAAGAAACTTGAATTATGTAGTTTATGTCCATCACAATATTTATGAATATATTTACCAACATTTTACATATTTTTTGAATTCTTATAGCATGAGGGTACAAGTCTTGGCTTAAGACTTTCAAAAAGGGTCAGCCCAGAGATGGTGAATCAACACACTATCTATCCAGACGATTTATCAATTAGGGATATTGATATGCGCGTCATATCCTCATGCTTATGTTGATCTCTTTTCCAAAAAATAGAGTTGAAATACATGTTAGCAATTTCTACACATTTACTGGTATTTTCAATACTCATGAAGGTTGAGTAATAATAATTTGTCAAATTTTCAACTTTATAGGTAGGAATAGTCTCATAGATAAAGTGATCACATGAATTGGTGGACTAGTCGCCCACAATGAATGTTCTATCTTCAAGTTGTTGAGTAGAATTTTAAGTTTTGCAATACTTTATAACTCTTATTTTTGCTTTGACAATGACTTTTTTATATTATTATTTTCATATTATTACATATGTAGTTGACTTACAAGTTACAAGTTGGGTTCTATGTACTTATTTCCAATTTCTGTTGTATTAGCTTACTACGGCATGAGTTTACATTGAGTGCACACTTTAAAAATATATCCTCTTATAGATGCTAAATTATAATATTGTAACTTCTCTTTAATAATGCGATATATTGTCCAAAGTATAAATTCTTAAAGATGCTAAGTAAAGTTGTTGGTGATCATCTCCAAAAAGTTAATGGGTTAGTGATACTCGAGAAAATCTTTCAAGAAAAACTGAACTACGAACAATTCTAGAATGATGTTGAGACTCGGTCCGTCGTACTCAATGGAAAGCTTGTGCTTGACATCTCAGTTGTTGATTTGGATTAATAAGCCCAAAATTAGGCCCAATAAGTTAACATTATAATCAATTATGGAGGGAGAAACATAAATATGTGAGAATGCGATTATGTTACAGTTAGAATAATGAAGATAATGAAGAGAACAAAAAGCAAGAAAGAGCATATGCGTCCCAATTATGTCTATGTGGAATAAAGTTGAATCTCCACCCCGTCACGCCGCCCTAATTGCCCATCCACCTCCAACTCTTGTGCCAATCAAATTGGTTGTCCGCCTCCACCCAGGCGCTCCAATTGGCGTTGCACCGAGATGTCTTTTTGAAAGATTTTCTCGAGTGTGATTGACCCATCCATTAACTTTTTGGTGATGATCGCCAAAAACTTTACTTCCTACAAATTTGCTCTCGATTAACGCCTTTGAATAATCGAATTCGATGAACATGCTGCTTTTTGGTAACCATCTTGTTAGAGAAATAAGAGATATGTTAATGTTAATTTCTATCAGAGAGTTGATGTTAATTTCTAACAAAGAGTTGTTTTTATAGAAAAGTTTTCCCTCCAAATTATTCAACATTTCCCTCCAACTTGAAACTGAAACTCTTCCACTAGTTACTCACCTTGAGACGTGTGAAAAGAAACTGAATATTTAGCATCTTTTAAGAATTTATACTATGGACAATAGACTGCATTATAAAAGAGAAATTATAAATTACAATTATATTATAATTTAACATCTATAAGAGGATATATTTTTTAAGTGCACACTCAATGTAAACTCATGCCATCTTATTGAAGAATAAAATATAAAACTTTTGAAAATATTATGTTAGGATGAAATACACAAAATATATATTTTCATATTTTTGAAATATGATATAAATTAGAAGTCGTTTCACATCATTTTCGATGAAACAATTTAGGGATATTTTATTCAAAGTACACCAATACAAACGGTCTCGACCTAACTCTACCACATCACTTTCACTTAACTTTACACATTCACATTGCTTTATGATGTACATGTTTTATACCATGTTTTTATACTTACTTCAGTTCCTTATTATGTCAATATGGGTTGGGAATAGTACAGAATCTATGTAGTTTATGCTTATTTGCCAAATTATGGAGTCTACACTAGTTTCTGTTTAATTTCGTAGAAATCGGACGCACTTTGGAGTTAAAGGAAACTCATGAAAAGCTAAGGATGGTGCAGCTGGAGGAAAGCCCACTTTTCGCCATTTATCATTCTGAGTCAAGTTCTGATGTCTTCATGAGAGTTGTAGCCCTCAAAAAGAGCTTTCCAACGCATACTCATATGCGTCAATCGGACGAACGAGGAACCGGGAAAGTGCGTTTCAAGACGGAGCAGAATGCCGAGAACTGAAGAGTGGTCGAAATTCCTAGGACGACTCGACATGACAAGAAGACGCGAAGATAGCTCGATATCGACCAGTATTGGTCGATATCGACCAAAGACCACTCGATATTCCTCCCAGAAGTCAATATCGAGCGAGCAGAATCTGAAACCGAGCAGATTGCTCGATATCGACCTACTTTGGTCGATATCGACCAACTCCCCAGCGTCGAGAACAAGTCGATTTCGAGTCTATCTGATTCCGAGTTGAAGATTCCTTGCACATGAAGACTTGAGAAGATTTATCTTTTTTATCTTTTTATCTATCCTAAGGGATGAACATTTAATTACCCTATGGATTTATCTAGTTTTACCAAATTAGATTTATTTTCTTTCCAAGTAGAATTATATCTTTAGATAGATGATACATATTCCTTACCTTGGCTAGCAAGGATTAAGGTCTATAACTAAAGACTATAGGGCTAGTTTTTATAAATTCCAATTGAGAGAGAACAAGAGTAGGAGAGTTAGGAGAGAGAGCTTGGAGTCGAGAGAAGTTGTATTTGGCGAGAGCGGAATTGGCTTCGATCGGTTGTAAGCTTTGTTTTATTTTATTAATGGAATTTAGTTTTCTTTTATTATTGATGAGTTTCCCTATGATGAAAAGCGAGTAGTCCACATACTTCTAGGGTCGGGGTGAGCCCGACGATAGCCATGCATGTTTGAGGTAAAGATTCGACTTTTATTGTGTTTTGATCATCCACTGCCTTTTATATGTTTATTACCTATTTAATAGAGATTCAGGTTAACAACTTGGATTATAAACATAAAATTGGTAGATACAATTAGGGTTTCTTGAAAAAGTTGTCTAATTGTTGGAAAAGGCGAAAGCTTATTCCTTTCATGTGATTGCGTGATTATTTCTCTTTATCTTGCCTTATGCATGTTTGGTTATCGTTGTTGCAAACCCCAGTCTTGGGAGTTTTCTTTTACATTGTTTATTTCGAAATCTGCAAACTTTGGCTTTTATTACGCTTATGCATTCTACTCGATTTCGACCAAACCTGGTCGATATCGACTACTAATACTCGATCCAGCAAGATCGCTGCTCTTTATGTTTCTGCAGGAACTGGTCGATATCGAGCTGACAGGTCGATATCGAGTGAACTGGTCGATATCAACTAACACTGGTCGATATCGAGTGCTTCCCTGAGTCGAAGTCCGACGTGTGATTCGCCTGCTACCTAGGATCCGCTGACACGCTTCCTCGACGATCGAACCTGACTTCCTGTTGCTACATCGGGAGGAAGTCTTGTAATTATTTGCGTGGGCACGAATCTGGTTTGATTTATATTATTATTTATTAAACTCTATTTTCTCCTACAAACACTTTACATTGATTGATAGGTGTTACTTAAATTGATCTTGATTCAATTGAGTTCCTATTGTAACAAATAATCCTCACATTGTTACTTCTTTCTTAAGACATCCTAGATGATCCCAAATGAAATAAAAAGGACGGGTACATCAAAGAAAACCTATGCAGTTCCTAGCTAATTAACAAGAAAGAGCAAGAATAAATCATGCTTTAATTATTAAAAAAAAACGGGTACATATCTATGTCAATATTTTATAACGAAACCAAATAATAACACTACCTCAATTATATTTATCAAATTCAAGTTATATGATAAATAAACTACACAAGACAGGTAGATTGTAATATATTTCAATTAATTTGGTAGACAACCATAGGATAGAAAATAATTTGACACGAAAGACACGCAAGGAGCAAAAAGGTTGGAAAAGTCACTTGCTTGTATTGAAATTGCAAGTGGTGGGTTTGAATAACTTGATATTAAATTGAACCTCCCGTATAGGTGTATGGGTTGAAAGTTTTTGCAAATCGACGAAATTGAAAGTACGGGCTGCAATCTAAAATTTTAAAAATTGAAAAGGGCATAATCTGAAAAGAATAGAAAGTATGGGAGGTTTTGGTAATTAGTTCACCTGCTTCCTCCTCCCGTCACTGCTACTGTTCAACCTTCCTCACCCGCTCCCATGGTGGCTCGGCGATGGCAGCACGGTGGCGGCGGCTTGGTACCGGCACAGCTGCGGTGCTTAGGTGGTGGTAATCGGTGTCCCTCCGGCGACAATGGGCGGAGCCAGCGGCTAACGGTGGTCCGATGAAGGTGAGTTCGAATTTGAATTGGGTGTTTTGAATCGGGATGATTTCAGGGAAATTTTTGTAAAGGGAATTGTTCCCGGACATGTTTAGAACACAATGGATAAGTTAGAAACTCAGGTTTTCTCTCTAATGACGAATTTCAGCGAACACCTAGTTTTTATAGTCGATGTCGAACGAGGCCGAATTGGATCAGACTGAATCCATATAGATAACCAAAAATCTCTCTAAAAGCTATCTAATTAGTTAATTTGATAAAATTTATCACAATTGGGCCGGATTAGATAAAACTTCGAATTTAGGGTAAATCCGTTTGAGTTCGTTTAGGATTCGAAATCCCAATTTGATTAAAGATATAGATATAATAGCACGTGGAGAACGTTCTAGAAGCAAAAACGTTCAGATTCGGGTGAGATCCGGGTAAAAATCTCAAAGTTACAGAGTGTTCGCTGAAGTAGGTGAATTTTTTTAGTATTCTGAGCACCTCTTGTGAAAATGCTCATCCATTGGGACCTCTAGTATTGGTTGCAAAACAGTAACTCCAGTTACTTACATAAATGCGAACTTTCGACCATTAAAAATGTATGTTTGATGCCTTTTTACCGCGTCACTTCTCGGGTTGCATGCACTTTCTTTCTACTGCTCTTCACCATATTGGAGATTGGATTAAATTCTTGCATCAATAGTCAAACACACAACAATCAGATTCCACAACTATTTTCCGTCAATTTATAAAAGTTTCATGACATCTGTTTATTTTTGTCCTGCCAATTTTGCTTTTTCTCACGACAGTAGTACAATTTTCTCATATCGCCCACCCCTTATGTTCCACTTCTAGCATTTTCAAAATGAAAACATTGTCATCAATTTCCATGGTTGAGTCTCCCTCTTCAATTACCATACCTTCGTGGGACGTAAACCTCCACTCCTTGACTACCACAGTACCACCCCATCTGCCCCTCCCGCTTTCACTTCCTGCCACCAATGTTATCCCTACAAGACACTAACGATGTCTGCTCCTACCACACATGAACTTTTCCTCTCTCACAAATCCGAACCAACAACTCTGTCTTCCTTTATTCAATCGCGGAATTTTGCCTCCCTTCTCATCAGTTTCTCCTGTTTAACCCTAACTCTAGCTTTAATTACCAACCCTTCATGGAAAAATACACACTCTCGTCGCCCTGACTAGCACGCTCTCTTTTGTCAGACAACTTCTCCTAATCCTCAAATTCGACCAAAACCCCTATACCAATTCATTCTCATCGCGTGCTCAATCACTCGAATTCCCTCCTACAAAAACTGAAAACCCTAACTCACCATTGATGCGAAAACTGTCCATCCTCAAAATACAGTTAATAAAATAAAATGATTTGAAATTTCAAATTTTAAACCCTTTTAAAATTATTAATTAAATTTTCTTTTATTAACAAATTACACTTTCTAATTGGTAGTATATGATCCTACACTTAGTAGATTTGTCCCAAACGCATCTAAAAGCACCACGATTCGTTGTGCTCAAAATTTACATTCGTACTCAAAATGTAATTAACAAAATTAGGAATAAAAATGAACAACAAAACTGATTTCACCAACAGCAAAAAAAGTACAGTTTACAGGAAATGAGGTGAGTGAACAAAAAATACTTCTTTTTTTCTTCTATGAACATAAATCTTAAAACTATTTAACATTAACAGCAGGAACCTGGACAAAATCCACATCTAATGCCACTAAGAAGAGAGGGACAACAGCCCTCATAAATCCTAACTTCATGACCTTCGGCATCAATCTCTTTATTCCATGGCAATGCGCAACATCCAACTATGAAAACGATGAGGAGGAAACCCCCAATGACAATTTTGATGATTGCTCCCTTCCTCCAAGTGTCCTTGATGCTCTGAACCATGCCTGCCTTACATGCATCACAATCGTAACAGAGCTCCCTCTTGTCGTTGCTCCACACCCCACAATCGTCATTCGATGTGGTGTTTGCAGTCACGTCTATGTTGGCAGGCTTCGTCCAGTTGGTTGGGGTGACGAATATGAACCCGCAGTCGTTAGATGGCTTGCAACAACCGGACTGCCATTCAAGAAATAGGAAGAAAAACTTGTGCAACAATTGCGTGCTTTGAATTTCGAACGTATACAAAAAGTTGCAAACCAGACCAACATATATCATATTTCTAATTAATTTATCTTACTTAACAATTTAGTTGTTCAATCACGCCAAAAAAAATGTTACATTTCAAAAATTTATTCGCTAAGACCTTTCTCACTTAGAGCCCACAATAGATATGAATATGCAGCCTAGAAGTAGGATCCCTAGAAGGTGGAGAATTCGAGTAATTAATGGATGTTTAATTTCTGATGTAAAATACGATAATTCTGTTTTTGTTTTAATTTATTCATGTTTATTTTGATTTAGGTTTTCCTTCTTATGCATATCTTGCTTTTGTAACTTGTATTTGCACTGAGTCGCCTCTATCCTTAGACCATCCACACTGGTTTTGTGTAAAATGTACACATTTATTCAAACAAGATGTTTAAAAATACATATCACTTTTTAGCAGTTTGTTCCATTGGTGAAATGTGCATTTTTTTTACACATGGCGGAGATGATGTTTTTTTTAAAAATGTCTAAAAAATACACATTTGCATATTTGCACACTACCATTGTGGATGGTCTAATATCACTGTATATAATCCTTTCTATATTAATTGTCTTTGGATACCTTGAAAACACCCTCTCAATTAGTTAAAAATATAATAAGGGTAAAAATATTTGGATATATGATCTCGCTTGAGTCTTTCTATACTATGTCATAAGGATATAAGATAAATTCTAAATTAGGAAAGATTCTCTACCAAAAAATAATCTACCCTAGTGGTTACAAAAAAAATGACCTTAGAAATCTAATTAAAAGAACGCTTTTTCTATACCATGTTCTAAAATGTTTTTTAAAATTTAATTAGTTTAACTTTTTTTTAAAATTAGATTCCTAGGGCCGCTTATTTTTTTGAAAGAGAATCTTTTCAAATTTAAGGCCTTAGACATAAAATAGAAAGACCGTTAAAAAAAAATCTCTCAATTAATATTCTTATCCTATGTCTCAAGAGTATAGCTTAGTAATATTGTCATTGCAGGCATGTTTATATATATAGGAACTTTAGAATTTTTTTAAAAAACATATATCTCTCTCGATCAGTAAGTAGTTGCCCTCAACTGATTGTTACTTAAGAATTTGAAAGGTTGACTCGATCGGTAGTAATTAATTAAGAAGAATGTCATATATCAAATACAATCACAAGAATGTCGTATATGAATCAACTTGCCTCAACTTGACCTTTTTTTTTTTTGTTGTTTTGAGAAAACCCAACTAGACATTAAAACTACATATACACACACGTAAATTAACTGGTTTAGATGTATCCAACTCTTACGGCATAAACATGTATACGTAAATTATTTTTCCATTTCTCATAACTATTCATACTTAACATTTTAATTATACTGGTACAAACAAGTGTAATTGGTGTTCAACTTCATAAACATGATTATTGTATATAGAGAGGTTGGTTTTTGTGTACACAACTCTTATGATGTACACATACGTACCTTATCGTATATTAAGGAATTATTCGTTTGTTTTCTCATAATGAATCGTATGTACAAAAAGTGTTAAAAATTTAAATTTTATTATAACGAATAATTGGCTAATACCACCGCGAATAATTATGATGTTACATCAGAATAATCAATTTGTTCACATTTCACACGGTAAAAGGTATAGTAACACTGATATTGAATAATCACTTAATCAGTAAAAACAAATAATCATAAGTTAATTTTAATTTCATCTGTTTTTTCTTAATTCAATACCAAGATTTGTCCTCATACATCGTACAGATAAATCTACACTTTATCTATTAAGGTGCACACTTATGAAAGACGAGATTTGTTAAATCACGGAGGGTCATACGACGTGGGGCACGCACGCCAAGTGCAACACGCGCCAATCAAGTCGAACACATAAGCCCAGTGGACTTTCATTCTAAAACCAATTGGTGTTAGGTGGGATAGTTCACCGGCTTATATGCAAGGCTTGAATTCTTCATATATAACATCTTTCCACAAGATTAGTTGGCAATAGACTAATTTATCATCCGAACAAAGTCTAAAGTTCGAGACCATAATGTAAAATTAGCCACCATTGGAGCTGTAAATGGACACTTATTTTTTGGGTTAAAACTAACTTAAAACGAAGGAAGATAATTGGTAAATTATGAGATTTTCACCCCTAATCTGCACCTTAAATTTGGGTTAATCTTATTTAAAAAAAAAAACATTTTATTTTAAGTATTTTGGATTTTATTTTACAAAATACCCTTTATAATGATTAGTGTGTGGTTAGTTTATACTTTTTGATAAAATAAAAAAGTAGTGCAATAAATGAATTAATGTAAAATAGTATATTTGTTACTTTCGTTAAAGATTATATACGAGGTTAAAAAGAACGGAGGAAGTAATTATAAACCGCTCCAATAACCCGCAACGACTCATATAAAAGTGAAATTTACTTAATTTTATTTTATGCCCTAAAAATTAAAGATCCATTTAAGGAAAGATACCTCGAGAGGGGACAACCGCATAGAATTGAACTGGGCAGGATTTACGTTTCTGAGATCAATCAAGCTGCTACAAATCTTTCGATCAACCAAACAGGTCTTAGTGGAGTTCCAGCTGCCTGCAACCCGTACCCGGAGAGCAACCGAGTAAGACTGAAGCCTATACTCGTTGTAGGCCTTGCCTTGAATCCCCTCCCCGGAACCCCCTTTGGTTATAAAAAAGCCAAATACTAGGAAGGCGGAGAGGATGATGATTAGAACCACCAACACCACGAGATATATCCGTGAAAGGATGGTGAAGTCGCAGAAGAGGGCGACGATGCCCACAATCGAAATCACCGAGAAGATGATGCCGATATCCTTCTCGTTCAAGGTTGTGAAAAACACAGTCTGGCTTTGGCAGTGCAAGTTCCTCACGAACAGGATATGTCGGATCGAGAAGAGGAGTACAACCACGTTCAAGATGAATATCAAAACTTTGGTGCAACCCCTCATTTGTTTCCACCTTCAATTGGTTTTTGATTAATTTGTTTCTGAATTGATGTCAATAGTTGGAAGAGCAACTCTAGAGATGATTAGAAGGATATATTATATATATAGCGGATTTTCTTATGTATAGATTCAATTATTAAAGCCCTATTATTATAATATATAATTAACGATATTATTTAGATCGATTTTTTTTTTTTGTTTCTGGACTAAATTTTATAAAACCGCCATTAAATTAGAAAAATATTATTTATTTATTTATGTATAAAACTGGTTGTCTTTACAAAATTGGCCATAACTTTTATTATAGGTTTAAGCTAGCTTAGTATCGGCACATTGTGCGATTTTTTTAAATAGTAATGTGATTGATATTACAGGACCTATAAAGATTTTATTATAATTAATTAAATTTTAAACACTTAATATTAAGTGGATCTTGTGCATTTGAATTTAAATAAATTTGGTATTAACATCCGTTTAACTAATTAATTTATTAATTATATATATATATATATATATCAATTTAAATATGACTTTTTTTTTGACGCAAGATAAGAATTAGGTCGGGTCGGCCGCAGCAGAGGCTCTTCCTAGCGCATCCTTCCGGACGAGAACTAGCAGTTCTGGATCATCCTCACAGCAGACGTCGGCAGGGGAAGCATGGGCACTACGAGCAAGGTAGTCAGTCACAGCATTCGATTCCCTGAAAATATGACGAATAGCAACATAAGTAAAGGACGAGATATCAGACAGTATATCAGCTTGTAGCATCTCTATTGTACGTCCAGGGGCATTTCCAATCCCCCAGTAGAGATTTTATCACTAGTAAGTTATCTCCTTCGATCAGAAGTGTAGATAGTTGCAACTCCTTTGCCCGTAACAAACCCATCCTGAGTCCGAGATTTTCGGCATAAATTACCGAGATATTAGTGCAAACAGATCTGTCAGCAGAGACCACTAAACCCGCAGAGTCACGGATGACAAAACCATAAGACGAGTTGCCACTCGGGAGTACCGAACCATCAAAATTGAGCTTATAACAATTCGGCGGGGGTTTATCCCACTTCCCGGACCGATTCTGAGCCCTGGTTTTCGTAGCACAGCCCCTAATAGCCCGGTTGTGCGTACCGCTATGAATGCGATGATTAGTGATCAACGGACCAGTCGGATCATCGTCTAAACGTTTTGATTGTTTCCAACAATGACTAGTTGTGCTGTGGAACAGCAAAATTTCATTGATAGTTACCTTGTTAGTATGATCGAAAACGAGTTGGTTTCTAAAGAACCACATGGCCCACCAAGCTGTAGCTAGAACAACAAAGGTGTTGGTCCCAATAGCACATTTTATAGCAGTAAGTGGAATCACATTTCCCATGCCGATAGAAGCAGTGATAAATCCCGGAATGTGGATACGTAAAGCTTTAAGCAAAGCAGTAGCCATGGGACACCGAAGAAGCAGGTGATCACCCGATTCATTTGTGTTACCACAGAAAACACAACCAGCAGGTACAGCCACGTGCGACCTCTGTAATCTGGTTTTGGTCGGGAGACCATCACGGGAGATTTTCCAGAGGAAGTGTCGAACCTTAGGGGGCACATCGAGACACCAGATCCAATCGCAATCGAAATCTGGCGACCCGGTGTTTGCTGAAAGGAAGGAGTTGGCAGAGGCGGTTGAGAACCAACCATTTTTGCTTGGGCCTCAATATAGACGATCCGTGATCTGGTTACTAGGCAAAGTTAGACCCATGATGTGGTCGATATCATCTTGTTCCAGAACATTTGCTAATGAGTCATTTATAAATGTTTTTTTCCACTGGCAGTTGGTGATGAAGTGAGCCACCGAAACTCCCAAGAGATTATCTGGGATGGGTCTCAGTGTTTTGGAACTCAACGGCCTCTCGAAGGCCCAGTTGTGGGACCAGAAATCAATGGATTCCCCATTTCCGACCTTCCACTGAAGAGCTGGGAGGAACTGAGGTCTGATGGACATAAGGCGGGACCATTGCCACGAGGTATTACCTTTTTTGTTATAACTGGAAAGGTCGTGGCCTTTGAGGTATTTTTGTGAGATGACACGAACCCAGATGTTGTCCGGTTCAGAAATTATTTTCCAAAGAAGCTTCATCTGGAGAGCTATATTCATAGACTCCGCCTTATGAATCCCCAAACCACCTTTCATTGTGTCCGAACAGATTTTGTCCCAGCTAATCAGCGGTGGAGCTTTAGAGTTTTTGTTCCAAAAAAATTGTCTATACACTTTGTCAAGTTCATGAAGAACATGAGAGGGTAGCAGGAAAGCTTGCATAAGAAAAATCGGTTTGGCACCCAGATTTGCTTTGATAAGCACCCGTCTCCCTTCAGCAGAAAGATTTGATGCTTTCCATTTGGTGAGTTGATTTTTGGTCTTGAGGACCACATCAGCGAATGTGTCCCTATTGGTCCTACCATTAACGATAGGACAACCCAAATATTTGTCAAAATTGTTAGCCTGGGGGATGCCAAGTACTGCAATAGTAGACGCTATGGCGGTAGCAGTCGTGTTAGGAGACGCTTGGAAGCTGGATTTGTGCAGGTTCACCTTTTGTCCCGAAATTAAACAATATCTGTCTAAAATGGACAGTACAGAAGTACATGCCGAATGGGAGGCTTTGCAGAAAATAAGGATATCATCAGCAAACGCTAAAAAAGGAACCTTGATACCCGGACGACCGAAAGAGATACCCAGGTCCTTACTAGCTAGCCCTTTGTTATGTAGTGTACGTGCTAATACCTCAGAGGCTAGGATAAAGAGAAAAGGGGAGAGGGGATCTCCTTGTCTTAAACCTCTAGTGGGTTTAAATACTGTGGTTGGTTCATCATTAACGAGGACCGAGTAGGATACAGTTGAAACACATTCCTTTATTCTTTTAATGAAGAGGTCATTGAAACCATACTTAGATAAAACTTGGAACAGAAAGGACCATTCGATACGATCGTATGCCTTTCCATATCTAATTTAAGAGCAACCATGCCCATTTTGCCTTTCATCATCCGAAACGAATGCAAAGCCTCATGCGCAATCAGAATATTGTCCTGGATAGATCTCCCTTTTGTGAAAGCTCCTTGGAGGGGGTGTATAAGTTTGTCAAAAATCTTGGTTAACCGTGCTGAAATTACTTTAGCTATGATTTTGTAAATTGTAGAGCATAGACTGATAGGTCTGTAGTGGTTTACTGTAGTCGGGTCATCGCATTTCGGTAGAAGCGTAATGAAAGTATGGTTTGTCTGACGCAGTAACCTGCCACTGGAGAAGAAAGCTTTGACACCTTTTATTACAGAGGGCCCAACTGTAGGCCAGAACTTTTGGTAGAAACCAGCTGGGAAGCCATCGGGGCCCGGAGCCTTATCCGGGCTCATAGAAAATACAGCCGCTTTAATCTCATTGTTTGTAACAGGGGCCGAGAGCATGTCATTATCTGCTTGTGAAACTAAGGATGGGATGACCGTTAGGTCTGGAGACAGATCCGAAACAGGGGTCGAAGAGGCTCTGAAACGAGCTTTGAAGTCGCTGACAAATTCCTGTTGGATTGTGTGGAAATCAGTTGTGGATTCCCCACCGGGAAGTAGGATAGATTTGATCATTTTCCTGCCTCTTTTTGCAGTAGCGATCTTATGGAAGTAGCCTGAGTTGGAGTCATTAAGTGTGGTATGTTTAACTTTAGCCCGCTGGCTCCAATAGCGATGGTGAAAGTCTAGCATTCGTTCTCTTTTGTTGAGTAATTGTTTTAGGATTTGAACATCCTGATTGTTATAATTTGAGATAAGAGATGTCTGTAAACTAAGGAGCTTTTGATCCGTTACTAGAATTTGGTTATGAATATTGCGAATTGTATTCTTATGCCAGGTTTTCGAAAGTTTTTTAAGAACTTTTGCCTTCTGAAGCAATTTAAACATCAAAGAACCTTGTGGGTTTGCTCTCCAGGCTTGCGAGACTAAGTTTCTGTAATCAGCCCTTGAGGCCCAAGCCAATTCGAACTTAAATGGTCTATTCTTAGGCTGAATGTTGTGACGAAAATCTGCGGAGATCGGAGCATGATCAGATCTAGTAAAAGGATGGATCTGTGTACGAAGTGCGTCGAAAATGGTAAGCATGTCCGTGTGGATTAGTAGGCGATCAAGTTTTTCTAAAAAAATGACCACATCTTTCGATTTACGTTGCCAAGTAAACTGACCACCGCTAGATGGTACTTCTAGGAGTGATAGTTTGTTCTTTAAATCTAGTAAACGCGTGAAACGCGACGTCGAAGGATAGGCTCCTCCAAGTTTATCAGCTGGGGTAGCTATTTCGTTAAGGTCTCCCATAATACAAAAGGGTATAAGAAGTGACTGTATATAAAGGGAGATCGAATCCCAGAAGGCTGATTTGTGACGCTCATCCGGTGGGGCGTAGACCACAAGAACAGCAAAACACCGCTTTGTAGCGTAGTCCGAGTAGTTAAAGTGAATAAATCGGTGGTGAACCGAAATAAGTTCAATGGATCCTTGTGAGGCAGGGATATCTTTCCACAATAGACAGATTCTCCCAGAAAAACCAATAGCCGGGTCAAAAGCAACATTCGAGAAACCACATTTACGCAGTGTGCTCTCGGTAGGAACCTTATCAGTCTTAGTTTCTAAAAGGGCCAGGACGTTGATATTATTATTTTGACAGAAAATATCTACATTTGTCCAGAAATTATGGCTCCTGATGCCGAGAGAGTTCCAGGTGCATATATTCATAAAAACCTTTTAAGGTGAACTGTTTGTACTAATTTAGGACCGACGTGCTCTGTCTTAAAGAAAAGAACCATAAAAAAGATAGTTCGAATGAAGTAAATGATTTGTACAAGTTCAAATGTAAAGTACACTTGAAATGTCCATACCGAGGAACCATTGGTGATTGACATTCGAACGAAGGATTGCCGAGTATTACGTGAGCGAGCACAAATAAGGTTATCATTAGAATTATGGTGTAACCGAGTAATGTGCTTACAAGACTGATCACATACATAAGTGTGATGTGTCCCGAAAATACATTTATCTGCAGGACAGGCACTAATAAGGTATTTGTAGGAGATATAATGAACATAGTTTGTTAAAGTTATTACAACTGCCTTATGGGGCTTTTGAAGTTGAAGTAACACTTCATGGTGGGCTTGTAAGCCATATTTTTTATCATAACAATGGGGATTGATAGTCAACAGGTCACGACAAAAAGGCCATTGGTGCGCAGCACTGCAGAAGCCTAGACGAAGGTGTTGGCCCAGAAACGCATGGAGTTCCCAGGACCAGCAGCGACGAGGAAGGGCTAAGCACAAGCACCCAGACCACCACCTGCACACAAACACAATACAGCAAGCGAGAAGAAGCAGACCAAAAGAAAAAACAAGGAAAGGCTTGGAAAAAACAAAGTGCAGTCGATGCATGGAAACAATCAGCAGCAAACTAGCAAAGTTAGAATATGTTTGATAATTAATTAGGTCATAGGTGGGATGTAAAAAACCAAATTGAATTAAAAGCAATATGTAATACTGAAACTTGGAGCAATTGTGCATTTGATCATTTGGAAAATATGTAGCATAAGGAGACTTGTAATATAGCATGTTGGAGCAATTATGCATTGAAACATATAGACAGTATGCAAAGGGAATAGTTTCTCGAAGGGTATCCGAAAAGAACTTGGGAGGATCCATAAAAGACCAAAGCAAATTAGAAACCGAGCATAGATGATTGTAATCGAAAATTATAGCAGTGAGTGAACTGGAAAAGAGGCGATATGCCCTTTTGCACACTGTGAATGTGGTTAAATAGGGTCCGAGCTGGTAAGCAAGTGGGCCGATTGGTTGTGGTAAAGCAGAGGGAGAGATACTTACAGAGGAGATAGACAGAGCAGAGATCGGAGAGCAGGACGGCGAACAAGACACCCAGGAGAAGAGCCAGGCAAGCCAGAGCAGGAAGTGACCCGCGCCGTCTGGCCAGCACGAAAACCCCTCACAACTCCTTAGGGCCGGGTAATAGGCCATGAACGCTCTGCAAGAGGCCCCAACAGAGACACGAGAGGACCAATTGTAGGGATTACCCTCCCAATTGTATTCCGGGCTAGGATAAACTCCAAACGGAGGCTTCGGGTGGAGAGGGGCGGAGCAACTGAAGGCACACAATTGCAGAGCGACGGAGTGACCCAAGGCGGATGGGTAGGATGAGGGGGGATCCGGGTGCTGGTGCGGGATGGCCAAAACGGAGGGCAGGAAACAACAATGGCGGCTGCTGTTGTTCTCTGGGAAGAGAAGAAAGAGGCGCGTGATAGCGCGTTGATTTTGTGGATTTAGGGTTTTCATAATTTGGTTTCCTCATTTAAATATGACAATTAAATGAGAAGAAATGAATTTATAGTATATTCTTTTATTTTTAAAATTTTAAATAAATTTTTAATTGACCCTTATTCTATTAATTAATTCCCTTTAATATTTTTTAGTCGGCATATCAATTGTTTTGACATAATTTGAAGAAACATTTAACAGAAATATCTTATTGATTTTTTAAAGAAAAATTATGGGTGAGTTTTGACCTTTTTTAATTTGTGTTCTTCCAAATGTGTTCATTTATATATATATATATATATATATATATATATATATATATATATATATATATATATATATATATATATATATATATATATATATATATATATATATATATATATAATACATAAATAAAAAAAGATTCAATTTTTGGACAGCTAGACAAATCCAGCAACCGTAGAAATAAAATACCCAAATAAATAAATATTAGTGTACATTAAAAAAAACTATTAATAGCAAAAAGCTTATAAAAATAGTTGAAAAGGACGAGTAGATTGTTTCCAGGCCTGTCATGAATTTGAATTGTCGTAACACATTATAAAAATACAAGAGAAAACATTGAACGAAATGCAAGAGAAATGTTCAAAATACAAGAAAAACCGTTGACGCAGATTCAATGCTTACTACTTCTTCTATCAAAAAAAAAATGCTTTAACTTTTTCAAAAAAAAAAAATGCTTACACAAGTCACACCGTGTGAGTGTAAAACGCTCTCTCCTCTCTCTAATTCTAGAGTGAGAGAGCCTCCAAACCCTCGGCCTCGGCCGCTATACCCCCGACTTCGGCCGTCATACCCCGGCTTCGGCCGCTTTATCCTGACTTCGGTCACTCCACCTGGCTCCGGCCACCCTCGCATCATCTCGGGTCGTCGTGTTTCGTCGGCGGTCCCCGTTCGATGAACTAGATCCGAAGAACCCTAATCAATAAATTAGTGATGAAGGGGTGTTCAAAAGCCTAAATTTATTTAGGGCTTTTGTTGTTGTTGGGTTCTTCTTCACTTCCTAATCATTCCCCTTACACAATTTGATCAGCGAAATCCAATTGCTCAAATCCGGGCTCGTGCGTTTCTTCCCCATCTCTAGGTTTCTTGGTGGTGTGGGAGACATGCCGCCGGATTCGAATCCCCCACCGAGTCACCCTTGGCCCCCATCTCGTGGCTTGGTTGTGAGTCTCAATATCCCAGATCTGGCTCCGTCCGCCCCTTTGGGCTGGTTTTCGTCGAAGCGTTGGTTTGCCTGGCTGATGACCCTCCTCCGTTGCTCGTTTGGGTGACGGTGGGTGCGGGCCGAACCTCCTTCATCTTGTGTGCGCTTGTCGGCTCCTTGGCTGACTTGCCGCCGCCGGCAACCCTTGCTAGAGTGCTCCTCCATGGCTTGTCCGCTTGGGGTGCTCTCGCTCGAGCATTGGAAAAAAAAAAGAAAAAAAAAAAGAAAAATCCGGGTGCTTCTCGTGCAAGCATTGGAAAAAAAAATTAAAAATTTGCTGGTGCTTTGTCAAATATGCATTTTTTGCTGGTGCTTGTCGTGCAAGATTTGATATCTATCAAATCTCTGTCAAATCTCTGTACATCTGTGTAAAATATTGGCCTTTAAAAATTCTCTTTTCTTTCTTTGTTGGGCTTGGAGGCCCACATACAAGTTGGTTGGGCCTCTTTTTAGAGAAAAATTTAATCTAAATTAAAAATTCTTTTATATGTATTTATTTTTCACAATTTTAATTGATTAGAAAAAATCCCGAAAGGGCTTGAGTAAACCCATCCGAAAGGGTTTAATTAAATTCCGCAAGGGCTTGAATATTTTCTTATAGAGGAAATCTTGTTGGCGTTTTGTTCATGCAGCCTGCGGCTCTGCTTTCGATGTTTCTAGGAGGTCTTCTGCTTGGCTGGAGGGCATGGAGTTTGGAGTCGGCCTGGCTGGGGTCGAGGTGGTGCGCTCAGGGCGATTCTGTATCCGGGATAGAGTTTCCTTGGAGTTCATCTCCACTACCCACAGGAGATAAAGTCTTGCTGTACCGCTGGCCCGTGGTGCCACTGTTCGGTGCTGCTTGGCTTCGTTCTTTGACGGCTTTTTCAGCTTTCTTGGGAGTTGCTCTTCTTGAGTCATCTTGTTGTAGGGCTTCTTTCTGTTTGTTTCATTTCCCTTATTTTCTGTATTTCTATATTGTTAGGTTGTATGCTTGACGGTTTGCCGTCTGCCGACTTTGTCGGCCTCTCGATGAGTCAGGCCTGTCTGACCATCGAATTTTTACCTAATAAAAAAAATGCTTACTACTTCAAATTAAGGGGTCAAATTCTCATATATATATATATATATATATATATATATATATATATATATATATATATATATATATATATATATTAAAGTTGTGATTTGGTCTAATTTTGAAAATTAGGGTCGAGCTGTAAATGAGAAAATTTCACAAAACAACCTGTTAAATCACGGTGAGTCATATACGACGTGGGGGGTCATGCACGCCAAGCACACACGCGCCAACCAAGCCGAGTACACAAGCCGAGTGGGGTTCCATCCTAACCAATTGGTGTTAGGTAGGGCTATGCAGAAAAATACGACACGACTGACACGACACGAAACCGCACCAATACGATATGAAAAAACACGAAACGATATAGATACGACATGATAATGACACGAAGCGGTAAAACATGACAATAATCGTGTCGTGTTCGGATCGGGATTTTCCCCTTGTCGGGTATCCGACACGACACGATAATATTTTTTTTTATAATATTAGTTTTAAGTAATAATACATATATAATAAATGTTACAGAGTATCACATAACACGGCTTGCCCAGATGGTCAGGTCTTCATTTCGCGTGTGGGAGAATGGCCTCTTGGTCTCGAGTTCGAATGCCGCAATCAGCAATTTTTTTGTTTTTCCAACCTTTTGTTTTTTTTTCTTTTTTTTAAAGGTTTTTCTTCTCCTATTTTTTCCTTTATACGGTCAAAAACCCTAAACTTGAAAGTTCCAACATCTATACTTGCGCCGCCTCTCTTCTGTTCGTTCTCTCTCTAACAAAGATGAACTTCTACAGATTCATCTATGTCACAAGGCACACAAGAAATTGAAGCCCTTTGACCCACTTTCCTCTCTCCATCTTCCTCAAACTCAAGGTTCTCCCATCTCCGGCTTCTCCGTCGCTCTCCAATCTCCAGATCCTTCTCCGACTTCATCATCCCATCTTCTCCAATCTCCAGATCCGTCTTCGGTTTCTCCATCGCAACGGGTTGTTCAAGAGTCTCCATGGGTTTGTCTCCATCTCCGACTTTTCGAAACATCTCAAGTATCAACGGATTGTTCTCTATCTTCGGCTTCTCCCGTGACTGCAATGGATTGGTGACTGCCGACTTGAGTCAATGAACTTCTTTCGGTTGGTATACTTGTAATTGTTGTTGAGCTTGATGTTTGATTGTTTATAAGCTCTCTTAATTTGTTGTTCTTTGGTTTAATTTGTTGTTGTTATGCTTAATTTGTTCTCACGGTAAGTAAAGAAGATCACCCTATTCTTTGGTCCTCCTTTCAACTGTTTTTAATGGTTTTGTGTTTGTTTGCCTTCAAAAAATCAAAGTGCAGTAGGTGGGTGCAGTAGGTGGTGTATTGTGTTATATGACACATTTAGAAAAAAAAAATGTTTTTTTAAATGGTTCGTGTCGTGTTATACGGGTATCCGACATGAAACCGTGTTATGTTTTCGTGTCGGATACCCGGTACTTATCGTGTCGTGTTCGGATCGGCATTTTCCCCTTTATTGGTTTCGTGTTTTTGTCGTGTCGTGTCGTATCGTGTCGGATACCCGGTTATGCACAACCCTAGTGTTAGGTGGGGTAGTCCACCGGCTTGTATGCAAAGCTTTGATTCATTTTCTAACCAATGTGGGACAATCACAACTCATATTCTCCACACACCCCTAGGAATCCAAACCACATCGCACCTAGCCGAACCTCGGCTCTGATACCATGTTAAATCACGGTGGGTCATACGACGTGGAGGGTCACACGCCTAGGGCTGTTATCTGAGCCGAACAACTCGAGATCGGCTCGGGCTCCGCTCGAGAAAGCTCGGCTCGAGCTCGTTCGTAGAGGGAAAATGAGCTGAGCTTGAACATAGTTTTAGGCTCGAATCGAGCCCGAGTCGAGCCCGAGCCGAGCTCGTAAGCTCGGTACCGGAAATTACTAAAATACCCTTATAGTGTTATTATATAGGAGGAGTTAGGGTTTTTAGGCTCGGCCGCTCGCGTCGCGTCTTCATTCCTTTTCACTTCTTCAGTCTTCCTTCCCTGTCCGTGTGGGAACACCAGCATACATAGCAACTTCCCTCCTTCCGAGCTCCTTCCTCTTCCCTTCTTCCGAGCCCGACTTCTGCACCGCCGGTGAACAGCAGAAGTAGCAGCGCCGCGCCGTCCAATAGCAACAGCAGTACTGCAGTAGTCGTCTTCATTGCTCTTCCCTGCGTCGTTGGGTTGTCTTCTTCCCTGCCTCACTAGCCTCGGCGGCGTGGTTCGAGAGCTGGCAAGGAGTGTTTTCCCGGTAGGATTGGCGCGGATCTAGCCTGGTCTGACGGTGCTGTGGCTGGAACTTGCCGGATCTGTTTCTCTTCCGCTGGTGCTGTTTCGCCGCCCTTGGATCTGGTCGCTTACTCCCTCTTCCCTCAATTTATTATTTGAAGAAATAAAAAAAGAGTGAACAGATCTGGTCGCTTACTCCCTCTTCCCTCAATTGATTATTTGAAGAAATAAAGAAAGAATGAACAGATCTGGTTGCTTACTCCCTCTTTCCTCAGTTGATTATTTGTTCGGCTGTTGGATGATTTCAATTTAGTATTTGTTCAGTTGTTGGATGAATGATTTAGTATTTGATTTGCTCAGTTGTAGGTTAATTTAGTATTTGTTGTGTTTTAGTCCATTGTTATGTAAAACCTGTAATTTCAATTTAGGCTAGGAACCGAGCTTGAACGAGCCGACCGAGCCCAAGAGGCGAGCTCGAACGAGCTTAGGCTCGTTCGTTCAGCTTGTTCGAGCCTTAACAAGCTGAGCTCGAGTTTTATCCTGGGCTCGCGAGCCGAGTTTGAGCACAAAAAAAAAAGCTCGAATAATATTTAGGCTCGAGCTCGGCTCGGCTCGTTTCCCGTTCGAGCCAAGCTTGAACATGTCAAGCTCGGCTCGTTCGGCTCAAATATCACCCCTACACACGCCCAAGCGCACCATATGCTAACCAAGCCGAACACACAAGCCGAGTGGGGTTCCATCCTAAAACCAATTAATGTTAGGTGGGGTAGCCCACCGACTTATATATTCAAGGCTTGGATCCATCATCTAATCAATGTGGGATGCATATTTCACATCTTTACACACACCCCAATATCTGCCAGTTGCACTTGACGACGTAAGCCTTAAGGCTGGCCAGCTCATTAGACCAGGATCCTAGACCGCACCGCATCTAGTCGAACCTCGGCTCTAATACCATGTGAAATTCCGGAGGGTCAAATGACGTGGGGGGTCATGCATGTTTGAGCGCACCAAGCGCCAACCAAGTCGAGCACACAAGCCGAATGGGGTTTCATCCTGAAACCAATTGGTGTTAGGTGGGGTAGCCCACCGACTTATATGCAAGGCTTGGATTCATTTTCTAACCAATGTGGGCCAATCCCAACTCATATTCTCCACACACCTCCCTCAAGTGCAACTGCCTGACCACGTATTATTTGTCAGTTGCACTTGACGAATCAATGCCTTAAGGTCGGCCAGCCAACTAGACCAGGAATCCAAACCCTTGTTCTCAAAATTACACAAATTTATGTAATTGCAAAAACTAGAATTAGCGAAGTTTGATCCAATTCGAAAATCCAACCAGACATAAAACAAAGGGGCTTACTATTTACATGGTCAAATTTTCGCGTTTTACACTGTTGCAACCGCGCACTGCGAGTGCGCGGTTGCGTTTTTTTTTTTAAATCGATGGGTAATTAGGTATGTTTTTCCGACGTCTTTCTCTGTCCTCACTTCTATTCTATCCGTCTTTCTTCTTCGTACTTGCAATGGCTTCCACTTTCTCCTTTGATCCTTTGAAACTTTGAGATCTAAAGAAATTGCAGCGCTTTTCAGAATCACTCTTCAAATGTGAAGGTTCAATAATGTAAAACAAAGTAATATAGAAATACTCTAGAAGGGGGGTTGAATAGAGTATGCCGGTTTTTCGCAGATAGTCTCAAGGAATTTGAAGCTCGTGCAAAACCCTTTGAGATTAGACTTAGTCTTTTCTCTTAAAACCTGAATCACAAAGTTAAACAATCGAACCAAGTGCGGAAATAAGGTAAAGCAGTAAATAAAGGACTCGATGAGTTGTTTACGAGATTCGGCACGAACTTGGCCTACGTCACTGCCTAGGGTTCTTCCACAACCCTAGGATTCAACCGGCTTTTATTGATTCACAAGACTTAGGATCCTAGTAGCTCCCCGAGAAGCCTCTCTCCTATACAATTGCAATCTAGTCAACTCACGTTCCCTTGAAGTCCTAGACCAATCTAGAAGAGCCCCACCTCTCTATGCTATCTAGTACACAATCCTCTTACACTTAGTGAATCAATCGCCTAGTGTTCACTTCCCGAGTTACAAACTCTCGAGTATAACACTATAACTGAATATATCCTATAAGCTCACTGTGTAACTCTCAAATGCTTTGAAATGAAATAGCAGACTCTTAGGACAAGCAGAGAGCACACGAAGACAGGTTTCTCTTGAAGGCTTGGAGTGTATGAAAAGCCCGTGTTCAATGTATGTGTCTTCTGTCTTCTTCTTCCTTTTCTTTATATTGAGACGAATCGGTGCCTAAGGATCTTCTCCAACGGCTAGTCAAGATCATGGCTTGAGATGGATCTTCTATCTTTGGAAACTTCGAAGGCCATAATCTTTCCGATATGAATCTTCTCAAATTGTATCATAAGGAAGGAAACAATATTCGAAAATACTTCCTGAAAGGTTAGTTATATATAATAAAGTAATGGAAGCATATAATAACATAAAATAATATTTCGAACATAATATCATATATATAGAACAGGTTTTATGTTTCATCAACACTGTAAAATCTTCAAGACCTTTGACAGAAACAAAATGTCAAAGCCTTTGCAACATATTCCGATTTTCATCAAGGGAGTGGTGTTATCAATCTCCCCCTTGATGAAAGACAAAACCTGTGAATCCCTGCAACTTAGTCAAGCATATATAATGTAAGTGAAATCGGACTAATTATCTGCATGGGTTAGACAAATGTTGGATCAAATTTTTAAAGCATGAAAAGCCATCCAACCGAAAACCAAAAATAAAAAACCAAGGTCTTCCAAGACCTTCACAGCAAAAAGTTTTCAAGTCTAAACCACAGATCATCTCCCCCTTTTTGTCTTTCAATAAAGGGAGGAGGTAAAACAGTCACCAAAAGTTTTGAAATTGTTTCCAAAAACCAGCAATGTATCAGATTTAGGACAGGGATGGGGTAGGATAGGGTTAAGCTTCGTCGTCCGGAGCATCATCAGTGAGCCTCGTCCACGGACCTTGCAGCATCTTGGTTATCCCGCTCATCTCCGTCATGAACTCCTTGTGCAGCTCCTTGATATCCAGGCGAACTTCCTCCAGACCCAACTTCAGGTTGTCTATGCGCTCATCAACAGCTGAGACAGTGGGAAGAGCTTTTGAAGGAGAGGCAAGACTCAAGGTCCCTTGGGGTGACCGAGTGATGCCTATCTTTTCAAGGCTCTTGGAGTCGAACTTACTCCATATGACGCTGCTGTTCTTCATTTTTGAAATCAATTCTAGAAGCTTTGAAGATTTGGGTCAAAAGGGTGGCAAAGGGGAGGGGAGTTCCTTTCCTGGCTTTTCTTGTGTGAGCCATGGATCCTAAAATGGTGTTGGCCAGATCAAGATCAAGGCCATTGAGGATTCGGTAAAGGAGGACCATGACATTGTCGGTAAGGAGCAAGCCAGAGTTAAGACGGGGTAAGAGGCATCGAACAATGATGTTGAATATAATTTTTGCCTCTAGGGTAAGGGATGAGTGGGTGAGCTGCTTTGAGGTGCTGTTAGATGCTTCGGGTAGGAGGTATTTGGATCGGGCAAGGATAATACAGTTTTCTTTAGAGGTGTGTACTTCAGAGGGTGGACATGGGCTAGGTAGGCCAAGGAAATCTGCAAAGTCAGTGGAGTTGAAAGAGATTCTAACTCCCTTGACAACAGATTCCAAAGACCAACCATTGGCATTGTGTTTGGTTTTTAGGTTTATGTAGAACAGGCGAGTTAGCTGGGGATAATAGATGGTTTCAAGATTGAGAAGGGTCCAGGCTGGGGATTTTTTGAGAAGTGCAATGCAGGGTAACTTCAAAGCTTCAAAGAACTCGATATCCAAAAAATCAGAACAGCATATTCTACGAGTTCGAAACTCATCTACCCACTTTCCAACCGTTTCAGCATTTTCAAACCATGAAGAGGGTAAGGATTGGTTTACCTGGATGTAGGCGGGTGGATCAGCATTCTTCCTTCGAGCCTGTGTTGGAGCAGTCCTCTTGACAGGCGCCTCAAGACCTCTGAGGGTGCCCTTCCTGGTACGCTTGGGAGATGGAGGCTTGACAACAGCTGGGGCTTTCCGCTTGTTTGGAGACGGGGGAGGAGGAGAAGGAGAAGGAGAGGCAACGGGTTCTGGCTCCTCTTCCTCCTCATCCTCAGACCCCGAGTCCTCACCGGACCCTGCGTAGTCCCCATCAGCTTCCTCGTCCTCTCCAGATCCGTCTTGCTCCTCGTCCTCTTCCTCAGGCTCCTCTTCGGAAGGAACTTCAGCCTCGGCCTCGGCTTCCTTCCGGATTCTCTCAGCCTCCTCCTCGACAAGCTTCCTTGCTTGCTCGGCCTCTTCTTCGGCCTTCTTTTTCCTTAAAGCTTCCTCTTCGGCTTCCTTGGGTGCATCTCGTTCCAGAATGGCGTCGAGATCATCTTCTTCCTCTTCCTCGTCCACCTCCTCAGCGATAACCTTCTTTTTCCCTTTCTGCTTCGCACTGAGAGGCTTCTTAGCAGAGCGTTTTTTAGAGCCCTTGGTAACAGTAGTTGTGCTCTCAACGATAGTGCTCTGGACAACAGCAGGGACAATAGCTTGAGGTGTGGGTTCAGGAGTGGGGGAAGTGGCAGCGGCCTGGCATCCCTTGGGGGTGGCGCCAAGTCTTTTGGTTGTGGAAGCTTTCTTTGATTTGGGTGTCATGGAGGAAATCGGCTAGGGTTTTTAGAACAGGTTGAGAGGTTGAAGAAAGGGAATTTGGAAGGGTTTGGATAAGTATGAAATTGTGAGAGAGTCGGGTACAGATTTGGGTTTAAGTAGAGAGAGATGATGGAGTGATTTGACGGGTTTAGAGTTCCAAGGGAAGTAATCATACCATTGCTATTTTGAAAATTTCCAATTCAAAATTCAAATCCTTTTCTTAACCAAAAATAAGAGGGAAAATATCCGAAATTATTTTGTTCTAAAAATATCTCAACGGGTAAAAATATAACATAAATAAAAGATTTTGAAATCCGATAAAAATATACTTGATTAAATATCTAACAAGATATTAACCAAATATATGTGATCCGATATATGTAATCTACCATTTAGTTCACAAACCTTGACATAATTCTCAAAGGTCTTGACACTAAGTAGAGTTTATCTTTTGTAAAGGGAAAGCTCCCCCTACGAAAGTGCATCCTTGTTAAGCATCCCAATCTCTCGTCTAATGAAGGTGAACATGTCCTCTGCCAAAGGCTTAGTAAAAATGTCAGCCCATTGATAATCAGTTGAAATAAACGAAATGGACACATCACCTTTTTCAACATGGTCTCTAATGAAATGATGCCTTACATCAATATGTTTGGTCCTTGAATGCTGAACAGGATTTTTTGTAATGGAGATGACACTTGTATTGTCATATTTAATGGGAGTGCCTTTGAGGTTGATGCCAAGATCTCGCATTTGTTGAGCTATCCAAAGGATTTGGGAGCAACAGGCTCCAGAGGCTATGTATTCGGCTTCTGCAGTGGATAGAGCAACTGAGTTTTGTTTCTTTGAGTGCCAACTGATCAAGGATGCTTCTAGGAATTGGCAACATCTTGATGTGCTCTTCCTATCCACCTTATAGCCTGCAAAATCTGCATCAGAATACCCAATTAATGTGAAATCCTTTTGCTTTGGGTACCATAGTCCAAGCTCCTTAGTGCCATTTAGATATCGAAAGATCCTCTTCACAGCCACGAGGTGAGATTCTTTAGGATCAGCTTGAAACCTAGCACACATGCAAACACTAAACATGATGTCAGGTCTACTAGCTGTGAGATATAGTAAAGATCCAATCATTCCTCGATACTCCTTCTGATTGACACTTTTCCCAGTCTTGTCTTGATCTAAAGATAATGTTGAGCTCATGGGAGTTTTGGCTGCTTTAGATTGATCCATCTTGAAATTCTTCAAAAGATCCTTAGTGTACTTGCTTTGGTTGACAAAGATCCCTTTCTTGGATTGATGAACTTGTAATCCCAAAAAGAAGTTGAGTTCACCCATCAAGCTCATCTCAAATTCACTGCACATGATGTCAGAAAATTCCTTGCACAAAGATGTGTTAGTTAGGGTTGTGCATTGGTCTGAAACCTAACCGAACCGGGCCGAACCGAACCGAGCCGAAACCGAAAATCTCAAAATTTCAAACCGAAAGCCGAACTGAAAGCATTAGGTTCGGTTCGGTTATTTACCGATTCGGTTTGTGTTCGGTTCTGTTTTAACATAAATAAACCGAATTTCCATTAAAAGATTTTAAAGTATACAAAAATATATATATTATATTTGTATTTATGTGTATATATACACATATTTCAATATAAAATATACAAATAATATACTATATATATAGTACATATATATTATATGCAAATACAGTGCATATACACGGTATTAGTGTATATATTAATTACATGCAAATACAAATATATATCACATACAAATATTACAGAATGTGCAAATATAGTGTGTATATACACACTAATGATGTATATATACATTGTATATGTATATACATAGTAAGTATGTGTGTATTAGTGTATATATAATTTTTTATACACTGCATTTATTTAGTGTATAAAAAAATTCGGTTTAACACAAACCGAACCTAAACCGAACACAAACCGAACCGAAACCGAAAAATGAAAATTCTTGAACCGAAAGCCGAACCGAAAAACTTCGGTTGGGTTAGGTTCGGTTCGGTTTGTGTTGGTTCGGCCCAAAAATTCGGTTTGGGCCGAATTATGCACAACCCTAGTGTTAGTAGCACCAAATAATATATCATCAACATAAATTTGAATAACCAAAATGTCCTTTCCTTTGGTCTTGATAAAAAGAGTCTTGTCGATCAACCCCCTTTTAAAATAATTTTCTAAAAGATATTTTGACAAACGCTCATACCAAGCTCTTGGGGCTTGTTTCAAACCATAAAGCGCTTTGTCAAGTTTATAAACATGATTAGGAAATTCCAAACTTTCAAATCCTGGGGGTTGAGCCACATATACTTCTTCTTCTAAGAAACCATTAAGAAAAGCACACTTGACATCCACTTGATATAACTTTATGCTCATAAAAGATGCAAATGCTAATAAAATGCGAAAAGCTTCAAGCCTGGCTACGGGAGCAAAGGTCTCCTCGTAGTCAATACCTTCCTCTTGATTGTAGCCTTGAGCAACAAGCCTTGCCTTGTTTCTCACGATCTTACCATTCTCATCTAGCTTGTTTCGAAATACCCATCGTGTTCCAATGACTGATTGATGCTTTGGGCCTAGGCTTCAAGGTCCAGACTTTGTTCCTTTCAAATTCGTTAAGCTCACTTTGCATAGCAGTGATCCAATCTGGCTCTTGAAGGGCCTCATCTACCTTCTTTGGTTCAATAAGAGAAACAAACGCGTGAAAAACACAAAGATCTTTAAGTTTAGAACGACTTTGAACAATATAGGTAGGGTCAGAAATGATATCCTTTAATGAGTGTGATGAGGAGTATTTGAATTTTCTTTTGCTAGTCTCAGCTCCTTGATTCGTCACACCAGTAGGATTGATTTGTGATACATTTGACTCCGTGGTCCTGTTAGGTTCAGTTACAGCAGTTTCTGACGCTTCAACACTGTTGGATTGGACACCAAGGGCTTTGGACGAATCTTCAACACCTTGGGCCAATTCTTCAGTGTTGAGAATCTGTTCCTGCATGTTCCTCTTCTCTGTGTTCTTGGTAGCAGCAGCATCACCTTCCTCGTTCTCTGCATGGACGTTAAGATCTATATCTGCAACACTTTCACTCAAAGAACCGTCATTGCATTCATCAAATATAACATGTATACTTTCTTCAACTAACTGGGTCCTTTTATTGAAGATTCTATAAGCTTTGCTACTTGTGGAGTAGCCAAGAAATATACCTTCATCACTACGCACATCAAATTTCCCAAGGTTATCTTTTCCATTGTTATGAACAAAACAAGTACAGTCAAAGGGTTTAAAATAAGATATAAGTGGTTTGCGGCCTTTGAAAAGTTCATAAGGAGTTTTCTTTAAGATAGAACGAATAAGACAACGATTCAAAATATAGTTAGCTGTGTTAACAGCTTCAGTCCAATAGGTTTTAGGTAATGCATTTTCTAAAAGCATAGTCCTGGCCATATCCTCTAAGGTGCGGTTCTTTCGTTCCACAACCCCGTTTTGTTGAGGTGTCCTAGGAGCAGAAAAGTTATGGGAGATGCCATATTTAGCACAAAACAAATCAAAGTGAAGTTGATCAAACTCCCTACCATGATCACTTTGAATTGACACTATGGGCTCGTTTCTTAAAGTTTGCAACTCCTTACAAAGTTTTGAAAACTCAAATAAGGCCTCTGATTTTTCTTTTAAAAATGCAACCCAAGTATATCTAGAAAAATCATCAACAACGACAAGCATGTACTTTTTACCATTGGGAGATTTGACACGCATAGGACCACATAAATCCATATGTAAAAGTTCAAGGGGTCTAGAAGAACTTACAACCTTTTTGGGTTTGAAAGAGCTACGTGTTTGTTTACCTCGTGTGCATGCATTGCACATATCAATACCTTTGAAGTACATCTCAGGTAGCCCTCTTACAAGCCCTTTGGACACAAGCTTCTGTAGTGTATGTGGACTCACATGACCGAGTCTCCTGTGCCAGAGCTTTGGATCGTCCGTCAAAGCCTTTAGACAGGTTAAGCTTCCTTGTGCCACTAGACATCTTTAAGAAACGAGCACATAGACATTTGTTGTAACGATATGCAATCAATATAACTTCACATGTATCTTCTCTGCACACTAGACATCTTTTCTTGTTAAATCTGACATAGTTGCCACTATCACATAATTGAGAAACACTAAGTAAATTATACTTTAAACCGTTAACAAGATAGACATTTTTAATACTATGGTTGGAATCACTTCCAACGCTACCAATACCAACGATTTCACATTTTCCTTTGTCACCAAGAGTGATTGTTCCTGTGGATTGCTCCTTTAGATCATGAAAGAGAGAACTCTTCCCACTCATATGCCTCGAGCATCCACTATCAATAATCCATTTGGGCTCCTTCACCTTGGTGATCTCCTGCAAGACAAACATCAACCTTTGTGGCTAGACCAATAAGCAAATTTGGATCCATTATTGGGATAAACCATATTTGGTAAAATAGTGCCTTTTGGGACCCAGACTTGTGTTATCCGTTCTTTTCTCAAATGAACAGGAAATGTATTGCGAATGATATATGGATCCTTTCTTCTATAGGGGCAGGTCTCTTTTACATGTTCCTTTTGAGCACAGTGGTGACATATAGGAGAGGTTCTGCTTCCTTTTGCCTTCACAAAGGTGGTAATGTGCTGCTTCTTTAAGAACCTTGGATTGTAACCAATACCACTTTTGTTTAGAGAACTATGTTGCTCACCCAACATCCTATCAAGAGTGCCTTTGGATTTGGTAAAACTTATGAGGGCTGTCTGTTGGTCTTGAATCTTATTATTCAGGGAGATCTTCTCTTTCTCTAAGTCATGATGCTCATTTCTTAGAGAGAAGAGATCTTGCTTGAGTTCAGATTTCTCTGAGTCAAGCGTCTTGACTTTAATGTCAAGACCTAAATAAGAAGCTTCAAGACTTTTGACCCTCATAGACAGATCCTCAATAGTTCTTTCCTGGACCACAGTTCTCTTGATAAGAATGTTAGTATGGGCAATAAGTTTCTCTTCATTGGCAATCATATTAGAAAGGAAGTCCGATAATACCTCTTTTGGACTTGCCATAAGTTCTCTTACAGTTGCTTCAAGCTTCTCATCGTGGGATTCACCTTCTGAGGCCATAAGATAGATATTGGCCTTCTCATCATCGGAGTCAGAGTCAGAATCGCTCCAAGTTGCCACCATGACTTTGTTTTTCCATTTTTCACCCTTCTTGGACTGACTCTTTGTCTTTTGAGGGCAATCCTTCACAAGATGATCTGTTTCACCACATTCAAAACAAGACAAAGGTTTAGTCTTTTTATCATACTTGTTGTATTGAGGCTTACCTCGAAATTTAGAAGATTCTGATCCATTCTTGTTGTTGAATTGTTTCTTCATTTTGAGGATTCGAGCAAGGTCTCTTGTGATAAGAGCAAAAGGATCATCCTCATCGTCATCCTCATCTTCAGAATCAGATCCATCTTTGGGCTCATCCTTCTTAGACTTGAGCGCCAAGTTCTTAGTGCTTGCTGGAAGTTCTCCATCGTCTTCATTAAGGATCATCTCATGCGTGATCAGTTTTCCAAGTAGGTCATCAAGGGGCGGAGTAGTAAGGTCTTGGGCTTCCTCTATAGCTGTTACTTTAGGACCCCACTTTTCTTTTGGGAGACACCTCAGTATCTTCCTTACTTTCTCAACGTTTGTAAAGCTCTTGCCGAGATCGTTAAGGTTGTTGGTGATTTCTGTGAATCGTGTGAACATGGCCTTGATTGACTCATCAGACTTCATTTTGAAGAGCTCATACTTTCGAAGGAAGATGCTGATCTTGGTGTCTTTCACTTGGCTAGTTCCCTCATAGGTGACGACCAGCTTGTCCCAAATCTCTTTAGCTGACCTACAAGATGAAATACGGTTAAACTCATCAGTGCTAACACCACAATAAAGTTAATAGCCCTGTAGTTTTTGGAGACGAGTTCAAGATCCGCTTGGATGTATTCACACTCCTTCTTTGCGGCTTTGATTCCATTTGGTCCTTCTTTCTCTGGAATCTTCGGACCATTCTCTATAATGTTCCAAAGTTCCAGATCTTGATCTATAATGAACATCTTCATCAGAGATCTCCAGTGGACAAAGTTGTTTCCTACAAAGAGTGGTGGTCTGCTGGTAGACCTTCCCTGTGCAAATCCTCCGCTTGCTTCACCAGAGATGATCGAAAACTCACAAGATTGTTAGATCAAAAGCAGTGAGTAAAGCTCTGATACCAATTGAAGGTTAATATAAAACAAAGTAATATAGAAATACTCTAGAAGGGGGTTGAATAGAGTATGTCGGTTTTTCGCAGATAGTCTCAAGGCTTTTGAAGCTCGTGCAAAACCCTTTGAGATTAGACTTAGTCTTTTCTCTGAAAACCTGAATCACAAAGTTAAACAATCGAACCAAGTGCGGAAATAAGGTAAGGCAGTAAATAAAGGACTCGATGAGTTGTTTACGAGGTTCGGAACGAACTTGGCCTACGTCCCCGCTTAGGGTTCTTCCACAACCCTAGGATTCAACCGGCTTTTATTGATTCACAAGACTTAGGATCCTAGTAGCTCTCCGAGAAGCCTCTCTCTTATACAATTGCAATCTAGTCAGCTCACGTTCCCTTGGAGTCCTAGACCAATCTAGAAGAGCCCAACCTCTCTATGCTATCTAGTACAATCCTCTTACACTTAGTAAATCAATCGCCTAGTGTTCATTTCTCGAGTTACAAACTCTCGAGTATAACACTATAACTGAATATATCCTATAAGCTCACTGTGTAACTCTCAAATGCTTTGAAATGAAATAGCAGACTCTTAGGACAAGCAGAGAGCACACGAAGACAGATTTCTCTTGAAGGCTTGGAGTGTATGAAAAGCCCGTGTTCAATGTATGTGTCTTCTGTCTTCTTCTTCCTTTTCTTTATATTGAGACGAATCGGTGCCTAAGGATCTTCTCCAACGGCTAGTCAAGATCATGGCTTGAGCTGGATCTTCTATCTTTGGAAACTTCGAAGGCCATAATCTTTCCGATATGAATCTTCTCAAATTGTATCATAAGGAAGGAAACAATATTCGAAAATACTTCCTAAAAGGTTAGTTATATATAATAAAGTAATGGAAGCATATAATAACATAAAATAATATTTCGAACATAATATCATGTAGAACAGGTTTTGTGTTTCATCAACACTGTAAAATCTTCAAGACCTTTAATAGAAACAAACTGTCAAAGCCTTTGCAACATATTCCGATTTTCATCAAGGGAGTGGAGTTATCAAAATGGAAGCCCTTCTACTTCTATTGTCTATCCCGTCGCCGATTAAAGCTAGCGAAACCAAATCTGGGCACGAGGGTGCGCGGATCTGGTGTGGAATCTTATGGTTCTGAAAGATCCGACAATGGGTAAGCCAAATTGGGTGCTGGCGCCACCAGAGAAGCTCCGACGAGCCCTAGATCTGAGCAAACAAACCACCCAGGAGTAGATTTGTTATCGTGAAATTGAGGATACAGGCGGAACTAGCGAGAAGACCCAACTTGATTCATAAGCAATTGATGATACAGACGGAACTAGCGAGACGACGATGATGGTGGTAGACCAGAACTACTGAGAAGATGATGGATCCGACGGAATTGAGGATACAGGCGCCATCGATCGGTGGTGAATGAACAGAGAACGAGATAGGAGGTTTAGGGTTTATAGGTGGCGAATGAACATAGGTGAGCAAGTGTGGCTCGATCCCAGAAGGCCGGAGATGGTGGCTAGCAGAAGGAGGAGACGGGACTGCGAGCAGGAGAGAGACGGAGAACCACGTACTCGGCGTACGCGTTTGCGATACGCTTTCCGTGCCATTGGCGATAAGTAGATCGTGCAAATAGCAACTCTGTAAAAGAAAACATTCATGAACTGCTAAGATTTTATAATAATTCGACCTGATATCCAACTCTACTGCAAACCTCTATAAAGCTTTTTTTTTTTTACATTATTTATGGTATGAGAAAATTGTTCCAAAATCAACCTCTAAATGTGATTTGTGAGTGATAAGTGTAGCCAAGTGTTCGAGGCCGTAATCGAAACAGATGCTTCGGAGATTCGCTTTTACTCTCTATTGCCAACCTTCAATCCAAGTTTCGCCATCGTCGTCGACGATCTTGCTCTCCAAATTCAGAGAACAATGCACCAAAAAAAAAAAAGAAATATTAAAAAATAAATTAAATAGCAGATTTGAAAAATGAAAGATGAATGAATTGAAAGAGAGGGCGACGCCGACAACAATGATGCTATTGTGCCGGATCCTCCTTTAAAAATGCGGTTGATGAGTCGGATCATGGGCCTTGTAGGCCTGATATGGGCCGTTGCTACATTGGCCCAAGGATGTGTATTCGTACATCATAGAAATATAACCATTACCAAGAGTAATTTTTATAACAAGGTAAATTTGTTGCTTTTTCCTCAGTGTTTAATACAGATATTAAACGGGTTATTCATCTTCTTAACATTTTCACTTGATTTTATGGATAATTTAATTTGTTCAGTATTAAACGATTTGTCGTTTGAAATGTCATGTGTAGAGTTGGCAAGGCCCACCCAACCCTCCTCAAACCGATTGACTCAAATCCCCCAAAACGTCGTATATTACCCCAAACTAACACAACTCGACCCATTTTGACCCAATATCTGAAAATCCTCATAACCCACCAACCTAAATTCAAATGAATCAAACCCAAATCAATCTAAACCCAATAAGACTCAAACCCATCATAATTGAAATTCGAAATAACTAAAACTCGATTTTGCCGTTTAAAATTTTACTACTATGTATCTCATGTTGTAGTTATTTATGGTCACAGAGGGTTCAGTTATCGACCTATTCGAAGGGAGTGTCAAATTGGGTCGGGTTTGGTTGATTTTCAAGTGATGTACTATAGTATGTTTTCAAGGGTTCGAATAACTCGATTTTGGGAGGCTCGGGTTTGGACTTGCCTAGCTACTCTACACACTTTGTTCCCAAAGACAAAATGTTTAATATTTAATTAGAAGGATAGTCTATAAATTCGGGTAGAAACATTAGGACCTTGAATGAATTCTTTGATATGTTAGGAACTTATGTCATATGTCATACCATGTTGAACATTAAATTTAAAGTAATAAAAACCATGGATAGGAGTCCATTCTAGAGGATGTTTACTAATGACAACTTGCAGCTCTAGGACAATGATTATTTATGTAAGTTTAGTAATTCTATCATCAATATATATTCATAAGTTGATAGCTATCAAGATCCGATGATTCCCGACGACAAGACAATTCACGGTGAAAGCTCGCATTGCTCAAAGATCAACCGTGAACTCAAGCTTTTAGTATGCAACTTCATTCCACCTTGACATCGTCTAGCCTGACTCGGTATCGAGTGAATGTCACTCGATATCGACTGGGTCTTGTCTTGCCGGATTTTGTCTTCGGATATTTTTATTATATTTTTATTTATTTTCATTTATTAGTTGTTGAATAAAAAGTAGGGAAATTGATATTTCCTTACTTATGGCTATTTTTGGATATTTAGGTAGATGAGATATTTTTAATATTTATCTATGTTTATTTTAATTTATTAGATAAATGAGAGAACTAGGGTTTCCTTTGCAAGGAACCACTCTCATCTACTATCAAACCTTATTTAAGCTGTATTTGTCATCTTTTATTCTCACGTTGAATTGAATAGAAGAGCGCTTAGCTAAGCGTTCTCTTCTTTATTCAACCCTAATTACGCCTATCTTCCTTACGCTCTACTTCACTCTTTCTTCCACACCCGTTCATACTCTTCGAAACAAATTAATCCGAATGGCACTTTGTGGGTCTAGCCACCGTTGTTGACCGACTAGTGTCATAGGCGTTGATCATCTTTGCCGATCAAAAAAATTACCTAATTTGGGAATTCACTTGCATGAAGTCTACATAGCCGCCATTGTTGACCATGGATTAACATATAGTTAATTAAGTGGCCATTCCAACAAAACGAGAGGGCTGATTCAAGAGGGTAATCGAGATTCCATCAATACCGCGCACAAACGAGTCAAGACCCATCTTAAGACGTAGCAAGATCCGATCATTCGAGTAGTTGGAGATTACAACGCATCATAACTTTTCTCATGAAGATACATCGAATCAGTATATTTGATAGAGATAACATGTCCATTTTGATGTCAAATCTTGTAAGGGTCCTTTCAATAACATAAAAATTGAGTGTACCAAGAGTTATTTTGAGTTTTTATTTAAAAATATTGAATTCAATTTTATTTTCCTATTTTTTTAAAGTATTATATTATATTTTTCTAATTAATCTATACTTTCAGATCATAAGTTAAACTTTTCCACTTTGTAAAAATTCCAATAAATTCATTGATTTAGCCTATTTTATTTTAAAATTCACCCATTTTAATTAAGGATTTTCTTTTCTAATGGAGTATGATTAAACTATACCAAAAACATATGGCAAAGGATACAAATTAGACAAACCAAAGCATATTTAAACAAGCTAGTCATTTTAATTCTCAAACTTGTCAACTAAAAAGAAAATTCAAAAAAATTGTTTCCATGAATATAGTTTTACGGTTTTTCTATCCTATACCCTTGACATAAAATAAGAGGACTAATTGAAAAATATTTTTCAAATATTAATTAGTTTAGCTTTATTTTGATTAGATTCACACTATAAAAAATAAAGAATTTTGCCACCCTACCTAGCTTCGGCAGGGACTTGCCGTGACAATTGGTACCCTTTTGCCACGCCTGGTAGCTTCGGCAATAGCTATTTGAACGATTTTGCCACATCTAGTAGCAACGGCAGAGTTTGCCGTGGCTAACAGGTCAATTTTACCACTGTTGATAGCAACGGCAAGGTTTCCCGTAGCCATTTATTTGGTTTTTATGATGTCCTAGCCACAGCCTTTGGAGTTCCGAAGCTAACTTGTACGGAGTATTTATTTAAGATGATGATTTTTATAATTTAATATAGATATATTATAATTGGGGGTAATAGTAACCTAGAATCCAAGATCCATCTCTATTTTCAGATCTCCCTTCTCTCTCCCGTTCACGCACATCGCAAACTCAAATCTGAAAGCTTGAAGCTCCCCTGTCGTCTCCCCCTTCACCCCACTCGTTCTCCCTCAACTATTCGCTCTCTCTCTCTTTCTGCCATTGATGAACCCAAAATCAAGCTCCCATCCCTTCCATCTTCTACCCTCGACATCTCTCTCTGTCTCTCTCATCCGACATCTCTCCCTCAGCGACCGTCGCTTGTGCGTCGGTGCCCCACGCCGCCGTGACTCCACCTGTGAGTTGGTCGTCCCCATATCGACATCTCTCTCTCAACATATTGACATCTCTCTCGCCTCTCTCGAGCACCTCTCATAGAAGCGGAACTCGGGCAAGTTCTTCAGATCTCCGACATCTCCATCGCTAGGTAAACTCTTCAAACCCCTTTTATTTCGTTCAGAAGATCCGAGTACGGTTTGGTTAGGGTTTGATTTGGGGGAAAAGTTGTTGTTTGGTTATGATTTGGGTTGGTTAGGGTTTGATTTGGGGGAAAGTTAGTTGTTTAGTTAGGGTTAGATTTGGCAGATTCCAATAGCTTTTTAGATGGGGTTTCGTTTGATTGGGCGTGCTCTTGCTTTTATTAGTTTTCATTATTTTTTTTATCGTGTTCTATCTTTTTAAGTTCCAAATTCCATGTCAATATAAATTGCAATTGCAATTTTGATGACAAAGTAACATCTTTCTTTAATAGTTATGAGACGGAAGTGAATTCTAAAGCAACAAGCAGGGTGCATGTGAATTCTGAAGCAACTCTATATGTTGTATTCTGAAGAGAGTAACAGAAAATATTAGTAGAACATTTACCTGAAAACATTCTTGAGCAACTCCATATACAGTCTCTGTAGTCTCCTAGATGAAAACATGCCTAATTCTTTATAATATGTTCTTATAAAAGTGTTGTCATGAAATTAAGTTGTGCCATGGTCTTTTGGCTTATACATTACTGTAATCGTCTAATGTTTCCATGACCATTACCAAGGTATCATCAGTGCGGTGACATGGCAAAGAGAAACACCTTTAGGTGACCTTTGATTAATTAGTATCTATCTCATTGTATGTTGAACTCATGTTTATCTCTACTGCATTTTTTCTCAGGACATTCTGGAACTCATGTTTCTCTTTGCCTTTTTTCTTAGGACAATGATAAAAAAATACAAGGATGAGACTGCTCAAGATACGACTGATAAGAAGGCCGATTTAGACTCTGATGACGAAGAACAGGATAACCAATAGAAAGAAAAAGGAATTTCAAACAAAAAGAAGGTCAAATAAATAGAGCTCTTTATATATTTATAAATGTTCAACCAGTCATTTTAAATTTTGGTGAACTGATCGATGCATCCTTTTGTTGTGGCAGCTCCAACGACAAATGAATATTGGTGAGCTAAAGCAAAAGAATGTCCAAGCATGCACTGTGTGGATGGTGTTCTTTGGCAATGTAAGTGCAGTGATGCTTCCGACATGCATTATATTTATTTTTTGATTACTTATTAACTTACTAGGGAAGCATCTTTGTATCTCTTACTCTAAATTCGATAACTAAGTTCGATGAAAACAAAGATTCCAGTAACTTGTTTAATGCTATGAGTGTTACTAATCATCTTGGCATGACTCACCTTCTAGTTCAGAGATGTAATTGGTTCCAGCTTGAGTATGAATTTATAAGGATGCTTATAATTTTAATTAATGGTTTCATGCCACAATGACTATCCATAAATGCACTCACGCCAATGTTTCAGGTCCAGTCATGCTTGGCCATGCTATTTGTGCAGATATGTTCACAACAATTCTGACCTATTTCACAATTTTATATCTAGGTACAAATAAAATTTCTTGTTGAGGAGATGCAGTCAATCAGTAAGGGGCTGGACAAAGTTCTCCAAGAACTTTCTTCTTCAGAAAATGATGGGTATGGGGGGTTCTGCTTCAAGCAGATTTCAAGTGGATGAGGTTAGGTGCTCAAATTAATGTTACTTAAATTATTGTACTCTTGAGCTGCTGAGTATGAGAGGTTCTTCTTCAAGCAGATTTCTTGTTTGTTAAACATGTATTCTGCTAGGGGTACTAGACTTTCCACTTTGCTTTCTTCATATTAATATTCTTCAAGCAGATTTCTTGTTTTTATGATTGATGTCAGATAAAGCAAATGGGGTATTCAATTTCCATATGCATCTTCATCTTTTTCTTATATGAGATGAGATTCAGTGTACTATTATGAATACCCAAGCTAAATATGGTTTAATTAATGGGTTGAAGATTTGAGTTGAAGTTGAATTTTAAAAATGGATTTTATTTTGAAATTAATTAGATAAAAAATACTTTATCTTGGTGTTTGTTTCATGATCATTTTATTTATTTCTCTTCACAATAGTTTTATACTTCATTTTTTCCCTTAATTTTAATATCCACTCTATAAAACACTTTTAGGTCTATCTATTGACATGAAAATGATATCTAGTTGTGGCTTGGAACTCAAGAGCTTTTCTCTGAAATTAGAGAGCTGAAATGCTATGCTGTTTAATTCAAAAAAGGTGCATCCTAATTAAAAGTATTTGATACTGAGCTCACCTCTGCAAAGCACCTTCTTGGACTGAATAGTTGTACAATACGGTCTTTGCTTTATGCCTTCAATGTTATTCAAGTACTTGTATCACTTGTATCTAAGAAATTTTAGACTGATCAGTTGTTTCATGATGTAGGTAATGTCAAAGTTGCTTTATTTCTATGGCATGTGTGGTTTGCTCAAGGAGTGCTTGCTGAAGAGGTAATGCTGATTTCAATTATTAAGGGCTTCCTTCTTTTTAGAGGTTTGCTAAAGAATGCAATTTGAGCTATGTTGTTCAGTTCGTGTATGTGATTCTCTCTTGTATGTACATACAGCTAATCAGATCCGGTTCTAGAGCACCGAAGGTCGCCTTGAACCCTTAGCTGTGAGCATCAAAACCTTTGTAAGCTTATGGGTATTGGGGTATATACTCTTAACCCTTGCTCAAATGAATTGCAGATTTGAATGGGATATTTTTACAAGTGTTTTTTTATATTAATTATTAGTCGAATTGGACTCTGAATGTATGAACAATTTGGGGGTTTAAAGTTTTTTTTATTTCCAAGGCCCGACATAGGAGTTCTTACAGTCTTAGAGCTAATAGATACATATTTTTTTTTCCTCTCTACATTATTAGGGAAATTATCTGAATTTCTGGATAGTTTTGGTGTGTCCATGTAGCTTGATACAAAGACACAGTATGTATTTGAAATTATTATATCATCGTTTTTTTCACTGGTGACTGGACTGATTTGCATCTTCAAACTTGTTCTTTGGGTTTGTATCCAAGAAAAGTAGGTTGGTCAGCAAGTTAAACCACACTATCCAAGTATAGCTCACATTACATTGTTTAATTGTAGGTTTTCTAGTTGCTAGTGCTGTAGCTAGCATAAGGTAAATAAATTAATTCTATTACATACATATGATGTTATTTTCTTCATGACATCATGAGAGGGGGCAGGGTTTACATATTGAGTCTTAATCTTTTCCAAAAATGTGGTGATATGAATTATAAATCTTAAATAAGCATCCTTCGTACATTGATTGAAATTTAGTTTGGGATATTCCAAATCACATCAGCTAGGATTTTTTTTTTTCCTATTTAGCTGAAATTGTGAACCACTCTAATCTCTTAATGGAAAGAATCTGAAATGCTATTAATAACATAGTTCTTCATGCTTTGTTGTTTTGACAAAGGATGTGCTACCAATTCTAACTACTTTTTAACTTGTGGAGTTGCAAACTAAAACCATTTTTATAGGAATCTTGCCTTGAATATGATATTCTAGGTGGACTTGCTTGATCGTGTTTTTTAACACTTATTTGTAGTCTTTTGACTTTTTTCTTTTTCCGTCTTTAGCTTTCACTTAAGGAAATATTGCACAACCAGTTGGTGCTTTAGCTTTCCTTATCATAAATAATGAGATAGGTAATTTACATGACAGCTCATTATGATTTTTGAATCTGGAATCATGAATCCCTAGCAGTTGTGGTGACAAACTTTCATTTTTTATTTGGGTTATTGGCTTGCTGCATAAGTCTCTGCATTAGTCTTGTATTCTTCTTTAAGTCTTGTTTATAAAGATTATGTTTCCTATTTTAAACTAGTCCAAATGTCCATATGGACCATACCTGTAAATCTGAGTATGCTTTAAATTCTCATGTCACCTTTGTGTGGATGATTCTTGTCTATGCTTGTTTTACTTGTCTAAGATCAACTTTGATTGATCTTGCCTGGGTGTATACATAAACCATGGTTTTTTTTATACACGCGTAGTTCTAAGCTTAACTTAATTTCTTTGTTTAAGTTAAAAAAATCTGATGGTTTACGTATGCATATGAATCCTGCCTGGGTGTGAACATAAACCATGGTTTTTCTACATTGTTGTTCTATATTCTCTATCAGAACCCTCTTTTGAGTACTTGCACCCGATATATTCTTATCTTATATGGTGTCAAGGTAGTAATGCAACCCTCAAGTTCTTCTCAATCAGACAAGTCATCGTGAAAACGAATACTCGAGGTTCTTGGTAAGGCCTCTGTCCTTGTAGAATCAACTCATATATATATATATATATATATATATATATATATATATATATATATATATATATATATATATATATATATATATATATATATGTTATATTTAACAGGCAAAAGAATTGATTTTACAAGTTACTCTTCTACTGCTTTAAGTTGCCATAGGTGATTTTACAAGTTACTCTTCTAATACTCGAGGTTCTGGTTGCAGGCCTTGGAAGGATTGATATTCACAGTTGCCATAAGCTGGTGCTGGACTCGGGTACTCACCGGAGTTGATTTCAACATTTGTTGAGGCAGCAACTGCTGTCTTTTAGTTCAGTAAGTTTGGAGTTAGAATTACTATTGTCTTTTGGACATTTTATTTTTGGTTAAAATGTAGTTTTGGACATTTTATTGTATATGTATATTTTGTCATTATGTATTTTTATTCTATATAAATTATGTAGTTTTTTGTCATTTTATTATAAATGTAAATTTTGTATAATTAATGAAAATTTATTATATAGGTAAATTGTGTGTATTATTTTTTTTAAAAAAAGTATTGGACTTTTTAGCCCGGGTCTAAAGAATCCGGGCTAAAAAGCAGGTTTTTTTTTATTTTCCACCCCGACCTTAGCTACGGCAACCTACCGTCGCAAATGTGTCGTGTCTTTCATATGGGGTCGCTTAGCCGTAGCTATGCCGTGGCTAGGTTGGTCGCCACGGCAAGCATTCGTAGCTATTAACATTTTGCCACCGCAGACTTGGCCACCCCTAGTTTCCCGTGGCTATGTCCGTGGCTAAATAGGTTTTGCCACCCCAGATCAGCTTTTCGCCACGGTAAATTGCCGATGCTAAATTGTTTTTTTTTGTAGTGTCATAGGGCCGATTATTGTTTTAGTAGGAAATCTTTTCCAATTTAGGATCTTATCATATGCTCTGATTTTAGGATTTTATTAGGGTATAGGATAAAAAGATCGATAATTTTATCCTTAAAAAAAATCAAAACCAAAAACTTGGAACTAAACCAAATAAGCATATGGGTTCGATCCCTCCTCCGCCCCAGTCGGGATGGCCCAGTGGTGTGGAGTAAGGGGGTGATAACGGTTCCATGTTCGATAGTGGTGGATCTAGTGTTTCAAAGTTTGGTGGGAGAAAAATTATTTATGGTAAAGATACCAAATTTTGCTAAAATACAATTAATATAGTATTTCATCGCCAAATTAGAAGCGTTACTTGACATTAATAATAATAAATAATTTTATTCTAGCAACTTTGTATATATTAAGACTCAAGAGGTATACTTAATTGTTGAAGATATTAAAAAAAATTCCGACGTGAGGAATGTTATAGGAGAAAATTTTGATCTTTTAGGTATTGTCACTGTTATAAATTAAATGTGATTTTGTAAGTGTTAACTGTTGAAGCAGTGTAGGATTTTTATTTATTTGGAATCGCTAAAGCAAATATAATTAAAGATGTCTTAGATCCCAATGCATTATGACTATAATGCAATTATAATTATAAAATTATTTAAATAATGGTTAGTTATACATTTTATAATGTGTTTGAAATAAAGTAAAATTTGAATAAAATACCTTATAAATGGTGTCAATAAATTACATTAACTTTATAATTTAATTATTAATTTTACACGAGGATGTTTTGCATGGATATACCAAATATTGGCCCACTTTGCAAAAATGACCAAGACTCAAAAATTGGCAAAGGAATGACATAATGTCATTTTTGCAATTAAATTGGGCACCTTCGCAACCGGTGGAAGGTAAAGGCTATAGGGGGAAAGAGAGAGGGGGGAGAGAGAGGGTGGAGAGAAAGAGACTCATTTAATTGTTTTAAACTAAATTTTAGCCATTTTTATTTGTTAAAATTAAAAAATAAATTTATTTTTGAACTTAATTTAATTTTATCTATCTATAGACACCCACTTTGTATATGTTTATGGAAAAAATATTTCGAAGTAAAGTTTGGTCTATATCGCATCTCGATCTCAATTTGGAATATGGCATGGATAACCATTTGGATGGCAAATACAACAATTCAGCTGGCAAAGAAATTCACACAATTTGCAAGATAAACCAGAAAACCTGGGCAGAACCGACAATCGTTACTCCGGAGATGAAAGGTAAAGCTCCCGACGTGGAGCAAGATAATGGAGACAAGCAGGTACCCGTCTTGGGGAGAGTTCCTTCGCCGAAAGCGTCGGAGGACATAAGCAAGCGTGGCGTGGCAAGGTGAAGAAATTGATGTCTAGTTGGGTAACTCTTCTTTTGCGTAGTCGAATGTAGTATTTTGTTAGTTTGCTTGTAACTCAATGACACTTTGGGGTTTTGGTGGTTTTGAATGTACATAACTGGCCGTTTAGTTTGTCGACGATGCAAAAGACAAATGTATGCGATTTTTTGTTTACTAGCCAGTATGTGATTTTCCCTAGCCAATAAAATCAAAGTCTATACCAATAAGATAATAACCCTTGACATATCTTATTTATCTCATAAACTTTTCATCCTAAGTATATCGACCATTAAACTCAAACGAAATGCGTCATAACGTAGAATTCACAATAACCATCCATAACACATATAAACAAGTGACCACAAGACCACAACATACCTTATCAGTAATCAAACACAAGTCATCCAAAATGTGGAAACGATTAAACAATTAAAACCTAAGCAAGTGTGAAATGGTAAGGTCATCATATGCCGGTCGTCGTACGGACGCCTTTTCTTTTCAGTCGGCGAAGGATGGTTTTTGTTATTTTGCATGAACTAAAGGTAAAGTATGTGGTTGTCTATTTTGTTTGCCTAAGATGCAAAACCCGAATATTTGCGATGGAAATTACTAGCCAGTAAATAATATTATCTAGCCAGTGACAACGATGTCTTAGCCAATGTAGAAGTAACCCCTACCGGATCTCGTCTTAGCCAATATAAGACTAATCCCTGTCAGATCTTGTCAATCTCAGAATCTTTCCAATAACAGGATAGACAATATTAAACACAAACTATAGAAGTTAGAACACCATTCAGAACAACCAACCATAAAACCATCCGTACATAAATCCGAATTGCATCTTCCCCCATCACTTTGATAAAACTTCTCTAACGAACTCTCCTTCACTGCCCCTTCATTTGCACTACTCAGATCAGAGCTCATCGACTCTGCAGATATCGCGTTTAACTTGCAAAGATCTAGTGCAACTTCAGCTTCCATTTCATCTGGTGAGGATACAACTCTTCGGGAGCCCTGCTTGAGCTTCATGAGTCCCGTTTCTGCAAAAATGCGTTCATAAACTTGTGTTAGTTCACGTCAAATTAGGCTGGTTTTCCAATTAATCTACACTGATTCATTTGAATCCTCCTGTTGTTCAGACTATTCAAGCGGTTGACTTCAATTTCTTATTGAATTCATCAATAAACTCTCACGTGTCATAGCTGAACAGAGTAAAACCCTAGTTTCAATCCTAATTCCGCAACTAACAGTTGAAATATGCTAAATTGGATCCAATTTACACTCCCTCCGCAATTTAATCACAACACCCCAATTTACAAATCCCTAAAATGATACATGATAAATCTGATGTGAGGCAAATTCAGATCTTCCCAAACAGCCACCAGAATCAGAACACCACATCGACCGAACAAGAACAAGTAGAAGAAGCGCAAGCGAGTCAGAAATTCAGGATGAGATTGAAGATAGAAAAGCATAAACAGATTGAAAAGACGAAGACACACCATAAATGGGTTCTAGGCTCAGAGGGTGCGCGGTGCGCCGGAGGGAGAGGGTTCGAACGCCGGTGGTTGGGTGGCCGGAGGTGGCTCGTGGAGGGTGGGGAACGAACGGAGAGAAGAAGGAGATGGGGCGGTGAGGGCTTGGTTCAACGGGAATGGTGACCTGTGAAAAGAGGTCATGAGAACCGGTTATTTTTGCCAATTTTTAGGCTTAATTGTTACTTTTGCAAATTTTAGAGGGGAATGTCATTTTTGCAAAGGGCCAAAACATTTGGTATATTTGATGCTATTTTCTCTTTACACAATGGTGAGTGTTTAATTGACACAATATACAAACTATTTTATTTTAAAATTTACATTATTTTAAATACATTGTAAAATATATAGTCAAATACTATTTAGATATTTATAATTATAATTGCATTATATACATAGTGTATTTGAATCCAAACACACCCTAAACCAAAAAATTTAAAAACTACTCCAAGGTGAATTATGTGTACGTTCAAAAGTAAAATTAAGATTATTTGGGCTTTAAGTTATAATTGGGCCTTATACAATAAGATTAATCAGATCTTTTTTTTCACCGAGCAATATATTTTTTTTGAGCTCACCAAGAGATCCGCCTCTGTTGTTCGATCCATGCCTCCGTCTAGAGCTAGCAAAATCTGACCCGACCCGAAAACCCGACCTGACCTGACTCACCCGAACGCGAATCCGACCGAAATCCGAAAATCTGAAGTCATCCGTAACCCGAACCCGAGTCCGAACCTGACCCGACCCAAACCCGACCCGACTTTGAACCCGACCCGACTCTCAACCCGACTCGACTCCAGACCCGACCCAACTTGAAGTGGTTATTTAACATCAACATTTTAATGCTTGAATGTTAAATGTTTTTTTTATTTTAACACAAGTTAATGATTATACTTTTGACATATAAAACACCAATTATTTTTGTTAATTGTTATCATAAAAATAAGAAAAAAAAAGAATAAGAACTCAAATAAAATCAATAGATAAGCGGATAAGCGGATAAGTCAAGTAAGTCAACCGATGAGTCAATGACAATGAATGTATTCAACCGAGTCAAAATCATTTATTTTAAGTAAGTTACATATTTAAGTATTCAACCGAGTCAAAATAAACCTAATTATCCAAACGGGTAGAATATGATTCGATCGAAAAATCAAACAAACTATACCCACTTTGATTTGAAACTCAAATGAGACTGACCCGCCTCTTGACCTGAAACCCGAACGAGCCCGACTCGCTTTGACCCGAACCCGAATGGGCATGACCCGATTTAACTCGAAACCCGACCAATCTACAATTCATTGTGACCGAACCCGACCCGACCAGTACCCGACCATAAATTTTACCCGAACTGACCCGACCCGTCAGTGACCCGAACCTGACCCGAACTGACCCGACCCGTCAGCAGTGGCGGATCCAGGATTTTTGTCAACGAGGGGATGAAAATTACAAAGAACGATAATAAAATTCATCTTGCGAGTATAATGCTACAAAATACAAATATGTTCAATACTAAAATCAAGTCTAATATTAGACATATGTTCAATAATGCAAATAGGTCCAATACTACAAACAATACACAGCAACTTGTTGCATTTTTCCTTCCAATTATCAACATTCCTTATTAATTTGTAGCAGCAGAACAAGTTCTATCAATTTCACTAACTTGTGGGAGTCAGTCCACTTGAAGGAAGGACAATATTGCACACCCAATAAGATCAAATACAGCAGCAAACCATCCCTTCAATTCATCTCTCCTCTAGGATAGAGCACCTCAAAAGACATAATATTAAGATTTAAGACCCAAACCTAACAAGGCAATTCCATGTGCTCACTTAGTCACTCCTCCATAATGAAAGACTAAATTCAGTTGCTCATTAAACAAGTTGCTTCCTCTATCTCTTTCAAAGGGTAGTGAAACTTGGGTGGTAAGAGACTTACAATTCGGAATTTATTAATCCTCAAAACCATACATTCTAATTACAATTTCTCAAAATTTATTATCAAATCAAAAACAACAAATTCCAAATCCCAAACAAAAAATTCACAAATTTATGTCTTACCACAGCCACAAACCATAATTTCAAATCACAAACTACAAAGTCAAAATTTGATTTCTCACAAATCACAAACCCTAATCGAAATTCCCTAAATTGATTCTCAAATCCACAAATTCTAATCTAAATTGATTCTCACTCAATTAATTCAACTTACCAACAATCAAATTAAAAGGAAGGGTAAGAAAACTAACTAACCTTGAAGGTCTAGATCGAAGGAGAACAATGAAGATATATTGATGGCCGGTTGTGCAGGCTGTGCAGGAGACGGGAGTGCGCTACCAGTGCGGGGCTTCCCAGACAGCGGAGGAGCCGGCCGAAGGTGGAGTTGGAAGGAGGCAGTGGCTACCGGTTCGACGACTAGCGTTGCTTTTGCTCTGTAGCCTCTGGGTGTGCGTTAGTGCGAAACTGATATCTCTGTTCGGGAGGACTTCGGGTCTGTTAAAAAAAGGGAAGGTATTTTGAAGTTAAAAATAAAATGAATAAAACAAATGCAAAAGGTGCGTGTACTGAGAATCGAAACTGGGATAGAAGTCTCTTGGATTAAATTACTCACGTGCCTTCACCACTAGGCCAAGTCATCATTGTGTTCTTTCTCTTCTTTAATTATGTATATTACACAATAACAGGATGGTTGGGGGGGGGGGGGTGAGGGGGGGCTTCAGCCACCGCAAGGCCCCCCTAGATCCGCCTTTGCCTGTCAGTGACCCGACTCGAGTAAGCTTGACCCGAACCCGATCCGAACGACCAAACTGCCAGCTCTACCTCCGCCCATTTTCTTGGGTGAAAATCTAAGGTTTGCATTGCTCCCTACCAATACGTCGAGCTGGTCGGCGCAATCCGGTTTACCTGGTACGTGCAGGGTTCTGGCTAGTTAGATCACATACTCGGGATTTACCACCGAAGATGGGTTCTGCATCATAAAAAAAAAATATGAGTGTCTTATCTAAGATATTGGGATCAATTGAAAATATTCTTTCAACGTAGTCAGAAAAAGGGTACGTATACCCGACTTTTTTTTTTTGAAGGGGGATACACTAGACTTGATGTTTGAATGTCGTCGTTGTCTTAACCATCCGGTTAGGTATATATCCATGGGCCGCCTAATCAGAATTTGAGTGTAACTGTTGCTATCACGTACGTATGATAACTACGTAGTAACCATGCCATTCAAGATTCTGAAAATGTTGTACGCAGAGATCGATCATATTAAAATGGGAAATTTAATTAAGTTGTAATTCTTTTTTATTAATTAATTGAAGAAACGTACGCTTCCGACTTCCACTAGCTAGCTAGTACGTTGTCATTATGAAACAATACGTTACTTATTTCGTCAAGCAAAACAACTTAATTAAATTAATTAGTCATGCTGGCTTTATCTTAATTTTGAATCCTCTTTTCATTGACAACTACAAAAGTGACATGCACAACGTACATCATATCCGATCCATTCAATTTATTTAATTAGTGTGAAATATATCTCTCGAACATGCAATACAGGACGCCATCTCGATCATAATTTAAAGTCCATAGGTTCAAAATTAACATCTCTGTTTCTCAATATAATATTAATTGTACGTTGTTAAATCTAAGTTTGTGTGATTGTTCGCTGGTTTTCCAGCCTTTCTCTTGGTCTTTAATTTGGTGCCTTATCTTTTGGAGTTGAAATGTTCCTCCAAAGATTCTTCGTATTTATCCGCACGTTTAGGGACAAACAAGGGCAACTACCAAAATAAAAGCAAGGGTAAAATAGCCTCAAAAATAAAAGTGAGGGTACTTTTTGAGCCTATATATGCTCGAGGGACCTTAACAATGAATTTCATAGGGGTAAACTCGAGGATGCAAAATTAATTATTTCGAGGGTAGAGACAAGAAGGTGTAGAAATTTGATACTAAATGGTTATCAAAATTGTAACAATGTGGGCAACCTAGCCATGCAGTGGAAGTAGGGGTGGACATTTACAATTAATTGTTATTTTAATTAATTACTTAGCAATTAATTGTTATTTTACTTCAGATAACTTAACAGCCGTATTTTTTTTTTTGATGTAAACATAATGCTATTTATTCATAAACCATAAGGTCACCGAAAACAATGTCGAATAAAGTCGGGCTTAGTTCATCTTCTGAATAAGCAAAAAAACAGGAAATTGGTTTAGATCTTGCAAGATTATGAGCAGCTTGATTGCCTTCCCGCCTCACGAAACTCCAGCGACATACTTGGAAGTCTGCAGCTGCCATTTTCAGCCTGTGCATGAGCCTCCCTATCACCCCTCTGAAGCTTGCGAATTGTTGTACCTGCTTGATGGCCTGTAGGCAATCAGACTCGACGACAATAGCTTGCAACCCTCGCTCCTTGGCCAGCTGCATATCCCATAACATTGCTTCTAGCTCGGCCACAAGAGCGTCAGTGCCCGCCTGAATTTTCCTTGCTGCTGCCCAGATGACCTCCCCGTAGGCTCCCCTTGCAATAGTGTCGATCCCACAATCACCACTCGATGATGCCGCCGCATCACAGTTAATTTTCGTGAAGCCCTCATTCGGCAAGTACCATCTAGCATACTCTCTTCCCTCAATCTGGATATTCTCCCCATGCCGTTCTCCCATCGTAGCTCTCTCATGTTTCCCAGCGTTTTCCAAAGCTCCTTGGAGAATGACACCTGCCTCAGTGATCTCGCCTTCAAACACTCGTCGGTTGCGGGCATGCCATATCCCACTAATAATGTAAGCCCATAGGGTCAAACTGGTAGCACCCCCTGATGCAGATAGTCTTTCCATCCACATTATAACATCCCTTGACCTCTTGCCGCTCCTCCGAATATTCGACATACCATCCCACACTTGCTTTGCGAATTTCCACTCTAATAGCACGTGCATTGTGGTCTCTTCCATCCCACATATGCTGCAGCGAGGGTCAATCTCCATTCCTCGCCGTCGTAAGTTGCTATTACACGGGAGAATGTCACGGCAAGCTCTCCAAACGAAGCTTTGAACCCTGGGAACTACCTTCATCTTCCACATAATTTTCCACATCCTCCTCTCCCCTTCAATAGAAGAGCATTGTCCCCTACTCCCTTCCATCTCCTTCCTTTCCATGATGTTATGATAGGCAGACTTGACCGTGAAGTTACCATCTTTGGTGAAGAACCATACCAACGAGTCCTCTGCCTCCGAGTCTACCAAATGGAGGTTCATAATTAAGTCCGCATCACATGGGAGGAAGGAAGCTCTAACGAGTTCTTCATCCCAGCAGCCCCTTTCCCAATCAATGAAGTCGATCACCCTAGCAGTCATGTCATACCCAGCCGGATTAGCTATCGGTCGAAAAGACAACGGTCGAGGCAACCAACGATCTTCCCAAGCCCACAACGACGCACCATTACCGACCGACCACATCAATCCCGTCTCAAGTACCTCCCTAGCCTTAATGAGGCTCCTCCACGCATAGCTTGGATTGTATCCAACCTTAGCTTGGAGAAAAGACGTTCGGGGGAAATATCTCGCCTTCAAAAGTCTCGCTAGTAAGGTGTCCGGTTCATTGAGGACTCGCCATCCAGTCTTCGCTAGAATTGCAAGATTGAACGCCTCTAGGTCCCTGAATCCCAGCCCCCCTTTATCCTTTGCCATACACATATATCCTCTTCCAGGATAGCCAGTGTATGCTCCTCTTCCCATCTCCATCCCCCCACTAGAAGTCACACATCATCTGCTCAAGCTCTCTACACATGTAAGAAGGCAGCAGGAAGCATGGCATCGTGTACAATGGAATTGCCTGCACCACTGACTTCAGAAGCATCTCCTTACCTGCTCGTGATAATGTTCTAGCCTTCCACCCCTTCAATTTCTTCAACACTTTCTCCCAAATACTGCTGAATATGATATTTTTAGATCTCCCAATCATCGTCGGAAGGCCCAAGTAATGTTTATGCTTTTCCACCTCCGCCACCCCTATCAACCCCTGGATCTCTTCTCGCGCATTCGCCTCTACATTTCTGCTGAAAGACAACTCGGACTTCACAAAATTTACCTATTGACCTGAAGCTGCTCCATAAACACGGAGGATGTTCACAATTTCTTCACTCTGTTGACAGGTTGCTCTCGCAAATAGAATGCTGTCGTCTGCCAAAAATAGATGCGAAACAGAGGGAGCCGATGGTGCGATTCTGATGCCTTCCAATCTACCACATTCCTCACTTCTTCTGATCAGACCCGAGAAAGCTTCACCACAAAGCAAGAAAAGATAAGGCGAAAGAGGGTCGCCTTGTCTCAATCCCCTCTCATGTGTGAATACTCTGGACGGCGACCCACCCACTAGAGCTGAAAATGTTACTGTTGTAACACATCTCATCACTAACCTTCTCCAATCCTGGTGAAAGCCCCTTTTGTCCATGCAGTGGTCAAGGAAGCTCCATTCCACCCTATCGTAAGCCTTCGCCATATCCAGTTTCAGTGCCAAGTAGCCTCTTTTTCCTTCCTTCTTCTTATTCATATAATGAAATATCTCGAAGGCCGATAGGACATTATCTGTGATAAGTCTGCCTGGAACGAAAGCACTCTGGCTAGGGGAGATAACCTTACTCAAACAAGCTCTTAAACGGTTAGTAAGCACCTTTGAGATGATCTTATACAAAACGTTGCATAGACTGATTGGCCTAAGGTCCTTCATCCTAAAGGGTGAAGAGACTTTCGGGATAAGTGCTATGTATGTATGGACTTAACAGCCGTATTTGAATTAAAAATAGGAGTTAATTGCATCTTCTGGGTAGTACCCACAGATCCCCGGTTCGAACACCGGAATGGCCGCTCTTTATTTACCTATTCAAGGAGTTAATTGATAAGCAATTAATGGCAACTCCAATACAGTTACCCAATTAATTGAGAATTGTAACTGGTGTTTCAACATAATCTACTATAGTTGAGTTTTCAACATCTACGCTCATTGAGATTAGCCTATTAATTAGAAATCATCTGCGCTCATTGAGATTTCAACATAATCTACGCTCGTTGACCGATTCATTCTCCACCGTTGAACTCTCCCGGAAGTCCAAAACAACCTGCTCAATCCAATCGACCACCGTCATATATATCCCTCAACGGCGACAGCGACCTGGTCCTCCGTCGGAGAGATTTCATCACTGGAGGCACCGCTTGTGACATCCGGAGATGCGTGGAGAGCTTCAACGACCGGATCTGGCCATTGAGGAAGACCTCATCGGCGGCAACGAGGATCCGATCTCCTCTGCAGCAGCGAATCTCCAGACAATTCAAAACCTGAATTCGGCAAGGCCGGATCCGATCCGAGGATTTCATGGTGCCGAGGAGAGGGCCGTGGTGGCTGGGCGACGGTGGCTTCGAGATGGAGATCCTAGGGGAATGAAGATGAGACGGGAATTCCATTCTTCCGACACCATTGAAACAACGGAAACTCAAAAGTGACAAGTAACCAATAAATCTCGATCTAGAAACTTGTAATTGAGTTCGAAGACGAGCACAACTAACCCTAGAAATCAGTATAAGGATAGAAGAGCCAATTCGAATAAGAAGGATGCGAGTGAACTGATTTGAGAGAGTTTAGAGATTGGGAATTTGGGTTCTGTATTTTTGATTGATTACCGAATACAACTTCTTTGCTGATTACATATACTCACCTTAGGTGAAGATAGCAGGAAGCAAACACAGAACATAACTGGGCTACAACCCACTAACAGAAAGCCCTATATGGCCCAAATTACAATTCAATAGTTGATTACCAAATAAACTATATCATATAAAAGTCCTGTTACAATACTTCCCTCGTCGAAAGATCATTGTCCTCAATGATCAAGTTCAAAATGGCTTGCCAAATGCCAATACAAGCAACCTACATGATAAGCTTCGTAGGTGAACATGGAGCCTTGTCCTCTGGGATCGAAAATAAATGAACTAACCTTGATAGCCCAGGTTTGGACACTAAGAACAGCAACCTTCTTCCTTATTTTTTGAGTGGGATTTAATAGTAGCAGTAGCAAAGTACTCCCTCGCTTCACATCTATCATTGGCGAAAGCAAGGCACTCTTGGACCTCAAATTGGTGTGTGTTGTTTGAAGAAGTGACCCTCAATAATCAGTGTACTTGATATCTTGCTGATCTCTCCTTCCAATTTGATTCAATACTATAATTTCAGCAATTGCTGCTTCAGTGTAATGGTGTGCAGTCTCCAAGCTCAGCAGCAAGAAAGACAAGCAGACTAGTCTCAAGTACCAAGTTGCAAACATGATCGTTGTTTTAGACAACTCCTTATCAATACCTTGCAATTCACCACCTCTGGGATAAAAAATCAGTACATCGAAACAATAAGGGTAAAGGCATCTATCAAGATCCATAATCTGTCTTTTGACATCACAAATCAGCACAAGTGAAGGTTGCCATTTCCCTAGCTTAACACTATTCTCAGGCATTTTCTTAATATCAGCCCCAGATGTACTTGTCATCTTGCTCTCCAATTCCATAATTGCAGCCGCTCCTAATTTACCTTGAACATCCTCATGGAAAACTAGCTCCTCAATGAGTACTAGTGATAATAAGCAAGTTGTAATTTCAGTAGGCTATCCTTGCTCTCTTCCCCAAATAGCAGCAGGCATGGGTAAGTCTGCATCACCTCCCAACTTGCCCTGAAATATCATCTTTGCCTTCCTAATGCACAAATCAAGGACTCCTTGCTTGCTAAAAAATGACTTCATTTTGCAAACTAAAGATTTGTCATAAACCAACGCAAGATATCTTCCAATGAGCACCTTCTCATCCCCACTTTCTGTTTCAGCAGCCCCATCACAATGCTTCCTCCTTGAAGGATCCTTGTCCCTAAGGATCAAAAGAAATGCAGTTATAGATGAGGCCTAGAGAAGTTGTTCAGTAGCACCAGGATCCTCAATATACTCCCAATTGCCTTTCAAATTTGCAAGCAAACGTGGGGCAATAACATCAGTAGACCTGTCAAACGGGTTATTTGGGTCGGGTTCGGGTCGGGTCACTTCGGATCTCGGGTAAAACGGGTCCTGGGTAAAACGGGTTCCGGGTTTTTCGGGTTGACTAGAACCCGGGTTTGACCAGGTTTCGGGTCAATTCGGGTCGATTTCGGGTTTGTCAATTTTTTCTTTTTTAAATTAAGAAAATCATAATTTGATAATTTTGCGATAAATTTTAATTAAATATAAAAAAATTTAATTATATTTAATTATAAATCAACCGGGTCAATCGGGTCACCAGGTCAATCGGGTAAATCGGGTCAAAATTACCGGGTCAATCGGGTCACCGGGTCGAAACCCAAATCACCCGGAAAATTTTTGGGTTTTCGGGTTCGGGTCGAAAAAAATTTCCGGGTCAAAATTTTCGGGCCTTGACCAAAAAAATTTCGGGCGGTCGGGTTGGGTTTTTGGGTCGGGTAATGTTTTGACAGGTCTAAACATCAGCAATGATAGAAGATAACCAAAGAGCCTTACTCATAGGTGAACCTCCTCCCGGATCGAACGTCAACAATGCAACATGTTCTACCACATATTGAGAGTTTTCTAGCTTCTTGACAACATCAAACAATGACAAATATCCAAATGGAGCACTACCATAAAATATCATTTGTACACCTCCAGGATCAAAAGACAACCGTCCATCACAATCATATGTTGTAACTCGAGTACTGCTTCTGAACGTTTCTAATGCAGGAATAAGTAGCATAGCTTTGGTATTAGAGGAGTTACCTATGATCCCAGGATCAAAAACGCGTTGCAAATTAAGCAAATCAGTCGGTTCACTTTTTACAACAACGAATTCATTCATATGCTCAGCCAACACGTCTCCACTTCCAAATGAAACAACTCGTAATAAGGTACCCATGGTTGTCATCTTCTTATCACAATTCAAGGTCCCTTGTTTCTTATTTGAACTCACTGCATACTCGACCAACATCGTTCCATTAGGAAATGTGTCTGACAACTCAATCCCCTTCTTCGGGAACTCTGGCATATTGTCGAACACTTGGTGAGCATCCAAAGTTGTGAGGTCCTTTGCAAGGATAGGACCGTAACCTCTAAGCTTAGGCGATTTCCTCAGTAAACTATAGCTGTCGATACTCAAACATCCCCCTCCCAGATCAAAATCCAGTAGCTGGTCCTCATTGCCTATCAGAATAGGAATATTTCTTAAATCATGAGCAAGAGACGTAACTAGATCGATATGATAGTTACCTGCAATTAACCCTTTCAGTTGGATGATCCCATCCATTTCTTTAGGCAGATCGCTCTTCATTTCAGTTTCGTCACTCTCGATTTGTGCAGAAAATTCATCGAACACTTGATAAGCAACCAGTCCTAGGGGCTCCTTTGAAGCGGATCGATTGTCATCGGCTGGCTTAGGAGTTTCCTTGAGCGTCTAATAACCTTCTTCGTCATCCATCGACTTCACTTTATCTGATTTGAGTGGATCTGGGGAGTTCAATATGAGGGCCATCGACGAACTATCAACAACGAGCGGGTAGTCAATCTCCTGAGATCGGATTGGATTCCCTTCCGATACCATAGATGCGACCATTGCCTCAATTTTGCTCATTCTCCGTTGCATCTTCGCCCTGTCCCCTTTCATCTCTTCATTCGCCAATCGTGTTTCATGGATACACGAGTTCAGACTTTTTGTCACTTTCCCCATCGCTACCTTAAGAGCCTCTAGAGCTTCCAACTCTTCATCCGTCCAATCTTCATCCTCCATGGATGAATCCGCCGAAAACTCCACTCGCTCTAATACCATTGAGACGGGAATTCCATTCTCCGATACCATTGAAATAGTGAAAACTCAAAAGTGACAAGTAATCGATAAATCTCGATCCAGAAACTTGTAATTGAGTTTGAAGACGAGCACAACCAACCCTAGAAATCAGCTATAAGGATAGAAGAGCCAATTCGAAGGAGAAGGATGCAAATGAACTGATTTGAAAGAGTTTAGAGATTGGGAATTTGGGTTTTCAATTTTTTATTGATTACCGAATACAGCTTCTTGGCTGATTACATATACTCACCTTAGGTTGAAGATAGCAGGAAGCAAACACAGAACATAACTGGGCTACAACCCACTAACAGAAAGCCCTATATGGCCCAAATTAGATTTCAATAGCTGATTACCAAATATACTATGTCATATAAAAGTCCTGTTACAGAAGAAGAAGACGCAAGGAATGGAGAGATCTTGGAGATCCGGTTCAGAAGAGGACTTAGAGGAGAGTGGAGACTGGAGAGATCCTGGACAGAGAGGGGAGTATGAGAGCGATAGAGAGACAAATTAGGGTTGAACATTTTTTCTTATCAATTAAACAATTAATTGTAACAATTAATTGTTATTGTTTTGAATTGAAAGATAAAAGCAAGTTAATTAACTGTTTTGAAACCTAACTTTATTTCAAAACAATTAATTGTAAAATGTAGCAATTTTTCAAAATTGTTTTTCAATTTCAATTATTTTTGCCCACCCCTAAGTGGTAGCCACAGGGGGCGGTCGTCTCTCCCTCTGCGACAGAAACGCATAATATTTTAAAAAAAAAGTGAAAAAAATAGAACTGATATCTAGCTAAGTTAGTTAAGAAAGGAAATGGAGTATAAGTAATGCAAGAGGTTATAAGTTCAAATCTCAATACATACTTTTTTATTCCTACCCATTTTTTCCTATTATAAATGTAATATTTAAATCAAAATTTATAGTTTTCTATCAATATTTTTCATAAGATTATTCATTATGCTACTCATATATTTTATAAAATTCTTCTAAATTTTATTCCTATGAATTTTTTTATATCAATTAAACCATATATATGAAAAAAATATTAAATTTTATTGTATGAATTTTTGTAATAAAATATCATATTTATACCACAATTTATGGTTTTCTTTCAATATTTTAAAAAATCTTTATTATATATACCAAGAAAAAAAATTCCTAAACAAAAATTTCGCCTCCGTCTAGATAATCCTGCAGCCACCACTGAACATAGTCGAGGGTAAACTAGAGGACAAGGTTTATAGCCTTGAACAAAGAGAAGTGGAAACGGTAAGTCTTTATCTTTAGAATTTTAGAATGAAGAATTTCTCGGTCGAGTTGAATATTTCATCAATTTTGCAAAATCGCAAGTGCAATTCATGTATAAAGAGAAAATTATTTCTCCTTATTTGAAATTTAAAAAAAAATGAAAATTTCATGATACTGAAATAGTATATGTCTTTGTCGATCTTTATACAAAAGTTATGTTGATAACTGTATCGTTGAATTTCCCAAACTCGAGATCAGTCTAAGTCAAGTATAAATGGTTTGAACTTCTTTGGAGTATGAATATATCTATTTGATAATTTGAATCATTGTCAAATAATGGTATTTAATATGGTCGATACTAGTTTTGTTTCTCTCCAATGGTTGTTAGTGATTCAAACGATCTTGCTAAAGAGATAAATAGTTAGAGAGAGGAGTTGGAGATCGAGCACGATTGGGATTATAGAATAAATATATATGCCATACCAATTGACAACTCCTAGTGTTATGATCTTGGATTTTGTATTTAGCCGTGAGTTTTTTTCCAATGTGTTGAAGGGGATAGAAGGTGTTTATCCTAGTTGTGTGTTCTTTTACAATGTTCTACATTGAGCAATTTTTTTTTTATCATTTAAGGATGAGTATAACTTGCCACACATGTCGGTATATAATAGACTTATAAATGATGTTGGTAGACTGTTACCATTAGAAATGGGAAGTTGGTTGCAAATTTAAGATTTGTTATTGAAGAATATATGTGTATATATGTATGTCCGAAAGGAGGCATATTATTTTGAAAGGAGGATTGTAATGTCATTCATTGTAAGTTCTACAACAATCAAATAAATAAGCAACAAGTGACTAGCTAGGAAAGGGACATTTGTTCCTCAAAAAGTGCTGCGACATTTGCCCTTGATACTACATATCCAGTTATTATATGCAATATAGGATGTACATGGACGCCCACATCTGTTGGCATGCCGGGCACAAAATTAAAGAATGGCTCATTTTCCATCCTTCTGATGCAGAGGTTTAGAAAAAAATTTCACAACACATTTTTTAATTTTGCATCGAAGATTCGAATTGAAAATATTAGGTTAGGTTAATGTTCAGACGGGCTCTCCATCCCCAAGGAAGACAAATGGATTCAACGACATAAATGGATTTAATGTGTTTAATTAACATTGTAATGAATGTCAAGGGAAGACAAATGACAATTTTAATGCAAGGAAAAACATTTGATTGTTAGCAACCAGATGTGGAGGATCATAATAGTTGTACAAAGCCAAAAGTATTGTACATCTTAGGTGGAGTGAAAAGGGTAGAGTTGTTGAATTGATTAATGGGTTTGCGGTGTTTTTGTTCAACACGACTATGTTATAGTTAAAAATTGTTTCATCAGTTTTTATTGTTTTTTCTCTATAAATGAACAAAGCAATGTCGTTTTAGTCTATAAAAGCATTGCTTTTGTCTAAAAACAGTTTAAGATATAAGAAGTCAATATGTAACTTGCTATTCTCTTAGCATACAATAATGTGTAACAAGGTTTAAAAACTTTAAACTTGCATAATTTGTTATCTAATTGTCGAATTTAGTAATATAACCTCTTGTTTTGAAGATTTTGAGATGAATTACGTTAACAATTCAAAATATCAAATGAAACAAAATATAAAAGCAACATGTGGTTTATTAAAAGAAATTCAAAATAATTAATTTATATTTAGCTTTTAAACGTTTATAAAATTTTACTCAGATATCGAATTGAGACGTACTTATAATATGTATCAAAATAAATCTATCGACGAGTAAAACAAATATAGGGGTGCTCGAAAGTGCTAGAGCACCCCCTAGCTAGAAAATAAAAACAAAAATAATAATATTTTTTGCATATATTTAGTATTTTAGGTAATATAACATATTTATAAATGATATTTGAACCAAAAGTACTCTCTAGCTCAAGTGGTAAAGGAAGGAAGGAGAATTAAAAGGTTTTGAGTTTAAATCCAACCCCTTCACTTTTTTAATTGTTTTGTTATATAATTATTACTCACAATTATTCCATTTTTTTTTTTTACCGTAGGCAAATAGTAGAAAGGCTTTTCTAAAGACGCAAAACACTTCCTTGATCATCATGTTGGATGATGTTACAAAGATCCATATATATTAAAAGGAAGTGTGGACAAATTACAACTTCCTCTACTTTTAGCGATATAATCCGCTACCTTATTTGCTTCTCTATAACAATGTCTAAATTGAATATGATCAAATGAACCTGAGAGTAGGTTGATTTTCTCAACATGACGCATAATTTCCCACTTGATATTGTTGCTTTATCTAATTGCCTGTATAACTTTCATATTGTCCCCTTCAATGATGACACGTTTCAGAATCATCAAGAGATAGCTTGTTGCATTCCAACACAAACTGCAGAAGCCTCTGTTTGGAGAGCTGAACCTTGTCATGTCTTCTGATAAAAAAAATCGATAACCTGACCTTTGGAGTTCCTGTTGACTCCCCCCCCCCCCCCCCACATGGCACCCGCCAATGGAATTAACCGAGCCAACTACATTAATTTTAAGGATATCTTCTTGTGGTTTGTTCCATTTACCTTTTAATCTTTTGTTTTTGGTTTTGATTTTTTTTCCATATTTACACTTGTCAAGTTCCAATCTGTTATATTACATATAGTCTTTTGAATCATTGATGATGTAGCTTCTAGATTTTTATTGTTAAAAATGACTTTGTTTTTAATTTTCGTTATTGTATGCCAAATGAAACAAAGGTCTTCAAAATGTGAATTTTCGTGTCTAATCATCATAATATCTTCCATCGACAAGTTCTTTCCTCTCAAACTAAGAAAGGTTTTACCTGTCAACTGTTCATAAGCCAAGATTATTGACTTGGTGATTTGACAATTCATAAATAGATGATGAATATCCTCATCATTAGAGTCACAGAGGCAACATCGAGATATAACTCTATTAATGTACCTGTTTAGTACTCTAGCCTTTGTTGGTAAACCATCAATTGCTATTTTCCATACCAAATTCTTTAGTCTAGGTGGCATTCTTAGTTTCCAAATCCAGCTATAGTCGGTTTCACCTTGTTGTCTGGGGCTTGTTAATTTGGAAGTGGATTTAGTTGTGAATTTTTCGTTGGGGTTACGTGTCCAAATTAATTTATCCACAGTATCCCATTCTGGGATTTGAATTTTTAATATTTTTTTAGTTATGTGTTGTGGGAATAATTGATTTAGGGTTGTTAAATTCCACTATTTTTGTGGAGTGATTAATCGTGCTACTTTCATTTCGGGGTCATGGTGATTTTGGTGATTATTTAAATCTTGATCAGGGATCCAGGGGTCTTCCCAAACATTGATCTTTTCCCCATTTCCAATCACCCATGAAGTATTTTGGTTCTTTTTTGTCTGATTGTTTCAGTTTGGAGGTATTTTTCATTTATAACTCTAACCCAAATGTTATTTTGATCCGTATATAATTTCCAAAGCAACTTCCTCTACAAGCTTATATTCATTTGTTCACCAGTTTTGAATCCAAGGCCCCCTTGACCTTTTGGTTTGCATATATTTTCCCAACTAGTCAAGGGGTATATCGTTGGGATTGTAGTTTATTCTAGAAGAAATGTTTATTTACCTGATCAATTCGATTGAGTATTCCTTTTGGTAATAAGAAATTTTGCATTAGATAGTTCGTTTAGGAGTTGAGATTAATTAGCTTGAATAAGAACAGATCTCTCTGCCTGAGAAAGTGTGGTTGCTCTCCATTTTGATATTTGCTTTTTATGGTTGTCGATAGCCTCTTCAAAGACACAGTTTTTCACTCTTCCACTAACGAGGGGAACGCCTAGGTATTTTTCCAGCGCTTTTCATATTGGAATTAGCATTTGTTGAGCTAGAGATCTTGCTAGTGTCACAATTATTCCAATTGAAAATCTTATTTTAACACTTTAACTTATATATTTATTTGTTTTATTATATCATTATTCCTCACAAATATTTCAATTAAAATATTATATTGTTTGAAAATATCATAAATCACTAAACGGTTTTGGTGTTTTTTCAAAAAAAAAATTTAAAAAATATTCTTAATAGGTATACACACCAACAAAAAAAAATGCACATTTTTTTTCGCACCACCCTAGAGACAAAATCCTAGCTCCGCCACTCACCCATTAATATTCTAATGGGATTAATGAGACACTTATAGGTTCACCCAAAAAAAATTGAGACACTTATAGCTTTCTCAAGCAATGTCGAGCCACTGAATTTGAATTTCGGTGTTAGCAATCCATTTCAGTTCTTTGTCATATCCAAGTATGAGATTATAGAAGATTGTACACAACTAATTGAATTTCCAAAGAAATAACAACCGCTCTTGACCCTTGATTGACCGGCTTCTATATGTACGTATATAGATTGTATCTATATTTATGTAAAAGATAATTATTAAATTATATATACACATGAAGATTGAAGGGTCGGCAAAGATGCAAGCAAACACCATGTGAGAGCCTGAAAACCCTCCAAGCAAACCCCTCTTCGCTCCTTATATATAATTAAACCCCACATATCAACAAATCACACAAAATCACAACAAGTTAGTTAATCAGTAAAACAAAAATGAGTTGCTCAAACAACATCCTAGCCGTCACCCTCAATGCCCTAATCCTCGTCTTCTCTGTCCCCATCCTCGTCACAGGCATCTGGCTCCGCCAGAATGCAGCAACCGTGTGTGATAGCTTGGTGGAGAAGCAACTCATCATTCTCGGCGTCTTCCTCCTTGCCTTCTCCATTGTGGGCATCATTGGTGCCTTTTTCGGGCTCCGGTGGCTCCTATGTGTATACTACTTTGTGATGGTGCTCGCCGTTTTGATCCTGTTGGGGTCCATATCCTTCGTTTTTGTGGTCACCTACAAAGGGTATGGGGAGGATCTTAATGGGAAAGAGTATAAGGAGTATAGGGTTCAGACTTACTCCTTTTATTTGCAAAAGAGGGTTTATGATTGGAATACCGTTAGGAGGTGTTTGGTTGATGGAGATGCTTGTGGTAGCTTGATTCGTCACTCCAACACCACCGCTGCCGAATTTTATCAAGAGAAGTTGTCTCCTATTCAGGTATCAAATCATATATTCTCTCGAGACAATCCATGTATCTGTTTTGTGGTGTATACAGAACAGATACATGGATACCCATGAAAATCATATGCAAATATAACCATTACTAATATTCCATTCTTATGTGGAAACCAATTTCCCAGCACAATAGTAATGGCAATGCGCCATCATATATATTTTTTTATTTGAACTAAAACAAATGATTTGATTAAGTTTGATAAATATACATATGAAATTATGATTCTAACTCTCTTAATTTTGTGATACGATGGCAGTCTGGTTGCTGCAAGCCATCGAACGACTGTGGCTTCAAATTCATCACCCCAACCAATTGGACGAAACCGAATGCCACCAGAACAACCCTGCAGTACTCGAATCCAGATTGTGCATTGTGGAGCAACAATGAGAGTGTGCTATGTTACAATTGCGATGCTTGTAAGGCGGGTGTGCTTCAAAGCATCAAGAACCACTGGAGGAAAGCCGCTGTCATCAACATTGTGTTTGTTCTCATCGTCTTTATCCTCATCGTCTTCGTTGCTGCATGCTTTGCATTCGCAAGCAGCTAGATATGGTTTTATTCCATCAGTTTGAAATTTGGGTTTGCAAGTACTTTTCAATTACATTGGATGAACTGGTTGAATTGTTTGGCATCAAATTAACTTGTATAATCGTATATCAAGAAGTAGGCCAGGCCTACATATGTATGCTTGTAAACTATGCCATTGACTTCCAATTACTACATACTGGTTGTAATTTGTTCAATTGTTTAATGGAAAAATGGCAAAATAATAGTGTGTCAAATATTGATGTTGAACCGAAAATAATACATACTTTAAAATTTATATACAAATTAACTATTGCTCTATTTAACAAAAATAATACAAATGTGTTTTCCAATGACATTAATTGGGTCAAATTTGCCATGTGTACGTGTCGGTAATACACGTGGCATAGTTTTTTTTTTCTATAACTCACTATAAGTTGAAAATAATATAGACTTGAGGAAGTGACAAATTTGGCCAAAAATATCGCCGAAAAACACATTTGTGTTTTTTTGTTAATAGGTCGATAGTTTGTATATGAAATTATCAATTTTAAAGTTCGTATTATTTTTGGTTCAGAGTCGATATACTTGGTAGTCCCTTCATTCCAAAATACATGACTTTTTAGCCATTTGCACAAGTTTTAATAAAACACATCACTTAAAAAATCATCATTCCACAAACTTTTTTTATAAATCTTATTAATTTTTAATACTCATTACACATTTTATATCTATGCATAAATTGATTTATTTATGTTGTAATTTATAGTATTAATTAGAAATTCTATTAGAATAATTTTTGTCACTATTATAAAAATTAGAACAAAAAAATTTAAAATATTTTTTTATATAGATTAAGGGTATTTGTTAATAGATTAAAAGTTATTGGTCAATTTGTTAAATAATTTAAAATCATGAAAAAAAGATTTGTTTTAAAACAGTTAATTATAATTTTGATAAAAAGTTATTTTTTAGTTTGTTAAAAAAATTAAAGTAAATTTTAATGCAAATATTTTGAATTACTTATTCTATTTTTATTAGACTTTTATAGATAATGAATACGGTGTATAATTGTATAATAATATACTAACATATTCGTGTGTACGTCACGTGATACCACTTTTTTTTATATCATGAAAGAAATTCGCTTCTCTAGACACGTATAGAGAAAACGAGAGATCGAACAAGCCCATAGATAGATGGAGTAACCATCACGTACAACACAAGCAAAAAATGGAAACAACTTATATAATTTAAATGACAAAGAAAATAATAAAATAACCATGCTGGGTAAACAACCTGACCAAGAAAGAACAGAGAAACAGGTTGACAGATTGTCCAACAACTCAAGAGAACCTGAGGAAGAAGCTATGGACACCTAAGATTATTTCAGATGTTAAACACAAATCCACGACATAACTAATAAACAACCAAATCTATTGCTTCATAGGACATATCATCTACTAAAGAAAGTAGCGTAGCAACAAAATATATTACAAACAGAACATTATTGCTATAGCGTCCCTCTCAATACTACGGTATAAAAATCACATCATCACAACTCATTCAACCCCATCCCAAGGTCATCACAAGGGTGAACTAGAATAGAGGCGGATGAAATAGGCCTGAAAAATCAAAAATGGAAATGAAGTAGAGAAAAAGGAACGATTGAACACCGACTAGGCAACAAATTCATATAACTCTAGCAGCAAAACCTCTCCACATAACGCAATGCTTTATGTTACCCTCATCAATCCATAAAGAACTTGACAAAATTAATAGACATTTCCTGTGAAATAAAGGCCCTAAACACCGACCTCTAATCAACCGGTTTTAAGTTTGCAAGTCTCGTCACAATGGGGGACTTAGTCTTCGCTCCTCTGAAGATATGAACGTAGTTCTCCAACTTAAGCTTCGTTGGAAGATTCTTGCGGAACCAAACAAACCTTGGGTCCGACTTGTTACCGACAAATATCTCAAAACTGACCACATTCTTCATTACACCAGAAAAGATTACCTCTTGGAAATGGAAAAAACTAACTAACATAATGGCACTTTTTAAAAAGGCTCTTCTTTGGGGAGTGGGTGATGGCTCCTCTATTAACTTCTGTACGATCATTGGATTGGTTCTGCCCCACTTTGGACTATAGCAACAAATGTTTCTACCATCAATGCAAACACAAGGGTAAGTGAATTCAGAACAACATCAAAAGAATGGAATTTACCGAAACTCCAAGCTGAACTGCAACCTCATCTCCCAACTACAATAATCAACAACATTGTTCAAATGCCAATCCCTAGACATATATCGCAAGATAGACTTTACTGGAACTAGATCCGTAATGACTGGTTTTCTACTTCATCGGCTATAGATATGCTGCACAAAAGTAAACAACATACAAAATCATATTTCCACTGGATCTGAAAACTTGACTGCTTACCTAAAATAAAAGAATTTATTTGGAAGATTACCGAGGACGGATTACCAACCATGATCAAAATGGCCTCTTGTGGCTTGGGGCTTCCTACAAATTGCATGTTCTGCGATATGAACCATGAGGACTTAGACCATCTTCTCTTCAACTGTCCTGTTACAAAAGCAACAATACAGATACTATCTCCACAAATAGCCAATATAATAGATCATATGTACAACAAAAATTTAAACTTAGGAGACACCTTATTACAACTTAGGAATGCTATTGGGAACCAAATTTTTTCTACCCTTGTCGTGGCTTGGTGGAGCCTTTGGTTTTTTCGTAACAAAGAAGCATTTGACAACATAAATCCTAATCCGAAAGCAATTCTATCGTTCATTTCCGACCATATCTATAATTGGAATTTTGCTAAAGAACAAGAAAAGGATCTTCCAACCCCCCACATGCACCACCACAAACCATGGCCACTTAGAACAAATCTGGCAGAAAGAATTGCAAGTGGAAAAAACCACCATCGTGGTGGTATAAACTAAAATTTGGCAGCGCTTTCTCCACCAACACCTCCTCATCCAAATATGGTTTCATCATTCACAATGCGGATGGATCTGTGATTTTCTCTGAGGTTGATGCTTCATCCTTCTCTTCCGTCCTTGGGGCTGAGTGTTTTGGCCTCTGGAAAGGAACTCTTAAATCCATAGAACTAAATATAAACAAAATCATTATTGAAGGCGATAATCTAGGCATCATAAACAGTTTAAAACTGGATGCTCCTGTGTTTTGGAAGATTGAGATGATCCTATCTAACTGTCTTCTCTCTGCAATATTTCTCTAAATTCGAGATCACACATACTTTTCGTGAAGGGAATAGTGCAGCAGACTGTCTCTCTCATCTCCAATCCCATCACTCCGGCACTACTCTCCATTCTGACGCTGCTCTTAGCATTATCATCCCGCGAGATGTTCTTGGTTAGTTGCCTTCGCAACAACCAAATTCTTTTCGGTTAAAAAAAAAATTCATATAACTAAACCAAAATCAAAACAAGTCAACAAAAATTGATCTTGGTCCAAAAGCTGCAATTTTTTCCTTTTTTTTCCAAAAAAGAAAAATAGCGATGAAACCTCGCAAGTTTGGCCGAGGGAAATGAAATTTTAAAGGGTTAACCAAGGAGCTTTCAAGCGGCGGATCTCAGCACATAGAGATGAAGTAGCTGAAAGAATGAGAATGAAGGCAGCCCGCTAGGCGGCGAACCCGTCAGCGGAGCCAAGGCCGAAGGGGGCGAAGCAGCGAACAGGCAGGAGACGTCGAAGCAGGGAGGTTGTGGTCCTGTGGAAAGGCAGCAGTGAAATAATGAGGCCGTAAAGGCGGTGTCAGAAGCCGGCGGAATAGAGGACCGATAATGAAGGCCGGCCGAACAAGTTGTGACGGAAAGTGGGTAGCTAAAGGCTCCTAGCCGTGAAGAGAGTGTCAGAGTGAATAATCCCCGTTGGGGTTGCCTTCGCTATCATTATAATATATATACAGGAGGTTTACTTCATGACCCAATGACTATTGGGCCTATGAGCCTATATTACATCTAACATACACCCTCAGTCGAAACAGGAGGGAATCGAATAGTGAGACTGGATCCAAAATCAAGAAATAGTTGGCGAGGCAAACCCTTGGTGAAGATGTCAGCATACTGAAATGGGGACAGGACATGTAAGACACGCACATGACCCATAGCTACCTTCTCACGAACGAAGTGGATGTCAATCTCAACATGCTTGGTTCTCTGATGGTGAACCGGGTTGTGAGAAATGTAAGTAGCGCTGACGTTGTTTGTATACACAACAGACGCTTGACTGAGCGGCCAGTGGAGCTCAAGCAGTAAGTTGCGAAGCCAGGAGCACTCAGCCATAATATTGGCAACACCACGATACTCCGCTTCAGCACTCGAGCGGGACACAACATGTTGGCTCTTGGATGACCAAGAAACAAGAGAGTCGTTAAGGAACACACAATATCCTGGCGTAGACCGTCTAGTGTCTAGAAAACCAGCCCAATCAGCATCCGTGTATGCAACCATGGAGATCAGTGAAGCTGAAGGGGTAATAGTGATGCCAAGAGAAGTAGTACCCTGAACATACTTGATAATGCGCTTAAGAGCAGCAAAGTGAGAGGTTAAATTGAGTGTGAACATATGTATGAAAGGCAATAAAGTGAGAGACAACTTCATATTTGTACTTGAGGGGGAAGCTTCACAAATAATGGGAGAAAGCATCAAGAAGCACAAGCACGTAACGAAACCCATCATGACTAACAACAGGAGACGTCCATAGATCATCGTGAAGAATGTCAAAAGGGGCAAAAACAGAAATGGCAGAATTACCAAACGGCAACCTAGAATGTTTGCCGAGTTGGCATGCAGGACAACTGGTAGGTTTGATCCCTTGATCGCAATGAATAACTCTAGACCGAAGACACTGAAAAGCAGGGGAACTTGGGTGACCAAGACGGGCATGCCAAAGAGATGCCGAACGAGCAACTGTTGATAGATTAGTTGTTGTAGGAGAGGTGACAGGATGTATATTTTTGGTGACAGGATATATATTTGAGGTGACAAGATAAAGGTCTCCAGCGCTATTACATCTCATAAGCGGGGCCCCAGTTGTAAAATATTTGACAGCAAACCCAAAGCGGTCAAACTTAATGGAGATATTATTGTCTATGGTGAGGTGACGAATGGATACAAGGTTCTTTATTAAGTCAGGGGAGACTAGGATGTCGTTAAGGCTTAGGTCGGTGGTAGGAGTTGGTAATGTAGTTTGCCAAAGACCCAAGGTAGGAATGCGTTCACCATTGCCGACAATAATGGAGGTAGAAAGCCTCTTAGAAGAAGGGACATAAATTATACCTGGGTTGTGCGACATGTGCGCAGTGGCTCTGCTATCCATGTACCAGTTCGGATCCGCAGGTGACCCGCCTATAGGTGTCATGATGGCTGGCTGCCTGTGTCGGGATGATGACGATGATCCCGCTGCTAAGGCCTGATCCAGATGGTACGGAGAGGGCCCAAGGAGTCCCTGTTGGCTCGAATATGGCCTCGTTGGAAAGGATGGGTAGCCATGAGGATGGGCTCCAATGGGGGAATATCCCCTCTGTAAAAGACTTGGAGGGGCGATAATCCCGACGAGAGGCTGTTGGTGATCGTGGAAGGACATACATACTCGACTCGGTGGAGCTCTCGTGAAATCTCACTACTCTAGATTCAAACAAATAATTCCTGTAGCTCAAGTTGACGTGGCATCCAATTTGTAATCGGTCAACTCCTCAAGTCCTAATTAATTGGGCCTTCAATTGCCGATGTGCACAGTAGCGTATGGCGATCGGGTTGACCTTTGATTCCGAATTGGCAACGGCGTAGTGGGATTGGATTTGTCCCAAATTAGCGAATGCTAATTAGTTAGGCATCAAATTGCAGATCGGCGTCCACGGGTCCTCCACTCAAGCGCGCTCGACACTCGGCAGGGTCTCGATCGGCTGTACACACACATCAATTGCAATGTACTAGCGGCAGTGGTGGGGGTTCGGTGGTGATAGACAGTGAAGAGACTATAAGGTGATAACCAATACTCTAGAAGGGGGATGAATAGAGTATGTACGATTTTCGCAAGATAAGAAACTTCAAAGCAGTTTGCTAACCAACTTGTCAACACCTTGACATGCAATCAAATCTTGACAAAGCAAAATCGAATACAGTAAAGTAAGTGCGGAAATAAAAGATGGACACACGAATTGTTAACGAGGTTCGGCACGAACTTGGCCTACGTCCCCGCCTAGGGTTCTCCAAGCCATAGGATTCAAACCTCTTTATTTCACTTCCTTGAGTCTAGAACTTCCTAGGAGAACTTCCCTTCCCCTATACAAAGCCTCACCGCTTCTATTCTATCCCTCAACCTTACAAGTGAAATAGAGGACCCAACTACACACCAAAGTGTGCTATCACGAGTATAAAAAAACTCAAAGAGTGAATCAAATGACTTGTACAATGAAGACGGGTGTTTCTCTCAACACTTAAAACTGATCACACTAAGCTCAACGTGTAAAGAGAATATTTACTATTGCTTGATGCTCTCAAAAATGAATGCTTGCTTCGATGATCTTCATCTTCCATTTGCACCGTTTAAATAGATCGCCAAAGGAGCCGTTTGGAGCTTTGAATATTCTACTGAAAACGATTCTTTCCAATTCTAGAGGACGCTCTACAATCTGGTGCAAATCGGTGAGCCTCAAGCCTTGATCCTTAAGGATCTTTCTTTCCTTATTTGGGTTGGTCCGAAAAGGCAATTGTGGGATCTCTCACAAAGAATGTGAGTCCAATTCCTTTCGATATTCAAGCCCATTGTGAAAGGCCCATCTCTTTGAAAAGAGTCCTGCAGGTTAGCTTGGATTTATATACATATAAAGCCCAACCCATAACTTATATAGAATAAGGTATTCGTAAAGGAATGCACAATATAGTCCTGGTTTCAAGACCTTGAAACCCAGACAGTGTTTTGTCTTTCATCATCCCTTAATATCATCCCTGCAAGTTAGTACGTCAAGATCTTACAATCAAGGTGGAGTCTTCAATCTCCCCCTTGACGGAAGATAAAACATGATTTAAGGAATAATGTACATATAGCATAAAGCATTGATATGAAAATGTTTAGACCACCAAAATTCCCATCTATCCAAAACCGCAAAAACCAGCAAAACCAGCAAGCCAAATCATTCTCCCCCTTTTTGTCTTCCAACAAATCAGGTAGAGAGCAGGAGTTTTTAAACCATAAACCAAGAGTTTAGCAAAAACATATAGGAGTTTTTCAAAGGGATAGAGAAAGAGAGATGGAGCTGTGTCAAGGCTTTGAGGATGATGCACCACCAGTGGACTTCTTCTTCTTCCTTGAGTAGGATTTGACAGGGTTAAGCGATGTAGATGGCTCAGCAATGGATGGAGCAGCAGCAGAGGGTTCAGTAGATGTTGAGGATTCATCACCAAAGGGTTCACCTTCTTCGAATAGAGACGATTGGTAGATTTTTCAATGTCTGCAACTCCTTACAAAGTTTAGAAAACTCGAACAAAGCCTCAGATTTTTCTCTTAAAAACGAAATCCATGTAAAACGAGAGAAATCATCAATAATGACAAGTATATACTGTTTTCCCTTAGGAGATTTGACACGCATAGGACCGCATAAGTCCATATGTAAAAGTTCAAGAGGGAGTGAGGAGCTTACAACCTTTTTCGGTTTGAATGAACTTCTTGATTGTTTACCTCTTGTGCAGGCATTGCACAGTTCCTCACTTTTGAAGTTCAGATCAGGTAATCCACGAACTAGATCTCTTGTCTTTAGCTTGTTAAGAGTGTGCAAGGTTACATGCCCTAACCTTCTGTGCCAGAGACTTGGATCGTCAGTCAAGGTCTTGAGGCACTTGAGTTCTGTACCTGCAATATGGTTAGTAATCACAGCATATGTGTTGTTGTGCCTGTGAGCCGTGAGGATCAGGTCTCTAGTTTCCTCATTTCTGACTTCACACTTGTTCCTGTCAAAGCCAACTTTGTTTCCCTTGTCATATAGCTGAGAAAAACTTAAGAGATTATACTTTAAACCATCAACAAGATATACATCCTTGATGCAGCTATTTGAATTACCAACATTACCGATACCAATGATGTTGCACTTCCCTTTATCACCAAGAGTAATTGTTCTAGTGGTTTGCTCTTTAAGATCTTGAAATAAAGATTTCTTCCCACTTATGTGTCGAGAGCATCCACTGTCCATGATCCATTTTGATTCCTTGTGCTTGGTGATATCCTGCAAAACAAACATCATCCTTTTCGGCTAGACCAGTACATAGTTTTAGATTCATAATGAGGATAGACCATGTTAGGTGGTCTTGTCCCTTTTGGAACCCAAACTAGTTTTACCTTCTCATTAAGACGTACAGGAAATGTGTTTCTAATGATGTGAGGGTCCTTTCGTCTATATGGACAGGTTTCCTTCACATGTTCTTTCTTACAGCAGTATAAACATGTAGGTGAACGCCAGTTGCCTTTAGCTTTAACAAAAGTGGTACTGGGTTTCTTTGGAAAGCTTTTGTTGTAGCCAATAGCGCTATTATTAAATGAGAGTTGCTGTTCCCCTAACATCTTATCAAAATTGGCTTTGGACCTTGTGAATTGTATAAGTGATGTCTGCTGGTCTTGGCACTTGTCGAATAGCTTGGCCTTTTCCTTTTCTAAATCATCATTTCGAATATTTAGAGAAGAGAGGCTTTGCTTGAGGTCAGAATTCTCTGAGCTCAAGGTCTTGACTTTAATGTCAAGAGCTGTCCGAGAAGCTTCAAGATTTTTCATTTCCAACGACATGTCACTAATACATTTCTGTTGGTCTTTCAGCTTTTCTTTCAAGATGTTGATTTCACTGTTGTAGGCTTCTTCATTAGAAATCATATTTCTTAGTACTTCAGAAAGAACATCTGGAGGCCCTGAAATTAAGTTTCTTACCACTTCATCAAGGTCTTGACTCCTGGATTTCTCGTGTTCAGCCATTAGACAGAGATTTGCTTGGTCTCCTTCTGAATCTGAATCATCTGAGGAATCCGAGTCACTCCAAGTTGCTAGCATAGACTTCTTCTTTTGATCATACTTTCTGAACTTGTTTCTTTTCTTCACGGGACATTCTTTTACGAGATGATCTGTTTCACCACATTCAAAGCACATTAATACTTTTGGCCTTTTCGAAGGGTTTTGGTGACTTACCTCTGAATCTAGATGATCCAGCATTTTCCCTGTTTGAGAATTGCTTCTTCATTTTCAGAATTCGTGCTAATCCTCGTGTGATAAGAGCAAATGGATCATCTTTGTCGTCACTTTCGTCACCATCAGATTGTGATTGATCTTTCTTTACTTTGAGGGCAAAATTCTTTGTTGTTGGCGGTACTTCTCCATCTTCCTTGTTTAATATCATTTCATGGGTGATGAGCTTTCCAAGAAGATCATCTAATGGCAGTGTAGTAAGGTCTTAAGCTTCTTCAATTGCAGTAACCTTGGGTCCCCACTTGGCTTTTGGGAGGCTCCTGAGAACCTTCCTAATTTTCTCTGGCTTGGAGAAAGTTTTCCCAAGTGAGTCGAGGTTGTTTACAATCTGAGTAAATCTCGTGAACATCTCCTTTACTGATTCATCGGGATTCATCTTGAACAGCTCGTACTGTCTGAGAAAGATGTTGATCTTTCTCTCTTTGACTTGACTTGTGCCTTCATATGTGACCACAAGATTGTCCAAAATTTCCTTGGCACTTTTGCTGGATGAAACATGGTTAAATTCATTAGCATCAAGAGCACAATATAGTAAGTTCATAGCTTTGAAATTATTAGCGATGTTCTCCAGGTCAGTTTGAGCGAATTCAGCTTCGGTCTTCTCGACTTCTTTTACATCGACAGTCTTCATTGGAACGTGTGGCCCTTTCTTGACAAGGTCCCAAAGCTCAAGGTCTTGATCAATGATGAACATCTACATTAACGATCTCCAGTGAACAAAGTTGTTGCCACAAAACAGAGGAGGTCGGTTGGTCGATCTTCCTTGAGCAAATCCTCCATCATCTATGTTAGACATGCTGAAAAACTCACAAGATTGTTAGATTAAAAATTGTGAGCCAATCTCTGATACCAATTGAAGAGTCTATAAGGTGATAACCAATACTCTAGAAGGGGGGAGGGGATGAATAGAGTATGTACGATTTTGGTAAGATAAGAAACTTCAAAGTAGTTTGCAAACCAACTTGTCAACACCTTGATATGCAATCAAATCTTGACAAAGCAAAATCGAATACAGTAAAGTAAGTGTGGAAATAAAAGATGGACACACGAATTGTTAACGAGGTTCAGCACGAACTTGGCCTACGTCTCCGCCTAGGGTTCTCCATCCCGTAGGATTCAAACCTCTTTATTTCACTTCCTTGAGTCTAGAACTTCCTAGGAGAACTTCCCTTCCCCTACACAAAGCCTCACCGCTTCTATTCTAGCCCTCGACCTTACAAGTGAAATAGAGGACCCAACTACACACCAAAGTGTGCTATCACGAGTATAAAAAAACTCAAAGAGTGAATCAAATAACTTGTACAATGAAGACGGGTGTTTCTCTCAACACTTAAAACTGATCACACCAAGCTCAACGTGTAAAGAGAATATTTGTTATTGCTTGATGCTCTAAAAAATGAATGCTTGCTTTGATGATCTTCATCTTCCATTTGCACCGTTTAAATAGATCACCAAAGGAGCCCTTTGGAGTTTTGAATATTCTACTGAAAACGATTCTTTCCAATTCCAAAGGACGCTCCACAATCTGGTGCAAATCGGTGAGCCTCAAGCCTTGATCCTTAAGGATCTTTGTTTCCTTATTTGGGTTGATCCGAAAAGGCAATTGTGGGATCTCTCACAATGAATGTGAGCCCAATTCCTTTCGATATTCAAGCCCATTGTGAAAGGTCCATCTCTTTGAAAAGAGTCTTGCAGGTTAGCTTGGATAGATATACATATAAAGCCCAAACCATAACTTATATAGAATAAGGTATTCGTAAAGGAATTAAATTTCTTCCTCGGTTTAAAAAGATTCCCTTCTTTGTCTGATGTACTTGTAGACCGAGGAAGAAATTTAATTCTCCCATGAGGCTCATTTCAAATTCCCTGCACATTATCTCAGAGAACTCCTTGCAAAGGGAGTTGTTAGTAGAACCAAATAATATATCATCAACATAGATTTGATCTACCAAAAGGTCATTTCCACGGGTCTTGATGAAGAGAGTTTTGTCAATCAAACCTCTTTAAAAACCATTTTCTAGAAGATACCTGGATAGTCTCTCGTACCAAGCTCTAGGGCTTGTTTGAGACCATAGAGAGCCTTGTCCAGTTTATAGACATGATTGGGAAAAACATCATTTTCAAAGCCAGGAGGTTGAGCAACATAAACTTCTTCTTCCAAGACACCGTTTAGAAATGCACATTTGACATCCATTTGAAATAACTTAATCCCCATAAATGATGCAAAGGCAAGTAATATACGTATAGCCTCTAACCTTGCTATGGGATCAAAAGTCTCCTCGTAGTCTATACCTTCTTCTTGATTGTACCCTTGAACAACAAGTCTTTCTTTGTTTCGAATTATCTTTCCTGGTTCATCTAGTTTGTTTCTGAACACCCATCGAGTTCAAATGACTGATTGATGCTTAGGCCTAGGCTGTAGAGTCCACACCTTATTCCTTTCGAACTCATTCAGCTCGCTTTGCATAGCAGTGATCCAATCCGAATCCTTGAGTGCTTCAGCAGGGGTCTTTGTTTCTACAAGAGAGACAAAGGCATAGAAAGCACATAGATTTTTTAATCTGGAACGAGTTTGTATACCAAAGGATGGATCTGAGATGATATCTTGAGCTGAGTGTGATGAGGCATGCTTAAACTTTCGTTGCTTTGGGCCTTGATCATTCAAAACAGCAGCAGGTATTTCTTCAAGATCTTGAGTGGATATTTGAGGATTAGATGCTTCATTTCTTATGACAACCTCATCTTAGTTCTGCATTTGCTTTTCAAGGTCTTGAGATAGCTCGTTTGTGTCTTGGATTTGCTCCTACGTATTGGGTTCTTGGTTGCCCTTGTTTTCATATTTTTCTTCTTCTTCTCCATCGGAATCATGATGATTTAGGTCGAGATCTACAAAACTTTCACTCAACACACCATTATTGCTTTCGTCGAATACCACATTTGGTGCGCTTGTTATAAACTATGTAAGCTTTGTTATGAGATGAGTAACCAAGAAAGATACCTTCATCACTACGAGCATCAAATTTCCCAAGGTTGTCTTTGACATTATTGTGAACAAAACAAGTGCATCCAAAAGGTTTGAAGTAGGAGATGTTAGGCTTTCTTCCTTTAAAATGTTTATAAGGAGTTTTCTTCAAAATAGGACGGATTAAACAACGGTTTAAAATATAATTAGCTGTGTTAACAACCTCGGCCCAATAGTGTTTTGGCAATCCATTTTCTAAAAGCATTGTCCTAGACATGTCCTCTAGGGTGCGGTTCTTTCGTTCCACAACCCTATTTTGTTGAGGAGTTCTAGGAGCTGAGAAATTGTGTGAAATACCGTATCTAGCATAAAACAAATCAAACTTGAGTTGGTCAAATTCTCTACCATGATCGCTTCGAATAGAGACGATTGGTAGATTTTTCAATGTCTGCAACTCCTTACAAAGTTTAGAAAACTCGAACAAAGCCTCAGATTTTTCTCTTAAAAACGAAATCCATGTAAAACGAGAGAAATCATCAATAATGACAAGTATATACTGTTTTCCCTTAGGAGATTTGACACGCATAGGACCGCATAAGTCCATATGTAAAAGTTCAAGAGGGAGTGAGGAGCTTACAACCTTTTTCGGTTTGAATGAACTTCTTGATTGTTTACCTCTTGTGCAGGCATTGCACAGTTCCTCACTTTTGAAGTTCAGATCAGGTAATCCACGAACTAGATCTCTTGTCTTTAGCTTGTTAAGAGTGTGCAAGGTTACATGCCCTAACCTTCTGTGCCAGAGACTTGGATCGTCAGTCAAGGTCTTGAGGCACTTGAGTTCTGTACCTGCAATATGGTTAGTAATCACAGCATATGTGTTGTTGTGCCTGTGAGCCGTGAGGATCAGGTCTCTAGTTTCCTCATTTCTGACTTCACACTTGTTCCTGTCAAAGCCAACTTTGTTTCCCTTGTCATATAGCTGAGAAAAACTTAAGAGATTATACTTTAAACCATCAACAAGATATACATCCTTGATGCAGCTATTTGAATTACCAACATTACCGATACCAATGATGTTGCACTTCCCTTTATCACCAAGAGTAATTGTTCTAGTGGTTTGCTCTTTAAGATCTTGAAATAAAGATTTCTTCCCACTTATGTGTCGAGAGCATCCACTGTCCATGATCCATTTTGATTCCTTGTGCTTGGTGATATCCTGCAAAACAAACATCATCCTTTTCGGCTAGACCAGTACATAGTTTTAGATTCATAATGAGGATAGACCATGTTAGGTGGTCTTGTCCCTTTTGGAACCCAAACTAGTTTTACCTTCTCATTAAGACGTACAGGAAATGTGTTTCTAATGATGTGAGGGTCCTTTCGTCTATATGGACAGGTTTCCTTCACATGTTCTTTCTTACAGCAGTATAAACATGTAGGTGAACGCCAGTTGCCTTTAGCTTTAACAAAAGTGGTACTGGGTTTCTTTGGAAAGCTTTTGTTGTAGCCAATAGCGCTATTATTAAATGAGAGTTGCTGTTCCCCTAACATCTTATCAAAATTGGCTTTGGACCTTGTGAATTGTATAAGTGATGTCTGCTGGTCTTGGCACTTGTCGAATAGCTTGGCCTTTTCCTTTTCTAAATCATCATTTCGAATATTTAGAGAAGAGAGGCTTTGCTTGAGGTCAGAATTCTCTGAGCTCAAGGTCTTGACTTTAATGTCAAGAGCTGTCCGAGAAGCTTCAAGATTTTTCATTTCCAACGACATGTCACTAATACATTTCTGTTGGTCTTTCAGCTTTTCTTTCAAGATGTTGATTTCACTGTTGTAGGCTTCTTCATTAGAAATCATATTTCTTAGTACTTCAGAAAGAACATCTGGAGGCCCTGAAATTAAGTTTCTTACCACTTCATCAAGGTCTTGACTCCTGGATTTCTCGTGTTCAGCCATTAGACAGAGATTTGCTTGGTCTCCTTCTGAATCTGAATCATCTGAGGAATCCGAGTCACTCCAAGTTGCTAGCATAGACTTCTTCTTTTGATCATACTTTCTGAACTTGTTTCTTTTCTTCACGGGACATTCTTTTACGAGATGATCTGTTTCACCACATTCAAAGCACATTAATACTTTTGGCCTTTTCGAAGGGTTTTGGTGACTTACCTCTGAATCTAGATGATCCAGCATTTTCCCTGTTTGAGAATTGCTTCTTCATTTTCAGAATTCGTGCTAATCCTCGTGTGATAAGAGCAAATGGATCATCTTTGTCGTCACTTTCGTCACCATCAGATTGTGATTGATCTTTCTTTACTTTGAGGGCAAAATTCTTTGTTGTTGGCGGTACTTCTCCATCTTCCTTGTTTAATATCATTTCATGGGTGATGAGCTTTCCAAGAAGATCATCTAATGGCAGTGTAGTAAGGTCTTAAGCTTCTTCAATTGCAGTAACCTTGGGTCCCCACTTGGCTTTTGGGAGGCTCCTGAGAACCTTCCTAATTTTCTCTGGCTTGGAGAAAGTTTTCCCAAGTGAGTCGAGGTTGTTTACAATCTGAGTAAATCTCGTGAACATCTCCTTTACTGATTCATCGGGATTCATCTTGAACAGCTCGTACTGTCTGAGAAAGATGTTGATCTTTCTCTCTTTGACTTGACTTGTGCCTTCATATGTGACCACAAGATTGTCCAAAATTTCCTTGGCACTTTTGCTGGATGAAACACGGTTAAATTCATTAGCATCAAGAGCACAATATAGTAAGTTCATAGCTTTGAAATTATTAGCGATGTTCTCCAGGTCAGTTTGAGCGAATTCAGCTTCGGTCTTCTCGACTTCTTTTACATCAACAGTCTTCATTGGAACGTGTGGCCCTTTCTTGACAAGGTCCCAAAGCTCAAGGTCTTGATCAATGATGAACATCTACATTAACGATCTCCAGTGAACAAAGTTGTTGCCACAAAACAGAGGAGGTCGGTTGGTCGATCTTCCTTGAGCAAATCCTCCATCATCTATGTTAGACATGCTGAAAAACTCACAAGATTGTTAGATTAAAAATAGTGAGCCAATCTCTGATACCAATTGAAGAGTCTATAAGGTGATAACCAATACTCTAGAAGGGGGGAGGGGATGAATAGAGTATGTACGATTTTGGTAAGATAAGAAACTTCAAAGCAGTTTGCAAACCAACTTGTCAACACCTTGATATGCAATCAAATCTTAACAAAGCAAAATCGAATACAGTAAAGTAAGTGTGGAAATAAAAGATGGACACACGAATTGTTAACGAGGTTCAGCACGAACTTGGCCTACGTCTCCACCTAGGGTTCTCCATCCCGTAGGATTCAAACCTCTTTATTTCACTTCCTTGAGTCTAGAACTTCCTAGGAGAACTTCCCTTCCCCTACACAAAGCCTCACCGCTTCTATTCTAGCCCTCGACCTTACAAGTGAAATAGAGGACCCAACTACACACCAAAGTGTGCTATCACGAGTATAAAAAAACTCAAAGAGTGAATCAAATAACTTGTACAATGAAGACGGGTGTTTCTCTCAACACTTAAAACTGATCACACTAAGCTCAACGTGTAAAGAGAATATTTGTTATTGCTTGATGCTCTAAAAAATGAATGCTTGCTTTGATGATCTTCATCTTCCATTTGCACCGTTTAAATAGATCACCAAAGGAGCCCTTTGGAGTTTTGAATATTCTACTGAAAACGATTCTTTCCAATTCCAAAGGACGCTCCACAATCTGGTGCAAATCGGTGAGCCTCAAGCCTTGATCCTTAAGGATCTTTGTTTCCTTATTTGGGTTGATCCGAAAAGGCAATTGTGGGATCTCTCACAATGAATGTGAGCCCAATTCCTTTCGATATTCAAGCCCATTGTGAAAGGTCCATCTCTTTGAAAAGAGTCTTGCAGGTTAGCTTGGATAGATATACATATAAAGCCCAAACCATAACTTATATAGAATAAGGTATTCGTAAAGGAATTCACAATATAGTCCTGGTTTCAAGACCTTGAAACCCAGACAGTGTTTTGTCTTTCATCATCCCTTAATATCATCCCTGCAAGTTAGTACGTTAAGATTTTACAATCAAGGTGGAGTCTTCAGACAGTGTCGATGGCGGAACGGTGGTAGTGATGGTGATGGCCGGCGACAGAGAGGGAGGAAGAAGGATAAAATGATCGATGGTAGGCTAGGGTAAAAATTTGGAAAACCCTAGAGAAAACTCTGATACCATGTCAGAGTGAATAATCCCGTTGAAGTTGTCTTCGCTATCATTATAATATATATATATATATATATATATAAGAAGTTTACATCATGATCTAATGACTATAGACCCATAGACCCAATAGTAATTAAGTCATGATGTAAACCTCCTATATATATATATATTATAATGATAGCGAAGACAACTCGGGATTATTCACTCTGACAGAGAGGAGCACACTCGAACCGATAAAGGTGATGCCGGTGCGGAAGGGCGGGTCGGCGGCAGCCGGGCCATTGAAGCCGATGCGTCGGGGGAGGCCAAAGTTCAAAAAGAGAGCGTTAATGATATACACTAGTTTTTAATCACATGAATTAGATCCTAAATGTAACAATTTGATCATTTCCATTAAAAAAAACATGTAGTTAGATTAGTTTAGTCTCCAATTCTATAACACGAATTTACTAAATCTGGACAGAATATTCTAGTTGGATGACATTTTGTTAACGGTGAGCATTTAATGGGTTATTTGGTCTAATTTGGCAAAATTGTCTATATACCCATTAAATCTTGTCAATTTATTTATATACCCACCAAAAGTTTTAAATGGTCTATATACCCATTCAAACATATAAATTTTGTTTAATTGCCCAATATAAAACTTTGTCTTGAATTTAAAACTCTAATTAATAATTCATATTTACAACTCCCGGAGGTTGCTGTGATTCCTGAGCAGTGGCGGACCTATGTGTTACCTTGGGGATGCTCAAGCAATCAAGCATCCCCATAATTTTTTTTAAATTTTTTTTTAGTGTTAATTTTAAAATTTTTACCCTCAAGCATCCCCACCCGTAAAAAAAAATACAAAAGAAAAAAAAATTTATCTTTAAATATCCTCAAAATGATAAAAGCTTTATCTTCGAGCATCCTCGAAAAGTCGGTCCAGGATCCGCCCCTGTTCCTGAGACTACATTGAAAATAAAGCGAGAATTCGAAGTTGAAGTGTACGGTGAAGATAGTTGGATTTGTGCTGAAACTAATGTGAGTGTTATAGGGCTTTTGTTTATTTGCGTAGAAATCAAATAGTAATTGATATCTTTGCTATAAAGAATGCCTTTTTAACGATTAATGTGATGAGTTCATTGATAACCCAATTTCTTGGGTATTGATTAGGAACCAGTGTGTTTTTTAACAATTAATGAAATTTTCATTTTGATCAATTGATTGATCAACGATCAAGTTGGAGAAATTATCATGATTTGTATAATCTCTCCTTGGTGAATCTCAATGTGCCAATACCTAAAGATTAGTATACTCAAACAAATAAAAAATCAGTACATGACTAGCATATAGAAATAAAGAATTGAATTAATTGTACCTTTCGCTTTAAATGAAGAGGAAGGTGAAATTTTATTTTGGGGCTTACCGATCGGTTGACTTCTTTATTTTTTTATAGGGAAGAAAGAAAAAAAAATCACAACAAATCTTTTTTTTTTTTTTGTTAGGAATGAGATATTACAAAATTATATATTGGACAATCAAACAAGATTTGTATATTTGAATGGATATATAGACCATTTTAAACTTTTGATGGGTATATAAACAAATTAAGAAGATTTGATGGGTATATAGACAATTTCGCCTAATTTCAATTATACCAAGTGGTTTGTTAAGAGTGAGGCTATTTGTTCAGGGGAATAACTAGATTTTATACATAGTACCAAATAAGAAGATGAGATGATCAATATTTACAATCCACAATAATTGATCAAAAGGCCATCTTCATTTAAGATTTAACGAATTTAAGATCAAACTCTCAAAATCCATGTCAAATTCGAACCAAAAAAGCCCCAATTTCAAATCTAGGGTTCGGCTCCGCGAAGAACACAAGAACCCTAAATTTTTTAATTGAAAAAATCACTTCATAATTATCAAAATTAGACCTAAGAATTTGCAATCGAAGCATCACAATCACGATGTGTATCAAGGCAATTAAGAACGAATGGACCTATAGTTAACGATTTCATGAACAATTGAGAGGGAGAGGGAACAAGGCAAAGGCCAAAGGCAATTGTAAGTTTGATGGCAATCACAAGTTGTACTGTTGGAGCGATATATCCCCTCACTGATTCAGGATTTCATCTCTAGACTAGAATGCCACTAGACAATGCATTGCCATTCACCACTGTCCGGTTTAATTTTACTTTATCAGAGAAAAAAAGGGGAAAAGGTATGAATTAACCATTAACTGCATTATATATCAATTGCAAACTAGATTTGATACATGCCAGTCACTCAACTGGGTTACAACAAAATGCACACAATCTACTCTTATATCCATAACATAGGTCCTTCTTACAATTAGGAACAAGGGGCTCATTCTTATAGGGCCTTTTCCAAGCCCTTTCAAGTTGGTATAACAGTACACCAACTTCTACCAGGAACAGTCTGCTCAGATGTAGTTAACTCCACACTGGTTTGAAACCATGCTTGAGAGCAGCCTCCCACACGACATCGATCTTGTCCACGTCGATTGCTCCCACCTCGTGGTTAGTCCATCCCTCGAGAAAATGCACCACTCCCCCTGCGTGGCATGCGTGCACCACACCCCTCCCCATTGTGTACTGTTTTATCGAATCATCAAAACACGTCAGAATTAGGCCTTCGCCTGAGGCCCTGAGTATATATATGATCAGTAAGGCAATCGTTACCTCGCAAACTGATAAGCCCTTAACGTCTTCAGGCAGCTTCATGGCTGCAAGATCCCCATATGTGCAGTCCCTTCGGAAGTGAAGGATTGGCGGAACCACAAACTGATGGAAGTGTGTGCCTGTGGGTGCCATCATCTGTTCCTTTCGCGTGATCCATTTGCCCACAATCCATGTCTGAATTCGGAAAATACAAAGCATTTGAGTCTAAAGCTTTCGTCATGCGAAACTCATAATCTTTAGCTGAGCTTAAAAATAAGTTGGTCATTCAGATTTCACCTTGCAACTCTGGGCTGCTTGATACTTGGTGACTTGGACAAGGTATTTCTGGCATTCCACAGGAGCTTCCTTTCGGATCATCTGGAACCTTTCGGCTGATACAGTCAACATCTGTGTAAAGCAACAAAATCAGTGTCAAAAGAGGTTGATCATTGAGTAATTTTGAAGCTAGCTTTGTGATTAGGCAAAGTTACTAACCAAGACCCTGATGTTTCGCCTACATAGGTAAAGGGCGATGGCTCTTCCGAGTTTAGAGGTGGAGCCCGTAAGGAAAACCTCTTTAACATCTTCAGGGATCTCGTGAATGGTGACGGCTGCTGTCAAGGTGTTTCCATGAACAACGCGTACTCTCAAGTTCGGATGCTTGTTAACGAAGAGCACCCCACCGCCATTTAGAGCTTCATTCTACAGTAAAAAGTACCAAGAATAAGCATGAATCCTCAACAACCTAGTTATCAAATGATCATTAAATGGAATATGAAGGAAGGTACCTTGTTAAGGGCTGCAAGGCTGATGACCTTGACTCCTATTCTATCGGCTTTAAGAATCGCGAGCTCTATCTGCTTGTTGATTCCCCGGGTTGCAAATGGTAAGAAGTACTGCAAAAAAAAATTGAAAAGCCAAACAATAAGACAATATTGAATATGATAAAGAGTAATACAAGCAAGTGGCATGATCATTTATGTTTTAAATTGTTAGGAGGAATGGTGTTAGACCTGGAATCCGTATCTAGGAACAGTCCATGTCGCGTGGAACTTATTTCGGAGGTTGTAGAAAGAGGTTGTGAAGCTCGTTGCCCACGCCCACATTCCTAACATAGACATGAACGAGATAGGCAACATAGGCAAGAGGATGATCCTCATACGAAAAGCCATTGAAGCGCATGATCGGAAAATGAACTGGGCGTGCACCGCTGCAGAGAAGTCCACTATGTGGGCAAGGAAGACGAAATCTGGCACCCTCGCGTATTTTTCTGCATCAATGAAGGATTTAGTGAATCAGTACAAGTCGATCTATAGCAAAAGTTCAGCTTCTGAAACCATGTAGATGTTAATCAAATAAACAAACTTCCAAGCAAAATCAAAGCAAATTAGAGAAAAGTGATTACTGGATGCTGCCTTCAAGCTCAACTCCTTGTGGAGCCCCCATGACTTGTTGTTGAGGGTGTTGCCAACTGCATCAAACAGAGGCATGAAGAGGCAAAAGTTCGAGTCCTTTTCCGTGTGATGTAGGCTGTGGTATCTGCACACACCATCCCAACAAATATCATGATTCATTCATGCCAATTACTATTTCTATATATAAGAATGGATTTTAATGAACTACTTACGTTGGGGTGTAAAGAAGGTATCTAAGAGGAGGAAATGCTTCGAAAATCTGGTAAGGGAGGATTTCAGCATTGCACTGCCCCAAGCATCTCAAGAAATCAAACCCAAGGACATAACCATACATCAAACTAACAGATCCATGCCCAAACAGACTAGTCCCTAAAACCGGCACTCCTATGATGGGGATCATCAGCAGGTGCTCCAAATACGTCGCGTGTTCAGCTGCCACCACACCCCAATTTCAAACAATTAACATACTAAATCAAACACTCTAATATATATATATATATATATATATATATATATATATATATATATATATCTCGTTTGGTTGAGATGAGCTAACCTGTAAAAGGAGTGGGCACCGGAGAAGAATGATGAAGAGAATGATATCTGGAGAAGAGGAATTCCCCATGAAGCTTTTTGTGAAGATAGTAATAAAGAGGCTCAGAGAACACAATATGCAACACCAAAGCTGTGATAATCCCCTTTGTGTCCCACATAGGGAGACTCCTTAAAGATGGGATCATGTAGTAAGCCAAGCTTCCCACAAAAGCTTGTAGGATCAGAAAATTGTCCCTGCAGTTAAACGCGCGGAAACAGAATTACAAACAATAACGACGACAACAATGACTTGGTGTACCCCGCAAAAATAAAGATTATTTATGTAGTTTGTTTGTGAGGATGGATATATTACCAGTCCCATTCTTGGTCAATTTGGTTGAAGTCCAAGCCTTGCTGCACAATGCGGCGTTTGGTGGTAAAGAAATACATGTAGCTGTAGGTGCTCCATAGCTGATGAAGGAGGCCTCTGAGGGCACAAAGGAGGAGGATTTGGAAGCAGAAGCTGCTTGTGATGTCTTCTCCATTTGCCCACAATGTCACCACTTGTCCCACAAATGGCCCATATAGCAAGTACTGTAATGAACCAACAAAGCACCAAAAAAGAAACAACATTCAACAAGAGCAAACACCCATGACCAGATGCAAGAAGAAACCATCAAATTTAATTAACTTGTAGTTGTTTTCATGAAAGTCAATTGCACTTTGAGATGGGTGTACCTTAAGAGAACCCATGTTTTGCCATGGCCAATCACATAGAGTTGCACCCATCTCTGTTAATCTCTCCAAGGAAAAGCAGGTGTGGAAATTTAAAGCTAAGAAGGTAGGGAGGAAGTGGTAGTCTTGAATAGGGGAATGGGTTTGGTTCCTATTTCCAACTAATGTGGAGATGCACAAATTTTTTTTTTTCCCTTTTCTTTTGTTGTTTTCCTTTGTGGACACTTTGGTTGTGTAAGATCTGTCAATGAACACCCTATTTATATGTAAGTTGAGGTGGCCTTTAATTAATAGGTGGTCAGCTCAAGATAGAAACTACATTCTGAATAATTAAATGCAATTGGGTGGCAGTTAGACGCATGAAACAAGCTTCAGCTACTAGCTTGCCCAAGAGGAGCTACTAGCTTGGCAAGTTTCAGGCAGAGAGTGACTTCCTACTGCCAGTTCTCTTTTACAATTTTTTTTTTTAATTATGTGAAAGATAAAAAAAAAGATTTAATTTAAGAAACAAGAAATGATAAAGATTCGAATATTATATGATATATATCGAACAAATATATTATCTTCTATGGTATATAGTAAAGGACTAGTGTAATACCCGTGCCTTCAAAGCACGGGATTTTGATTCATTTTGAATTGAACGTCATTCTATATATCTATATAATACTATATTAATATATACTTGTTTACAACAAAAATAATATATATAAATTATTTTTTAATTTATAAATTAGTTAGAAAGATATATAATATAATTTTTTAAATGATTTAATAAGGTAAAGCAGTAATAAAACTCAAACACACCACCTATTATAATTTAAAATAAATATATAATTATTATCATTAGGATAAAACTAAAAAGAAAAATATAAGTTGTCATATAATGATAAAAAAAATCATAAGCACGTGATTGTGCGAATACTTTTGAAGTTAAGTAAATATACATAACTTATTCATTATTTTCATTAGAAAGATGGCTAGAAAGAAGGAGAAATAAATAGAAAACATAAGGGTAAGATGGTAAAAAAAAGTGATCTAAGACGCCTCATCTAAGATGTAAAATAAGTAATGTTTGTAAGTCTTAATTAACTTTTAAAATAAGCAATTAATTGTAAAAAAAAACTTTTTTGACTCTAATTGATTTTTATAATTAACTTTTGAAATCGAATATTCACAAATTAATTATTTTTACTAACTTTATAAAAAAATTGCAAGTCTTAAAATATTAAAATTATAATAAGGAACATCTAGGGTGTATAAATTAAATATAGATGTAAAATATTCATTTTGGGGATAAATATTTTTTTCTTCAATATTTGAAGCCAAACACCCAAAATTAATCATAAAAGAGTGTTTGTTTATTTATTTTTAAATGATAATATATGCAAATTTCATATTTTCTTTTCTCAAAATTCTTCAATTTTTGTTTGTAGATCTAAAAATGTTATTTTTTGTATTCCAAATATTCATTTTAGATGTTTAAAATAAATGTAATTTATCTCTAAAAAATCTTTTGTTAAAAATTTATATAGATGTTACGTAGAATGTGCAGAGTAAGTATAGATTTAAAATATTCATTTTGGATAATTATTTTCCTCAATTTTTGAAGGTTAACAGATGCAAAAATAATTTCTTCTTAAAATTAATGATGTTTTCCTTCTATCTCCAAAAATATTTTAAAAAAATTCAATAAAAATTTAAGATGTCTATATTGTATAATAAATGTAATTTTTTTTAAAAAATATATAATATTATTGATATGAATGAAATGTATAAAGAAATTCATGATATTAATGAAATAATGATATAAAAGAGCACACAGAATTAATGATAATATCCAAAATTGTGGTCCGACGTATCAATGTACATAATCTTTTCCATGAAAAAAGGAAATAAATATATTTAAAATAAATCAAAAATTGATATAAGCATCTCCATTTAAATAATCTTCGTATGAAAAATAGGAAACAAATATATGTCAAATAAGAAACAAATAATTTCAACAATAATATTGACCAATAAGAAAATATCATTTGAATAAAAAATTCAAATTTATTTGTGGGCATGACAGGTCAGCAAAATGCTAGCAGAATTAGTAATATTAATAGATAGATAAGTCATTTGTACCACGTGACAGTTTCTCCTTAATCGTAGTATTATCAATCAATTGAATTTTTTTTCCCAACTATACTTAATTAATCTTAAGATAATTTTTTTTTCCAATTTCGATAAGATTTTACCCAATTTCATCAAATATGGATATATTTTAGAAAATTAATATAACAATAGATGCTTAAGATAATAATTAACCCAATTTCGTTAGATATGGATATATTTTTAGAAGATTTTACCCAATTATATTAAGGGTATTTTGCTAAAATGACCCTCATATCCGGAAGGTTTGCATGAGTAACCCAATCCGGAAAAAAAAAATTGCACAAAAGTGGATATCCGCTTGACAAGGGGAGCCGGTAGCAGGTCACCGTGTGAGGTACAGCTGGACTCCATTCTCGGTTTCATGTACAGTGAGAGAAAGAAGGAGGGAGGCATCTCTACTCCTGAAAAGCAAAGACTAGTGAGAGAGGAGGGACAAATAGCTGCTGCAGTGGCAGAGGACGGAAGAGAGAGATAGAGAGACGGAGAGAGAGGGAGAGAGAGAGAGAGAGAGAGAGAGAGAGAGAGAGAGAGAGAGAGAGAGAGAGGTTAAATAGAAAAGTGCAGCCTGAGAGGACATAGAGATTAGTGAGAGTGTCAGTGAGGGGGAAAAAGATTCTTTCAACTAAATTATAAGTTTAAGAGAAAACCAATTGAAGAAGGAAGGGTCCGGGGGGTTTATTTTAAGGATCACGTGTAAGTAGTAAGTTGTAACTGGACATCCATATTAGATAGACATGTCACATATTGTATTTCACTAGACACGATTGTAACTATGAAAAACACAGGTCATTAACTACCATTATCGAATGGAGAAGATTAATGGGAGAAGCAGATTCTCTATAATGACATATTGTTTTATGTGTGCCCAATTATAATATTTATCCATATTTGGATGCCATGATTTCGTTATCTCCGGCCGTCACTAGCATGCTTTACCCATATTGGAATCGAATGGATAAGAGTGACAGTGAGGGGGCATAAACATACTTATAATGACATGGTAAGTTGAAGAGAAAAACCATGGAATAACAATAAAGTGAGTGGAGGTGAATTCGTGGGCCGACTAGTAATCGCGTAGTTGTCACTGGACACAACATGAATACGACATGACAGACATTGAAATATACTGGACACAATATGTCAGAGACAGATTCACTTGCATTAATCAAATACGACACAGGAGCAATCATTTAAAAGATAGTAGGAGAGAGTAGCAACATAGAAGACAGTGAAAACGAAATTTACTGTAACAAGAAGCGAAATTGTGGCTGCGTGGTGAATCTGTATCCATCCCAATCGAAGTGTGGGCGCATATTGCGGGCACGATGATCAGACGTCTCGTCGCTCAATGGGAAGTAGACCGTGAAAGTTCGGTCACTCCCATAACCGGACACACCAAGGACCCTCCCGGCCCAAAACCCATCGTTGTCGCGGCAGTCGACACGGTCTTCGGGCATGTAGGCGTCGTAAGAAATACGAAGCGGCCGTGGACGAATTCGTTGCACCGGGATGACCTCCCTCAGTAGCTCTCTTCTGTTGTTGCGTAGGAGGGTCACATATTCGACCTCCCAGTGGTTAGGGTCCAGTTTGCGTACAAGGGTCACCTCGTCGAACGACCCGAGCATCCCAGACTCACTGCCGACAATCTCTATTCTTTGATGTCGTTGGTACGACGGCGGCGACATTGGTCCTGCATAAAATTATAAAAATAAGGTAGTATAATGATGCAAGTAGCATAACTGAAATCTACACGAATGAAGTGATCGACAAACCTCCATCGTCCGATTCGTCGGATGATATAACGATGGGGACAGGTCGAGGAGGGAGGCCAGATGAGGAGCTGCGGTGGTGTGAAGAGGATGCCATTTCGTTGAAGGGTTGTTGGAGAGGTTGTTAAATGGCAATGGGGAGTTAACTTCACCAATTTGTGGGGAGTATGGATGGTGAATGGCTATCATATAAATGGGGTGTTTGGGAAATAGCAACATTGTTCAGCATGTGACCGTTGAGGAAAAAAAAAGAAACAAAAAGCAAAGAGGTTTGAATTGCAGTGGTCTTCTGTATAATTGTTGTCTACAATTAACATGGCAGTGGTCTTCTGTATACATGACACGTGTCATTTCTGACATGACATTAATGAAGTGGGTTTACTTCTTGTCGTTAGATGGTACATGACACCCCTTTAAACCAACTAGCCGGTTAATTAATACCGACTGGCTTGACACCTACTAGGGTTAACTGGACAGACACCGACTTCTTAGCGAAAATGAGTAAGTCATCCTTCCATTTAGGTTATGCGATACGTCTCTCCGTACAATATGTTCTTCTCCCTGTAAAACTTAATGTCCCCCCCTCTAACTAATGGACCAGGGGAGAAATCGTCCGTGTGTATCATTGTATTGTTTGGCGGATGGTGGGATTGTGAAGAGGGCATTTGGGTCGTGAAGTCGTCGAGGAGTCAAAAGGTCGTACTGGTAGACGAAAGTATTGACTACGTCTTGCTGAAGAAACAACTGATGGCCAAGTTTAATGTCGATGGGAGGAGGCATGACGTCGAGCTCACATATGTAAAGCCGAAGAAGGAAGGGTGCAGACCTTTTTCCATTGGGGATGACGAAGACTTGCTGGCCTACAAGTTCGTAAACGGTCTTTCCGGTGAACGATTCTGGCCTATCGACCTCCATGTCTCCTTGGTACGCAAGGTTAGCGGCGATTTCACCACTACGGAAGGATCCATAACGGCCCATCTACTCGGGGGTAGCCCACCCTTGACCCAAGAAGATCACCCACAGTTTAAAACGAAACCCCGCTTGGCAGGGGATGAAGAATTGGAAGTTTTGGTAGCACAAGATGTCGATCGAGAAGGAAGAGGTGTCCAGTTCGAAACTAAGAGTGTCTAGTTAGAATGCTCAACCGTCCAGTTAGATAATCCACGTGTCCGGTTTGAACCAAGTGATGCGTTGGACAACGCAGTCGCTTATGGCCGTAGGAAGCAGGTAATTTCTGTGAGCGGTGACGTCGAGGATGCAGTCGGCCCTTGGGATCACGAGGCGAAGCAAGCGGTAAGGGAAGTAGAGGAAGCATACCAACGCGGAAAAGGGAAGACCGGAGCGTTTCCGACGACTGTGAAACTTGAACCAATAGAGTGGACGGGTGCCGCTTATGGGAAATTGCAGAAGCGCCGCCGCACGTAACGGGGTCATAGGAACTTCCAGTTGCGGGGCCTTTCGCAATGAAGTAGATAGTCATCCCATTTTGGTTAGACGCCTTTCGCAAAGAATTATGTTGCCTTTCTGCAACATCGTATGGGGGGGTTTTGTTCTAGTTTGTTCTAGTTCTAGTTTGTTCTATTATGTTAACGGAATGCCATATAACATTACCCCCTTTTGACATGACACTATCGGATTTTGGCATGACATTAGCATCATATTGACATGACATTTATCGCGATTGACATGTCATAATTAAAAACCAACGAATACAACAATCCAGCAATAAGTGCATATCCAAATGTCTAAAACCAGCAAACATCAGGTTCAAATGAAGCAACAACCACCGACATACTAGCCAATATGCGGTCTAAACCAACCAACAAGTCTACACAAACCAACAATGTATATAAAAGCAATGGGGGAGTTTTTTTAAGGATCGGATGGGGTTGTAAGACGTCCGTGAAAGATGGCAACACAAAGGGATTGGTGGTACGCCGCAATGAATGAATCGTCCAGGCGACGGAACTTGGTGTCGTCGGTCGCGAGGACCTGCAGGTAACGGATGGCATATGGACCACAGTCGCCCCTACATCACAATAACGAAATATGCTCACACAACCTGTGACAATGTTTTCTAAATGAAGAGGCAATAATGACTTACGATTGTTTGTTTTGGGGAATCCCCTTCACCCTTTTGTACGCCAAGGGTTTCGGGACTTTGCCGACCCATTTGACTCGAACTTCGGGGTGGCCGTTCATCAAAATGGGGAGGCGGTGGGTCACCGGCTTCAGGAGGCCCGACATGTGGCGCTCAGCAACGTGGCTTATGTCGGGATCGTAGACGTCCAATGTCCACTCCGCGAAGTTGATGTCAAGGGCCACCCAGTGCTCGTTCTTCAGATTCCAAGGTGCCAACAACCGGTCGACATCGGCCCAACCCGTCGGAAACATCTGCGGCAACTTGCCGTCGAAGTATTGGGTCACCGTGTCGTCCCCCTTCACCACCTCAAGGTTCCCCTTCGCGTCCGCCAGTTGCTTCTGCAGGAGATACCCCCAGATGAAATCCAGAACGGCGACCCCTTCGTACTTGTCACCTGCGTTGATGTCCTTCCGTAGGAGGGCGCAAGCTTGCTCAATATGCTGGACGCAAGGAAAAATCATTTATATGGAAGACCATATCAGGAAAAAGGTGATGCATCGAACCACAATGTGGGAACGTAATTAACCTCGGATGACACCAATGGGTCGGTGATTGAAGTGTCCCAAAGAACTGCTTCTCCAGTAGGGTGCCTTCGACCGACCGGACGGGGTGACTTCCGTCCTTCATCCACGCAGCGAATGCATTAACATCTGCCCTGGTCGCCATGCCTAGCTCGGCGGCATCCATTGGCTTCTTGCCCACACGCGACTTCTTCACTGGCTGAGTTTCGTCCGCCTGGGACAACGTATCAGGATGTTGAAGGATGCTTCTTCTCGGCCGTATGAGGGGCACCTCAGCCTCAGCCTCAACATCGGAGGCACCAGGTGCCACCAACTCCTCCTGCAACTTGCAGCCCATTGTGTTTAACATGACAGTAAAAACAATTAACATGACAGCAGATATATATTAACATGACAGTCTCATGCGCAAACCTTGTCCTTGTCCTTCAACTTGTTCTCCTTCAACTTGGCCTTGCCCATCAACTTGTCCTCCTTCGTGGGCTCTCTCTCCTCCTTGCCCTTGTCCTTGCCCTTGTCCTTATCCTTGTCCTCGTCCTCCTTGCCCTTATCCTTGTCCTTCACTGATCCCTGAACCTAAGCACATGAACTCTTAGTAAATTGACATACACTAGAATTGGCATGACATTTAGTGATATTAACTTGACATCCATTATGAAAAACATGACAGTCACATGAAATGACATGACGATTCTGATCTGATACCAGGAGAACCTTACCTCCTTTCTCAGAACTTCCTTGTCCTTGTCCTCCTCCTCCTTGCCCTTATCCTTGTCCTTCACTGATCCCTGAACCTAAGCACAGGACCTCTCAGTAAATTGACATATAGTGGAATTGGCATGACATTTAGTGATATTAACAGGACATCCATTATGAAAAACATGACAGTCACATGAAATGACATGACGATTCTGATCTGATACCAGGAGAATCTTACCTCCTTTTCCAGAACTTCCTCTTGCTCCTCCGACTCCCTAGTCCCATTCCACCTTAGTTCCCTCTTCATGTTTTCAATCGCCTCCTCAAGCGTGACCATCTTCGAGACTACCTCCGCGGATATACTCCTCAGCATGTCGTCCATCTTTGCCACTAACCATGACTCTATCTCTAATAGGATAGTTTGTGTCTGCGTGGCCTCCCCTGATTCTTGCGTTGACCCACGTGCTCTTTTTGGTTGTTTCTTTGGTGGGGGTTTGACATTTGCTGATACGAACTCCCGGACTATGTCGTCGAAGAAGTTGTCCTGCTTGTCGTGAGTGTTTCGGGCATCGTGGTAGAAACGAGTAGCTGCCTCCACTTCATCGGGGAGTAGAAGAGGCCTCACGGCTGCAGGGTCATTGAAGTGCCCGAGCTCCTTCGCCTCCTGCAGTCGGGTTTCGATTGAGGCATACTCGAGGTTCGGGTCTCTAAACTCGTATCGCAGACACCTGGGGTACAGCTTCTCATCTATGACATTCGCGAATTGGTCGGCCATTGGAGTGAGTGCTTCGTACACCCATAGCTGCAAATAAATGTTGTCCAGGAAATATTCACTCCCTGTCCAGTCAATAAATATTGGACACCTAGTAAACGTGTATACACCGTCCAGTGAGATCTGTGTACGAACCTGGAAGGCGAGAGGGAAACCCAGCAGGCAATAGGCTGGGCGTGCATTGGAGCTGCCCTCATCCCGTTGGAGCTTCCTCTCGATTGCACGGTTCAAGAACTTGTTCGTTCACTCGTAGCAAAGCCGACCCCACGGAAACGCCAGGAACCTGTCAATGTCGCCGACAAGGTCGACCACCCACCCGTGAATGTAGTTTTTGGGTTCCTTCCCGAACAATACTCCCTCGACCAGCATCAGCAGGACAAATTTTAATTTTCTGGTTGACGATTTCTCAGATGCCATTGCCACACGGAACTGCACCTCGAACTCGGACATCTTCATCTTTGAAACTCCAATGAAATCAAACACTGCCTTCTTGAATGCCGCGTCGTCGTCCTCGGGCTCTTCGCCATAGCCACAGTTGAGACCGGTGACAAGGGCGAACTCAGCTATTGAGAACCTCACGACCGCATCATGGATCTTGTACCATGTTTCATTCTCCTTCTTCGTCTTCAATTATCGTTGGAGAACGTAGTATACAAGCTGTCCCGAGAACTGGACCCTTGTGACCTGTCTTGCAACGCCCCCCAACGGGCTGTCCGTCAGGCGCTTCCAATGGAACTCGCTCGACGGCGTACACAGCATGCAGAGACTTCAACATGTTAGCCACACTGCAACACAACAATCACAACTTACATTACTCGAACGAAAGCCATATTACCGCGCCGGAGGTTTGAGCTCTACGGTCTACAATCTTCTTTACACTTCGCTGCGACATTTTTAATATTCACCAGATATCCTGCATAATGGGAGACCCAAATTCAGTATTCTACACATCAATTCTTCTCCCCTAACCCTCGGTTCCCTTCATATCAATATCAAATGTAACATGACACAAACACAAGTACACCTGACACACACACGGGTACACATGACACATACTTGTGAATACATGACAAGATACTTATTCAATCTGTCCATCTCCATTTGCACACAAGTCACCCTATTCCAGATAATGTCAATTCCACATAAACGTTTCACTCTTTCTAACATTTTCCCTAACCCTAATGCGCCGCATTTCATCCAATTTCCCCCAAACCTGAACGTATCTATAGTCATACGCCCCATTTCGCCCAATTCCACCCTAAATTGAACGTATCTACACTCACCCTGCTCCTGATAAGTTGGATTCGACAAGACAGTTGCCCAATTTCCCCATTTCCAAAAATTCCCTTCTCTCCCAGACGCGCAAACCCCGGTACCCAAACTTTCCACCCTTTGTTTTTCACTTGACGCCGTTTACTTCCTACATGACAGGGCGATATTGTCTACTTTCAACCCATTCGACCCCTTCTTCGCATTTTCACACAATCAAAACCAGTTTAAGTTCTTCAAATCGGTTTCTCTCCTACGAATCCAAGCAAAACGTATTTAATCGGCATTGTGAGGGTTTACTTACTTCAAAATCGGCCTCTTCGTCTCCTCTCCTGCTCTGTCGTCGTCTTCCTCTGGTTGGCTTCTTCTTTTCCTCTCTCGCTCTGTCGTCTTCTTCCTCTTTTTCTTCCTTCTCTTCTTGTTTTCCTCAAGTTTGCATGTGCAATTGTTGCCCTCTCTCTCTTCCTCTTTTGTAAGCCGTGAGAGGCAGTTGGAGTCGACAGTTTTGAAATTAAACTCCTTCCTCTCTCACTCTTCCTCTCTCTCTATAACATTAACTTCCACCGCTTCCCCCCTCTCTCTACAATAACTTCCCCTTGCCTCTCTCTCTCCACCGCACTTCCTCTCTCTCTCCTTTTTTACCTTCTCTCTCCTCTGTCCCGGTTATTTCCAACCGGCAAACTTGCAATTTTTTTTTGGGGGGGGGGTTAACCTTTGCAATTGTTGTGGATAGTGGGTTAAGCTAGCAAACATTTCTGGGGCAAGGGTCATTTGTTATTATTCCCTCTTATATTAAGTATATATGTATTATTGTAATATTAAAAATGTTAATTATATAAAATATTCCATAATATAATTGTCTTTTTTATTTGGTAAAATATTTTTATCCATTCATCAATTTTTTCAACAATGAAATTGATAAATTTATAAAAACATGCAATTAATTTAAAAGATGTTGTTAAAATTAAGTGGAGAAATCGTTGTTAATTAAAGTTAATAATATTTTATGTATTGAATATGTTGGATACTTTATTTCTCATGAATAAAGGATTATTCTTAATATTAACAATATATATTCCATACATATAATAGTATTTTTAATTCAGTGAAAGATTTATATCCATTCATCAATTTTCTCAACTATGAAATTGTTAAATTTATAATCATCTAATTAATTTGACAGATGTTGCCAAAAATAAGTGGAATAAATTGTTTCCTATTAAATTTTAAAATATTTTTTTTATCAAAATTTATAATAATGTTTGTATTGTATATGCTAGATATTTTTTTCATTAATAAATTTTATCTTTTTTTAATCTGATGACTTTAGAGTAGATCCAATTTTTATATATGCATCTATTTTATCACTTTTCTTTTTAGCCAATTTAATAAAATTCAATCCAATTTCTATTTATCCATATATTCTATCTTTTTTTTTAATCCAATTTAACAATATAAATTTAATATATATGATATTATTTATTTATATAAATTCAAAAATATTGGAAAATAATAAATGTTAGATTACAAAGATTTTTTTTAAGTATGATGGATAATTGATAGTATTTGTTAAAAAGTAAAAATTGTCCCCATAAGCAAATGATAAGTTCCTCTAGAGAAATTTTCATTATAAGTTCATATAGAGAGATGTGTTAATATCTTTCACTTTCTGGAAGCCGAGCCTATCCTACCATTTTAGAGTACAAAGACAATCCCAACTAATAAGCAAATTATACTTATCACGTACTTTGATGATTATTCTAAAATAAAATTTTTTTTTTCGATTTTTATTTTTTGATAAGGTGATAATTCGAAGGCTAGAAAGACCCGGCTCATCGAGAGGCCGACAGAGTCGGCAAATTGCGAACCGTCTAACATACAATCATAAAATAAATATGTGCAATACAAAGGCAGCAACAAACAACCCTCAGAAGAACATACGGGTCTAATCCAAAAAAGTTGAGGACAACGAGGACAGAACAGATCCAAACGCCACCAAGAGATAACACTGCTGACCAACGGTACATCAAGAGTCCATGTGGGAGATGAAGACGAACCTCTAAGGAAATTTCCGAAATACGGAGTCGCCTCGAAGCACACCGCCACAACCCCAGCCAGACCCGACACCGGACACTAGAGCCCCAACTCAGATCAAGACCGCCAAGAACAACCAGAAACACCGCCGAGAACCACCCTCGTATAGCGCACCTCCAAGCCCTTTTGGGAGTTTATCAAGACCCTTTCGGGATTTTTATCAATTCCTTTTGTGGTTTAGTCTACCCGGTTGATATGCGATATATTCTATAGCGCATTTAGTAGTTTTTGTCATCATTTACATGTCATTGTGAGAGATATTTGTATGAACTTGGTGATTCGGAACTTGTTGAAGAAGTTGAAGAAATCATAGGATCATGCAAGTTATAGAAGAGTTGAAGTGAAGAAATTCGGAAGCAGCTGGAATCAGGCGAGCTTGGCGCGGCCGCGCTGCTACTGACGCGCCCGCGCTGCTAGGAGGGAGTACCTGCGTCGTTGCCTCAGAGAGAAGTAGCAAGACATTCACTGACGCGCCCGCGCTGCTACATGACGCGCCCGCGTCAGTCCCTGGAGACGGATTCTTATCCGATTTTCCCCTATCTTATTAGTTCTTAATTTATATTTTTACGGGATTAAAAACCCTTTTAATTAGGTTATATTATTGCCGAGAAGGAAGGCAGTTTGGAGGAGGTTATTTTTTTCCAGAGACGTATTTTTCCTTTTATCATCTCACAAACCCTATGGAGAACTAACTCTCCTTTGCTACACTTGGTTCTTTGAAGCCCTCGATTGAATTGGTTGTGAGTATTCTACTCTAGTTCGTCCTTTGTTAATTGTTTCGATCTCTTGAGCTTATTGCTTGATTGCTTATTATTGGTTAATCTGGATTGATCACCTAGGTTTATCGATACTAGTCATATTGCTAGGGTTTCCAATTCCATGTTTGGGGTTGTAGATCCATTGTAGCAAACACAATCATCATAAGTAGGTTGCTTATGTTAGATTCTGAAGGAGATTCGATTACAGGTTATTTTAACGGGTTGTTAGAATTGCTTGTATCTCATTATAATTCATGTTTGAATGCTATTGCTTTATTATTCGGTGAAGGTTTTCCCTTGTAATTTGGTGATAAGCGCTTTTAGGACTGGTAGGACTAAAAGCTATTACACGATCTGAATTGAGAACAATTACTGGACATTAGAACTTGAGACTCATAGAATTCGATGATGAACCATCTCAATTGTTGTGCGGATAATTACCTGGTGTAATACTTTTCCATCATATATTTGCAACTTGTTCTGTCACTATTGCTTACACACAAAACTCCCCTTTGAATTGGTTGCTTTTGGGTAATAATACTTGCTCTTACAATTGATTCTGTTTCCCTGTGGGTTCGACCCTAACTTACCTACTATACTTGTTATAGTTTGCACCTTAGGAATTTACTTTGATTTGGCATAACGACATTAGGCCTGTCACCGGCTTAAAAGTTATTGCGCATACATATCAGTAATAATATGCATAAAGGGTTAAAAATTTATTTCAAAAATAATTTTTCCGCACCCTTGAGCCCCAAGGAAATAACTTGGGCCCAAAGGATCAAGTGCTTGGGCCCGAGGAAAAAGAGCTTGGGCCCGAGGGACCAAGCAAGGCCCGAAAGACATTGGATGGACAGGAGGGTAGTTGGAGAGGGGGAAACTGATAAGCAAAGCCAATCAGGCACCAGTAGCGACGCCAAAGCAGGTGGCGAGTGGTACCGACGAGGCTGACAGACGGCCTCGACCTACCCAGACAGGAACTGCGAGGGACCAAAAAGAAAAGTGAAAACAATAACAAATGAGGGCGGGAGGGAGCAAGTGGCGATCCAAAACTAGATCAAAACCACCATAACCCATCGATTGACGGCGAGGCCGTAGAAACAAGAAGGAAACAAGAGCCCCAGCCCACCCGGAACCAAAGACCAACGAGGCAGGGCCACCTAAAGGGAAGGAGCACAAGGGTGAGGGAGACTAAGACCGACGACGAAGGCGGTCGGGGGAGAGCACATTGCTTATGTCTTAAGCGTAGATCAAATTCGGAGTTGTGTGCCTCCGTAGTCAGTCATCATATTCCTTGGTGTTATGAATAATGTAGCTCGTACTTGAAGTGGCAACATAATTGTTATCGCCATCAAAATTAATTTTGAATGTTTTCTTCTGATAGTTTATTCATTGTTGAGGATTTTTTATTTATTTCTGGATGTCCAAAGGCACCACCATGTAGTCACCAATTTTTTCCCTTATTCTTGAGTTATTAATTCAAATATAATTGACATAATTCTCTTTATGTCTTGTTCATTTCCATCTAATTCTTCTAGTTGTTTTTCTATTCTAGGGTCGATTTTCCGTATAAGGTTTCTAATAATGTAGCACTGAGTGAATCAGTGAGGTAGAGATTTATCGTATGCATCACATAGGACACATGCAGAATAGAGGGCCACTCCTTTGGCATTTAGTCTAGTCTTTGTTAGGATTTCGTTGTTATATAATTTCCATAAGAAGTTCTTTAATTTCGGGGCTATATCTATTGCCCAAATCCATGTTGTTTTAGGTGATGTGATTCTATTGTTTTATGTAATGTGTTGGAGCGCGCTCGCTGTTCTTAACTATCCAGATTTAGCTTTTCTGTTGTATAGTTTGTCCTCTATTTGATTTTCTGGGATGAATGTCGCTTCGATATTTTCGATGATTGGTGTTGGTGGCATGTGTTTGAGGTTGATAATGTTCCATCATCTGTTTTCATTTATGTATTTGTCTACTTTGTCGCTTTTGTTGATCCTATCTGACATAAGGCTTCTATTTTCTAGTGTGTCATCGTCTAACCATTCGTCAGTCCAAAATTTGATCATTTTTTCATTTCCTGGCCTATTAGCCATATGAGGCATTTACAAAAGTCATCTTTTATCTCCATTAGTTTTGTCCATTGCCAAGATGCTTTTCCTTTCCTTTCGTAGCTTAGAATGTGTTCATCTTTCAAGTACTTATGTGAGATGGTTTGAACCCATAGATTTTCTGGCTCCGCAAGTATTTTCCATATTACTTTCATTTGTAACGCTTAATTCATGTCTTTTGTTTGTTTATTCTTGCCCCACCATATACTTTGTCTCGCCCGATTAATAGTTTATACAGCAAATCTTTATTCCATAAAAGGGTTCTATTTATTTGATCAAGTTCTTTGTGCATTGAGCTAGGGAGCATGAAGTTTTGTCATGGTTTTGCTGCTAGGTTTGTTTAGATAAGGGCGGCTCTTCCTTCTTGGGATAGCATATTTGCTCACCATTTTGATAGTTGTGATTTTGTCTTGCAGATCGTTTCTTCAAATGTTGTTTTATTGACTATGATATTTTTGATTGGACAACCAAGATATTTGTCCGATTTATTTTGATTTAATTGTGATATTTGTTAGACGTTGGATTTCTTGTATCAGAATTTCCGGTACTTTTGGTGTCGTTTGGAAAGCCGACTTGTGGAAGTTAACAAGTTGACTCGAGATCGAGCAATTTTCACTAATAATTCTTTTAATTTTAATCGCAGATGAACTACTCTCTTTGACAAATATCATCATGTCATTCGCGCGAAGGATAGAGATGAAATCTAGGTACCCAGTCTGGTAATGGTGAATTCTATTTCTTGGTATGCTTGGTTTGCTTTCTATTTGTAGATTTTGGGTTAGTATTTTCGCTCCTAAAATAAGAGGAGATAGTGGGTCCCCTTGTCGTAGGCTTCTTTTTGGGTTAAAAGGTTATGAGGGTCCGTCATTGACTAGGATTGAAAACGAGACAGTTTTGACGCATTGCTCAATCTAGTTACAGAATCTGGTGCAAATGCCAAATTTCTTAAGAACTTGAGAAAGGAAGTCTGATTCGACTGTATAATAGGCTTTTTTTCATGTCCAATTTATTGTCATCCATTCGTTCTTTTTTTTTTTTTTTCTATGTGAATGAATGGAAGATTTTATGAGCTTTGTTATTACCCTTTTTAATCTATCAACTAGCTAGAATTTTTTGCGATTGTCTTGTATATCGCAGAATATAAACTTATATGTCTATAATAAGAAGTCGTCGAGTTTTCTGTTTTCAATTCGGACTATGGGCTATCTCTTTCAAAAAATTAGGCCGTCGATTTTTGACCAAACCTTTTCATCCGGTTCGATGCGGACCGTTTGAGCAACCCTATCAACACATTCTTAAACGGGGAAAAAAAAATCAAGGCTCAATGTAGGAATCCCTTGCCCATTTTATAGTCGGAATAAACGATACTCCACTACTCTTTCATTGCGAATCGTACCAGTAGTGTGAACAGAGCAAAACATGTGATTAGTACTATTTTAACAGTACAAATTTATTTTGATGCAATTGAATCCGAGTCCTTGTCCATTGGATCGACGGCAACCACACCAATTAAGTAGCGTGTGTTGTACCCAGTATATCAAATTCCAGATATTTGTTCAGTGTTTTTAACAAGGTCCCGTTTGGGGTTTGGTATGAATGCTGAAATCGGAATCGGAATGAAATCAAAAAATCGTAATTACCTATTATTGGAGCGGATTGTTTAGTATGTTGTTGGAATAAACCATTTTGAAATAATAATAATAATAATAATAATAAATAAATAAATCACATGAATCATCACGATTACAAATTTTTATCATGTCAAACACTTAAATCGAGAATCATCCATTACGATTTCTAGTTTTGATTTCCGAAAATGGATACCAAACAAGCCCTTAGTTGGTAATAACGATACACATCGATTAATAAATTGTGAGTTTGAATCTCAAAAAACCCATGAATAAGAAAAAAATTCTTCACAAAAAAAGTATTATGTAGTTTTTTTTATTGGGTAAAGATTCGGATGCGATAAACGTTATCCGGCCAATAGCATCCTTACGGATGAGGTCAGCAAGAACTATATCGGTGTGTAGGGATTGGTTGATGGCAACATGAGCAAGGTGTGCAACCTTATCTGCTACGCAGTTGCCATTATGAAGAATATGAGAAAAAAAACTTCGCTAAACCCTATAATTAGAGAACTAATGTCCGACATAATTGGTTTGATTTCCCATGGACACTTAGTACCATTCTTGAGATAGTTAATGATAATAAGGGAGTCTCCTTCGATAATGAGCCTATTAATTTTCATTTCTAGTGCTTTTAAGACCCCAGCTCTAAGTGCCAAGGCTTCTGCCATTAGGGGCGTTTTTTTCTCTACTAAGCTAGACCTCAATGCTTTTGGTAGTCCGTTGTCATTACGAATAATGTAGCCAATAGAACTCGATCGATTTGTGGAGGCCGAACCATCAAATTTTAGTTTCATTTTACTAGTTGGCGATTTCTTCCATAGTCATTCCTCAAGTTGTATTTCTCTGCTTTGCTCCAGGCATTTCGACTTGATTCAACTCTTCG